>CM073002.1:131113855-131744855 GCA_037038555.1 Rhynchonycteris naso | reverse complement strand
TTCACTGTTTCATAAAGCAGATTGTAATATGGGAATTATTTTTAATAGAGTCTTATTTCAAACAGAACTCTATATAGATTTTGGGGGCACAGTGCAGCCAAGACCAGTATGAAACGCACTACTCCCCAAGGAGAAGATTCTAAATGCCACACTTTTCGAATCTTATGGTATTGTATGTGCATATTTGAGCAGATCACCCCAAACGGAGCACAAAGTTATCAATGAAAGTATTCTGTTAATATGAAATGTAAGAGTACTTATTAAGAGAAACATCTTTCTATGCATATTCTGAAGCACCTACTATTCAAAGTGTGGTCCCTGGACCATCAGCAGCTGTGTCACCCAGGAGCTTGTTAGAAATGCAAAATCACAGGCCTCAGCCTAGACCTGCTGAATTGGTGTCTGTATTTCATCAAGATCTCCAGGTGTCTCAGGACACTTCCATGCTGGAGCAACACTGGTGTAGCAGTTACCAAGCTCAGCACTTGGTTTTTAAATTTAATTCTCACAACAACCCTATTAGCTAGAGATTGTTCTTTTCATCATGGTCATTCATGGATGAAAATAGAAGACCTTCCAAAGGTCACACAAACAGGAGGAGACAAAAGCAAACCCAGGCTCATCAGATACATTAGCCAACTTGCTTCTCTAGGCTCTGCTGTTTTTAGGGCAGAATGTCTTCAGCCAGAGCTCACAGATGGATGTTGGAGAGTATGCAAAGTTCAGTGTACATTTCTCATGAGAGGCTTTGTTGTTTTCAACGAGTCTCTGTCCCACAAGAGTTTAACAATCACGTCTTGAAGTACTCGTGCTAAGTAGGTACAGGGGCAAATAAACACTTGCAAAGCAATCCACAAAAAAATTATTTTCTTAACCTTTACACTTTAACTGTTGAAATTTGAAGAAGATCACAGATGAAAAAGTCAGAGTCCAAGCAGCAATTTACATTTATTTATATATGTCCTTTGAAAAAATTCTGCAGTTATGCAATTTTTCCCCATTTATTTTAGGTGCTTAAGAACTAAATAAAAGGAGACATGAAAATGAAGGACTCTTCATGCTAAGACTTCCAAGAGTCTAATTAAAATTCAGCTCCTCTCTAAAGATTTTGAAAATCACAGTGGTCCAAGGCATAGCTATTAGAAATCATCCATTGTCTCAGTTTGAATTTTAGCTCTACCTTGTGTTGCATATGTAATCTTGAAAAGCATGTGGTTTTTCTAAACCTTAGTTTCTTAATGCAAAATGAGGATAAGAATAGCACAGAAGTCCATGCTTGTTATTTTATTACATAAGATAATACAGGCCATAGGCCTAGAGAAGTATATGACCATGTAGCAAGCACTTAATAAATTCAGCCAATTATTATTAAAAGTGCAGTGTCTTATCAATGATTATTATATTATTAAGAAACTAACTGGAATATCTCGAGTCCAAGAAGGCTATTCATTACATTTCCCAAAATTTGTAAATCAAACAAAGACATTAAAGAGTAAGAGCTGACTTAAAAAGCAAAGGGAAGGAAGGAGAGGAGCTACCTGAAATCTTTCAGTTATTTTTTAGAATAAATGAGTGTTTCTCAAAGTGTGGTCCCCATGCCATCAGCATCACTGTCACTATATGCTTCCTAAGAAAAGTCCATTCTCGGGCCCTTCC
This sequence comes from Rhynchonycteris naso, assembly GCA_037038555.1. Taxonomy (NCBI): domain Eukaryota; kingdom Metazoa; phylum Chordata; class Mammalia; order Chiroptera; family Emballonuridae; genus Rhynchonycteris; species Rhynchonycteris naso. The sequence goes on along the minus strand of CM073002.1, from coordinate 131,743,199 downwards.
CAAAAGTTACTACACCAAAACGCAAAGGGTCTGGCCAGCAATCTGTGTCCTTTTACGACGTCTCCAGCTCATTCTGATGCATGCACACATTTGAAATCTGATATTCATGAGAAGCACTGGGCAAGGACCGTCCCTGACGACAAATATGCCTCTGCCCAGTCTCTAAAGGTGACACCCAAAGCTGTGATTACATCTCTTGTGATCCGTGACACATGTCATCATAAGGACCTTCTCAGAAAGTACCATATGCTTTCACTCGTATGTTTAATGAACAAAATAAACTAACAAACAAAATAGAAGCAGATGTGTAGATACAGAGAACAGACTGACGGCTGTCAGAGGGGAAGGGTTGGGGAACTGGGTGAGAAAGGTGAAGGGATTAAGGAAAAAAGACTGATAGAAACCCTGACAACAGTATGGTGATTGCCAGAAGGAAAAGGGGGCGAGGGCAGTCAGAAGGGTTAATGGTGATGGAAGGAGACTTGACTTGGTGGTAAACATGTGACATAATATACAGATAATGTAGTATAGAACTGTACACCTGAAGCCTATGGAATTTTATTAACTGACGTCACCCAATAAAGTTAATAAAAAAGTAAAAAAGAAAGAAAAAAAGAAAGTGAATGAGACTAAGGAGGCAGTGGAAATGCATATTTGCATAAATAAGCAGTTCTCAACTTCCTAATGTTAGGGTGTTATCCTCCTAGAACACCCTCCACCCCCACCCTCACTGAAGGGGATTAATTTAATCACTAGATTATGTAGTGCTGTGAACATTTGCATCAAAAAAACATATCATCATTCTCTACAGGAATAAATTTCCAGTGTCTGACCCTAGTTTATGGCGTGCATTTTACTAGGGCAAATTAGACATCGATTGAGCGTTAAAGCGGAGAGGTGTTAACTAATAAGCAAAATGAGAGAGAATAAAACTGAGAGGTTAAGAGTGTTGACTGTGAAGTCCTGCTGTCTGTTTTCCCAATCCAGCTGCCTCAGGGATGAGCTCTGTGACCAGGAGCAACTAATGAGTCATCCTTTGTCCCAGTTCCTTTATCTGTACCAAGGGAATAAGAATGATAGTACCTATCTCATAAAACAGGGGTAGCCAACCTTTTTATACCTACCGCCCACTTTTGTATCTCTGTTAGTAGTAAAATTTTCTAACCGCCCACCGGTTCCACAGTAATGGTGATTTATAAAGTAGGGAAGTAACTTTACTTTATAAAATTTATAAAGCAGAGTTAGAGCAAGTTAAAGCATATAATAATAATTACTTTCCACGTGCTTTATGTCGAATTTTTTCTCAGTTTGGCAGAATAAATCTTTATTAAACAACTGACTATAGTTAAATCTATCCTTTTATTTATACTTTGGTTACTCCGCTACCGCCCACCATGAAAGCTGGAGCGCCCCCTAGTGGGCAGTAGGGACAAGGTTGACTGCCACTGTCATAAAATGTCAAGGATTAAGGTAATTCATACATGTAGAACACACAGAACAGTGCCTGACAGCTAGTCAAGTGCTCAATCCATCCTCATTTTTAAAAAAGGTACGTGAAACAGAACCAAAAGGATGTTGGTTTCTTCTGTCTTTGTTCGTCTTATAAAAAAGGATACATCTCTCCTTCAACCTGGGGACTTAGACAAATGCTTTATGCGTTGATACTCCGCATAACGCCTGCAACAAGTGATCTGCCTTTAGGGGGTTATGGTTACTTTTACTTCCTCTGCTTTCCACAGGGTTTTTCAAGCAGATCTCCGAGACCCACTGAGGACAAAGAACATTCTTTAGTTTCTGTGCATCTCTCTGTGACTTCTCTGTCATGGCTGCTGAACACATTTTTATCCATGATGATACAAAATGAAGAAGTCAAGTCTGAGTTATAAGACACAAGTTTCAGAATGCATTTACTTTTAAAAAGACAGGCACAAAATCAGAATTAATTCATGTAGTTTAACTATTACCAAACTAATTTTGAATGTATTGCATCTGCCCATCAAGTAATTTCTATAGTGTTAACAAGGACAACTAAATTTTAGGTGCTTCGCGGAGCTAGCATCAAATCACCTGCCTAAACATTGTAAACACCCCACTTCTCAAAAGCCTAAACACTCTTTAGGGTACTGAACACTGAAACTGAAGGTTGGACAATTGAGCCCTTCTAAAACTCTGTTAGATTGTTTTTTTACTGACGCTCCAAGCAACATAGAAAAGAAACTTATTATCTGAAATAAAACTGCACCTTCCATTTATTGCCACATTTCCATATCAAACGTAAATATAATAGGAGGACCCTCAAACAGCAAGTCTAGTCTAACTTATAATTTATTTCCCCACTCTTTCTGTCTTATTGTCCTGGACTGCTTCAGCCTGAGACACCATCTTCTTTTATAAGTTTGGATTGGAAACTGTCACTGCAGATCTACTGCAAACCAGACATTGTCCCCTAGGCCGGGCTGTGATGTGGAGATAGGGCAGGCATATTACTATCTCCTAAATACAATGGCTCCCTTGTCTACATTCCCCTCCCCAGTCTCCTGTTGCTAACAACACAGCTACGGGGTTTCTATAAAACCTGTCACCAGGGAACTGTCCAACATACTTTGGCAAAGAAATTATTCCACCCTGTAAGAAAAGAGGAAAGGAAGATACTAAAAAGAATAATCTCTTGCTTGGATGCTGGCCATCTAATTAAATTTAGAGAAGTATTGATTCTGTCCACTTAGATTAACTTTAATTTTACATATAATCAAATTATAGATATAAATGAACCACTACAGATCCCTAAAACTCTTCAAAAAATGTATCAAATATCTCTAAATGAAATTTCCCAAGTGAATGTGATTGAAGTCCAACTTAGATGTTTCATTACACTGGGGAACAAAATTTTTGTTGCACTCACAAAAACACTTGCTCTTACCTAATTCGAGAGTGCTAATCTCAAATCTGACATTAGGTTTTCTCTGTAAGCTACAGTGTTTTTTCAATTCAAGATTTTAAGTTTTCATCTTATTGTAAAATTTTCAACATTTAGTTTAACATAATGAAGTAGAATGTCTTCTTGGGCATCATCTTTGTGAAAATATAAAAATTTATATAATGCAGTAAATACACTAATACACTAAAAATATGATTGCATCAGAATTTGTCTACAATATCAAAATAGAACATATTAAAACACTTATTTTAATCATAAAATTTGTGCAAAACTTATTTAAATTCTATTCAGGCAAAAAATTGCATTTGTAGCTCTTTTGTTTCTGTACTTGTTGAAGACAATCTCATTTGATGCTCCAGCAGTAGTCTGCCATCATATTTCTGTCCCATCGCCCCTGATAACGCTCTTCCACAGTCTTCAGATCTTGATGAAGGTGTTCTCCCTGCTCATCGCTAACAGCTCCAAAATTTTTGGGAAACTTATCAAGGTGACTGTTCAGGAAGTGAATTTTAACGCATAATAAAGTTGAATGTCTTCTTGGGCATCATATTTGTGAAAATATAATAATTTGAGGTCCATCGAATACACCTGCTTTTATCTTCTTGAAAGACAAGGCAGGAAAAGCAGAAATAACATGGTGAAAGCATTCACTTTCTCTATTCAAAGCCTGAACTAACTGCTTCATTAGCCAAGTTTGATGTGAAATGGGAGAAAAAGGATCCTGTCTTGATTAACTACAGGTTCATTCACAATATTTTGCATCCCTACTTCCAGAGCTTCATGTTTCAGCCACTCCTTCTGTGTCCAGAGTTTCTCCCGAGCTCGGCTGTCCCACAAACACAGAAAGCAAGGATACTTCGTGAAACATCTCTGTTGTCCTAGCAGGAAATCTACCATTTTAAGATCCACACAAATGATCCAGTTATGCTCCTTATACTTCAGAAAGTCAAGGACAATTTTTATGTCATTATCATCTTCTAACAGATGAGTTTAATAACCAATTAGAACTGCTGCATAAACATCACTGTTGTGTAGGAGAACACATTTCAAACTCTGTTTACAGCTGTTAAGAAATAGCCACCATTATGTTGGACTATAAGTGGTAACTAACACCTAGCTGGCTGAGAAGACTACTGATATCATAACAGTAAACAAAGTGTTTGTTTTCGTAAAAAAGTCCACAAAAATTTTTTCACGCTTCCTGAAATGGGATACTTTAGCTGACCGATGAAGTACATTCTTTTCTTGAAGCATAGAGGCTAATAACTCAGCTGCTTTCTTTGATAGGCCTAAATCTCTTACTAAGTCATTCAATTCGGGTTGGCTAAACTGCTGAGGGGTTAATGACCCCTGGCATCAGAAAAAGACCCTTCAGGTTCTATGTTCCATCCTTATGCATTTCCTCATGCATCTTATCAAAATACACTTGATCACCATCTTTACTTTCTTTGTCTTTATAAGAAATAAAACTATTGAAAACTGGAACCAGGAGTGTCTCACAGTGTGGGATAGGTCGTATTGCTGAAGGAATATTAGGATATGCGATCATATGCCGTTTTTTCTTGCCGATGCCCTTTGTATGGATCAGACAGAAATAACAGTCACTGCTGTGGTCCTTAGGTTCACGCCAAACCATGGGAATACCAAAAGGCATTCCTTTGCATTTTCCTTTTGTCCAGTCATAAAGCATTTCCTCACAATTATGACACACAATATGAGGAGCCCAATTCTTGTCTTGATCGCCAAGGGGAACTTGAAAATAGGCAATATATGCACGTGTCACAAATGATGAAATATTGTGCCTTTGACGTTGAAGTGTGTAACAGCTACATAGATAACAGAAGGTGTCAGGACTATTCTTACATTTGCAACATTTGTGCCTACTCAAAGAAGCCATGATTCAATCTTAAAACAAAGTAAGAGGGTGTTTTGGCCTGACCTGTGGTGGCGCAGTGGATAAAGCATCTACCTGGGAACACTGAGGTCGCCAGTTCAAAACCCTGCACTGGTCTGGTCAAGGCACATATGGGAGTTGATGCTTCCAGCTCCTCCCCCCTTTCTCTCTCTCTCTCTCTCTCTCTCTCTCACTCTCACTCTCTCTCTCTGTGTCTCCTCTCTAAAATGAATAAAATAAAAAAGAATTTAAAAAAAAATAAGAGGGTGTTTTTATCAGATAATAATTTTTACATTTAAAAACAACTACAATTATGTAAAAGTGATGTTTGTAAAACATGAATTGCCTTGTGTTTATGTTCAATCCAAGAGTCTTTGCCCTTTAACTCCAATTTAAAAACAAATGCATGCCATTAACTGTAACAAAAAGAAATTAAAATTGCATAAGAACTAGAGCATTCACCAAAAACTGAATTTCAGATTTGAAATCAGCGATGCATAAATATATAGAAAAAGTTCTAAAACCTCATGCAACAGAAAATGAAAGAAAATTGTTCCCCTGTGATATTTTCTTTCTTAACATAAAATTCCTAGCACAAAAGAATAAATTGAGGTAGTGTATTATTAAGTATAGTGGAGGCCACATGATTTAGCAAAATAAGAAAACATAACTTTCTAATGCTCATTAAAGGGTATGTTGAGATGCATTTTTAATTAAATTGACGGCATGTATAATAATTTTTCAACTAACACATCACACATTAGAAAAATATTTGCATATATTAACATCCAAATATTCCAAATTTCACACATGGTGACAAGGATATTCAATCTTGCATTCTAGCCTTGGGTAACCAATATCTGGTTCATGTGTGCCATATTTTTACTAAATGCTGAGTAAGAATAAATGAACAAAGTGTGTGAATCTGAGCCTTAATAATTTTCAATGTCAGGTCATAAATCTCTTGACAGGAAAATATTAAATTCTAAAATCACTACTCTAAGGATCTGCAACATTGTTTTCTCCAGATTATGGGCTACAGAGCACCAATTTTGTTATCTCCAACTTATTGTGGATATAACTGAGTCAGAAAACATAGATGGACCAAATCACTTACCCATATACTTCTATCAACTTTCCACTCAATTTTCCTTGCTGGCCAACTTCTCATATAATTATCACTCACTGATTTTGAATATTTTTTGCCTGAAATTGGCTAAAATGGTCTTATAGTACATAAATGACAGAAAATGAGCATGGTAAATGAATGCTTTCTTTGGAGAACTGAACAGTTCCCAGAACTGTCTTCAAGGAATAGGACGAAGAAATAGGTAACTATGCATTTAAGAAAACGTATACACTTTCCATTTAATTTTCCAAATCTCCATGAATTATAGAAAAATAAATCTGAAAAAGTTTTAATGGCTATAAAGAATAAAGCAGATAAAACTTTCAGAGAACAACCATTTTGTCCTAAAAATAAATACTCAATGTCCCTAACCAACTTAGTAAACTGTTAGCAAATTATGTTTCTTGAACCTTTTCATGGGGACCACTTTAATCTTTCAGAGATGGTTGTTAGGCCACAATATAAAGATTTCTTACCATGATTACTGTTGAGGAGCTAAAAATAGGCATTGAAGAAAACTGAGATCAAGCAACTTCCTGACTTAATACAACAGTCTGATCTTTATCAGTTCCTGCTGAAGACTCAGAAGGCTGTGAAGCTTCTGCTGAGAACAAAAAGACCACACAGATGACTCAGAGCCCTCAGGGCAATTTGCTTTTAAAATAATCAAGCTTGAAAAGGTTAGAAATTACATAATGTTTGATAATAAAAGGTTTGTTAAATGAATTTTAGAAAAATCTATACAATGAAATATTATGTAGCTGTGAAGAAGGAGGCAGGAAGATACTTAAATATATATGGAACAAACTACAAAATGTAGCATAAGAGGTGGGGAACATGGTACAGAAAATGTGTTATAATACGTTTTCTTTCTTTTAACTTTTTTATTGAATTTAGTGGGATGATGTTAGTTCACAGAACCATATAGGTTTCAAGTACCTAACTCAACAAACCACCACCTGCCCACCATATCGTGCAGTCTCTGCCCCTAGGAAGGTCTCCTTCTGTCCCCATTGTCCCCCTTTGCCTCTCTCCACCCAGTCCCCAACACCTTTCCCTCTGGCTCTCACCACACTGCTGTCTGTGTGCTATGTACATACGCTTTTGGCTAACCCCTTCACCTCAACCCCTCTGTCAGCTGTTAGTCTATTTCCTGTATTCATGTAATGTTTAACCCTTTGAGTAGTATGAACGTTCATGTTCATCCTCGTGCCTCCTGACCATCCAGCCAGCATGAAAAGAAACTCACTACTCAAAGGTTCATACACACACAGAGAACATAACATTCTGGAGGACTTCACAAGTAACAGGTAGCAATGATGGATTCTGGAAAGAGTAGAGACAAAGGAAAAACAAAGTAGGAGCAATACGAACTTTTTACTCTATGGTTTTTCTATCTGAATTTGTACCCATTTATCTAATCCATACGTGACAATAATATTTAAGAGCACTAGGGAGAGAATAGTGCCTGTGTCCACAAACATCCAGCCAAGTTAGCAGTTCTTCGCCCCTAACTATATTCCTTACAAGGAGTCAGAAGAACAAGCCCCACTGAATCCAAAGGATTTCCATTGCTTCTCCCCAGCTCACCAGGAAGCTCCCCATAACAAAGACTGTTTTGACTTTGGGTAAACATCTTTTCCACCTACTGTTCTTTGGATTGTTTAAAATAAATTTCCCATGGTAGCACTCAGAAGGCGGTTTGGTGGTAATAGCCATTTTCCTGCCATATTAATCTCCATCAGCCTCCTTAAGAAAGCTTCACAAAACAAGCATGGGTTCTGAGTTTAAAAAGAAAAAAAAATAGGGTGCTAGTCTCCTCAGCCAATGTCCAGTCTTCGACACTAAACCCTTCCATTTAGGAATTGTGAGGCTAACAATACAGTGTCCCCACACCTGAGAGAAAATGTCCCCACTTGGTACAGTCCTCCTTGACAGGAGGTCAAGGTCAGAAGGTTCAAAGTAGGCAAGATGGCACATAGTACTACGTACCAGTGAGGGCACTGGAGAGACTGCCTGCGTTTGAACCTTGGATCTGTCACTTACTAAGTAAACGTGGGCAGTTTATATAACCTCTGCAGACCTATTCTCTCATCGGTAAAATATGGATAATAGTACTATTGCCTCACATGACGGCACAGCCTTCCGGCCTGCCGATAGCAACCCATTAGTGTGAGTAGTAGGATCAATTTACTGAATCACAACTGACATTCCTTTAATTGAATGAGAAAGAATAAAATGGAATAAAATTTAAAAAAATACCATGAGTTTTAAGAATAGTAAACACTGACCATGAACTTTTTCCGTTCACATAGAGGGAGTATTTATGTACTAAGTCTCAACTTCTCATTGTTAAGCTTTCTCAGAAGCTTAACAGCCTCTGTTACAGGTTGACAATGAGGGAAAAACACATATTAATACAAATCAAGTATTTAGCATGCTTCCTAATACTTGGTAAGCACTATCTGTTATTTTCTGTGATCTTTGTTATAATAATGATAACCTATTTTTGTCAACACTTGCAGAACTCCGAAAAGCAAACAAGAAAAACCATATATAATTAATGGTAGCAAATATATATATATAATGATAATGCAGATCTTTTTGAAGTTTAATGATATTAAAATATCTATAGAGATAACCATCAAGTATTATTTGGAAACCTTTTAAAAGCAGAAAGAAAGAAAGAAATAATATAATAGGTCTATGTAATATGCTTCTGGTGAAGGTGATGGTGAATTAAGGGACCTCAGAAATCTGCTAACCAATAAACTCGTGTGTGTGCATGTGCGCGTCCGTGCGTGCTTGCACGCGTGTGCACATGCGCATGCGTGCAGGATTCATACAGGTTTATGATGACTTGGAGAAAATATCAGCTTCTCTTTCCCGTGATTGTATGTTGCAAAGAACAGTGCATCCTTAATTCTGCATCTCACCTGCAGCAACATGCAGAAGTTTCTCCAGTAATCCAATCACTGGACAAGGATATCCCCGACTCTAGTTGTTAACTGTGCACAGTAAGAAGAAACGGGAGGAGTTAAATATGAGTACCGTTTTAATTATTATGCTCCTCATTGGATGTTGTAAAATAAAACTGGCATTCTGATTTGCACCTACGTTCCTTAGGGGTCTGGTGAGTATAAAACCATGGATGAGACACAGATCCGTTCTTTCTTTACCAGCCAGTTTCAGAGCCACGTGGCTGGAATAATATGAATAGTATGAGACACTGTCACTCCAAGAAGCCTTTCTGAGCCAACAAATGCAGGCCCCAAAGAAAGATATAACCCAGTGGTTTTCAAAGCTTTATTTAGTGGCAGAACTAACCTACAATTTTGTGATGCGTAAAATAGGAAAGCCAGGCTCCCCTAACTCACACAGGTGGGGGAGTAGCCTTAGGGATGGGGGGTGGTGTGGGGGGGGGGAGTGCCGCCCTATCACTCCCCACCAATTCTTCTCCTTCCACATGGCAGACCTTCACGGGACTGTCTGGGACAGTCCGCAAGTCCCTATTCCATCCGTTCAGTTATCAAACTATAGCATGATCAGAATTATCTGAAAGGCTTGTTAGAACCACAAGGCTGGACTCCACCAGTGTCTCGTTCTAAAGGCCTGACAGGAAACCCAGGAATCTGCATTTCTGACAAGTTTTTTAGGTGATGCACCTGGTCCAACAACTACTCGGAGAAGCACTAGCCCACCATATCTCTTCAAGGCACTCGCTAAACGTAACAACGACAACAAAAAGAATAACCTGTGTCATATTCCTCCGCCACTAGAGAGATTTAAATATTTTTATTACAACAGCATTCTAAAAATTCAAAGCATAAAGGTAACTAAATTTGAGGATTTCTTTTTCAATCAAGCAGTTTTTCAATCCTAGTGACTTCACATCATCAATTAAGAGCACGCTCACCAGAGTAAGATAGAGCTCTGATGAAGTGTTATAGCAACAAAGGTTCCTAAAAGTTCTTCAGGTTGTGTCTGCTTACAGAACAATAAATGTTCTCTGTTTGGAAATAATCCCCAAATGCTCCCTCTTGTTTAATTGCAGAAGTTCTTAACGTACGTGGTACACATATTGTCATCTATGACTGAATGAAAGCCTTTCTTTTCCTGGGGAGAATAGAAGGCTGTTATTTTAGGAACAGTAAGGCTACCTTTATCATTTTTTTTCCCCAAAGTGGCAAAATAGTGCAATAAAGTATTGCTCAACTCAGACTGAAACAATTTTCCCATCTGTCAAAATATTTTAAATAGTATCAAGCTGGTATTACTTTGTCAAAACATTTCATCAGAAACAGTATCTAAATTTAAACAAGCAGTTCCTCGAACTCTGTGAGTAAGGTGAAGAAACTGTCACTGACACAATATACTTTCTGGAAAATCTGCAGTCTCATTAGAAAGGAAATGGGTACTGAAACCCAAGATAATGTACACCAGGTAGAGAAAAATGAATACTGCATAAAGGGAAGAACATTTCATTGTGCTAGAAATGACACACTTCAGTTCTTCCCACACAGCCTAACACAAACCCAGCTTTACACATAATCTGGCCAATTCAGACAACTTACAACTGTGCAATACAGTAGAGACCATGGAGATTGATACAGAGACCTCCATGAGCATAAGGAGTGTGGGATTTGGAATTGATGCTAAATGTCTCCTCACCAGCCATGTGACTTTGTTCAGGTTTCCAGATGTTTCTGGGCCTCAGTTTCTATATCTGCATATATGTAAAACCTGTCTTCTAGAGGAGACTTAAAATATGGCACCAAGAAGTCATTTGCTGGACTCTATTTTTCTGTCTTAGTGTTCATCCATAAAAACTCATATTAAACCCCAGAACTTGAGTTTAAGTTGGGAAGCAGTATGTTTACGAGGTAAAGAATGGCTAGCAATGTTTCATATTGACAATATACATAACATGTTCTGACTTTATAGATTTCTTCACTACTTTTTGTTATAAATCTGACATAAGAAAGGGATTAACAGAACATTCTCTCTAAGTCAGACCCACCTAACACTTTTTACCAACAAAGTGCAATACCTTCAATCTTCTACAGAGGCTACGAAAACTTTTACAACTTCAAAAAAATTTAAAATCGCCTGACCAGACAGTGGCGCAGTGGATAGAGCATCGGACTGGGATGTGGAGGACCCAGGTTCGAGACCCCGAGGTTGCCAGCTTGAGCATGGGCTCATCTGGTTTGAGCAAAGCTTACCAGCTTGAGCCCAAGGTCGCTGGTTCGAGCAAGGGGTCACTCGGTCTGCTGTAGCTCCCAGGTCAAGGCACATATGAGAAAGCAATCAATAAATGACTGAGCAACCACAATGAAGAATTGATGTTTCTCATCTCTCTCCCTTGTTGTCTGTCTGTCCCTCTCTCTGACTCTCCCTGTCTCTGCCACAAGAAAAATAAATAAAAGAAAATTTAAAATCTACTCTCCTGTACTTAAATGAATTACCCCGGGGGGGGGGGGGAGAGTAGTGATGAACACTGCTTTGCTCATGGAATTTCATCTACTTTCAGGCCATTATCAGCATGAGGCTTCTCTCCCCACCAGCCCAAACCCAAGAATGCCAACACCAAGAAAACAAAGACATAACACAGCCAACATGCTTGAACGTCAAGTCACTAATCCTAGGAGACTAGGCACAGCACTATGGCCTCTTTCTCTCCCCATCATCAACCTTGGTGTCCTAAAATTGGGCACTGAATTAGTTGCTGAATTCCTTTCTTGGTTATTTACCAACAAGATTCTGAAGAGTAATGGAGCTGAGAAATGCAGTATTTTATACATGCTGTGGTTTTGTAAGATGTGTCACGTTGCTTTCTGATTGGAGGGAATCTGTGTTGATGAACTGTCTTGTCTGCTTTCTTCACAGCCAGTGGCTGAATTGGTTTGAGTAATTGCCTCAGGCACTGAGGATAGCTCAGTTGTTCCCAATGTTAGCCTCAGTCACTAAAAATAGCCCAGTTGATTCAAGCATCAGTCCCAGATGGGGTTACCAGGTGGATCCTGGTCGGGGTTCATGCGGGAGTCTGTCTCACCACCTCCCCTCCTCTCACTTAAAAAAAATTATATAAAATAGGAAATCAAATAAAATCAATCTCTATTCTAAAAAATAAATCCACTATCATGTATTAAATGAAGGCCAAATATCACTCAGGAGGGTGTATGGTGTATTTGTAGCAAATCTGTAGGCTGTGAACTCTCCAAAGAGTAAATAATTACAGATCAGAGTTCAAGTTTAAGTTTCTCCTCACAGGAAAGTTTTCCTTTCTTGTACTTGGTCAAACAAATTCAATTCAGGCCTATAAATAAAACAGGGCTAAAACAGTGACATTTTTTTCCTCTTTGATGTTTAGAATATTCCATGTCGGCTTGGTTTTGCAAATTTCACATTCTAAGTAATCTAGAGAGCCAGAACCATGCTCATTAAATGGATTAAAAAGTCTTGAACTATCAAAATTGCTTTGCAATACAATTATAATTAAGCTGGTTGAAATGAAAACATAAATTTTGAAAAAGTATTAAAATTTTTATTTAAATTGAAAAAATTGCTTATGCATAGAACAAGAATATTTTCATCACTCTACAGAGTCACAGCATAACTTCTAACAACATTTTTAATGCTTTTCTATATGTGTCCATTTTATAGTCTTGAAAATATTTCTCTTCTACCTTTTGTACAACTTCAAGTATTTTCATTACTTTAAAAGATACATTTGGCCAAACAGAGAACCACAGATATATAGCTTTACATTTCCCACAGTGATTTTTGGTGTTAATTAATGAAACGTTTCTTTTATGCATGTGATTACTATTTTTTTAAATATTGCTATGATTTTGCTTGTTATGCTTTTATAATATTAGAAACTATTTTTTGAATGTAAAGCAAGCTAACCACTTAATCTGAGAAAAGGACAAGATGTAACAACAACCACTTAGGCTTTCTTATTTAATGGCCCTAAACAATTACCATTATTTCCACAGAAGAGGATGTTTAAGATGATTTTCACATTAAGAGCCTTTTCTAATATGCATTAGCAAAAGTCTTATTTTATGTGCTTTTCTGTGTATTCTCAGATGGATCAGTGTAAATGTCCATGTAGACTGAGACATCAATTACTTGCCCACTGAGACAAAACTCCTAAGTGCTGGAACCAGGATTTGAACCCAGGAAATATGTTTTCAAAGCAGGTAGTATTGCCAACCCACCCCTAATCCCCACAAGGGGTAGAACTGTCTCTCTCAAGGAGATTATAATCTAACTGGGGACCAAAATAAAAGCACACAAGTTTAATAACGAAAGCGGGAAATGCAATGTAAGTTAATCAATGGAAGATACAGTACAATGTGCCTGAGCAGTGAGAGTAAGGGAGTGAGGGTCAGACGACCATGAGGGACATAAGAGGACTGCTGCAGTGGACGCGGACAATGGAAAGAATACAAGTGGCAGGTGTTTCACGTGTCCCGAACACAGGGGAATGTGAGTCAACACTCGGCTTGAGTAAAGGATTTATATTATAAAGCATTGATGAAGCTAGGGAAACAGCTGAAAGACTGTGGAAGTCTCGAATTAAAGTCCGGAGTTAAAACTTCATCCTGCCAATGCTAGTATCCGTTCAAAGACTGTGAGCAAGAAAGCGCCGTGATCAAAAAGTGTGTGAGAGAAAAGTACTCCGTCCCAGCATGGGTAGGTAGCAGGACATGAGCAGAGACAGACCGAAGCTGGGGGGAAGGCTTCGGAATCTACTGGTCAATTTCCATCCGCTCCTACCTTCCTCAATGTTAGTTACACCTACTTTACCATCATCTTTGATTTTCTTGCAGATGCTATCTCAGAACCACATAAAAACAACTTTGGACCATGTTTAAAGCCCTCTCACTCAAATGTGCTTTTGAAAACGTGCCGTAGCAAACGCTGCTGATGGTCCATCCTTCCACATCCACTTGCCTCTTTAGCACTGAAATACACGCTGGCCATACTGGTTTCCAACTGCCAGCACCTAGATTTCTTTCCTGGTGGCCGGTAGTGCTGCCCAGCAAACCTCAACCCCTAGCTCGGGTCAATGGTCAGTCTGTAAGCATCTCACCTCCCTCATCTCGGAAAGACTGTCTCTGATGGACGTCCGGACACTGTTTCCCTCAGTTCCCCAGTAGAAGTAAGCTGTGATTTTTGAGCATAGCAACGTACTTGATATTGTATTATTTCTTTGACTACTTTCCACTCTTTTTTTTCATTTCCCCCAATAGAGTCTTCCTGGAATCTCCTCCCACTTAAATGACTTAAACTTGATTCGTTGCCTCAGGGCCTGCCTGGGACGGAGGTGGACCCCAAACTAACATATATCATGATGTTTCAGCCCACTCATCCTGGCTCAACTTCTCAACTTACTGGTTTTGTTCTTAAGAGTCTCTAAATTACATAATTGTCTAACTACTGTGCTATACACCCAAAACTAATACGCAATAATGTTGAATGTTAATTTTAATTGAATATTTATATATGACCATATTAGCAGAATAAAGGGGAAAATCTGATTATTTTTTAAAAGAGTAAGTACCCCTTTCATTCCTACTCCAATCTTTCCTGATCAGCCCAGACCACTGTGCCAACTCTCATTCTTGAACCTAAACAGTCATTGCCTTCATTTTTTATTTCTTCCATATTGGACGTCTTATCTTCTCACCTGCTAAGTGTGTTATTCAAATGGCTATTGATTACTACATCTCACCATTGTCTTACAGATCAGAAGGCCTGTTTGTTTGTTTTTTACAGGGACAGAGAGAGGGATAGATAGGGACAGACAGACAGGAACGAAGAGAGATGAGAAGCATCAATCATCAGTTTTCCATTGTGACACCTTAGTTGTTCATTGATTGCTTTCTCATATGTGCCTTGACCACAGGCCTCCAGCAGACTGAGTAACCCCTTGCTCGAGCCATTCACCTTGGGTCCAAGCTGGTGAGCTTTCTGCTCAAACCAGATGAGCCCACGCTCAAGCTGGCGACCTCAGGGTCTCAAAACTGGGTCCTCCGCATCCCAGTCTGACGCCTATCCACTGCGCCACCACCTGGTCAGGCAGAAGGCCTGTTTCTTAAAGGAGAGTCATACTTTATTGAGCTTAGAATTTACCTGTGGTTCCTTGGACACAAATGGTTTGACAGAGTAAGAGAAGGGAAAAGGACCAGCAAAATTGAATCTAGCTTGCTAACCCAACGTAAAGTGCACTCTTCCAAAGCACGTTTTCATGACTTATTTTTGTATCTGGTCTGCAACATTATGAACGTGCTAGACCTGAAGATAAGAACAGCATTGGGGTCCTCACAGCATGTTCCATAAGTCTTACCTATAACAGGTTCTCAATTAGGGTTTGCCAAATAAATTAATAACACTTCTAGTATTTATTGAACGCTTAATATTTCCTAGCACTGTGCTAATTGCTGCTGGTGTTGGTAAAGATTGTGAGCTCTGGGCTCAGACAGGCTGAGCTTAAAATCTGATATTGTCATTACCAGCTCTAGACCTTTGGGAGAGGAATTTACAATCATCATTTCTTGGGAGTTCCCATCCATAAAATCCAGATAATCATTCCTAACTCACAAGTTGCTCACAAACATTAACTGGCTGTGTATAGAAAGTGCTTAGCACAGCGTCTGGTGTTTTGGAAATGCCGGACTTCTAAACTCATTTAATTCCATAACAGCACTTGGGTTTGGAGACTCAGACCACATTGCTCATGATGGGCAGAGCCAGAACAACCAAAATCTATGTGTCTCAGTACCAATTTGGGTTTATATTAAGCTGCTACAACAAAGAAATCAAATAATACAGTGGCTTTAACAACAGAGAAGTTTATTTCTCTCTTCTGTGGCATTTGGGATTAGCAGTGCCTTCCAATGACTAATGTCCTTTACATCTTTAGCCTGACATTTTCTAAAGCATTTTAGTCAACTTCCAGTTGAAGCTGTAAATGGATCAAAACCATTTGAGGGTCCAGCCAACAAAAGGAAGGAACATGGTGAATAACAAACTAAAGTCTCAAGGTCCAGACGCAGAAGTAACCTATCACCCAGTCTGTTCACAAGAAGTTAGTCAATGGCCACACCTACCTCAAATGGGGACTGAGAATTGCGTACCCAGCTGCTCAGTGTCAAGTACACAGTATTCACCCAAGAGTATAGATCAGTGGTTCTTAACCTGGGTTCTATCGAACCCTAGGGGTTCGATGAGTCGGTTTCAGGGGTTCGGAGAAGCCTCTGCCACGGAGGCCAGAATAAAGTAATACCGTCATTTGTTGTGAGTTCATGCACTTTGTTGGTTTTGTTCTTTGAGCAAGGTGATGTTCATGTACGGCTCATTTTGTGCACCAGTAAAAAAACATATACTTAGCTCTTGAATTTGAAAAAAAAAAATCCTATTTTATTTATCACTAAAGAAGGGTTCGGTGAATGCGCATATGAAACTGATGGGTTCGGTACCTCAGAAAAGGTTAAGAACCACTGGTATAGACAAAGAAGCAGACTGGGGAGTAATACTGATCACATGCACATGATCTACTTAGTTGCAATTCAGGCTCTTCAAGTTAGGAGAGAAATTTCACTTGAACAAAGTGCCAACTTCCATGTAAACACAATAAAATAAAATTAATAAAAAAGAAAGTGCAAACTGATGGGGAGACCTCTGTTCTTAACATCTAGCTATTATTTTAGATTTCGGAGAACCACACAAATGACTTCAGAGTTAACAAACATTTATGTGAATTACTTAATCAAATACACATGCACAAAAAAATAAAGAAGCTTTATATAAAATCCATTTTCCGAAATATTGAATTCTGTGGTAGTTGACATAGAATAGGTAAATGCAGGTGTGTTAAGTAAGTAAGACCTTATCATCTCAGACCTTCTAAATAACCAGAAGAGCTTTTTCCCATTGCATCATTCATTAACTTCATTATTAAATATGGTTCTTTGATGGAGAAATAAGAGAAGAGGCTGGAACTCCTCACTTTAGGGCTAATTTGTTTTGATCTCTGGTCTCTGGAATATGTCACAAATAAAGATATAATGGGGATACATTCTGTACATTCTACACTTAAATGCACAGATAGTATATGAAAGAAAGTATTAAGCTATTTACTATCTCAGTGGGATACTAAATAAAAACTAAATAAGTCTACGGAATAAAAGAGAAAATAAAGTCACTTCATGCAAAAAAAAATCTATAATTTGCCTAAATTGTTTTTGGTTATAACTACATGCAGTGGAAGGTTAAAATAATGACAACGTCATGTTCTATCATAAAATGCAATTTCAACTACTATACTTAAATTAGCCCGCTTCATCTGAGACTACAGACATTATATCTTCAAAATCACTTAGACAATAGCACATGATCTTATTACCTTAAAATATAATTCTGGTGTTTATATTGAGTACCTAAAAAGTTCCAATTGAACTTTTAACAATAGGGAATATACTTTAAGCAATTCCACACAAAATAAATATGATACAGTCTTCCAAATGTATATGCAATAAACTGTTTATTTTTTTAAATTGCATGGCAGGAAAATGTGTTTTCTTAAAAGACAAACAGGTTTGTATTACTTAACTTCAGTTTTAAAGAAGCAAATTAATTTTTTTTAACTCTACTGAATTCTTTAGTTGACAGTATCTTTCTCAGCGTGGTTCATGAAGAATTGTGTAAGTGCTTCTTCGTTATATTAACTAGCTTCTATGACTCCAGAGTTTCCATCTGCTGTTTCATGACCATTAGTAAAATGATTGTGCTTCTCCTAAAAGTAATTTTTTGTCAGTTATATATATGAAATCATCTCTGTCTTCTAAAATATGCAAGAAAAGTGTTTTCCAGCAAACATAGACAGAAAAGGCTCTGCCTAGCTTTACTATAACCTGTTGACTTAAAATGGTTTGTGTAGTATATTCTTCAAGAACTTTAAAATTTGTTTAAGATATTTACTTATTATATTTACTTAAGAAGATGTTTGAAAACTAAAATACTGAATCAATGTCTTCTGAATTTGATTTTGGTAAAAAAAAACACTTTTGTGTATAATCAATATATTGCTTTATAATCTGCTTTTCCCACTTAGGATAAAATGTTTCATATATTATTAAACATATTTTTGTAATGACTTATGCCACCTGCTTTTAATATATTGGTCCTTCAGTTCACTGTGTTTATTAAGGTATTGGTAAGTCAAAGCAAACGTGATATTTATAAAAGGGCGCCATCCACCTGTTAAAATGAGATCCTACCCTTGACACTCCTTGAAAAAGTTAATATATCAAGAGGCCGCACTAGGAGGAGGGAGACCTGAACTTCAGGGTGGTATCTCTGTTTTTAGGCGAGTTACTTAACAGCTCTTGGGACCTCAAATATTTTATCAGTAAAAGTCTAGATAATAAATAACATCTTACATGTCAAAAAAGTCTCTTGAGAAGCCTTCAAATTTTAGCGTGTTGGCCAAAATACACAGCAGTGGGAAGTAACAGGGGAAGTGCTAAGGCGAACGTGGGCCAGCCTCCCTCCCTCCTTCCCTCTCTCCCTTCTTCCTTCCTTCCCTCTCTCCCTTCTTCCCTCCTTCCCTCTCTCCCTTCTTCCCTCCTTCCCTCTCTCCCTCCCTCCTTCCCTCTCTCCCTTCTTCCTTCCTTCCCTCTCTCCCTCCCTCCCTTCTTCCCTCCTTCCCTCTCTCCCTCCCTCCCTCCCTCCTTCCCTCTCTCCCTTCTTCCCTCCTTCCCTCTCTCCCTCCCTCCTTCCCTCTCTCCCTTCTTCCTTCCTTCCCTCTCTCCCTCCCTCTCTTCTTCCCTCCTTCCCTCTCTCCCTCCCTCCCTCCTTCCCTCTCTCCCTCCCTCTCTCCCTCCCTCCCTCTTTCCCTCTCTCCCTCCCTCCCTCTTCACCTCTCTCCCTTCCTCCCTCCTTCCCTCTCTCCCTCCCTCCCTCCTTCCATCTCTCCCTCCCTCCTTCCTTCCCTCCCTCCCTCCCTCCCTCCCTCCTTCCCTCTCTCCCTCCCTGCAGGGCATTCTCCCCTGCATGACCCAGAAGGACTGGTACTAGAAGCCACCCTTTACTAGTGGGCCAGTCCCACTTCTCCACCCAGAAAGCGTTTGTCCTGCTTTCCCACACCAGCACCAGCCTACTTTTCAATTTGCATCAAGCCATACATTTTTATTCAGGGACAACCTTTTTTTTCTTTAACCTCTCAAGATGCACAAACACTATTATTTTTTCCTGACTGTAAAGAATCAAATGATGTCACCTCAGTTCAAGGAAAAAAATCTGCAATGGCAACCAGACTTAAAACACCATTTGTATGCAAAGAGAGTTAAAGTATTGGAAAAGGACCCTTGCCAGGAAAGGGTGGTGTCGTTAAACACAGAACTAAATTTGAAGCAGAAGTAATAGAAAAAAAAACATATCTTGAAATGCGATAGGGTCCATTACGCTTCCTGATGAGATTACTTGCCTCGCCAATACATTACCCAAAGGCGCTTACAAAATGGAGGAATCGATTACATCGGAATTATCAGAACTTTTCTAAGTAGGTCAAATTTTGAAGCAAAAGGGCTTGAAATTTTATGCAGTGTTACAAAAAAGAAATCTTAGAAGCTGTACCACCAAGATGCTAATAACTTTTTTAAATAAAAAGAGAAAAATTTTAAAGTCTTACTCTTGCATAAACATTAAATATCACTTTAAAATGCGGAGTGATACACCTCAGGCTGTTCTTTCCCTGTCATCTTAATTCAGTTTTTATTAGTAAACTGAATTTTAATTATATAAATATCTATTCATTTGGCAACCTGAGAAAAGTTGGGTTTCAAAAAAAGTTTAAAGTTGAACTCTTCATCATTTTAAATCAAAGCGATTCAATCCCCACTGTAAATGTAAAATACTTTTTCTCCCACCTACTATTCTTTCATGAGGTTATTACAAAACCACAAAATTCAGATACAGCATTTTTAATAAAATTTCTGTTTTCTTATAGGCAAATCTAAAAGAGCAGGTTTACTATTTGCTTTTGTAACTTTTCATATAGGAATAGCAGCCGTCACATATGCCTAAGCGTAGCCTAGATAGCCACATGATCACATGAAAATTGATTTAAGAACCTAGCCAATCAGTTCACGTTTGAGTTGAGTCAAAGAATGTTAGTTGCACTATTAAGTAAACATTTCTTTTGAAAATCATCTCAAGTAATAAAATGTTGGTCTTTCTTCAATTTCTCACGTTATGTTAATAGAGGTTAGATAAACATGGACCAAAAAAAAGTACTTGTGAAAATAAATAATACTAATATAGACCTGTTAGGTTTACATCTGCCACGGTACTTGAATAGTTCACCATGAAGCGTCACTTTAGGGGCAGGCAATGAAGCCCCCAGTGAAGATGCCATCTGGGAGTAAATACATTAGGCCAATAATAGCGTACTGTGAATTACTGTGAATAATACAGACTTAACACATTAGTGTCACTAACTAGCAGGCCTGTGAGGAAAAGGAATGTGGAACTATAATACTGAAATTCCCAAAATTCACTGCAAGGGAGGGAAGAGCAGGCTTAGGCCCAAACGGGTAAGAAACAGGCTCATGAAAGTTAAAGGGAGAGGCTCTCAAAAGGCAGAGAACATGTTGAATGATTTTCCACATTTTCTGGGCCTTTTTATTTTAACGAAGAGAAAATTTAGGATCAAAGAAATCAACAGAAAGGGGAATGGCACCCTAGAAACGAACCTTGCTGAATCACAGCTTTGCCGAGCACTTGGGCTGCTTCTGGCTCTTCTGATAATTGCACACCTTCTGATTAGGACTAAAAACTTTTTCCAAGTCATATAAAAATTCCATATCTAAATAGATGATATATGTTTTCAAACCATATCATATCTATCGTCTCAAGAATCCAGCTTGTTTTTTAATGTTCAGCCACTATAGCAATGTACATTGTAAAGACGGAAAGGTGGAGGGAGCATAGGTAATCAAAATAAATTGATAGAGGGTTTTAAAATAAAAATAAGCAATAAAAAAGGTCGCAATGTTTCTCTTTTTTGTACTTCTCTTTTTTCTTTTCTTTTTATATTCAGTGAGAGGAGGGGAGGCAGAGGCAGACTCCCACATGCACCCTGGCTGAGATTCACCTGGCAAGCCCACTAGGGGGTGATGCTCTGCCCACCTGGGCCCTGCTCCATTGCTCAGCAACTGAGCTCTTCTTAGCACCTGAGGCGGAGGCCATGGAGCAATCCTCAGCACCCAGGGCCAACTCACTCCAATCGAGCCATGGCTGTAGGAAGGGAAGAGAGAGAGAGAAAGAAGCAAGATGGGGAGGGGTATAGAAGCAAATGGGTGCTTCTTTTGTGTGCCCTGATTAGTTTTCAAACCTGGGACATCCACATGCCGGGCTGATGCTCTATCCCTGAGCCAACTGGCAAGGGCCCCAATGTTACATTTTAAATCCCATCATTACCGATGGCAGGGGTCCCCAAACTTTTTACACAGGGGGCTAGTTTATTGTCCCTCAGACCATTGGAGGGTCGCCACATACAGTACTCCATACACTGACCATTAATGAAAGAGGTGCCCCTTCCGGAAGTGCGGCGGGGGCCGGATAAATGGCCTCAGGTGTCCACAATTTGGCCCGCGGGCCGTAGTTTGGTGACCTATGACCCATGACATTCCCCAGACTTAATATCCCTTTATCCTCACTTTTCTTCCTTTTATGTGGCTTCGACTTGAGCCCCTCGTGAAGACCCTCAAACATTCATCTCCTGTTCTGCCATCTCAACAGTGACTATATCCCCACTGGGGTGTCTGGAATTGCCCCAGAGAGCAAACACTCAAATGTGCTGTGAAACCTATACTTTCAGGGATAATTTCTATAGTTTGTTACTAGATGTGCTGGGGACATGGCAGGTACAAGTCTAGATAGTGAACATGGTACTTCAACCTTCCTGAAGGAAGGCACAGCATCCAATTTAACTGCATTCTGTGTGCTTCTTGACCCCTGACCCCTTATGTGATTCAATTAATAAAAACTTCCCTTCTATCCCCATGTTTCAAACACTGTTATCTTGATCTTAGGCTCCTCCTTTATCCACAGATACAGTCACAGAAAATGTCCACTACTTTCTAATGGTGTCACTGTCCCCCAGCCTTAGTGCAAGGCTTTCCAGCCACCTGTCTACATTTATTAATCAGTCATTGAGCTAGTTTTATTCTTCCCATCCTTCCTCTGACCAGTTCATCCTATGGGCATAGACCATTTATAAACTATGGGAGAAATAAAACAAATAAACACATAACATGAGATCTATTCTCTTAACAAATGTAACAGTATACAGCATTGTTAACTACAAGCATGTTATATGTCAGATCTTTAGAACTTTCCCATCTTTCTTGACTCAAACTCTATACCCACTGAAGAGTAGCTTCCATTTCCCCTTCTCTTTAGCATCCACAGCCACCATTCTGTTCTCTTTTTATATGAGTTTAACTATTTTAAATGCCTCATATAAGCAGAATCAGGCAGGATTTATCCTTCTTGTGACTGGCTTATTCCACTAAGCATAATGAGCTAATCCCTGTAGCATATGACAAGATTTCCTTCTTTTTTATGGCTACATACTATTCCATTTTTAATATATACCACATTTTTTTTCGTTTTGGATGAGCATATCAAATATTTCTTTTTTAACTTTTAAATTACAATTAATATACAATATTAGTTTCAGTTGTACAACCCCATGATTAGACATTTATATAACCTCTGAGAGATCACGCTGAAAATCTAGCACCCATCTGACATCGTATGTAGTTACTATAACATTATTGACTATATTCCCTATCAGCATAGGGAACATCCCAATGACTATTCTGTAACTACCAATTTGTACTTCTAACTCCCTTTTCCATTTTCGCTCACCCCTGCAACCCTCTCCCATCTGGCAACCATCAAAATGTCCTCTTATTCCACATTTTCTTTACCCACTCATCTATTGACAGACAGGTTATTTCCATCTTGGCTGCTGTGAATTAAATATTGCAGTGAACATGGAAGTGCTAATATTTCTTCAAGATCTTGAATTCAATATTTTGGATAAATACCTAGAAGTAGGACTGCTGGAACATATGGCCGTTCTATTTTTAATTTACTGAGGATCCTTCATACTATTTTCCATAACAGCTGCACCATTTCAAATTCCTCCCAATAGTTCATATGGGTTCCGATCATTCCACTTCCTTGCCAATACCTGTTATTTGTTTGTTGTTTTTAATATCCATCTAATAGGTGTGAGGTATATATCACTGTAGTTTTGAATTGTATTTCCTGATGATTAGTACTATTAGCCATCATTTTGTATTCCCATTAGTCATATGTATGCCTTTTTTTGAAGAAATATTTAAGTCTTTTACCCACTTTAATCAGATCATTTTATTATTATTATTATTTTATTCTTCTATTGAGTTGTAAAAGTTTCTTACATAACTTGGCCATTAACCCCTTATGAGATGCATGACTTGCAAATACTTTCTCCCATTCTGTAGGTTGCCTTTCCATTTTATTGATTATTTTCTTTGCTGTGAAGAAGCTGTTTAGTCTGAAGTAGACTCATTTGTCTATTTTTGCTTTTGTTGCCTGTGCCTCTGGTATTATATATACAAACTCATTGCCAACACTAATATTATGAAGTTTTCCCCGGGGAGTTTTATAGTTTGGGGCATCCTGTTCAAGTCTTGAATCCATTTGGAGTTAAGTTTTATGTATGGTGTAAGATGATGGCCTAATTTCATAGACAAACATTTTAAAAACTCTAATTTACCTTGTTTAGCTATTAAAACTTTAACACAAATGAGAAAAACATTAAACAAAAGTTCAGGATTGTGTTTCCTCTGGTAGGGCGGTGGTCACACAGGAAGCTTCATTAATAACAGTTAATCAAAGTCTAGGTTGGTCATGAGCACATAGAAATTTATTATATTCATATATATACAATCATAGATATATGAATTATTTTATAACAAAATAAAAATGTTTATTTTAAAAGGAAGAGATAGGTCTTTACAGCGTTTTTACAATTTATGTAGTAAATTTTAAAATTATTTTTTTAATATTCCTAACTTCCCTAATATACACTTTAGCATATGAACTAACTCTACTGAAAGGTTCCAGCTTTGATGTAAAAAGTCTAACATCCATTGGGTGGAGCACTGCTCTCTTTTTCTAACTACATATATGAATTCTGGTGAAAATTAGTTCTGCAGAATCAGTTTATAGAAATGCAGTTTATAGAGGCAGTTTATTTATGCCCTTGTTTTTACCAAGTCTCAAGATTTAAACAAAACCCAAAGATGACTACTACTCAAACTTATTGGTAGACGACGAAAAACACAGTGAGAGAGCCCCACTCTCTTGCAGAAAAACTCTAGTGAATCTCTCAGTTGCTAATGCCTGAGGGCAGGCACATGGCTGGTCTGCATCACCATCCGCACCTGGCTCAGTGCTATTGACGTTTTATGTCCAATAATTCTTTGTTGTGTAAAGCTGTTCTGTGCATTGTAGACTAATGCATCTCTCTCCCCTTCCCACTAGAACACAGGAGCACACCTTGCCTCTAGTTGTGACATTGAAAAATACCTCCCGACATTGCCAAACGTCCCTGAGAGGCAAAAACTGCCCACCGCTGAGAACCATTATGTGAATGGCACTCCCCAAAAGTGCCTTCAGTGACGGTACCGAGGGGCCTTGACTCTGGAAATACAAATATGAAGGAAGCGCTGATCTCAAGCCGTTTGCACCATAGGAAACTAAATTTAGACCGGCATAAACATTTACCATTACTTCCTTGAATATCACACAGTCACAAGAAAATAAAATAAGGAAATGTATCAATATACTGCCACCAGGAAACTAACATGACTCTTAAATAGTATTAGTTATCCTGCATTTATTCAATTAGCCATTAGTAAAACTGTCAATATGTTAAAACGCAATAATATTTTTTTAAAAGTTAAATTTATTCACTTTTAATCATCACTGGATATGGGTAATCAGTCCTTTCTCCTGAATACTCTGGGTTTTCTGGTTTTCCCATTCTCTGGCCACTCCTTACCCACCTCCGTTACTGACTACTGTACAAACTATGGAGTGTCCCATGGTTGAGTGCTGGGCCTTCAGCTTTTCTCACTTCATACCATCTCCCGAGGCGATCACATCTAATTCCATGGCCTCAAATACCATCTACATGACATCAACTGCCTGCGTGACATATTCTCTTGAATGTTTCAAAAGAATTTCAATTGACATGTCCAAGCCTGTTCCTCTTCCAACTTCTCCATTTCATGCAGGAAGTCTCCCTAGACCCAGCTGCTCTTGTCACAGGGTCATGACTGACACCTTCCTCACTCTCATCTTCGTATCCAATTCTTTATTAAGTGCCCTGGGAATACTAGGTTTCTCACCTCAGTCTACTCCCCTCACCTCCACAGGCATGTCCCTTCCAGACCACCGTCATTTCTACTCTAGCCTTCTGTAAGAACGTTCTGATCTGCTTTCATGTCTTTACTATTGTTCCTCAAGAATCTAGGCTCCACTCTGCAACTAACTTAAAAATAGTATTCAGGTCACGCAACAGCTCATGTACACCTTCAATCACTTCTGATTGCACTTGGAACAATATGCAACCTCCCTACCATGGCCTACTGGGCTCTGCACAGTTTGGACCTGGATGCTGATACCTCCCAGCAACTTTTCCCCTCTTACATGTTTCAACCATGCTGGCCTTTCCTCTACTTGTCAGAAGAGCCAAATCCTGAGCACCCTGGCACAGACAGTTAGTTCCCTGTGACTAGGAGGGTCCTTCTGCATTATCCGGGCTCATCTTTAAGTGAACTTCCCTTGAGAGAGTTTTTCCCTGATCCCCCAAACTGACATATGCCATGCTATATTAATACTTAACATATACCAGTCATACCGTATAATTCATACAACACCTTTATGAGCTCATTATTATTTTACAGGTGAAGAAGTCAAGGCTTTGGAAAGGTTAATAAAATACTTCAAATCACAGACTAAAAGGATTTGAGCCATGCCTCTCTAATCTCAAAACTTGGGGTCTTACACATGCATACAGGTGCGTGCATGTGTCCACGCGTGTGCAAATACACACACACACACACACACTGCCTTTCCCAATGTAGTCAAATGAAACTAGAATATAGTTTATGAACTACAGCTTCACTGACTTCATACGACTTTATTTCATCCACTAGCCCAGACAGTAAGCTTTCTGAGGGTGGAGCTTTGATTATTGATCTCTGAATCTCTAGGACAGGTGATATTAAAAAATGGTGACTAACTGGTCAAAAGAAAAAAAAAATTATCTCAAGGAAAATGTTTTATTTATTCAAGACTTTTAATAAAACATTTAACACCCAAGCAGCAGTGACATTAAAGCAGTGACAAAGGTTAGAGGTGAGATTTGGAGGCACAAAGGTGTGGTAGTCAGTTGCCAGGTGCATAACCAAACCCATCAGAAAAGACACCAGTGCACAAAGAAGGGGACCCAGACAAGCCAAATAGTATTTCCTTTTCTTTCTTTCTTTTTTTTTTTTATGGGACAAAGAGAGAGAGTCAGAGAGAGGGACAGATAGAAACAGACAGACAGGAATGAAGAGAGGTAAGAAGCATCAATCATCAGTTTTTCGTTGCGACACCTTAGTTGTTCATTGATTGCTTTCTCACATGTGCCTTGACTGCGGGCCTTCAGCAGACCGAGCAACCCCTTGCTGGAGCCAGCGACCTTGGGTCCAAGCTGGTGAGCTTTTTGCTCAAGCCAGATGAGCCTGAGCTCAAGCTGGCGACCTTGCGGGTCTCGAACCTGGGTCCTCCACAGCCCAGTCTGACGCTCTGTCCACTGCGCCACCACCTGGTCAGGCTAAATGGTACTTCTGAAAATGTCTCTAACCGTAGATGAATATGGACATTTCCAACCTTAAATCCTACTTAAGTTGTAAATGGTGAGCTCTTATGAGATAAAAACTGAGGCAGATTAAGGTCAGTTGAGGCCCTGGGTGCAGAAGAAAATATTGGGCCCATTATAAAAAAAAAAAAAAAACAGGAAAAATAAAAATACATATTAACCATATTTTTAAATAAGTAAAATATATTATGTACTATTAATGTTAAAATTGCACATATGAAACCAAACGATGTCATTAGAAAAAAGTGTAAAGTTGGGGTTTTGCAGGGCCCTTCAGAAGTCGGGGCCGAGGGCGTGCGCCTGGTGAACTCACCATTAAGTCCGCCTCTGGGTAAAGACATTAGTAAAAAAATAAAAAATTCAGGCGTGGTGGAAGAATTCTGGAAAGGACAGTTTGTACTCACTGGTAGCAAATAGCGTCTTTGCTTTCTGGAAGATTTAAGGATGCAAATAAGCCTTATAACACTGAACCTTCCTCCTGTACTCTCTGTCGGCCCCCCTCCGGCCCCCATCCACCAGCAGACTCAACTCCATTTATCTCCTCCTTTCTCTGCCAAAAGATAGCAGTCTTTCAAATACCTTCCAATGTTTTTATAAGTAAACTTGGCGGATCCTATCAAGATGACAAAAGCACCATAGCCAATGAAGGAAAGATAAAGAGGAAAGATTGCTGATCGTATCAGATTGCCCGATAAGAGAAGTCAATCATTTTATATCTGATGTTCTCCTTCTGGGCTGGGTATTCCAGACAGTGTCCCTTTTAGTGGAGAAAGAGAAAAAAAATTAACAGCACCATTACTCCATTGGAGGGAGAAATAAAACACACACACACACACACTTCTCCAAAGTTGTGAAATTAACCTCTCCCTTCATTCACGCATTTGATCCCATTTTTACAGTTGTACCAGTAATCTAAAAGAAAACGCACAGAAAGTCAATTCCAGGTTTCTAAAATGTCCGACTGTGCATGCCCCAGTTCTTTCCAGCACCTCCCAGAAGATGCAGCCAATTTTTCTTTCTCAGCGCATCCGTGTTTATCGCTTGTTTTACCACAGCACTGCATGTTCTCAGAAATTGACTTAGATAAATTTCACCCATCGTTTACAAAATCTCGAGAGACACACGGCCTTAGAAACAAAATCCACCACTGAGGCATAGTTAATTTACTAAAAAAGCCTTTTTTTTTTTTACCTTCTCAGTACAATATTTGCTTCATTACAGTGGTAAGCCTACCCCCCCCCCCCCCCCGGCCCCACCAGCCTCTGTATTTGTCAAGATTTATGACAAATTTCCAGCTTATAATTAGCCATTATGAAAATTCACTGTGAGGAAAGCTACTGCTAGACAAAAGCCTTCCTATTCAGCTTGCTTTAAAGGAATATTGATGACTTTCACCTTCAGGGAGGCTAAGAGCAAAATCATGGATGCATTTTGATTGCACATGTATGAATAAACTGCCCCGGTACGGCCAAGTGCTTGCTCTAAGAAGTGGTTAAGTCAAACAGACCTGGAACAAAATTCCTGGCTGTCGCTTATTAGCTGGGTAATCAAAGTAAATTGTTTCATCTCTCCGGGCCCCAGCTCCCCTATCTACAAAATGAGGATATTAACAGTAAGTGTCACACAGGGATATTAGGATGATTAAATGAGAACATCAGCCATGCAGCGCCAGGCACGTAGTAAATGCTCAGTAAGTAGCAGCCATTAGTATGTTTATGAATACGATAGGGAAGTAATGGACTAGGGAAGGTCCTCACCTTCCTTCTTGCCATCTTTAGAACGGCGCCATCTTCATTACTAACGAAAAAGTACTGGGGCAGCTTGTGACCCTGCAGGCCAAGGCAAACCTGGAGACCTCTATCACTGAGAGGGAAGGAAAGCTGGACGTGAGGCAGCCTCCCAGGTCGAGCTGCTATGCCTAAAGGCCACAACAACCTCCCCCTCCCCCAGCATACACACACAGGGATTAGAGGAACTCACGACCCTTCCCTCAGATCAACTGCTCCTTGATCTGTGAGTTTAGACAGATTTCTACTCCCTCATGCTCCAGGCGAGAGGGTGGACAGACAGCTCTGACACTGTGTGTTTGCAGAGAGGGTGAGCTCGGAGCTGGAGGGAGAAGCCAGAGCGGGGTGTTTCCAGGTGCCCAGGAGCAAGTAAGACATGTCAGTGGAGACTTTTCTTAGCCTCACATCAGCAAATAAATAATCAGAAAAAAACACAACGGCCAGAAGACAAATAGTGTGCTTACACGCTGGTTCAGCTTTCTGTTTAAATACATCTCATCTTCACTGTCACTAATAATTTCAGCAAACAGGTCTGTGGCTGCACTACAGTAAGTGTGCTGTCCTTGGCAATCGGTGAAGTCATTACAGGCACAGTCTCACGGTCTCATTGCCTCCTACCCTTGAAAGATCGATACGATTATTATCTCCATTTCTCAGTGAGGAAATGGATGCACAGAAAGGTTAGGAAGCGTCCACACCGACACTAGATTGCAATCGGAACAAAATGTGACCCCAAACAGTCTGTCTTCAAAGTTCCTGAGCTATCCTCTGTTAACCATCATCCTCCGTGCCCACTCATGCTGGTAAAACCACCATTGGAAAATTGCTCTTGCTTTCTCGGACTCCTCCTTGACTTTCTGAAATAAGACTTCTCTAAAACTGATAGGACTGGACTGGTATGAGTCGTTAGGATATTCAAGGCCTCTTTTCTTCAATGTTCACAATGGGTACATTTCAAACACTGTGACTCAGCAACGAGACTAATGCGAGGAAGCGTACGTACCACGGAGGTGTCGATGAGACAATGTGAGCCCCAAGTTCACAGCTCCCAAAGCTGTGTGATAGGTGCATGGGGAATCTATACACTGTTCACTCTCCTTTTGTTTGCATTTGAGATTTTCCACCACGAAAAGTTAAAAGATAAAAAATTTTGACCACAAAGGAGATCACTGATGATCTTCAGCTGTTTCAAGATCCGGAGGGACATTCTGCTTCAGTTAGGCAGTGTCTCTGCTGACAATTCCAGCCTAGATTTCGAGAACTGGGAGTGTACTAACATTTATCAAGAATTTTCCTAATGCATGAGCCCTCTTACCAGCAGATCTTAAACTTGTCTATCCAAAAACAATAAAGACATTCCCGGAGTCACTCTAGTGGGTTTGTTGAAGCTACTGCTGCCGACTGCAAAATCCTTTCCTTCCAGGCTCCACCTTACAGGCTTAGCTTTCCACAGCCTCCAAATCACCAAAGACTATTTGCATAGTTAAACTTTAAAACGTCCACCCCAGTATCCTTTCCACGGTTATTATTAAAAAAAAAAAAATCAAAAGGAATAAACTTACCCCTTCTGTTGTGCATTCCTTCTTGGCCAAAGTGTGTTGTGGTTTCGAAAACTAGCCCAGTCCTTCTGAACTTTACTGTATCCGTTATAATAGTAAAGAGCCACCAGGAAGGGAAGTGGTTAGTCAACTTGCTAATTTTATCGGTCCCTCCCTCTGGTCAAATAGTACCTGCTGCTACAGACATGAAATCAGTTTTCCAGCTCACCTCCCTGCCGCAGCAGGACTTTATAAAAACGGCAGCACTTGAGGGAAAAAGAGCGACAGTATCTAGTTCACAAGCATGAGATGGTTAATGAATGAACGTTTTTATTTTACTATTAATAAGAAGCCTAATAGACTACAGAAACCAGCAATTCCACAAAACAACAAGGAGGAGGGAGAATGTCAGCTGCACACTCTAAGCAAACTCAGCTAGCTGGGTGGGAAGGGGAGTGATTTTTAACGCAATCAGAGGACGTGTGGGAAGTAGCTGGTGTTTCATTTGTTGATAAATTATTCTGTCCTGGAATGGAGCCAGTTTACCAGATATAGAAACTTCCACAACTTGGGGCCCTGGCTCAGACCATTGTCTTCCTCTAAAGTGAAACATTTAAAACACAGGACAATGTAGCAGATGTGTACCTCTGGAAGAGGGGCAAATAAATGTCTTCTGAAGAAGTTATGAACTGACTGCTTTGATCTGCAAGAAACAACAAGAAGATACAGAGCCTCAGATAGATTTTGATGAGATAAGGTAATTTTGATATGTTGATACACTGTAAAGGATTAGAATGTACAAAACACTGTCACCCCAGACACCTACATCATGCAACTTTCTGAGCTATTTAAATTTGAATTAAGTCTGGAGTCATCACATTGAAGTGCATTTTGCACCATATCTAAGGATTCTGGCATTAGGAAAAGGAATGTCTGAAAACCAACTCACCACTGAAGGCTCATTAGCCCGTGTCTCTAATTGACTAAGAAAATGTCCCTTCAGAGCAGCTTTTCCATATTCACATGTGACAACAGTGTCGCCCAAAGATTTAAACTTGGGAAACTGAGGCAGGTTAAGGAAACCGGCAATTCACGACTGTCACCCTTCCCTGCTCAGTATCCCCCCCACTTGGTATTACTCACTGATAAATGAGTAAAGGAAAAACTTTGGAGAGCTATTGCATGTATTGTCTACTTCCATAAGTTTGTTTTCAAATTAGAACTAAGGAAATGTAGTGCCCTTCCGGGGAACACAAGTGATACTTGTCTCTGAAAGTCCACCTCCAATTCGCCTTGAAGAGCAACAGCTACATAGTTCCAAGCCCTCAAAGTCACCGCCTTATATTTATACAAATTTAAGGTGAGACCAAATATCTAATTCATTTCTTTATCTTTTTATTGATTTTTTTAAAGAAAGAGCAGAATGGAGAGAGAGACACCGACTTGTTGTTACACTTGTTTATGCACTCACTGGTTGATTCTTGTATGTGCCCTGACTGGGGACTGAACCTGCAACCTTGGCATACAGGATGACGCTCTCATCAACCAAGCTACATGGCCAGAGCAAGACCAAATACCCCAAATCAATACTACATATACATCACCAAGTTGCTTCAGTCCCTCTCACTAACACCTATAGCTTCTGTACCTTCAAGAAGGGAAGAGGAAATGATACGGAGTTCCAGAGAGGAAAGAAAGGAAGAAAAAATGAAAAGGAAAGAGAGAAAATGACTCGTTCCCTCCTTCTCTAAAACTTCATGCAGCCTTCCCAAATGTCTACGTTTAGGAACACGTCCTCCGCCCCTTCCAGACGCCTTCCTCCTCCAGCAAACAGACCAGCTTGCCTCTCTGTAAAATGCTAGAGCACATCTCTTTGTCCTCTGAGTCTAGCCTTAAATTAGTTCTAGGGAAAGTTCTCTAGAAAACTGTCAGTATCTTTAGGACTTACACAGATCATCGGTGCTCACCTCGAATATTAAGCTTATCAAGCACAAAGCTCCACTTTTAAAACAAGTATTTGGCAATGCCTCTTGGTAACTAAAATGAAACTTATAGATTCTAAACCCAACTGCTATACAGTATTTTTAAAAAATCAATAAAATGTCCCCAGGCATGAGCATTCAGACAGTTAAGAATGTCTGCCCTACTCCCAATGAGTAAACAAGGATTAAAAAGAAGTAATAAGAAGCCAGTTCTTACAAGAAGGGTAGGAAAATAAAAAACTGGAGAGTTGAACAGACATCACAATAAAATCTAGTAATGAAATAAGAAACAATAAACTAGACTTACAAGCACATGATAAAATAAAAGAAAAATAAGATTAAAGTCTGGCAAGGCAAACTACAGACTAAAGAAGTAAAGAAAGTATTAATATTCTCTCATAGGCCCTGGCCAGGTAGCTGCATTAGTTAGAGAGTTGTCCTGATATGCTAAGGTTGTGGGTTCAATCCCCAGGCTGTGCACATATAAGACTTAACCAATGAATGCATAAATAAGTGGGGCAGCAAATCAATGTTTCTTTCTTTTTTCTCTCTTTTTCTATCTCTGAAATCAATAAATGAATATTCTTTCATTGGAACAGAGAATTTTCCTTATTCATAAAAGCTTTTTAGAGGAGTCTCACTTTCCTTTATATATATATATTGAACCAGTAAAAAGTGCACCATGACTTTACGGACACACTGTGTGTGTGTGTGTGTGTGTGTGTGTGTGTGTGTGTGTGTGTGTGTGTGTGTTGAACAAGGGAATTTAAACACGCACTGATACTAATGCTGTGTGTATTGATTATTCAGATACCATGAGCTATGCTGTCTTCCAATGATGAACAATTAACTCGTAGTAAAGTTCTAATATCAAAACATGAAGTTATATGGTAGTCATGATCCTAGCAAATTCAGTGTACACAAAAATGGAGACAAAATAATTTTGATATGTGCAACAGATTTTGTTTCCAGGCTCAAATAATTACAAACGGGCATTTAACCCGAATGAATATCCCAAAGGACATCTGCAAATGCCCAGGACACCAGAAAAGGTTTTCCAGGCGCAGCCCTGTTCATCACATTACGAGACCTCTCACGTCCATAAGAAGGCCCCGCTGAACACCAGCTGCACCCTCTAAAGCATTGTAGCATCCAGAAAACATGTCCACAAATATCCAGCTGTTGCCTTAGGAACCAGGGCAGCGTCGCTGGAAACCACCACCCCAGACAAACCACTAGCCTTGGAATTGCAGCTGGCTTCGGGAGTCCGGCAGGATGGTCAGGAGTGAAGGAGACTAGGGGAGGCTGCACTCAAAGCCGAGCGCAGGCTCAACTAAGACTGGCCACTCCTGGCCACGAGAGGCTCCTTGCAGCTCCGCCAAGCAGGCTAGGAGCAGTGAGTGCACCGCTTCCCAATTTTCAAAAGAAAGTAGACATCCAGACTCTTTTTCTTTTTCTTTTTTTATGTGAAATCTCCTTTTTCAAAAGTTTGGCAAACACTTTTGGGATCAAAAAAATTTGTCTGCAGGCTAACATGATCTAGGGACTCATAGCTAAAAAGGAAAAGTGTTGTAGCGACATTTATAAAATATGTAACTTCACAGATATGATATTCAGTGTAGCAAGCGAACAACCAAGTACTTTGATACCATTTTGTAAAAACAAGCATAGATGAATTACTATATACAGAATAAACTCTGGAGTGCCAGACAACACGTCAACAAGAATTCTCTGTTGATACATATTTTCTTTTATTTTACTTTTCAGTATTTTCTAATTGTTCTAAAATGAACACATAAGGTTATACAATAAGAAATAAGCAATAGAAAGTATATTTAGTTTTTGAAAATTACAGAATGGTAGCTATAAAAACCTCTTTGAAAACATTCAGAAGGGACCACAGTTAAAATGAACAAATTGAATTCCTCTCAAAGAGTTAATTCTGTTCCATGTCAAGCATTAGCTAAAGACCAGATATAAAAGTTAAGCTCTCTGTAAATCAGAATGGAGATGTGCTCAAGTAATTAACTGAATTTATTACCTTGTCTTGCCAATAGAAAGGTGGTCATTATTTTATCCCCTTTATTAGATAGCCAGAGCCACAGGCAGGATCTAGGACTGAATGCATGACAGAGAAAGCACTCTAATTGTGTGTCCATTAAAAATAAATCTAAGGCTTTAAAAGAGGTGAAAAGTAAATTTTCCTGTGAGCTAAATAATAATAATAAAGTTAACCTTTAAAATGAAGAGGTATTAATAATTTAATTTTCTATTTACAAAATTAATATTAGAAGCTGAGTCATGTTTGAATCCAATAAAACTATTTTATTAACTACCTCTAAGGAATAAGGAATGCTTTATAAAACCTCTCTTCTTATAATCCATTTTTATCCTTCAGTCTGCTAAGGAATTAGACCACAGTATACTCCTATAAAAAACTGAATTTCACCCAAATTAGAAATATTAATGAGAAATGTTTCTAAGCTGATCTTTCTAGGTACCAAACATGACATCCTGGAAAATAAGCTAACATCTTTTTCAAAAAAATAATACATAATAAACCATGTAAAGTACACATGTGTACACATTAACAGTTCTGTAATTACTACAGATTTTTTGGAATTTATAAAAATGCACCAATAGATTGTGTAAAAGGAAACTTGTAGATAGTAATTAGTGTAGAAACTATGATGTAATTTTTGGAAGTGGTACTTTTCTTGCAAGGGCCTACAGTCTCCTAGCATTTACTTTGAAAAGAAACTCTCCAATATTAAACTATTACACTGTCTGCATCTTAAGTCCTTAAATATGTTTGTCAATTTACTCATTTCAATTCTGCCAAATCAGAAGATTATACAGTTTGTGAATTAAATCTTTCCTTTCAGTTATATTTTTCAATTTTGATGACAAAAGCAGATGTTTGCAAGTTTAAAAGGGTTTAAAAGTGGCTAGCTAGTTCAACATTATTGGGAAACCCAGAGTAAACAACAAAACTACCAATTGCCAGGCATAAAAGAAGGTTTGAAAATCTCATAAGAATAGTATCATGTAGCATGACTTTCAAAGGAAAGAATCCCAAAGGTAGTCTCTTGACATTGCTTTAAACATTTGATTAAACTTGCTAAGGTGATTATTTTTAGCCAAGATCTGGCTTATTGACATAAATACATATACTTTTATTTTAATTTACTTATTTCAGAAAAGAAGTAAAGAAGGAAAAGAAAGAGGTAAGGAAACATCGATTTGTTGTTCCACTTTTTTATGCATTTCATTGGTTGACTTTTGTATGTGCCCTGACTGGGGATCAAACCCACAACCTTGATGTATTGGGACGATGATCTAACTAACTGAGCTACCCAGCCAGGGTTCCAAATACATTTTTAAAAATTGAGACTGGAATACAACATATCTACTACTTGCTAAAAAAATAAAAAGAAGAAGAAAACGAGACATTCAGGGTGTGTGTATGGGCAGGCATGTATTCCTCAGTAAACATAGTAATACAGTATTCAACTTCATATGTAACCAAATAAATGCAAATTATGAGAGATTATTATTTTTGCTATCAATTGATGCTAATATACGATGATGACAAGCATATAATGTGAAAAGGACTCTCATATACTACTGATAAAGAGTGTAAATTGGTATAATTCTTCCTGAAAAATAATTATTACAATATATCAAGAACCCATTAAGAAGTTCACACTTTTTTGAGACTGTATTTCTAAGAATAATTTCTAAAGGAATTTGGACGGTGACTTACATAAGTGAATGTCCATTACACTGTTATTTTAAAATGTTGTTGGACACCTGAAAATTCTGCATATGCTCAAAATAAGGGAAATAATAGAAGAAATTATGGTATCATTATATGATAAATTATAATATAACTTCTAAAAATCCTGATATTGAAAATGTTTAATGATATTAAAGATGTTTATAATACAATGTTAAGTAAGGTAAAAGGATACAGGAAAATGCATGTATTATTATCCATATCTTGGAACACAAACCCACTCATACCTTCACACCTCATACATGAAATGTATCCACAAACAATAAGTCCTCACTTACGGTCGTCAATAGGTTCTTGGATATGATGACTTTAAGCCAATTTTACCACAAGCTGATCATTATAAACAAGAGTTAAGTTCTGACCTAGGGCATATTTCTGGTCAAAAAAAAAAAAAAATCACCAAACATCTAAATCCTAAAGTCCCACCCGAACACTGCTAATATTAAACATTGAAATAAACATGAATTATACATACCTTTAGGAAAGATGAATAAAAACAAATAAGGGTATTCTTTTCTACCCTAATTAGTTCAGGGTCAGGGTTGCTGAAGCCTCTCCTGGCAGCTCAGGTACAAGGTAGGACCCAGAGGTGGTATTCAGCCAGTTTGCACCGGTTTGGTAGAATTGATACCTAATTTTTTGTTGAGTTTGGTGAACCGGTTGTTAAAATGGCACTTGTAATCAGGGTTCTCTCTAAGGTGGGTGCCTGGGCAGCTGCCCAACGTGGAAATCACAAATTTACATTCCTTACTTTTTTTTTAATGTTCATCTGCGCAACAGCACATTCTAAGCGCCCGTAGTGATGTTCATTACGTCCATAGGTGAAAAAAAATTGACAAAACTATGCTTCTAATATTTATTTATTCATTTCATAAAGCTTATTATATCTTTGATGAAATCCTACATTTTAATTGCCTCGTGTTTGTTACTTCAGTAAACAAACATGTAATGTAAAGAGGAAAAGTTCCAAACAATGAGGGAGTGACAAGCTGTTACTGGAAATATCTTAAATAACCGTTTTATT
Source organism: Rhynchonycteris naso (assembly GCA_037038555.1). Lineage (NCBI taxonomy): Eukaryota > Metazoa > Chordata > Mammalia > Chiroptera > Emballonuridae > Rhynchonycteris > Rhynchonycteris naso. The sequence continues at coordinate 131,706,101 of CM073002.1, read as the reverse complement.
GTCTTTTGTCAGGTATGAGTTAATATTGTTTCATTCATATTTAAAACTCTTACATGATCTAGTTCTATGCACCTTTTACTGTTCTTATTTAAGTATTAAGTGCATGAAATAATAAGCTACGTTTCGGTATATCATTCTTTTTTATACTTAAAATGGTCATTAGGGCAGAGAACTGGTTGTTAAATTATTTGATTTCCACCCCTGGTGAGACACACCGTGTACAGAACGCATCATATACGTACTCATACTCACTCAGACTGGTGCAATGGAGACACACCCATTCCCGCCCGCATGTGTGCAGCTCTGGGATGTGGGGGGAAAACCCACAGATGTGGGAAGAAGGTGAAAACTCCACAAACACAGGGGCTCCAGCTGAGGATCGACTCTGACTTTTCATCAATTTTAGGGGGAAAAAAAGACTTTAAACAATATGATGTTATTTAAGAACCTGCTATAATCAGGAGAAAACAGATTGAAGTATTGGAAAAGCCCCCAATGCAAAGAGTGGTTACCTCTGAAGGGTATAATTATAGAAAAACTTTACATTCTTCTTTTCACCTTTGTTTTTGACCAAGTTTTCTACTTTAAACATCAAGACAAGGAAAACTTCATAAACCTAAAAAAAACATCTAAAATTTCTGTAAGACTTCTTTCATGAATGTCACAATATTTTCACATATCACTGTGCCCTTTATTTTTTGTTTTCTTGACTTCAGGAATTTTATTTTATTGCTACTTTGGCTTTGTGTCTTTTTTTTTATTTTACTCCTTGATAAAGTGAAGTCTGCCTGGCAACCAGATGATTTAGAGTGAAATCAACCTCATGTTAATGTGGAAAAGATTATCACCTGGTCCTCTTAGTTACCCCACAAAGAAATTCAATTACAGCAGTCCATCCTTATCCACAGGGGATTTGTGCCAGGGTCCCCAATGGATGCCTAAAAAGAGGGATAGAATCAAACCCTATATATACAATTTTTTTCTATATATACATACCTACGATAAAGTTTAATTTATAACTTAGGCACAAAGAGATTAAAAAGTAATAAAATAGAACAATGATAACAAAATACAGAAATAATAGTTATGTAAATATGGTCTCCCTCTTAAAACATCTTATCATACTGAACTCACCCTTCCTATGATGAGATGAAATGATAAAATGCCTTATTAAGTCAAGAACTTCCCCCTTTTCATGCAAGAAAGCATTCATAACTTCTCTTTGGCATATTGGAATTGCCAGCATAACCACTCTAGTACTTTGCGACCATTATTAAGTAAAGTAAGGGTGACTTGAACACAAGCACGACGATACCATGACGGTCAATCTGATAACCAAGATGACTACTAAGTGACTAATAGATGAGTGGTGTTCCCAGTGAGGAGTCACAGGACAATGGTATGATTCATGTCCCAGGAGGGACAGAGTATGAAAGCTTGAGGTTTCATCATGACACCTGAATGGCATGTAATTTAAAACTTATGAATTGTTTACTTCTCGATTTTTTCATTGAGTGTTTTCAAGCCACCATTCATCCTGTGTAACTGAAACCCTGGATAAGGAGACTACTGTACATTTAAACACAGATTTTTGCAACCCACATCCAATTTACTTGCAAAATTAATAAGCAAATATTTACCTGGGACATCAGTTACGGTGAGTGTTGGATTTAAATCAAGTCAAGGAGAAAAAATCTATACTTTGTATATTCCCCATAATATCAGCAACTTAAAGTTTAAATCATTTAGTTTGCACAACAATCCTGAGGATTGAGTTTTCTCACATCTATTTCACAGATGGGGAAACTGATTTACCCCCAAAATTAGGTATATTGATCAAGATTCCATATTTGGTAAATGGAGAACCATAATTTAAAGAAAAAACCAATGTCTAGCATGAAGAAGTTTCCTTTGGAATTCAGATAATTAACCTGTAGTTAGTCTTAAAAATACAACAGAAAACAAATCTTTGAGAATAACAAAATAAATGAGACTAAGAATGAGAACAAAACATTATTTTCTTCCCTGTAGTTCCTAGGGTGAGAAATGAAATAAAAGATAATAGAGAACTGAAATAAAGTATGCAATTGAATACAAAAGTCAGACCTGTAGCCATGTTTCTAAAATGAAAGTCATAACACATCATCTCAACATAAAAAATAGAAATGGTTCCAGAGTTTCATGTTTCCTGTAGCCATCATATGACCAGTGTTTATTTAATGGCTATTTTATTTGTAAATGCTAAATAAAAATTAGAATTATTTTATTGGCTTTAAAGAAAAATTTTAATTATTCAATAATAAAATAAATATAAAATATAGTCCTAAAATAAAATGATACAAAAAATATACATGAAGATAATAGTAAAGACTGTCTCAGAATCCTACATTACAAAAATAGCCATCATTACTGTGGCGTCTCCCAGACTTTGTTCTCTTCATATACATAAAATCAGAGTAGCACTTACGAAAATGAAAGTTGGGCAAGTTGGCCAAGTTGTCTAGTTAGGGACACGATGCAGGCTTTGAACAGACTTCTGTCTAACTCCCACACTGATGTTTTTTCTACCTCGTCATTTTGGCTGGGGTGGAGGTGTGGGCAGAATACTACTCAAACACAGATATTAAGTGTGTGTGGGGGGGCGTGTTTTGATTTGTTTGTTTTTAATATTTTTCTAAAATCCAAAGCATTAGATAGCTGATTTTGCCATTCACTATGGTTTCCCTTTGAGCAAATCATTTAATTTCCCCAGGCTGAATGTTCCCATCTATAAATAATGGTGATAACTTCCAGGAGTTCTGAAAAAGTCAGTGACTCAGTGACCAAATGGAATTATATCTTAGTATTTTAAAACCTCTGTTTTAGCACCATGTGTACTGACAACCCATTCTGCAAAGAGGAATTATAGTCAGTTTACCAAATAACAGTCAGCCCGCTGTTATGCTTTCTGCTACATAAACTTGGTACCCCACCAAGTTTAAAAATAAATCTCTAACTTACCTTTGATTTCCTCTCTCTCTTCTTACATTATTATGTCCATTACAAAATGTCTCTGTGTGCTTTAAGCATTAGGACCAGGGATGAGAATAGGGTCAAAGTGTTTCATACGTCCCTTATTTCTTTCTAAATGTGGTGCCTAAAACTTACCCAGAATTTCCAATATTTCTTTCAGCCTTAGTTCCAAGGATGACAATCTGTGATCACTCAAATATTCCTGGCTTTAACTGGTGCTATTCACATAGAGACTGTGTTGTACCAAGTGAAGACTCCACACTCCACTAGGCAGTGAAGAGGAGGGAGTGCCCAGACCCAGTTAATTATGGCCCCATTGTGAAATGCAGTCACAACATCCTTGTGCCTTCTGGGATACAAAGGGCTAATTTCTGCACCAAATCACAAACAATCCAAGGGAGCTGATGTCTGAAAGAACTTTCACCAATTGATAATCACATTCCCTTGGTCCAAATGTGTGACTTCCCTTTCTGGAAAGGGTCCTGAGACCTTGCAATACCTTGTTTAAGAATAATAATCATGCCTGACCAGGCAATGGCACAGTGGATAGAGTGTTGGACTGGGACGCAGACGACCCAGGTTCAAAACCCCGAGGTCTCCAGTTTGAGCGTGGGCTCATTCGGTTTGAGCAAGGCTCACCAGCTTGAGACCAAGGTAGCTGGTTTGAGCAATGGGTCACTCAGTCTGCTGTAGCCCCCCAGTCAAGGCACAAATGAGAAAGCAATTATGAGAAATTAATGTGCTGCAACGAAGAATTGCTACTTCTCATCTCTCTCCCTTTTGGTCTGTGTGTCCCTATCTGTCCCTCTCTCTGTCTCTGTCACACACACACACACACAAAGAATAATAATCATGATATAGCACTCTCATCTATTCCCATAAGAAGTAAAATACTTTTATTTTTAACACCAGGGTTAAAAAATGGTCTTGGGCACCATTTTGGGATTTTCCTGAGAAATATCCAAGATATATTACCACTTACTAACTGTATAGTCCTAGGAATGTTATTAAATATTCTGGCCTTATTTTCTCATTTCAAAAATGTGGCTAAAAATGCCCACTTCATAGAATTACTGTAAACATTAAATAATATCAGTTAGACAAAAGGCCTTCACACAATGACTAGTATATTATAAATGGTCAACAATTGATAACTACAATTACTACAACTAATCATAAACAATATTTAAACATTTTTCTCTCCATTTGAGAAGAATATTGTAATGACTTTGTGTGTTTGTGTGTGTTCTTTCAATATTTCTTAAGGTGGCTGTAGACTCACTTTTAGCCCTTAGTCTAAAAACTTTACTATACATTTTTTAAAACCCTTTTAAGATCCATAATCCTCTTGAATGAGGAATAAAACGTGTACTTAGTTTCAGGCAAACAATTGTTCAACAGAAGTCCCTTCAATTTTTAATTACTCCATCTCCAAGTTCACTGTTATTCATTGACTTTTTAATCTTGAAAGCCCATCAGGGTACATTATTTATGTTATATTTAATAGGGAGAAAGAGAAAGAAAGGAATTTTATTCAGGACACTAACTCTAACCTTGAAATGTTATTTTCTGAACATTTGTTCTGCTCACTGAGCAAATTTTAGTCTTCAAGTCAGATGTCTAAATACAGTGCTTGAGCTCTGCTTAAAGGCTAAAAATATAGACTTCTGCACAAGGTGATGGTTACAAAAGAAGGTGTTTAGAACATATTCAACAGAAGCTAAGGTAATTGAGCATTAGCTATATAGTTCAGCCAGGAGGATTTCTCATTTACACTGAAGCTATGGAGTCAAATCTAAGGTTATTATCCTTTGAAATACATTTTCCTTGAAAAGAGAGTCAATTAGGTGGTTTCCTGAAATCCTTCACCCAGTCCTCAATTTTCATCATTTGAAAACTGCAAGTTATAGAAGTCTTTGTCAACCCCTCTCTCTTAGAGTACCTATAAAAGCATATCCCACAAAGCATACTAAGTCTGAGCAGAAAGAGTGGCCATCCAATATTTTTCTCTTCTTGAGAAAAATCTATTAATAGAAATCAGTGACTCATCATCATGCTCACTAATACCACATAAAACATGGCCATATCACGTAAGAAGTTTATTATCCTCCAGCACACATATATCATTTTGCCTGATCGTGTTTTGAACTCACAAAGCTCAGTTCTTGACTCTCATAGTCTTTCTCATTCACATCTTCCCAAAACTTAAGTAACAAGATTGGGATAGAAATAGCAAAATAAAACAAAGGTCTCAAATGTATTCTTCTGACTCTGCTTTCAAAAAAACTTGTGATGTCCATTGAATTTTTAAAGTTTGATTTCATTTTAAAAAATTGGAAATGATCACATTGGATAAAGAAAGGGAGATTAGGATATATTATGAAATTTTTGGTGTGCTCAAAAGCAAGTATCTCCTGAATGACTGAGTAAATGGAAAAAGTCATAACAATATTGGAAAATCTCAATAGATTATTGTTTTATCCTCATCTCGTCTTTAAATATTTATCATATGTAAGTTTCAGGAGGCAATCTTGTCTTTTTCAATACTTAATCTCCAATGCCTAGAAATTCACCCAACAGAGGTAGTTTGTTAACCAGTATTTGCTGAATGAGCAACTGCATTTTCATGTTATTTCCTTTTTAACTCTTGTCATCTTATTGGTAATACAAAATTATTTTTTAAACCTCTGAGAATTCCCCTTTCAACACTCAGAATTCCCATTTAAACACTACACAGAGGAGATAAGTGAAAAATGGAGTCATAACTCCTTAATGAAATTTTCATGTAACACTAGTATTTGGACCATTTACACACAGTATGTGAATTAAGCCTTTGAGAAAACTAGTTTCTAGGCAACATTTTGTCCTTATTAAATGAATAAAATGAAAATATACATACTGAATAAACATTTGACCAGTTTTTTGCATCCTGCTCTTTATGATGTTACTGGGTAGAAAAGAACAGAACATGAAAATTTCCCTAATCATTTCATATACTCTTATACCATAACAATCAGAATTGCCTACATATTTACTTTTTAGTAAAAACAAGGGTAAAATTAGTTGTTTGAAAGCCAAGTAGGCAGGCAGCAGGATATAATAGCTAATAACATTGGAACAAAAATTTTTTAAGTTTAAAGGAGGTTTAAACTTAAACCTCCTGACCCAGTAGAGACCCAGACTACATTGGGTCAAGTATGTTTAATAAAAATTAGTTTGCTACAAATTTTTTCATAAATAAGCTTTTATTGTGTATTGAAATGTCTTTTTTTTTTTGCAGAGGTTTAATTGTACTTTATTTTATGGGGATTTAAATTTTATATATGCCTGTCATTGAAGTTGAGTATCTTTCAAATTTATTTGACAATGACATAAAGTTTACTTAAGAATTCCCAACATGTACATCCAGATGTTTGAGTTTCCACAGATTGACTTTCAGAATAGAATACTTCCTTCCATAGAAATAGCTGCTTTTGTTATGGGGTTAAATGTTCAATGAATATATATATATATATATATATATATATATATATATATATATATATATATATATATATAATTTCTTTTCTCAAATTACCAATTTTTCATATCTCCTTCAAAGTGACCTTTTAAAATGAAATGTGAAATGCATGTCCCTCTCTCTATGCACACATTCACAATATCCTGAGGCACTGCTTCAGCAGGAAGATTCCTGATGGTTTAAGGTCAATTTAAAACAAACAAAAAATGTTGAAGGATAAAAACTACATTTTGTAGAATTTTAAGTACTTCTCTTTTACCATGTTACATAAAAGGCATATCTAAATTTAGACATACGTAGATAAACATACTCTCCCTTAAAAAGCCCTAGACCACAGAAGTTCTAGGGAAAAGTCTGTATTATATTAAACATGAGACTCCATTTCCTTGTTTTGAATTATTGGCGCTGCTGTGGCAACAGCACAATAGAGAACTTTGTTGCACTCTCAGCAGAGCTATTTATATTATTTAACTTCTTCCCTGGGAGTTCTTCCTCTGCTAAGTTCTTCCATTATTTTAATAAAGCAGTCCATTCAAAATTCTTAAAAATATTGTTGTTAAATGTGAACAAACAAAAGTTACCTTTGGGCTGTTTAGCACAAACACTCTGAACCTGAAACTAATCTACTGAAGTGTTAAGAGTCACTGAAGGCACTGAAAACCCATTTCACAGATCACAGAATTCTAGAATAAAAAGATTATTTCCTGCAACTGAAAGGAGTGTTGTATGATTTCTAAGTGCATTGAAATTGTAGCAAAACATTCAGAAGTGGGAAATAGCTAAATAACAATTAAAAATCTTCAAAGGGGAAGAGATTTCTATAAAAGAGAAGTTTAAGATGGTGGACCTTTCTGATTATAAGACGAAGCGAGTACAGTGACATTGACCTGAAGAAAGCTAACATTAAATTACTTGCACAAAGAAACACCATTATAAAATAAATTCTTTAATACTTACCCTCTGGAACATGTAAACTAACCAAGCAAAGAGAGGAATTCATCAATTTGATTTAAACTGATAACAGGTTAAACTATAACTATAACCATTGCTTTCAATTAGTAAATTGGCTAACCCATTCTGTTGGATCAAAGGTAGAAGCTTTTAATAAAATATTTTGAACACAGTAACTAAAATTAATTCTCACATTTGGAAATTAACCAAGACAGTTGAAAGAAATTGTTAGAAAAATGAGGAGATAAGGGAGGAAAAATAACTACCAATGAGTCTTCTCAAATGACCGAGGAACGTTTGGGGTTGGAGGTAGTACAAACCAAGATATTAGAGACAGACAGAAATAATTAAAATAGAATAAAAGAACTATACATTCTGTGCATAAATAAAAAATCCACTTTCCCAAATATATCTGTCATTTTCCTCAAATGTCTTCTACTCCACGTACAAGGATCTTCTTTCGCATTAAACCAGCACTGTCCACCCCATCAGCACTTCGCTGTTCCACCTGTCTGTCCCTTCTCCCTTTTTTTTCCTGCTGGTGACTCCCATTCAGTATTTTAGGTTGGAATCACTTGTATTCTGTCAGATTGCTTAGTGTCCCCCACTCAAGTAGAGATTGTCACTGCTTCTTAAACGTCATAGGCCATGATTCCCACTTTTTTTAAAATTATTTTTATTTATTTATTCATTTTAGAGGAAAGGGAGAGAGAGAGAGAGAGAGAAGGGGGGAGGAGCAGGAAGCTTCAACTCCCATATGTGCCTAGACCAGGCAAGCCCAGGGTTTTGAACCGGCAACCTCAGCATTCCAGGTCAACACTTTATCCGCTGCGCCACCACAGGTCAGGCCGCCATGATTCCCACTTCTGCCCGAGTGTTCATATACTGTCATTATGAAGCTGTTATACTCCAGGACTCACAGGCAACTGGGGCATCCTCTAGGGCAGAGTCCACAGAAAACCCAAAGAAATCCAAAGAAATCGTTCATCTTTGTACCTCCATTTTTATTTTTAAAAATTGTGCCATGATTACTGAGTGACTGTTAACGATAGCATCAGAAGGAGGCTCAATCTCACTAATCATCAGAGAAATGCAAATTAGAACCAGAATGAGATATCGCCTCACTCCTGTCAGAATGGCCGTCATCAATAAATCAACACACGAGTGTTGGTGAAATGCGTCGAAAGACAGCCCTTGTTCCCTGTTGATGGGAATGCAGACTGGTGCAGGCACCACAGAAAGCAGTAGGGGGCTAACTCAGAAAGTTAAAAATGGAACTGCTTTATGACCCAGTGATGCCACTTCTGGGAATTTATCTGAAAAAATTCAAAACATTAATTCAAAAGAATATATGCATCCCTGTGGTCGTTGCACTGATGTCTACAATAGCCAAAATCGGGCAGCAGCCCAAGTGTCCACCACTACATGAGTGGATCAGAAAACTGGTACATTTATACAATGGAGCACCACATGGCCATAAAAAAGAAGGAAATCTATGTTTTGCGTCAGCATAGATGAACCTGGAAAGCATTATGCTAAGTGAAAAAAGCCAGTTAGAGAAAGATAAATACCATGTGAGAGCTCACTTATATGTGAAATCTAATGAACAAAATGAACTAACAAACACAATAGTGACAGATTTATAGAAAGAGCAGGCTGATAACTGTCAGGAGGAATGCTGGGTGAGGGTGGGGAGGGAGGGATTGAGCATAAAAAAGGACTAAAAAAAGAGAAAGACGTCATGGACATGGACAACAGTGGGGTGAGGGGTGTGTTGAGCAGGTATAGGGGGAATAAATGGTGATGGAGGAAGATTTGACTTTGGGGGGGGCGGTAAACACACAATAGAGTGTACAGAGATGTGTTGCAGAATTAGGGCCCTGAAACCTGTCTAATTTTGGTAACTAATGTCACCTCAATAAATTCAATTAAAATATTATTTAAAACAAATAATGAAATCTGCAACATGTTTTAAAAATTATAATATTTTAACATGTTTCAAAAGGTTAAGTTTGCTTGTATAATAGAATGCAAGAAGAAATTTAGGGTATAAAATAAAAATGATAAAAATACAAAAATATTAGGAGAAAAAGACAAAGATCCCTGCCCAGTTGTCTCAGTGGTAGAGCATTAGCCCGTCATGTGGATGTCCTGGGTTTGATTTGTGTTCGTGGCACACAGGAGAAGCAACCATCTGCTTCTCCACCCTTCTCCTTTTCCTTCTTTCTCTTTTTATTTCTCTCTCTTCCCCTTCTGCAGCCAAGGCTGCGTTGGAGCAAGTTGGCCCTGGGCGCTGAGGATGGTTTCTTGGCCTTGGCTCAGGTACTAAAATATAGCTCAGTTGCCAAGTAACGAAGCAATGGCCCCAGATGGGCAGAGCATCACCCCATAGGGGACTTGCAGGGTGGATCCCGGTCTGGGTGCATGTGGGAGTCTGTCTCTCTGTCTCCCCACTTCTCATTTAAGAAAATTAAAGAAAAAAAGAAAGAAAAAGACAAAGAAGCCTTTTTGTCACTGTCTACTAGGATTACAAGCGAACTTATTTAGAAAATATACTTGTAGTAAATATTTTTGTAGCGAATATTACTACAAAATTATAAAGACTAAAATGAATAAGCATTATTTTAGTTTTATGTTTGAATCAAGAATAAAAGCAAACTGGATAATCTGTCAATCCAACTATTCATTATTTCATTATAAAATGCAACATCCCCCACTTTCTATGGAAGAAAAAAAATTACATATTCCCTCTTATTAAAACCTATGCCCTCTAGAGGTGCTCTGTCAAGCTGAGAAATGGCATGTCAGGAGACATAATATGCTGCGGTGACAGATGTCCCTATTCAAAATGCATGTACAATGATTAATCACAACTCAGAACATTTCTGAAAACTCAAGAGCCACACTTAAAAAACAATTACAGAAAGACATGTTAAAATAATATCAAGAAGCTGATACACGCTAAATGTATTGCCCAAAAAATTCACAAGAGAATTTGTAGAACAGGAGGGGATTTTGTGCTTCACTAGGTTCCGTAAGAGTTTAAAATGTATTGCTAGAGAAAATACAGTATTGTGCCAAGATCCATACCTGCTCTTAGGCGGGCTTTCCCTTGCCTTATCCTCCTTTGATGGGAGCTATCTATTTAGTATCATTAATTATATTTCTAGTTTCTTAAAAAATATAGTGTTTATCACTCTTAAGCATTGATTTTATTTTATAAGTGTATAAATAATGCATAGCAGTGTAAACATATTTTTGAGATTTACCCATGATTTTCTATATCCATATCTATATCTATTTATATATCTATATCTATCTATATCATCTATCTGCCTAGTTCACCCATTAGCAAAGCCATATATATAATAGTCCCTTCATGAATATAGCTCAAATTATCCTTTTTTCTAATTGTGGGTATTTAGTTCAGATTCTACTTTTTCAATATTATGAATAATTGTGTACATATGAGAGAGTATCTCTGTGAAGTTATATCTTCCAGTAAAATTGCCAGGCTCTTATAAGATATACAACTTGACTATGTATTTATGAGTAAATTGCTCTCCAAAAGGGTAATAATTTATGTTCCCCAATATTGTGAAATTTTCAACTGCTCCATATCAAAACCAACAACTGGTATGGTTTAACTTTACATTTTGTCAGCATGATAGGTATATGACATTGTAGTATTAATTTTCATTTATTTCTTCATCATTATTAATTTTTTTTTTTTGCTATTTGGTGGCCATTTGGATTTCATTTTATCAGAATTGACTATTCTTACTTGTTCTGTTTTCCATGAGGTTGTCTTTGTTTTTGATATCCTAAATGCTAAACCTTCATCATCTTTATGTTTATACCAGTGGTTCTTAACCTTTTTTGAGGTACCGAACCCACCAGTTTCATATGCGCATTCACCGAACCCTTCTTTAGTGATAAGTAAAATATGATATTTTTTTCCAAATTTAGTTTTGCCGGTGCGAGACTAGAGTTGCTCAACTTGGCATTGCATATCATGCAGATAGGACGCTGACTCCCATCTCGTTCCGTGATACATGTGAATCCATGTTGTACATATTCGTCTGACCACTTTCTTTTTTTGCTCGACATATTTAGTATGGATTAAAATATTAAGAAAGAAACCACACGACGTACAACTATGACAGCCATTGACTACTGCGCGCACTAAATTCCCCGCAGCACTGGTTGGCCAAGCAATGTAACGTGATCCTCTGCAGCAAGTGATGGCCAAGCGGGGCGTGTCATCACGACTTTACACAAGTGTGTCTTTACCTCCACGGCAGAGGCTTCTCTAAACTCCTGAGACCGACTCATTGAACCCCTAGGGTTCTATAGAACCCAGGTTAAGAACCACTGCTTTATACATATCTTACTCAGGTCTTTGTTTTGTTTTGTTTCTCTTTCATTGTGTAAATTTTAAATTTAACATTCATCCCTGGCTGGATAACTCAATGAACAGAGCATCATTCTGGAGCACCAAGGTTGTGGTTTCGATTCCCAGGCAGGGCACATGTGAGAAGCAACCAATGAGCGCAAAACTAAATGGAGCAACTAAGTGGAACAACGAGTTGATACTTCTCTCTCTCTCTCTCAAATCAATGAAAAGAATTGTAAATGTTAACATTCAGAACTACTGTTCATAATTATCAACCCCTGCCTTTGAGATTAGTGTCCTTTTGTATTTTGTTTAGAAAATTGCTCCATTCTGTATATCATAAAGATAGTCTCCACTTTGCATTTCAAATTTAAGTCCTTAATTCATTTGGAATTGGTTTTGTGTTTTTTGTCTATTTCACATGTATTTATGAGTAAATTGGTACCATTTATTAAATAACTAATTCATTTGACGATCAACAATACCAGCTCTCTCATATCTGGTTTCCATGTATAAACTGTTGCTTTCTTGAGGGGAGGGGCACAAAGAAAATCAGATAGAAGGTGACAGAGGACAATCTGACTTTAGGTGATGGGTATGCAACATAATTAAATGTCAAAATAACCTAGGGATGTTTTCTCTGAACATATGTACCCTGATTTATCAATGTCACCCCATTAAAATTAATTTTAAAAAATTGTTGCTTTCTGGACTATCCAGTCTTGTCTATTTGGCTATGCACAACATACAATATTAGGGTTTTATAAGAAGTCTACCTGTGTTGTAATGAAATTCTTTCCACTTTGTTTCCTTTATTCAATACTGTTTTCTTTCCTTTTCCAAATACATTTCAAAATTTGCTTGTGAAATTCCTTTCAAAAATCTGTTAGAATATTGAATATAATTTCATTGAATTCATAGCTCAACTTGGAGAGAACTAACAATTTAAAAACATTGAGTATTCCAATCTATGACTATAGTATTTTTTTCCATTTACTCAAATCCTCTCAAATGACTTTCATTAAAATCATGTTTGTATACAAAAATACGGTGTAACTTTTATTAGATTTATTCCTATGTTCCTTTGATTTTTGTGGCTGTTAGAGTATCTTCAATTGTTATTTTTACCTATGGATATACATCTGCTTGATCCTTGTATCCTATGTCATTATGCATTTAGTGCTCCTTATATGCATTTTGATTATGAATAAATGAATGACAAACTAATCCCCATCTCTATAAAATGTTGTGACATTTAAGTGAGATATAAAATTCTGCAATTGTAGTAAACTACAAACAGACTATTGGGTATTATTGTGCTTTAGTAATAGCTGAGCTAAGGTTAATGTGTGAGAAAAATTCAGACAAGAATTACCTAAAACTTTACAGACTAATTCCAAAAGAAGGGGGAAAAATGCCCAGAAGGTTGCCTTTCAGATGATATCAAGAAGACAGAGAGAATACCAAATCAGAATTTTTAAAAAACTATTTTGAAAAACTCTGACTCATAATAAAAGGTTCATATTTATTTAATGTAGAAAATAATTATCCCTACTGCCTTCTAGAAGAAATTTTACTACTACTACTGCACAACTGTTTGTGTGTGTGTGTGTGTGTGTGTGTAATAATCTTAAACTATGTCCCCATCAATACAGAATTCATATATTTGCAGGGTTAAAATATAATCAGGAGACTGAAAGGGCTGTTTCTTTCCAGATGAGTAAAGCACCCCTACAATGCTAAGATTTTAAAATAAATTTTCTTTTAACTGGTAATCTTTGATGCAAATGTGAAAACTACAATTGTTCGTATAGGCAGCACATATGCTACAAGTGATAAAAAGATAAACATTTGGAATATTGCTACTCTATGACAATCTATTGTATCTCTACAATTCCCATTTCCAAAATTCTGCATAAGGCAAATTACAACTTACGGTGGTGAAAGAAAATGTGAGTTTTGATGCTCTATCATTTTTGAGGAAAGGCTGTACCACTCCAACTTATTTGAGTATTGCTTCTGATATATCTTACACCTTCCTTCCAAAGAGACTGGAATTATGACTTCTTCCTTCACTCAGGCATGCATTGGTTCAGCAAACAAACATTTATTAAATTCTATCTAAGTGTTGGGCCCTTTGTTAGATGCTAGAGATCAAGATGTGAGTAGCATGCGCCTGTTTCTGCTCTCGCAGGAGCTTACAGGTTTCTGGAGAAGACAGGCATGTAAGGGAGGGCTCACCGTTCTATACCAAAGTGCTGTGGCAAGAGAGGTGTAGGGTGCTGTGAGCACACTCAGGAATCCAAGAGATGGGCAACATGGACTGCCCACATTGAAGAAATGCTGTTCAAACTAAGGTTTGAAGGAAACAGGACTTACGGAGACACATGTGTTCAGGGTAAGGGAAAGGCACAAGGTACACAGAATGCGAGATTGCAGCATTTCCAGGTCTCAAAGTTGGTCGATCTAGCTGAGCAGGAAAAGCAACCAAGAAACTAGTGTCAAGAATTTGACCTCTGACTTCTTACTCAAACATATGGCAGCCTGAAACACATAGACTTTCAGGTCCAACATGATGAGGAAATGCAAAACTGGGAATTCCTAATGTTCTAAGCTGTGGATCTTTTAAAGAATATATGTATGTATCAAAAATGTACTTAGGCAAGAGGGCCGGGATTAATTCAAAAATAGCTCCTATGCAATCTCACTTCTATTTTCACACATATACAGCGAATACGTGTAGGTATATAGCCATATATGAGAATTTCTCTGAGACTGTAATTCTCCTAAAATCACACACTGTACACTTACAGCAGCTGCATTTCCTCCCTTATTTATAGTTTCTACAGAAATATTTTACTATAAGATAATGACATGGAACAAATGGTGAGAGAGAACCAAAATTGCACAGGGATGTTGGCAACTCGGACGAATTTTAGAGACGGAATTTCTTCTACGTTGGAAAGAATTTCCATATCATAGTTATTAAACGGAGTATGCTTTCCAGGTAATGTTTAGTATACCACATCCATTTTAACTTCACATTTGTGTGTGCCAGGTAACAATGTTACAAAAGAAATCAAATAATATAACTATAGGAAAATGTGGATAACTTAATTTTAGATATAGTAAGTAGAACTGATGATTTATTTTTGTCTTTTCATTAAAAGAATGAACAAAATGACTTTTCAAATGATGATATAAAAGCTGCGCAGATTTTAGCTGGTTTTCTATTTATTTTATTTGACTTGTCCAAACAGCAAAAGAAAAGCAAGCACCTGGTCACTAATAAGTCAGAAATATATATACAGTGTGTCCGGAAAGTCATGGTGCACTTTTGACTTTTGACCAGTCAAAAGTACACCATGACTTTCCGGACACACTGCATAGAATGCAATCATAATGTTAGAAGCAACTGTGACTAATAATTTAGCATTTATCCTCCTGTTCTTTTATTTTTAATACATACGTTCAAAAACAATTCATCCTTTAAGTTTATAATCTACTTTTTACAAAAAACATATCATTGAACAGATTGGTAGATGAGCTATTTTATAAATGTGTAATATTCCACAGAAGCAATGCCTCATACTAACTTGGCCTTTTTCTTCAGTAGAAAGCATTCAAATATTTTTCTCTGATTTTTTTTTTGCTCTATAAATAATGCAACATTGAGGCTTCCTATTCTATGCCTATTCTACTAATCAATGGCAGAATTTGATTTTCCCGGGAAATCAATGACAGGAAAGGTGATGGTAAAATAAATCACCTTTCTTCTATAAATCGTCTTTAAAACATTTATACAAACCTTTAGTGAGGCCCAACTCTATGCCTGGCCCTCCGATAAGCACTGAAGAGACAGGGTGAATAAGAACTGATGCCAACAGCAGAGGACTCCCCTGTCGCAGTGGTTTTCAAGTGAAATGATTTTGCTCTACAGGGGAAATCTGGCAAGGCCTGGAGGTATTTCTGATTGACACAGCATGGCATGGCGAGGCTCCTACTGGCATCTAGTGGATAGAGGTCAGAGATGCTGCTACACTTCTTGCAATGCACAGGACAAGCCCCACAAAACACTTGTCTGGCCCCGAAAGTCAAAAAAAGGGGCTAAGAAACCCTGTTCTGGCCCTTGTGTGTGGTCTGACCAACTTGATCAAATTCAAAAGGTCATCTAACTCCAATGATAACAATTAATAAATCATATGAAAACAAACAAACAAACAAACAAACAAACAAGTACACCAAATAATCTCCATGGAACTAAGTATTTAGGTAAACAGAATGGCCTGGTTCTCATCCTCATGTTTCAAACACAATGACTTCATGTTCTGCTCAATGAACTCCGGCGACTGGCAAGCTCGGGGCTTACATCTGGGGTGTACATTTCAGGCTCTGGTCAGGGTGGCTTCTGCTCTCTTTGAACCTTTCGACTTCAGGATTTTCTCAGGCAAGGAAATGAAAACAAGGTATTTTTAACTACCGGCTCAATTGCTTGGAAAATTACCTCTTAAAACATTTAAACACCCACTTCTCAATTTTTCCAAAGCCCTAGAGTAGCCAAATGATATTAATCACTGGAATTCCTTGATGAGGAAATGTAATTTTTCAGTTTAGACAGCTTGTTTTATTTTTCATGCTGTTTCTTTTGGAATATATATCCATATATTCGCTCTATATATCGTATTATATATAGCACATATAATACATATAGATACATATGTACATTTGCAGGACACATAATTACAAATTTGCTGCAAACCATTCAGCAGCAACTTCTCTGAAACCCTACAATTGAATTTTGATTGGCTTACATGAGCCTCCAAAGGCCAGCAACTCGTCACACCAATAAAAATCTAAGTAAAGTTCGACTCCAAATGCAATATGTATTAGGCAAAAGAATCCTGATTCTGTGTAATTCTGTATGTAATGAGATTTTAGTCTTCTCTTTGTTCAACTAGCCACAACACAGCTGGTGGCAATAAAAGTTCCTCAATTGTTTTCTCGTTGTTCAAACCTGGAATAAATGGTCCAGCTTTAAAAAAGTTGTTTTGTCTGATAAATTCCTTTTAAGTAGTTATCAATTTGAGTAAGAAGTCAAAGCATCCCATTGGTAAATACCGCATCACATAAAACATCAAATACCACCCACCCACCATTATTGAAAACACTGGTTTGGAAAATAAACAGGGCGAAACAGCTCACTGCTTTTAATCAGTGTAATGAATGCCATTAACTCAAACTGCAAACTCCCTATTCGCTAGAAGTGAATTATTTAGTTCCAATATCCTTCTCAAGGTTTCTTTTTCTCTTTAAACTTTAATTAAAATCAGCCACATCTGAAAGTTGAGGAGCCTAAGAAAGAATTTTCAGGAACAATTTTTTTTTTTTTTAACTTTGGTTCTGGCAACCTCTCTGACACTTGAAAAGTCTTCAGCTCACTTGGGCATGCAGTCCATGTAACTCAAACATCCATAAAGGAAGGATAAAATTCAAGCTACTCAACCAACTTCTATGGAGAAGGTTCAATGTGTACAACACTATATAGTACATGACAAAAAGACATAGTTATCAAAGAAAGTATCAGTTCAAGCAATTTATATACCAACCGTATGTCAACATAAAATGGAAATGGGAGACAATGCTTTAAAAATAACTGTGAAGTACATAATATAACTGGTATTTGGGAAGAAACATTTTTTTCAAAGATTGTCTACTGTTCTTTTTGATTTCTGAATAATCTAACAGGTTTAGTGTTTTCATTAGCCCTATTAAATATCCAAGTTCTCATGAAAGTATTAATAGATCAAGAAATGTACATTTTGCCCAGGCCAGATAGCTCAGTTGGTTAGAGCATCATCCTAAAGCACATATGTTGCCGGTTTTATCCTCGGTCAGGGCGTGTGCAGGAACAGACTGACATTCCTGTCTCTCCTTCTCTCTCCCTTTCTCTTTTGTAAAGCCACTAGCCCCGGCCACCATCCCAGCTGCCTGGCCCGTGCAGGTTCACATTTGATTCGGACAGATGGTAATTAAACAATGGAGCCAAAAACTGGTGGCCATTAGCTTTAATCCTAGCTTGCACCTGGTGGGCAAGAAATACATGTAGTGGGAAAACACTTTCCTTTCCATTCAGGGCTCCCCAAACCACTGACTTATCTGAGTTTCCTAGCATCAAAGGTTCCTAGGTCACCAGCCTTATTCACCATTGTTCCCCATCTCCTTCTCCCTGCACAAACTCTGAACAAACTGGCTTCTCCCTCAGCACTCTTTTGCTGCTTCTCCTGGCCTCCTCCACGTGGCCTTTCTCTACTCTCCTCTAGCATGGGCTCCTCCTAGAATGTAATCACTCTTCTCCAGAACAACATGATCTCTCTTCCTTTTAAAACCTTTTGGTGCGAAAGATGTCCCCTAACACATATTAACATAATCACGCCCATCCCAAGCAAGAAGGACAACTAATATTATCACCTGGGTGATGGGCTTCCATGTGGGTAGCGCCACCTTTAACAAAGTGAGCATAACATATTTTATCTGCCCAACATCTCACTAAAATCAATAAAATAAACATTGAAAGAAAGTATATTTTAAATTACTACAATATCTGTGAGTAGCACCAACATTAATTAAAATGGATCTGTGTTCATTCATTGTGCTCAGCATTCTACCAAGTACAAAGAAGACAATGAGTAGAATTGGAAATATACTATAAAAATGGTTTCAAAGGTTTTTTGTTGAGATTTTCATAGAATTTATGTATCCACCTAGTTTCTATTGTCTGCTATGTACATAGCTATATATAAGACAGAACCAGAAGTACCCAACATTTCCTTTGGAGGAAATAAATTACAGAGAGTCCTTATGGGAATTCACTGGCTGTCATGGGAGACACACGCTTTCAGGATAAAGAAATGTGGATATACTCTTTCTAACCAAACTCCAATTTCTGAGTGTTTGCCAGACAAAAACAAAATTGATACAATATTCCTCTTTAGTGGATATTTTGGTTTTATAAATAAAAATGTCTGATCTCCAAACTTAAAATTTTCTTTAACAATTAAAGAAAATAGTGAGCAGATAGCTCATAAGACATTATTTCGAACACTTTTTAATGTATCATGATTTTTGCCTTGTTCTAATTTAAACAATCATGAAGATTATTACAATTGAAGGTTAAACCTCAGTCAATTGAAACAATATTGATTCTTCCTTGTATTTAAAAAAAGAGCAAATATTCATTTCTATACTTGCAGTATTTTTTTTCACTAACATATATATACTAAAATTAAACCAAGTACACTATTTATAATAAAAGTCCTTACTGTTCTTCCACAAGCACAAGGACACTTTTAAACACATGTACTCTGAACTTAACAATGCATCATGATGAACATACACAGAGACTTCTGGGTACAATATTTAAATATCCCTAGAATAAATAGTTTTCAGTTAAAGGCACTAAAATATATAGCAAAAAGTAAATGAAAAAGATGTGACCTGTCCAACATCATTTAATATAGTTGACATTAAATATATATATGGCTAAATTTCTAAGTTCACTTATATAAATAGCTTTATCTTACAATTTAAATTTTGTCGAGTTAAAATCTAAATTTGAAGCAAGGGCTTTGAGTTGTTAATAAGACAGTAAATTATTCTTCTCCATAAGAACTAAATCATAGAGCAGGCAGACATGGGTAAGACTGTCTTAGCATGGATCATCCCTTCTAAAATAAAAATGTGTTAATCCTCCAAAATGAATTCCTGGCCTCTACATCCATGTCCTTCTTACATAATGAGTATATATACAGTCATTTTTAGCAAGCTAAAATCTCCCATACCTAATTTTAACATGGCTGTAAAGAAAGTACTTTGCTTGTACAATAACACAAGAATTTTTTTTTAAAAAAACTAGGATGTGTCTACAATTTCTTAAAACTAATTGACTAATATACATGTTTACCCTGTTTTGTTTCTCTTTGACCCATTGATTATTTAGGATATGTTGTTTAATTCCCACATATTTGTAAATTTACCAAATTTCCTTCTTTTTAAATTACCTTCTATTGTGGTTGGAAAAAATACTTTCAATTCTTTTAACTGTATTGGCACTTGTGTAATGACCTAGCATATCCTAGAGATAAATCCTACAGAATAGTCCTTACGCACTTGAGAATAACATGTATTATGTTGCTGTTGGGTAGTTTTATAGATTTTTTTGTAGATCTAATTATTACAGTGTTATTAAAGTCTTCTATTTTCTTGTAGATTTTCTGTTTAGTTTTTCTATCCATTGGTAAAAGCGAGGAGGTCTCTAACTATTATAGTTACGTAATTTTTCTCCCTTTAATTCTGTCAGTTTTTGCTTAAATGTATTTTGGGGCCCTATTATTAGGTACATAAATGTTTATAACTACTATGTCTGAACCTTTTATCATTATAAAAGTACTTTTTAGTCTCTAGTAACAATTTTTGCCTTAAAGTCTACTCTGACATTAGTATTGCCACTTTAGGTATTTGTGGCTTATTGTTTGCATTGTATAACATTTTCCATCCTTTTACATTTAACCCAGGGGTCCCCAAACTTTTTACACAGGGGGCCAGTTCACTGTCCCTCAGACTGTTGGAGGGCCGAAGTATAAAAAAAAACTATGAACAAATCCCTATGCACACTGCACATATCTTATTTTAAAGTAAAAAAACAAAATGGGAACAAATACAATATTTAAAATAAAGAACAAGTAAATTTAAATAAACAAACTGACCAGTATTTCAATGGGAACTATGGGTGCGGATGCATCCTGTGCTCCTCTCACTGACCACCAATGAAAGAGGTGCCCCTTCCAGAAGTGCGGCGGGGGCCAGATAAATGGCCCCGAAGGCCGTAGTTTGGGGACCCCTCATTTAACCTATTTGTGTTTCTTAATCTAACATGTATTTCTTGTATACAGGTTATGGAGAGATGACTTTTTTTATCATCTTGCGAATATATGCCTTTGATTGAATTATATAATCCATTTATATGAACTAAGTGATAAAATAAAATGTATGTCTGCCATTTTATTATTTGACTTCCATATCATGTCTCTTTTCTTCCTCTAGTCTTCCATTACTGCCTGCCTTCTTTTGTGTTAGACTATTTTACAACGTGCCATTTTCATTCTCTTGTCATTTATTTTAATATATATTTTAATTGTTTTTTAGTTCCTGGGGATTAAAATTATCTTAATTTACAACAATGTAGTTCAGATTAGTACTAACTTAATTTTAGTAGTATACAAAACTGTGGTATTATGTAGCTTTGTTCCCTCCTGCTCCCCTGTATTATTATTATAATACAAATTACTTCCTTATATACTATATAAATCCATTAACATAGTTTTGGAGAAAGTTGCTGCTTTGTGGGGTTTTTTAAATCAGGAGAAAATACGTTATAAACAATAAATTTATATTGCTTTATATTTATCATTGTAGTTACATTTATCAGTGTTCTTAATTTCTTATTATGGATTTGAATTGTGGGCTAATATGCTTTCATTTTTACCTGAAGGAATTTCCTTACTATTTCTTATGGGGCAGTCAGATCTGTTAGTGACAAATTCAGATTTTGTTTATCTTGGGATATTTTAATCTCCCCTTTATTTTTTTTACTAATTTTAATTTATTGTGTTAACATGGATTCAAGTGTACTACTCAATATAACACCCTCACCCCTCAACCACGTGCCCCCCATTATACCACCCTGCCCCCCAACTCCCTCCTCTCCTTTCCTCTGGGATTTGCTATCCTATTATCTTCCCCTTTATTTTAGAAGGACAGTTTTACTGGATATAACATTTTAGGTTGGTAGCCTTTTAGTGCTTTGAAAAATGTTTCCCACTGCCCTCTGGTCTCCAGGGTTTCTAAAGATAAATCAGCTGCCAATTTAGAGTCACTTGTCTTTTTGCTGCTTTCAGGATTCTCTGATTTTCCTTCATTATTTAACTATAAGGTATCTAGGTGTGATTCTCCAACTTTTTTTTTTAAGAATAAATGAATGTTTATCAGCAAATTTGGATTGTGTTCAACCATTATTTTTTGAAACATAATTTCTGCTCCTTTGTTTCTCTCCTGTCCTTTTGGAATGCCCATTATGTGTACATTGGTACACTTGATGGAGTCCCACAGATCTCTCAGTCTCTTCATTTATTCTCATTTTCTTCTTTTTTTCAATTTTAGTGACAGGAGCAGAGGCAGAGACAGACTCCCACCGTGCCTTGACCAGGATCCACCCAGCAAGCCCACTGGGGGGCGATGTTCTGCTCATCTGGGGCCCTTGCTCTGTTGCAACTGGAGCCATTTTTTTTAGCACCTGAGGTAGAGGCCATGGTGCCATCCTCAGCACCCAAGTCCAACTCGCCCCAATTGAGCCATGACTGCAGGAGGAGAGGAGAGAGGGAGAGAGAGAGAAAGAAAGAGAGAGAAGCAAAAAGGGGAGGGGTAAAGAAGCAGATAGGCACTTCTCCCGTGTGCCCTGACTGGGAATCAAGCATAGTACATCCACATGCCAGGCTGACACTCTACCACTGAGCCAACCAGCCAAGGCCTATGCTCATTTTTTAACCACTCTTTCCTCAGACTGAATAATTTCAATTAACTTATTTTCAGGTTCACTAATTTATTTTCTTTGCCAGCTCAAATCTGCTTTTAAGCTCCTCTAGTAAATTTATTTTTCATTTCAATTATGCTTTTCAACTCCAGAATTTTTGTTATTTTCTTTATAAATAATGTCCAACATTTTACTGATATTGAATATTTGGTGACACATTGTTCTCACAATTTACTTTAGTTCTTTAGATACACTTTCCTTATTTTTTTAACATATTTAAAATAGATGAATTAATTTCTTTCTCTATCAAGTCCAATGCCTGGGTTTCTTCAGTTACCATTTATATTGACTTTTTATTTTCCTGTTTATGGGCCATTCTTTCCCATTGTTTCTATCTTGCACTCTTTTGTTCAAGACTAGACATGTTAAATAATATAATGTGGCAACGTCGAAAATCAGATTTCTTTTTCATTCCCAGGGTTTACTGTTTTGGCTGTTTGTTATGGTTATTGTTGTTGTTACTGCAGCTGCTATTTGCTTAGTGACTTTTCTGATTCTCTAAAGTTTGTATTTTATCATGTGTGGCCACTGAAATCACTGCTGAATTAGATCTTTGATCAGCTAATGATTAGACAAAGTTTCTTAAGTTCCTTGAACCAGTATGTTTCCCAGCTTTTGCCAAGGGGCTCTGTATGCATGTTGGAGCATGAATTCAATGCTCTAATGGGGATGTATAACTCCACCTTAGCCCTCACTCTATGCTGTTAAAAGGCCCAATGTCTGACAGAGGTGAGAGATTAGGAGCTTCTCAGGACTTTCTGGACATGTGCAAATCTCTACACATTCCCCTAAAGGAGACCCTGACATAAGTTTCCTTTTATTATATAGCAAGACACTGATGTATCCCCAATAGGAATTCTTATTAAATGACGCAGAACTTAATTTATTTCGGATCTGTCCTTTCCTATTAGCTAATATTTTTCTTCCCGGCTCTGAATTAAACTGGTCCTATGCTTGTCAGAACAAATTTCTCTCTGCACATTTTACAGATGATTTAAAAAACATAGAACCCAATCCAAGCATTAAAAGTCAAAATGTTACAATGGTTGCATATTTCAATAAAACCCTGATGATGACAGTGTCCAGAAAATGCCAAAGTGTCTCTCTCTTCAGATTACAATTCTGAGCAGCTATATGAAAAGCTCCCGAGATCAGCGTCTTCTCCTGGAGCTCACCCACCAGCCAGAGGTTTCGGGGATTTTCGCATTGCTCAGCGCATATTGCTTATTTAGAGAAGGACTTACAGAGCCAAAGGCTTTGACTTAACAGGCTTGTTCAGGGACCTTCTTGTGAAATGGTAACTGAATCTCTCCACTGCTGTGTGCCTGTTCAGAGACCATCTCATGAGTGAAAAGGAGTGCACCATTACACCAAACACGCCCAATTCTTTCACTAGAACTCACCAGAGGCTCTGTCCTAGGACCTTTCTGGGAACATTCATCTTTCCATTTTGTCCTCGCATATAAGAAGGGAAGAAGGAGTTAACCAAATAAGAAAACTCCTTTAAATTTAACATATCAAAATTAATTCACAAAATAAATAGTTCCAGCTGACTAAATTCCTATAAAATGAGAATCTGCTTTTAGGATGTGTTACTGGATTTCATGTAATGCTGATGAAACTAAATGTGCTGATATTTTGCATATGAAAGCTTTTAGTTTATAAGTAATATGTGGCTTAAAATTACCTGACTGGTGACCACGGCTGGGTACAATAGCTCTTTCTAAAAGATTTTATTAAACCTGGCAACAGGTTTAATTTTTGGAAATAAGTAAATTGATTCTTATCAAATGACACACGGATATGGTAAGAGATCGTTACAATGTTACTTTATTTTTAACTCTCTGGAAAGGTAGTAGGCCTCATAAGTAGGAAAAAAAAATCTATTAATGAAATATAAAGTATAAATTTAAGCACAAAAGAGCCAAAGGAGGCGAAAGCTAAGATTCTCATGTTAGCAACTATTTAGTTATGTTAAACGTACTATGTGGTTAATTTGGCTATTAAATGTGTGTTTTAATGTACCGCAGGTGAAATACAGGAGTTAATGTTTCTATAAGAATATAACATCTACATTTTATTACTCTCTCATGTTTAAATATGCAACGTTTAAACTGGGCTAACATAGCACTTAGCGGTTAATTGCTTTGTTTGGTTTATTCTAAAAAGAAAAGAATAAAGCAACAGACAATATTTAGTATAATTCATGTTTAAATGGTCCTTGTTGGTTTTAAAAGTAATACCTTAGTAAGGCAAATCATTAGTGGATGTGTTTATATCTTTGCTAGGGTCAACCTGATTGACTAGAGTTTTGGTTTTTTGTTTGTTTGTTTTTGGCCAGGTTGTGTTAATAAGCAGTAAAATCAGTATGTTAAAATGAATCAAAAAGGAAAACCATTTTGTTGTATCATTATATTTTTAGAAAAAGTAGCCACAATGTATATATGAAATCTTTAAAGTGTTTCTCCTTTACTTCAGCAATAGGAACAAAAAAAAACCTAAGGGAATATGGATGGTCATCAGGACCTTTGGTCAATGACAAACCACACATATCATGGTGATCCCACAAAACTATAGTGGGTTACAAGGGAAAAGTTTGTTTGCGATATTGAAAGAAAACGCTGGACCCAACTAAGATGCTGAATTTACTGCTAGCTCTGGTGGTTTAAATAGAACGGCTCAGCATGCTGTTCACCTGTTCTGTACCAGCCTGAGGACGGGGCACGGAGTTGGTAAGGGAGCAAAGGGAATGGGTTGGTATGGGTGGAGTGTGGAAACCCGCCCACTTCTGCCCCTGTGTGTACACACACACACACACACACACACACTCTCTCTCTCTCTCATCCACAAACTCATTTCCATTCTCTCCCTTTCTCTTTAACTCTTTCCTCCCAGTCCTGTTCCTTTTCTCAAGTGTTTTCACTCTCTCTCTTGTGCTCCCTCTCTCTCCTCCTCCTCCTCTCCCATTTACTATTTCTCATCTCATGCTTTATCTCTCTGGGTCTCTTCTGATCTCTGCTGTCCCTTTCTCTCCCATTCCCTTCCTCCCCTCTCTCCCTTCCTCCATCCCTGCCCCTGAGGTCTACTCTCCTTCTTCCCTGGAAACTGCTTCCACCCTCTACAGCCCTCCCCCTGTCCCCAGCTTGTGTACACATGGGCACACACACAAATACATACACATTTTATCTTTTATACTGTATTCTTCCTGCACCTTCCCTATGTATAGATATGATTAGATACACAAATACTCACCAGTGTGTTCAAATGGCCTACAGTGTTCAGCACAGTGACATACTGTATAGGCGTATAGCCTAGGAGCAGGAGGTTGTACTATAGAGTCTAAGTCTGTAGTGGGCTAGACCATCTAGGTTTGTGTAAATGTACTCTGTGGTGTTCATAAAGTGACAAAATTGCCTGAGGACTCATTTCTCAGAACATATCCCTGTCGTTAAGCTATACATAACTATATGTCTTTGACTTCACTATCTACACTCCGCAAGTGCTATGCAACACTGTCATTATAATGTTATAATTTAACTTGTTTGTACACCCCTCACTTCACCTAGCACCCTACTTTCCATGTAGGCAGAGTCATTATTACTTTCTGCTTATTAAGTAACAATATTACCATTTTTATGTAGGAACCCTACAGTAGGAGGTATTGCATAATAATCTTGACCTGTCAACATTGGGATAAGAAATAAAAGATATTGAAATCTGGGGAAAGCTTGAATTAGCCTCACAAGTTATTAAGAGAAGAAAAGCCTTATATCTGCTTGGATGACAAGGTTTCTGAAGAGCCAATGATAATGGTGAAGTCACCTCACTGACCAAGATTTTTTTAAAAACAATGCTTTCAAAGCTCCCTTAATCATATCACTCCATTGTGGGAACTCATCAATGTATGATCAAAGCTGTCCATAAAGCGCCTGGCTGTTAAGGTTATCAGGGTATGGCTACCACCAAAGTTTCCAAGCCCAAAGATGTTCACTTACTTTTATGTATCTAATTCCCTAACCAAATCAATCTTTTTACTCATCTCCAATGGCTCCTCTATCATGTCCTTGTCTTGCTGACGACACTGTGCTCCCTGACTGAGGTCCTATTCATGCCTGTCACACAGATGAATCCTATCCACCCTCCAAGAACCAATGAAAATACTCCTCCTTCATGATGTTGTCTTTTCCTGTTTTCCAACCTCAAAAGAATCTTACTCTGCCACTTTTATACCATGTATCATCTGTCTCCTGACTCCTTACGAAATATTGCCTTTGACTCTGTATATTATATCAGCTAATGGGTTAGTTCCCCGAGAAAGTTATGGCTTCTTTTTGTTAATATCCTGAAAACACCCACCTACTCCCTACAACTTAACCTTCAAGTGTCTGTTGAATTAACCCATCAACAAACTCCTGGTAGACATGAATCAGCAGGTCATTATAAAGCAAAGGAGGACTGGGTTCTATATTTGTTTGACTTATGAAATAAGCCTCTTTTAATTGCACCTACCATTTGTGTGTGTGTGTGTGTGTGTGTGTGTGTGTGTGTGTAAGCAAACATTCATAATTTTGCAAAACATGCATTAACTATATAAAATGTTTAATCTGCGTATTCTAATTTTGATCATTCATGGCATAGATTTCCTTCAGAGGTTGTAAGAGCTACTCATAAACTACAACCCCCACATAATAGCACTCGGCTTAGTACTACTACATCTAATAAAGTACTTAAAAATTCATATCAAAGTACTACAGACTGCTTTCGATTACAGGAGTCACAGTATTTCAAGTGTGATTAAATGTGCTGTATAATTATTCTTTAGAATGCTTATTCTGTTAAAGAACATATGTTCTTCCTCAAAATAACTTGCTATTTTTGAACTATTACTCAGCCACATACTTCCGACAAGCAGCAAAAGGTTGGTTACCTCAGATAAACCTTGATTTTACAATATTTGAAAGACTCTTCCCTGCTACTCAATGCCAACTGAAAACCCATGAGTCATAGGTGAATGGCTGAAGCAGTCTTGGAGGTAATTTTTCCTTAATGCAACCAGACTGAAATAAAATTCGTTCTGCAATTAATATTTTATAAACCCCTGAAATACATGCTTTTGTTTGCTTCACAGCAAGGATGAAAATAAATATAGGCATTGCCTCCATTTTTCAGAGATCATAGTCAAGTCTGTGAGAAGTTAATTAAGTGAATGCTAACTCAAGGACACATGGCTAGTTTTTGGGCAAACCAGATAACTAACTCTTCACACTATCACATTTAGTTTAAGATATTTTTCTCTTTTTTTAATAAAGAGGGACAGTTAGGGACAGACAGACAGGAAGGTTGAGAGATGAGAAGCACCAATTCTTCGTTGTGGCACCTTACGTGTTCATTGATTGCTTTTTCATATGTGCCTTGACAGGGGGGCTACAGCAGATCGAGTGACCCCTTGCTCGAGCCAGTGACCTTGGTCTCAAGCTGGTGAGCCTTGCTCACACCAGATAAGCCCACACTCAAGCTGGCAACCTCGGGGTTTTGAACCTGGGTCCTCTGTGTCTCAGTCCAATGCTCTATCCACTGTGCCACCAACTAGTCAGGCTAGTTTAAGATTTGAGGCACTGAATTAGACAGCCTTCATTTCAGAGTGAACTGTTTTTTGGATAGCCATTTCTTTAAAAATAGCTGCATCCAACTTGGCAAATTAACTTGATAGGTCTTCCTTCTTGTGATATATTTGGTCATTCTATTTTCATTGGGTTCAGCGGACACTTTTGAAATATAGTAAAAGATGAAAAAATTTTAAAGCAATGCACAATGTTTAAACACTGTGGCAGGGACAGTGCTCTATGTTTCCAAACCCTGTTTGCTTTTCTCCCAGGGTTTAGGGCTAGATTACATTTCCTAGGCTCCCTTAACATCAGTGGAACCATGTGATTAAATTACAACCCAGGAAAGGTGGTCAGAAGGGATGAGTCATACCTCCATATCTGCATCAAAATATCCTTCAATGCAATTCTCCACATTTTCCTCTTTTGTTTACAGGCAAGGCACAAAGGATTTAAGGGTGACTCCAAGGCATTCATGGGCAATGATGCCAATCAATGGAAGAAGACAGAATTCCTAAACAACTGGGAAGAGCAAAGGCTCCCAACACCTGCCCCACTATTGTCAACACTAACTGGGCTTGAAATGATAACGTGGTGAGAAATAATCCTTTATATTAAGCCTTCCAGATTTGGGGCTTGTTGGTGATATTCACCTACACTAGTTTAAACACGAATGAATAACAATTTCTCTCTTAATACACATTTTATAAAAAGAAGTACATAATTCCAGGTACATGTTCCCCAGTTACTACCTTTCATAATCAATTAATTGCTTTTATAAGTGCGCTTTGGTGTGAAGCAGGCTTGACACAAAGAAAGAGAGAAATTCAAGGTGTCAAGTAAGGATTATAGATAGCTCCTTTGAAACATGGCAATGATAAAATACTCTTAATAATTTGCGTATTTGTAAACTTATTTTTATGTTTCATGCACCTTAGGAAATAAATATATAGGATAGGTTCCTTATACAGGGGATATAATTAAAACCTGTATAGTTAGAAAAATGTTAAAAATCTAAGATTTATATGAGTAGTGTTAACATTTTAACAACACAGAAAATACTACTTGTCACCCATGAAGACTGGAGAAGGCTGACATACTCCCCAGCTTTTAGATAGGGGGGCCACGGCTCTCCAGACCATTCCTATGCTTGGTAATGGCAAAGACTCAAGCCAGTCCTCTGGATTTGATGACCACTGCAACTGGTCATAGTGACACATTTTCGTGTTGGTAGCCTCAGATAGCTTGTCATTTTTTTGTCCAGCTTCTCTCTTGAAATGTTAACTTCATGAAAACAGAAGATTTTATCTTGGACTTATTTTATATTGCTCTGGGCTAATAAATGCTAAGCGTTCTCAAACCCAGCTAACTGGCATGGGAAATTATCTGTAGATATTTTCTTGTGTTAGGGATAGAAGTGAAAATCTAGAGAAATATAAAAATGCAAAACATACTCTCGAGGGACATAAGCATATACAGTGCCCATAATTTCCTCCTGTTGGGCAGATAAAATATATTATGCTCAGTTTGTTAAAGATGGCGCTGCCCACGTGGAAGCCCATCGCGTAGGTGATGATATTAGTTGCCCTTCTTGCTTGGGATGGGTGTGATTATACTAATGTGTGTTGGGGGAGGGCTTTCGTGCCAAAAGGTTTTAAAATGAGAGATCAGGTTGTTCCGGGAAAAAAGAGATTACGTTCTAGGAGGAGAGCAGAGAGGAGAACAGAGAAAGGCCACATGGAGGAGAGAAGAAGCAGCCAAGATGCTTAAAGAGAAGCCAGTTTGTGCAGAATTTGTACAGAGAGAAGGAGATGGGGAACAGAGGTGAATAAGGCTGGTGAGCTAGAAACCTTTGATTCTAGGAAACTCGGATAAGTCAGTAGCTTTGTGAGCACTGAATGGTGGGTTTTGGAGCCCAGTGTGTGTTTTTACTTGCCACCAGGTGCAAGCTAGGATTAAAGCTAATGGCTCACCAGTTCTTGGCTCCATTGTTTCATTACCATCTGTCCAAATCTAATGTGAACCTGCATAGGCCAGGTGGCTGTGATGATTGCCGTGGCTTCTGGCTTTACACCTCCCTTTAACTCATACCTCAACTATAGCAAAAATAAGTTTCTGATGTTAATTTCATATTGTTGCAAAACTGGGAACTATCAGCTGGTGGCCACATACACATACATGCAAAGCCATTCACCTGTTACCGCACATATATTAAATAAAAATTTTGAATGAGGTGAAAATGTTCACTAAACACAGTATTAAAAGCTATATGTCATTTTAAAATTTTCAGGTAAAGTTTTACCTGAAGAGGCTCAAAGGATCAATTGCTAGTGTTGCTTTCATTTGCTTTTATTAGTTTCACAAAAATTTGTTCTTAGAATTTCCCTGCCTTCTACCTGCCCCAAATGCCACCCTACAATTTAATATAGTAAAGGTGTTGATATTTGGAAGGGGAGTCATTCGCTAAAAACATTGATTGAGCTCTGGCACTGTGTCAAGCCCTCATCTAAGTGCTAAAGATACAAAGTGGTCTTGTAATCTTGTCTTCATGCTGGTGACCATCAAGAAATGTGCACAATTGTCTGACCAGGCGGTGGCGCAGTGGATAGAGCGTCAGACTGGGATGCGGAAGACCCAGGTTCGAGACCCTGAGCTCGCCAACTTGAGCGCGGGCCCATCTGGCTTGAGCAAAAGCTCATCAGCTTGGACCCAAGGTCGCTGGCTCCAGCAAGGGGTGGCTCCGTCTGCTGAAGGCCCGCGGTCAAGGCACATGTGAGAAAGCAATGAACAACTAAGGTGTTGCGACGGCAACGAAGAATTAATGATTGATGCTTCTCACCTCTCTCCGTTCCTGCCTGTCTGTCCCTATCTATCCCTCTCTCTGACTTTCTGTCCCTGTAAAAAAAGAAATACGCACACTCAACCTATATGGAATAAAAGAATGAGATGGTGGAATGTCAAGTGTTCAGCACCATTGGTAATTGAAGATTTCAGGAACATGAAATCTGGGAGTTTGCTGAGTGAGAAGCGTCACCTTTGCCTTTTGCTCAGGAGTCAGAATCTACTAGAATAGCACTCAAAGTACGTTTTTGGTCACCCAGAAAACATATTTTATTTTACTAAAACACTAGTCTCTGTTGGGTGCAAAATCATCACTTCCTTCTAGATGCTGCCTCTCAACTCCATGCTGTTCGCTCTTCTGATTTATCTTATACAGGCCCATCCCAACTTCAACAATATAATAATACAGAATGATAAACGCATTTTCACAGTCGTTACACAAGTACATCTAAATATGGTAGAGTTTTCCATCTGATTTCAATGGTTCACTACTGTTCCCATTTTATTTTATTTTATTTATTGGCAGGGGCATTTTAGTGTAACTCCATCTGAATAATGGGTGGTTCCCTTTTTTACTCTCATTTATCACTTCCATTAGCAAAGAAAGTAGCTAGGATTGAGTCAATGCACCAGAAGACACTGTAAAAGACAATGGCTCAAAACTGCAAGCAATTCATGTCAAATATGAGCATCCAGTGAAGGCAAGGGTTCCCTCTGGGTTACTATACAGCTGCTTTACCGAGAACTTCCCTAAAACTTTTTAATGTCACAAGATCACAAAGCCAGTTAAAACAGAATCTGCTTATTTGAAATACAGGCGCTGATGGTTGACCAGTGTTCGCCGGCTTCTCGATGGACGGGAACATGTAGGAAAAGTTTCACCTCAGCAACTTTAGAACCCCATTTGTGATTTAAAAAATTAAAGCCATCAAATAGCAAATTCAATTAGTAAATTTGTGATTGCTTTCTTAATCTACCATATTTTAAAAATGTAATTATCCCAGACAAAACTTTATTAGGGAAGTTATACATAATGCATTTTTATGTACCTAAATAAATTAAGCATTATAAAGGTCTTAAAATAACTACTGCATATAATTTCCTGTTTTTCCAAGGGGCTGGGAGGGAAGACTATTCTCATTCCCTCCAGGGCTTTTAAATTTTTCAAATTTACTTATTTTTTGTGGTAATACTTATAAAGTAACCTATAAAAAGGGCACAATCTTTATGAGATAGACTTTAAAGGTATTTATTTTGTAGCACATTATATTTATTATTTGTCATTCAAAAGGAATCTTCTCTCCAATCTGCTTCTTATCCCTCCCTGTCATGCTAGTAAATTTCTCTTTCTTTTTAAATGACAGGGATTGTCCTTAGAATCTTAAAATCCATGGAGAATAAAAGGAAACGATACTTTGCAAAGAAAAGTATCAGCCCTGTTAATTAACTATGTAAGTATGTTATAAAATAAGAGAGAAACTTTCTAGTAAAGAGGAGTGAAGAAGGAGTGATGGCCCGCATTTCTTCTCTCCTTCTAAGAAAATTCCCCCAATAGTTGTCTCTACACACTATCCCCAGTTCTTCCCAGTCTGACTTACAACATAATCACTCCACTGAACCTGCCTCACAAAATGTAGGTCCAGTAGTTAATCAATTCAACAACACTGGGTTGAGTTGTCTCCTGCTGGGTTGAATTTCTTCACATGGCTTCCAAAACACAACACACCCATGATTTCCCTCCACCTCGGCTCCTGCTTTTCTGGTTCCTTTAGAATCCCTGATCATTTCCAGAAGAAACACCCCAGTGCTAACTCAGCAGTTGGCCTCTTCCCATTATCTGGGTTTTTTTTTATTTTAATGGGGTGACATTAATAAATAAGGGTACATATGTTCAGAGAAAACATCTCCAGGTTATCCCGACATTTAATAATGTTGCATACCCATCACCCTAAGTCAGATTGTCTTCTGTCACCTTCTATCTGGTTTTCTGTGTGCCCCTCCCCCCACCTCCCCCTTCCTTTTCTCCTCCCCTCCCTCCCCGTAACCACCACACTCTAGTAAATGTCTCTTAGTCTCATTTTTATGTCCCTCCTATGTATGGAATCATACAGTTCTTGTTTTTTTCTGATTTACTTATTTCACTCCATCTAATGTTATCAAGGTCCATCCATGTTGTTATAAATGATCCAATGTCATCATTTCTTATGGCTGAGTAGTATTCATTATCTCTTTACACTCAGTTTTTCAGTTCCTTGCCCCTTTCTTGTGGCTTTAAGCCAGTGGTTCTTAACATGGGTTCTATCAAACCCTAGTGGTTCGATGAGTCGGTCTCAGGGGTTTGGAGAAGCCTCTGCGGCAGAGGTAAAGACACACTTGTGTAAAGTCGTGATGACACGCCCCGCTTGGCCATCACTTGCTGCAGAGGATCACGTTACATTGCTTGGCCAACCAGTGCTGCGGGGAATTTAGTGCATGCAGTAGTCAACGGCTGTTGTAGTTGTACGTCGTGTGGTTTCTTTCTTAATATTTTAATCCATACTAAATATGTCGAGCAAAAAAGGAAAGTGGTCAGACGAATATGTACAACATGGATTCACATGTATCACAGAACGGGATGGGAGTCAGCGTCCTATCTGCATAATATGCAATGCCAAGTTGAGCAACTCTAGTCTCACACCGGCAAAACTAAATTTGGAAAAAATATCATATTTTATTTATCACTAAAGAAGGGTTCGGTGAATGCGCATATGAAACTGGTGGGTTCGGTACCTCAAAAAAGGTTAAGAACCACTGCTTTAAGCACATCTCTATGAGAATGACTCCCAAAATTGTATCTCCACCCTAGTTTTTAGGAATTCAGTGTGAACAAACTACCAATATTCCCTTTCAAGTGGAGTGCCCCCAGACACATCTTAATAAGCCTTTGCATGGAAAGGCCAGAGCCCCCGAGGCTGCTGAGCTAGAATTTTTGTTGGAAAGTAGTGGAGCAGACAGTCTCGGTGTGAAAAATGGCCTCATCTGGGAAGCCTAAACGTTTCCAGATACTTAGAAAAGATAGGGAGTGCAATTCTACAGGGTGTAAGACAGATGAGCCCATCTGATAGCGAGGCATCTATCTGGGCCAGGCCTGCAGGCAGCCTCTGTGGGAGAAAGAATTAGTACTAAGCACCAAAGCTTCGGGAGCTGAAGCAAGATTTTCCCAGCTGTCCCAGAGTGGAACCAGCTGCCAGTGGAGCCACCCAAATGGAATCAACACCACATGGCTAAGTGAGGAGACCAGGAAAGTGACTAACATGGGCTGAGGAGCAAGTCCTATCCATCCTCCACTTTCTAAAACTGAATAAAACCTTGAGGTGCTTATATATATATGTAGGAAGAAGGAGGAATCTCCAAAGATGAGTGACAGATGCTCTCTGGTCAATCTTGGTTACAAAAGCACCATGAAAGGGAGAGCCTTTTCAGCATCTTATTAAGCAATACTATCCCGTATGCTCTAGGCAAGGATGGTACGCCATTTGTCCGTAACCGCTGTAGTAACTAACGTCACCCCTTTCCCATATTAACTTGTCAAGAAATGAACAGTGGCTGCAAATGAAATGAATGGAAATCTGTTTGCATTTTGCAGTGGTTTAATACTTTTCTAGAAAAGTACCACTTCATTTCAGCTGCCAATATGTACAGTAGTGAGGTTTGGCTTTTTGTTTTTGTTTTGGGTCCTAGAAATTTTGTCTGTTACTAGAACTCTGGTTCCTACTGAGTAAAAAGAATCTCGCCCCTACTCCTCTGATCCCTCTCCCTCCTGCACAATTTGGTTTTCTTTTTTCCCCAGCTCAGCTGTTCACTTGCTCATATTTGGGAAGTTCCTCATTTTATTTTAAAACTTACTTTTAAGCTCTTGCCTCAAAAAAGCAAAAGCCTTACTGTCATGCTGGGTTATTAAGCAACAATCTATTCCCCTCCAAGGGATAAACTCAGCCTTCATCCCCATAGTTTATCTGCTTTGGGAGCTGGATTACTGCCTCATAAAACAGCACAACAGTACTATTATCACATAATCATTATCATTACCTCACTTTCAGCCATATAGATCCTTCCAAACCTGAACATCCTGCCTACTAATCTTGCTGTATCTATCTTCTCCCACTGTGAAACTGGTGTGTTCCATTTTCACGGAAGCTTAATGCTATCACAAATGGAAAAAATAAAGTATATTTTTTTAACTAGGCTGCATTTTATTGATGTCATTGTATTATACAAGAATTTAAAACAGTTCTATATTTCATTCAAGTAAACACATGTGGGGAGCAGGGAGGTTGTTTTGTCTTGGCCTATGTCCATGTTTTCTCTTCCAATCTTATCTTGCTGGCTTTTATCACGCTCTTTAGGGAAGATTCAATATGATACTTCTGAGTGGGACTCTTCAGTCAGCAACAGGATTGTCCCCACTAGGGGTGGAGTTTGGAAGTGCTGACATTCCTCTGAGATTTATCCAGAGGCTAGAAATCAGCAAGGCTTAATTGGGGTATCCATGTGAATTCCTTCCTTGATCACTTTGTGACAAAGAGTGAGCCATTCTGGCTAAGAGGAAGACATAATTTATGCTACTTGAAAGAAGTAGGCATTGGGCTCTAGTTTCACAACCACAGAAAAAGAATGTTAAAAAGAAATTGAATAGCACCATCAATTTCATATGATTTGAAATCAAATCCTCAAAATCATCATTTCTTTATTTCCATCAAACTTTTCTTTTTTGTGCATGTCTTCCCACTTAGTGTTTGCTGTTAGCACTAATAATACAAAAATATTAGAAAATAAAAATATACATTAAGAGAAAGAATGAAAAAGAAAAAAACCTGTAATCACCAAAATTATAACCACTCTCAAGTAATCAGTTACTATTCTGGTATCTAACCATTGACATCTTGTTAGACATAAATGGCTAAAACTAAATATTTGTTTTCAAAAAAATTCAATCACCTAGCATGCATTGTTTGGCGCTCTCTTTTCCATTCTAAACGTACATAATAGACCAAGAGTTTCACAGACTTGAGAGCCAACAGGAACGTTTAAGGAAAATGTGAGAAAAGCATCTGAAGTGAGGATACAGGGGAAAAGTAGGAGGCAGAAAAAGAAAAATGTAAAAGTTATAATTAGCACACAAATTTAGCAAAATTTTACTTTGCTATTACTCAGAAATAAAGATTAAAGAGAAAATAATTGGCAATAACCCTTAAGAATAGAGAATGATATAAATATGTTATATATTCCTCTCTAAGGAAGAAAGGGAGAAAAACATCAGAAAAAAATTGAGAAAATATTATAGATTGATGGCAATACATATTCAGATTAGATCAATTTAAGGGTTCAAATTCAACTTTATATCCCTTACTTTCTTATCCAGTCATTTTTTCCCCCTCAAAACAAGTCAATTAGATTCCTGCTTCTTTCATTTACATTTTATACTATCTGATAAAATTCTTCCCATGTAAAAATAGTACAAGAATTAATGATAAGAATAACTGTAAAAAAAAAAAAAAAGAATAACTGTAAATCACACAATTTCAATTCTTTATTAAGACATATCAAATGACCTGAATGTAGCAGAAGATAGACTATGTGTTCAGAAAGCCCCTCAAAGAACCACAAACTAGTGGGGAAAACAAGAATCAGGAAGTTCTAAGTCAGAGAATGCGACAGAGCATTCTGTAGCAAGGAATGACAAGTAGATACCCCATTGGCTCCCTTATCATGGACTGGAAGAAAACACAAGATTTAGAAGACCTTCACCAGATAGCTCAGTTGGTTAAAAAATCATTCTAAAAGCACAGAGGTTGCTGGTTTGATCTCTGGTCAGGGCACATACAAGAACAGAGTGATGTTTCTATTTCTTTCTTGCTATTTTCATTCCTCTCTCTAAAATCAATAAAAAAATTATTTAAATAAAATGTTTTTTAATTATAATTTTTAAAAAAACACCAATACGCAGAAGGCTATGAAACAGGCAGAGTGCCATTCATTAGCCATAATTTAAAACTCAATCATGAGCCTGACCAGGCGGTGGCGCAGTAGATAGAGCATTGGATTGGGATGCGGAAAACCCAGGTTTGAGACCCCGAGGTCGCCAGCTTGAGCGTGGGCCTATCTGGCTTGAGCAAAAGCTCGCCAGCTTGGACCCAAGGTCGCTGGCTCCAGCAAGGGGTGGCTTGGTCTGCTGAAGGCCTGCGGTCAAGGCACATATGAGAAAGCAATCAATGAACAACTATGGTGTCGCAATAGCAATGAAAAACTAATGACTGATGCTTCTCATCTCTCTCCATTCCTGTCTGTCTGTTCCTATCTATCCCTCTCTCTGACTTTATCTCTCTGTCCCTGTAAAAAAATAAATAATAAATAAATAAAAAATAAAACTCAATCATGATATTCCCTAAGGATTGCTAAAATCCCAGAACTGAGTTGGCTTTATATAACAGAATATGGATATATACTAGAGAGGGAATTTGGGAAATGAAATCAGAAGTTTGTAAGGGGGTGAATATCACTTACAGCCCCATGTAAGTTGGTGGGGATCCTAGATTCTGTTCTGATCAAATGAAAACCCAGTGGATAGATATGAGCAGAGGAGTAACCTGATATGACTTCAGTACAATCACCCTGGCTACCGTGCAAAAAAAATTAACCACGTGAGGGCTAGGTAGACACAGAAAGTCAAGTTAGGAGACTACTGTGAAAGTTCAGGCACTTTGTCTTAGAAGAATTCTCCTACCAGCTGTTCAGAAAATAGAATAAAATATCCTTTATATTCTTACAGTAAAAACAGAAACTTAAATAACTGGTGAATTATACATTACAAATAACTCAGGTTTTTTATTAAGTTCCAATAAAAGGAAGAGATTGTTCAGGAGAGCAAAATGCAATGTGAAAAAGAAAATCATCACACAAGTCAAATCCAGCACAACCAGGGGTAATAACCAAATTACAACCCAAATCTATGATCCTAATCTAGCCTTTTTCGGTTATGCTTTCATCAATACCCAAGTAAGAAGAATCATGAAAAACATCATGGTAGTCTTGATTGTATAATATTTGCAGGATAGACTAGAAAATACCTAGATATTTAAAAATAACTCCAAAATGCCCACATTTAGACCCCAAATAGTATTTACTGTACCTTTATAAAGTTTCCATTTAAAAGATCTGACATTTCTAAAGAAATGAGACCAACCACATGGACAATAGAAATACTGAAATTTGTTGAGTTAAAGACTTAAATGTATGACCCCAAATCATAAAATACCTAGAAAACGTAGGTAGCAAACCCTTTGATGTTGCTCTTAGTAATTTTTTTGTCTATGTCTCCTTTGGCAAGGGAAACAAAAAAATAAATGGGACAAAATCAAACTAAAAAGCTTTGCAGAGCAAAGGAAACCATTAACAAAATGAAAAGACAATCTACTGAATGGAAGAAGATATTCTCCAGTGATTTACCAAAGAGGTTAATCTTCAAAATATATGAAGAACTCATACACCTTAACACCAAAATCCCCAAACAATCCAATTAAAAAAATGAACAGAGGACTTGAATGGCATTTGTCCAAAGAGGACACAGAGATGGTCAATAGACATATGAAAAGATGCTAAACATCGCTAATCATCAGAGAAATGCACATTAAAATCACAATGATATCACCTCACACAGGTCAGAATGACTATCATCAACAAGTCAACAAGTATCAGGTGTTGGTGAGGACATGGAAAAAAGGGAACCCTAGTGCACTGTTGTTGGGATTGCCAATCAGTGCAGCCACTGTGGGAGACTGTATGGAGGCTCCTTAAGACATTAAAAATGGAACTAGCATACAACCCAGCAATTT
Source organism: Rhynchonycteris naso (assembly GCA_037038555.1). Taxonomy (NCBI): domain Eukaryota; kingdom Metazoa; phylum Chordata; class Mammalia; order Chiroptera; family Emballonuridae; genus Rhynchonycteris; species Rhynchonycteris naso. The sequence goes on along the minus strand of CM073002.1, from coordinate 131,667,262 downwards.
CACTTCTGGGTATTTATCCAAAGAAATCCAAAACACTAGTTCAAAAAGATATACGCACCCCTATGTTTATTTCAGTATTATTTACAATATCCAGGATATGGAAGCAACTCAAGTGTCCACCAATAAATGATTGGATAAAGAAGATGTACATATATACAATGCAATATTACTCTGCCATATAAAAGAATGAAATCATGCCTGACCAGGCGGTGGCGCAGTGAATAGAGCATCAGACTAGGATGCGGAGGACCCAGGTTCAAGACCCCAAGTTCACCAGCTTGAGTGCGGGCTCATCTGGCTTGAGCAAAAGTTCGCCAGCTTGGACCCAAGGTTGCTGGCTCCAGCAAGGGGTTACTCGGTCTGCTGAAGGCCCGCAGTCAAGGCACATATGAGAAAGCAATCAATGAACAACTAAGGTGTCGCAACGAAAAACTGATGATTGATGCTTCTCATCTCTCTCCGTTCCTCTCTGTCTGTCCCTATCTATCCCTCTCTCAGACTCTCTCTCTGTCCCTGTTAAAAAAAAAAAAATGAAATCTTACTGTTTGCCTAAACATGAATGAACCTAAAGAACATTATGCTCAGTGAACTAAGTCAGACAGAGAAAGACATATACTATACAATTTCAGTTACATGTGAAATCTAAAAAATGAAATAAATGAACGAACAATTAGATACAGAGAACAGACTGATGGTTGCCAGGCGGAAGGGAGTTAGGGAGAACAGGTGAAAAAGGTAAAGGGATTAGGAAGTACACATTGGCAATTACAAAATAGTCATGGGATATAAAGTACAGCTTAAGGCAGGGGTGCTCAATACATCGATCGCGATCTACTGGTCCATCAGGAAGGAAGTGTGGGTAGATCGCATGACATTAAAAAGATATTTGTCTTTTGATTGGCATACAGGCTAGCCAATCTGACCTCAGAACTTTTGACACCCTACGCATGTGCGTTAAACCGCACTAACTTGTTCAGTTACATTGCTGCATAGTTAGCCTTCAATTTATTTAAACTAAATACAACAAAGGTTATAAAAATGAGTGCCGTAGCTGGTCCGAGTAAGAAGCCTAAAACCTACCACTTTCATACAGAATGGGGGGGGGTATTTTTTTCACTATGTCATATTCTAAGTGCGTTTGCCTCATCTGTCTGTGTGCCATTGCTATTCCAAAGAAGGGAAATGTGGAGCGGCTTTTTTGGACTCTTCATAAAAACTATGACATTGACTTTCCTCCGAAAAGAGAGCTGAGAAGGAGAAAGAAGAATACACAATATTAAATAGTAATAAGAGTAACTTAAAGAATGATAATGTAGAAGAAATAAATTTATGTGTTGCATTTTTATTGTATGTAGATCATTTTGATTTGGTCATCTAATAAGTAGCTCGCAAGCTGAAAAAGTGTGGGCACCCCTGGCTTAGGGAATACAGTCAATAATACTGTAATGACTATGTATGGTGTCAGGTGAGTACTAGACTTATGGTGGGGAATCAATTTGTAAGTTACATAAATGTTGAACCACTAATCTATATACCTAAAATGAATATAATATTGAACATTAACCGTAATTGAAAAGAATAAAAAGAATTAATAAAAATAATAAAAACTCTATAAAAGGGGGGGCGGGGAGGGAAAAGACACTGGAATTTGCTGTCCTGGAGGAAGTCCAAATTATCCAGAGAAAATGTATAGCACAAATCATAGGAAAGTCAAGCTGCATAAGGTTTACTCTTTCTAAATGTATCAACTCTTATATTTCATGCCATATTATTTTAAACGTTATTTGTCTTTATTTGCCTTGGAAATTTTATCCTGTATTATGATAAAAGGAGAATAAAATTCCGGGAACTATTAACTGTTCCCAAAAGGCACTCCCGTTCTCCTGTGGCAACTTAATATATTTGAAGCCGAGCCCATTTTTTTTTTATTAAACTATGGGAAAACTCTGCCAGATCTCCGCTCAAATTTATCACTGGCTTTCTTTTTCCTATCATCCGAAATGTTTTTGAAGAAAATCAAAGGTACAGCTAAAATAGAACTTTATTTTTAACTTCCTTTACCACTTGAAAAGCAGCAGGGTTGTCAATGACGCTGATCTATGGGTGAAGGAACGAAGCCGAGGTGGTCAGGAACGCGGCTCCGTTTTCACAAAGTCCTTGTTCAGCTTTCATGTACATCAATCAAAACCAACCCTGGGCCCTGGTGACTGAACGCCCTCATCCACGCGTGGTCCCTCTCTAACCTCTCCTTCACGCTGTGTAACTGGCTACAGGGGATCCTCCTTTCCAAGCGGAATCCACATTCCTCCTTCGGGAGAGTAAGGTCTGTTCAAAGAAACCCAGGTAAAATGGGGTTCCTTCTGTTGTGAATGGTGGTTTGAACTCTTTTTTAAAAGGATGAAGCCCTCTGTTCTCACGTGATCTCATCCCCCCACCCACCCAGCGTGCTGGGGCTATTCTGTCATCTTTTATTGTGGGCCTTGTCTTTCAGAGAAAAAGAAGTTAGTGCCAAATGTGACGCTTTGAAGTAGTGTTATAAACAAGGCAATTTCCCACCATAAGTGAAAAGGCCAGTGAAAAATCTTTAAGATACATTAAAATGCCCATTAGCATGAGATGAACTGGACCCAGGGTTAAAAATTATGGGAAAACTACTCGGAGGCATTACCGTTATGAAGATGGGTGCCTAAGGCAATGTTGCTGACCACCACAGAAGCCAGGGGGTTGCCTCTGGTGTGTTCTGCACTTCCCTAATAGGCCTAGAAGCTACAGACAATTAATTACTACATTATGTAACGGCCCCTACTAAAAGTTAGCGGAACAGTCTGTGGCTTCACTCTGAGTGCGCAGCTTTTCAGCAAGGGGTGCAATTTCATCAGCTCGCTCATCTGCATCCCTGTGCTATTTAATCCTGGCTTCCCAGGGTTCTTCTTTAATTGGCTCAGTTTTCTTCTGCCCTCAATCAGTCGGGTTTTTATCCTTGGGTTTCCAGTGAAGATGACTGAATCTGAAAATTGTGATGCCATCGTCTTAGAGCAGTTTGTCAGAAATATTTATCCACCTTAAACTTCTATATTTAGAGAGTCTGCCTTCCCATGATTAATGAAAGCACAGCTTTGCAGGCTTCTGAAGTCTACACTGCGCTGGGGAAATACTAGAGGAACCAGTCATCACGCCAGGGCTCCGGCATGGCACCTAGCTGTGGGAAGCATGTCGGTAAAGGGATCCAAAGACCTGACACGTCTGCAATTGGTTTCACCACGTCTGCAGGCAGTGCCGTCACTCTGAGCCTCAGTTTACTCACCTGCAAATTGGGGATTAAACCACCTGTCTCAAAGAGTTTGGGTCAGAGATAAATGAAATAATAAATGGTAAAATGCTTTGCAAATTATAAATGATATAGAAATTAAGGGATTCTACTATTATTGGTATTCTCAAATCCTAATTTGCTAATCATTGTGGCAGTAAATAGCTCTTGAGAACCTGATGATGTTCTTATTATTAAAGTTAATTAAGAAGCCCCTTATCAGCATGTGCAATCAAGCTCACCATTCTAATTGGTTCACTGCAATTTCTACTGCTAAACTATCATGCAAGGAACCACAATAAAATCTTGAATAAACATCAATTAGCTAGCATCAAAATGTACTGAGAGATAACCAAAAGGCTTAAGGCCACTGACAACACACATCTCTACTGTCTGTTCCAGACGACCACTGGTGATAATGCTGCAAGGCTACTATGCCACCACCAAGGTTTCAAAAGTTTACCTTTAATAAGAGAGCTCTAATGGTCATAAGCAGCCCACTAGGCCTTAACCCAAATCTCAAACTGTTTAGACTCATCTGAGTGCCTGACACCCACCAGTCCTAAGGCTGAATTCAACTGTCTAAATTAAGACTTGCCTATTTTTTCACCAACGGCACCATTAATCTCTCAATTACCTGGGTTAGTACTTCACTATTCTTCCCTCAAAATACCTTGTAATAATTATTTTCCCTTTTTCTGACCATTAAGTCCCCAGTGTGCTTTTATTATCTCAACCATAGACTAATGGATGTGTTTCTTCACGAGCTTTCTATAACTCAGAACCCCCCCATACTCAGTTCCACAACTGGCAGGATTAATTTTTCTTAAAATCCCACAGTCAGGTGTCACCCAAATAATCAATACCCAGTGTCATGCCCAGCTGTAAAATTTTAAATCCATCCTCAGTGATTTTCCTTAGGTGAAGTCATCCAACGGCAAGATACTTCCAAGCTTTAAATTACAGTTAGTAATCTGGCTGTGTCAGTAATATGTGACTAGATATTTCCACATCAGTAACAAATACTTAATGTGGTGCTAAAAATAACTACTAATCATGCCTTCTACAAATATTAGTTATGTGTACAAGAAGCGAGTGAGTGTTTTGCAGGAACTCACAGTAGCCTGTTGCCCTGGACTTCTGCCACAGCAGCACATGCTGGGGCGGTGGACGCTCAGAAATGGGAGGTCAGCCTGCACGGGTGACGGAAGAGAAGGACTACCCAGTCATGGTCTACAGTGGGTTAAGATCAGGGTGAGCAACTGCGCTTGTTCCCAGGACTAGGGGGTTCCCAGGGTCTGGGACTTTCCATTCGAAAACTGGGAAAAACCTCAGGCAAACTGGGGTGAATTGCTCACCCTGCTGAAGACCTTGGTGAGTTACATCAAGCTGAAGAACAAAGCACAATCAATCAGGTCAGGGAAACCAAAGCGTGAGCTGCAGGCCACAGTGCAGTGTCAAAGGCCAAAAAAAAAAAAGAGCCACCCGGAGCATATTTTGCCATAGTTTACCATTCCAAATGCTTTATCTGCCCGCCCGATGACCGTACAGAATAAATCTTAACTCAGTCAAGTGTATGAACTGCCACCTGACACTACATGAGGTACCAAGGCCCGTGTGTTCACTTTATCTGTTTGATTAATCCCAGGACCAAATTCCAAGTGCATCCAGAGCGCATTACAGATCATTTGATTTTATAAACCACAAACCCTGGTGTGTATGCAGTGTAACTGTCTTAATTTCCTTAAAGCTCAACTTAATATCTAACTTAAATCCCCAATTCCAGCTAATAGCCAACAACCTAATTGAGTCACTTCAAGTAAATACAATCAAATTAGTGATTACTCAGTTATTTCTGATTTAAATGCTGTCAGCGTGGAATGATACCCAGGTCTCTTGTCTTCGGAAGATCCTCCAACGTCTCTGGGTTCCTGGTTCTGGCGACAGGGAAGACTGCCCACGTTTCAGCAAGCATCAGAGTCGCCCTGAGGGTTTGCTGATTACACATCACTAGCAACAGCCCCATAGTTTCAGATCCAGTAGGTCTGAGTTGGAGGCCTAATGAGTTCCTCGGTGTTGCTGATGCTATTGGTGTTAGAGACCACACTTTGTTGTTGTCCCAGCCCTTATAATGCTGTTAGGAAGTTCTTTTTTTTTTAATTTAATTTATTAGGGTTACACTGGTTAACAAAATTATAGCAATTTCAAGTATACAATTCTGTAATACATCATCTGTATATTGTATAGTGTGTTCACCACCCCAAGTCAGGTCTCCTTCCATCACCATTTATTCCCCATTTACCCTCTTCTACCTGTCCGCCCCCTACTTCCCCTCTGGTGATCACCTACTATTATCTGTGAGGTTTTTCTTTTTCTTTTTTGGCTTAATCCCTTCACCTATTTCACCCAGCCACCCTCAACACCCCACCCTCTGGCAGTTGGCAGCGTTCTCTGTATCTGTGGGTCTGTTTCTATTTTGTTTATTTTGTTCACTAGATTCCACATATAGGTGAAATCATATGATACTTGTCTTTTTCTAACTGGCTTATTTCACTGAGCATATTACTCTCCAGGTCCACCCATGCTGTCCTAAAAGGTAAGATTCCCTTTTTTATGGCCAAGTAGTATTCCATTGTGTAGGGGCATAAGTTTAAGGGTCTTTTATGTGACTTTAGTTCCTCGTTAGTTTGCTTCCACTCTCTGAATTGTCTCCCTTGAGCTTGTAACCCATTCAAGTAGCAAGGAACGACTGCGGTGAGGGTGGAATGAATGCCTTACCTGTCTAGGCTTTGGAATGTGTCAAGTAGTATAACACAAGGAAATGTGGTGTTGCAGAAGCACTTCAACTAACAGCTCAGAATTCTCATTATCTTAGCCTTGTACACACTGCTCCCCTTGGGTGCAGCCTGTAGTTTTTTAAGAAGTAATGTAGAGTGAAGGAAAAAGACTTGTCAAATAGCATTTAAACTTCTAAGTCAGGCTTTGCTTTTTAACAGTCATGTGACCTTGGGTAAGTGCCTTTGGGTCTGTTTTCTCATCCATTAAAAAAAGGCTGAGTTGGCCTGACCTGTGGTGGTGCAGTGGATAAAGCGTCGACCTGGGAACACTGAGGCCGCCAGTTCAAAACCCTGCACTGGTCTGGTCAAGGCACATATGGGAGTTGATGCTTCCAGCTCCTCCCCCCTTTCTCTCTTTCTCTCTCTCTCTCTCCCTCTCTCTCTCTCTCTCACTCTGTGTCTCCTCTCTAAAATGAATAAAATAAAAAGAAATTTTTTTTAAAAGGCTGGGTTGTTTTGCTGATGAGCGCCATTCTGACTGGTGTGAGGTGATATCTCATTGTGGTTTTAATTTGTATTTCTCTAATGATTAGTGATGTTGAGCATTTTTTCATATGCCTATTGGCCATCTGTATGTCCTCTTTGGAGAAATTTCTATACAATTCTTTTGCCCATTTTTTGATTGGATTGTTTGCCTTCCTGGTGTTGAGTTTTATAAGTTCTTTATAAATTTTGGTCATTAACCCTTATCAGACGTATTGTCGAATATGTTCTGGCGAGGATGTGGAGAAACGGGAACCCTCCTGCACTGCTGGTGGGAATGCAGACTGATGCAGCCACTGTGGAAAACAGTATGGAGATTCCTCAAAAAATTAAAAGTCGAACTGCCTTTTGACCCAGCTATCCCACTTTTAGGAATATACCCTAAGAACACCATAGCACTGTTCGAAAAGAAGATATGCGCCCCCATGTTCATGGCAGCATTGTTCACAATAGCGAAGATCTGGAAACAGCCCAAGTGTCTGTCAGAGGACAAGTGGATTAAAAAGCTTTGGTACATATATACTATGGAATACTACTCAGCCATAAGAAATGATGACATTGGATCATTTGTAACAATATGGATGGACCTTGATAACATTATACTGAGTGAAGTAAGTAAATCAGAAAAAACTAAGGACTATATGAGTCCATACATAGATGGGACATAAAAATGAGACTCAGAGACATGGACAAGAGTGTACTGGCTACCTGGAGAGAATCTAAACAAAAGGTCTGGGGAAGGATCATAAAAGGCATTTTTTACAAGCTCTGGGGGTACCCAAACAGGTGGTCCTCAGATGCCAGGCAGTGCTATGGATATAACACGAAGCCTACATTCTGGCTTTCAAAGTACTCTACACCTGGCCACAACGTTCCTTCTTCCCATCTCCATCCACTCCCCCATGTATGCCTGGCCTGAGCTGAGGAACTACCATCACTCTCCAACAGAATCCTTGCAATTTCTTTACCCTATTTGCCAAGTTTCCTACATTATGGCTTGAGAGCTCTCCAATGTGGTCCCTGAGTTGACAAAATAAAATAGATTTCATAGCCTTGTATAAAAACAAACTTAGCAACTGTTTCCAGGACACATGTTGGCAATGAGTCAGGACCTATTGAAATCTTGGAAAAAGTGGCAACAAAAAGGGGTCCAGAGAGAAAGATAAAGGTCATGCACACATTGTCCCCCCTTCTCACTCGCAGACTACAATATAGTGCTTAGCATTTTGCCAAAGCAATTTAACTTTAGTCACAAAAATCTTGCTCTATGAAAATACCTTGTTTTATAAATTAGCTGTCAAATCCTTGGAGAAGCCAACCATGAACAATTTGTTGTTGGTTTTATTTCCATTATTGTCACTATTTAATCCATAGGTTAGTGATTAATGGTTTTCTAAGAAAACTTGTTTGAAGTATAGAGAATGAAGTCTCTTAACCCAAGTAAGACCCGACAGGATTTATCCCTCCTGGGGTCTCCTCAGGACTCAAACAGCCGGGGCATAATTAATGGTCCACAAGATGAAACGGGACTCCAATTCTCTCACATTTTAAGTCTTCCAAAATGAAAGAAATAATGATTAAAGGTATAAAACAAATTGCTTAACATGCCAAGAAGCAAAATAATCCCATTATAATAATTAGAACTTCGTCTTGAATTATTAGACACTGTTGTTTCACTGTAGGAAAACCCAGTCTGGAGTGATCCCCTGGTATATAGTAGTCAATTTACAAACAGCCTTGGAAGAGGATACCTACACCAAAGCCAATGTAGTGAAAACTGCTGTAGTTTCTCCTGTATCCTCGTTTCCCATTCCCTAGCCACATACTCATATGTGTAGCTCTGTCTCTTCATATAACATAGTCCAATCAGAACATGAAGCAACTCTACTCTTACTATTCTGCTTTAATCAGAACAGTACTTATTCACACTGAAATTAACTCAGAATATTATTTTTAGTGCTCTCCAATTGTAAATAATCTTTTTATTCTTAACAAGAAAAGGCATTTTCTTACTGCAAAGACCTTATAAAAATTTAGACTATTAAGCCGACTTAGGTGGTTCTCCTCAACAGTAGCCCAGATGTTGTCTTTTTTGAATGGGGTACAGCCCTATGTAAGGAGATAGAGCTTGAGCATCATGAAGTGGGAAGAATGCAGATGTCATTTGCCTGTCACCCAATGGATTTATGTTGTGAAAAAACCCTGCACAGCAGAACACAGCAGCCATGTTTGAAGGGCAATCCTATTTAATTCTTGTGGGATAGCCTGGGGACAGAAGCACAAAGCATGGTCTCCATAAGCTAGATACTTCCTGCTCTTCTGGGATGCTGGCTGAGACTTCTAGAAACTTGAAGGACTAGAAGAACATATGTCACATATGAAGTGAGTCTACATCACCCCTGCAAAGGGCTGTCTGCCAGCAGGTCCCTTCCCTCTAAGTTTGCCCTCAATGGATTTTCCCTTCCCAAGGTACAACCCAAGCCCTGGCCTTTACCTCCTGTAACCTTGACGTTTGCTTTTGTTTAAAACTAAGATGTTTCCATCACTATTTAAAATTTCTATCATATACTCTCGGTTATCTGGAATGCATCCTTCTGCTTCCCAGACCGTTTCTGCCTAAGATTATCAAGTCTCTGACAAATCATTTTTTGTTGGAATGTTTTAATTTCAATAATAGAATGATTACTGCACCCAGTAAATAATGTTGATAATGATGGGCTTTTTAAGTCAACATTTAAAGCCACTTTTCAGAGTTTTGTTTAACCACTTTACATCCTTCCAAGAGAAAATTTGAGGTGGCTTAAAACACAAAAGACCAAAACCCATTAACTACACATAGAAAACCAAAGTCAAACAGTAAAGAAGATATGACCAGAAAACCCAGACTGAGGAACCCCATTTGAGCACAACACTGAAGTCTGATAACTCAAAGGAACGTAATTTGTCATTGAGAAAGATAAGCACCATGCTGGTGCTGTGTTCAAAGAAGGATTTAGCCTGACCAGGCAGTGGCACAGTGGATAGAGCATTGGACTGGGATGCGGAGGGGCCCAGGTTCGAGACCCCGAGGTCACCAGCTTGAGCGCAGGCTCATCTGGTTTGAGCAAAAGCTCACCAGCTTGAGTCCAAGGTCACTGCCTCGAGCAAGGGGTTGCTCGGTCTGCTGAAGGCCCGCGGTCAAGGCACATATAAGAAAGCAATCAGTGAACAACTAAGGTGTCAAAACAAAATACTGATGATTGATGCTTCTCATCTCTCTCTGTTCCTGTCTGTCCGTCCCTATCTGTCCCTCTCTCCGACTCTCTGTCTCTGAAAAAAAAAAAAAAAAAAAAAAAAGAAGGATTTATCACCTGAATCCTTTATCATTCACCATGCTACATAGTAAGGTCCTTAATAGCAACCTCCATAAACCATGCAAAGACATCCTGCAGGGCCAGCTCATGGGTGTGTGACCCATGTAGTGGTGCCGTTGCCCCAAGCTTAGAAGAGGTCCATCCCTCCTTTAGTGCTCTGCTGTACATGGTTTGAAATTTTAGACTTTCTAAACAAGGGTTCCCACATTTTCATTTGCATTGGGCACTACAAATTACATAGCTGGACTTGTTTTCTTTCAAACATCTCATTCTTCTATCAGACTGTAATTTCTCCTTTTAACACGCTTCCCCTTCAGTAACATCAAGAATAGTATTTGTAGAATTTATCCTACATTTTTTCTAAGCATTAAAAATAATTCACCGGTCAAATGGTCAAAAGTGCACCATGACTTTACAGACACACTATATAAACACCCTCTGCCAAACCCACCAATCTTAAATCTTGTAATCACTAAACACAGAAATAGAATTCTTTTATTTTAGAGAAAAAAAGATAAGCTATTATTTTTCTCCCTTCATGTACTTAAGCTCAAGACATGTTTCATCAGAAATAACACATTTATTATGTTATCTTAGATATAGTTAGATGTCTTAGCTGTAAAATCTGTAAATACATTTCTGGTTCAAAATCAACTACCCAGTTAGATGAAGCTGAACTTCATCCAAATGAAGAATTTGATCTTTGAATTATGCCTTCCATGAGCTTTTCCCTTGATCTTTTAGTCTTAAGAAATAAATTTTTAAATGTGTTCAAAGAGAAGTAAAAATCCTCAGGGGGCATTTTATACCTTACTCTGCCTTTCTGATCTGTTGTAATTATTCCTCTTACCAGAGGGATGAACTCCTAGCCTGTTCTTCACAAATTTTTGTACATATCTGAAAGATGTCTTTCCCATACATAACATACCAGGTAGAACAGAACGTGGCAGGTGCTGGCCATATGATTGATGAAGACTGTTTTCACATATAATAGCTTTACAGGCCTCCACTACCTCATCGATACAGCACCAGAACTGCTGTCAGGAGGTGTCTAAGGTACTGATCCCAACATCCATCCCTCTATTCCCATTTAAACAACTACAATCATCTGAGCACAGTGCTAGGCACAACAGGTGCATCACTGGGCAAGACTTCTCGACCTGCGTCAAGCTTAGCATCTAGTGGGCAATACAGACAATTGTGGTAAGTTAATTACCACATTGTACATGTGACGTGGTAGAATTACAAAGGAAGTAGCCAGGGGAAGTTTTTCCAAGACTGTGACATTCAAACTTACTTCAAAATATTCAGCTTTATTACCAACTCATGATTTAACTTTACAGGTGAACATTTATGTATGAGGCTAGAGCTAGACTTACTCTAAATTAATGAACCTTAAGTTCAGGGTTCTTCACTTGCATGGGCACCTTCCATGTGTTTTTCACTAATTCTGTATTTATAATTCTACATCCCTTTTCCTTTTCAATTATAGTTTACATTTAATATCATTTTGTATTAGTTTCAGTGTACAATGTAGTGGCTAGACAATCATACATTTTATAAGATGGTCCCCGATATTCCAATTTCTTAACCTCTTCACCTCCAACCCCACCTCCATTCTCTGTATTTATGAATCTATTTTGTTTGTATATTCGGCTCTTTAGATTCCACATATAAGTGAAATAATACGGTATTTTTCTTTCTCTGTATGTCTTCATAATACTCTCTAGGTCCATGTATGCTGTTGCAAATGGCAAGATTTCGTTTTTTTTTTAACTTGGTTATAAAAAATGAATGTTTTCCTTTCTTAAAGAGGGCTCCCAAACTGTTAAGATCCACAATTCCCAAAATCTGGGTCTTCCTCTGCATGGGTCATGCAGACATTTTTCTTTTATTTTATTTAGACAATTAATTTTAACGAGGTGACATAGGTTCTGAGAAAGCATCTCCAGATCATTTTGACATTTGATTATGTTGTATACCCCCCACCCAAAGTCAAATTGTCCTCCGTCACCTTTTTTATCTCTCCACAGAATCCCTTTCAAAATGCCAGGCTCACACAGTTAAGGGTAGTTAGCAAATATTGGTTCCACTTTACCACCATGTGGACTTACAAAGATAACAGGACTAGCTTAGGGGGCTGTAAACTTTATCGTCACCAGCCTAATTTTCTCAGGGCAAAGTCTCCTCCTGGGCTCAGAGTCATAGTTCCACTTCCAGCCCTCTTCCTACTAAAAGTGTAATGACAAGGGCAGGAGGGCGCGTGCGTCTTCATGCTGATCTTAGACCAGAAAGGAAAGGGGACGGGGGAAGAAAGGAAACACAGAAAAAAGTGTGCTAGGTCTTCCCACTTCTTGGTCCCACGTCACACCCCGCTTGAGCTTTTAGACAACCAACTGGAGGGAAGAAAACATAATTTGCCTATTTTCTATAGAAATATGTCCCTCCAAGGCCGTGATGGCGAACCTATGACACACGTGTCAGCAGTGACACCCTTAGCCATTTTCGATGACACGCAGCAGCATGCCAGAGAAGTATGGGGCCACATGCCAAGAAGGACGTTTCATCCTGGGCCCCTGCACGGCCAGATGCAGTAGCCGAGGATAAAACATTTGCTGTAGTGTAGACACTCTGTGCCGGAGGTCTGTAGGCCAAAACAACAGAACTCTGGCACAGAGAGTCTAGTTCTGGGACTTCCGGTTAGGTCGTTTTTCTCGAGGTAACACACCACCCGAGTTAAGCTTGGTTTTCGGAGAATTTTGACACACCAAGCTCAAAAGATTGCCCATCACTGCTCTAAGGTCATGGGCATCCTTTATAACAGTCACCGAGAGCATCAGAATTGCAGCATGGGTAAAACAGCATTTTAAGAGACGTGGTGTCATAATATGGTTTTTAATCAGACAGGTATATGCCCACCACAAAAATGGAGTCTTACGCTTCATTTCCAGTAAGTTCATGTGCTTTATTCAACAAATAACATTATAAATAAAAACAAAATTAGTTATAAAGATAATCTTTCTTTATAAAAACACATGGAGTAATAAAAATAACAAAATCAGATAGAAATAGTGAATTCTTGGATCATTAAGCCATCACCTTTATTCTATCAAAGTGAACATGACTAAAGGGGTTTAAATGCATTTGCAACTCTTTTGCCACCAAACATTAACATTTGTACCAGATAAAGCACAGTGATTAGGAATTGCAAGCTAAAGAAATTCAATTCACTTGGTGCCATTTCCAGCTAAATTTATTTTGATTTATTCTAGATAGAAATGCAAAGAAATCTTTTGAGACCATATATAAACTAAAGAAAATTGCCATTAGATTTAAATATAATTATTATAACACAAGGGAAAGTGAATCAAAAAATGTATAAGCACAGTGGCTTAGACAAAGAGACATTCAAAACATATAATTCATCTGGTAAGCACTGTTTCAACAGAAGAGTGCAAACAGAAGTTCTCAAATTATTAGGAAACATTCTTTGGAAGCTAATATTACACAAAAGCTGTAAAAATAATATTATAATAGTTCTAACAGGGGGGAAACGACAACAGGCAAGTAGGCTGCATTTTAAATGGATAGCAAGGGACCTTCAGCTAGGTAACACAAAATTATCTTGGCAAAGGACTTCCTTGTATAGATGGTTTTCTTATTAATTGAGAGCAGGGGAGGCAGAGAAACAGACTCTTGCATGTGCCCCGACCAGGATCCACCCAGCAAACCCACTATAAGGCAATGTCCTGTCCATCTGGGATATTGCTCTATTGCTCAGCAACTGAGTTATTTCTAGTGCCTGAGGTAGAGGCCAGAGAGCTATCCACAGTGCCTGAGACCAACTTGTTTGAATCAATTGAGCCATGGCTGTGGGTGTTGGGGGGAGAGAGAGAAAGGGGATAAGAGGAGAAGCAGATGGTCGATTCTCCTGCGTGCCCTGATCAGGAATCAAACCCGGGACTTCTACACACCGGGTGACACTCTACCATGAGGCAAACCGGCCAGGGCATAGATTTGAAAGATTAATCAGACATGGTTCCAGGCTCTTTACATGTACCTAAGAAGAAGGTTGGTAATTCCTATCTTTTGAAATAGTGCAGCCTTTACATGGCTGTACTTTGGTAGCATCTAAAGAACACTGGCTGTACCATGAATGCATTTTGGGACTGATAATGCAATTCCAGTAAGTTGTTCTCTCATTAACTAGAACACAAGATATCAACAGCATCTACATAGTAACAAACAGTGGAAATAAACAATAAACTTTTACATGTTCACTCAAAATTTCCTTAATAGAATTTATTCAAATAATTAGATTCACCAAAAAAATAAAGAAAATATTCAGAAGTATTAGGAAGTTTCTATCAGAAGGTGAGAAATCTGGTTAGATTTATGGCTGCCCTAGCTTAACATAAATTCACTGATCAATATTTCAAATATAAGACATCCACAGCAGATTTTCATGTATGTATTCAACTAACCTTCTAAATATAGTATCTCTACTTGAATGCCTTGCCTTTCAAAGGCAAAATATACAAAATTATACTAATCTTCTGCACCTCTCCTGCTATAAACCTCTTTCCTTTGTATGCCACTAACAGGTCTTTCTCTCTCCAGCTCTGCTTCCCTCCAAGCCAGAGCCAAAATGACCTTCCCTTTGAAACACAAATCTGATTATGTCATTGCTCTATTTGAAACTCTCCAAACATTTCCAATTTCCCTTGATTCACCTGAATCTGGCTCACAATGCGCTCTGAGATTCAGTCACAGATCACGTAACCTGGCTGTTTCATGCTCCACTCTGTCTCATCGTTTAGGCTGTAACCAGCCACGCTGAACTGAGCTGAATTCTATAGATGTGTCAAGATGTCTCTACTCTTGCCTCATAAAATCTTTCCCCAATTCCACCCCCTCTTCCTACAGCTTAAATCTCACTTCTACTGAAGCTCTAGACAAGCTTAGGTCTCATAGTATTCCATACTTCCTTTCTCATAAACCCTAAATTACCCTAAATTATTATTGTTTGGAGGATGGCTGGGGGGAGAAAATGCTTCTTCCCCATTCTTGAAATTTCTTTCTTGTGAGAGAAGCACTCCTAGCATGACACTCTTCCTCTTCCCCCAAGGAGTAACTGGCTTGAGTGATTTTTACTGGGAAATCTTAAACCCCCAAATTATAATTAACTATATACTGTCTTTCATAATGATCAAGCTCTTAAAGGCAAGAGATTAATGTCTGGTTTACTGATTTAAGATTTCTAGACAATATCACTGGAGGGAAGGAAACATAATTTGCCTATTTTTCTCTAGAAATATTTCCCTCTAAGGTCACAGGTTTCCTTTATGACAGTGACAGAGAACATCAGAGTTGCTGATGAAATTGTGTTTTAAGAGACGTGGTGTTATAAGATGGTTTTTAATCAGAGAAGTGTGTGTCCAACACAAAAATGGAGTTTTGAGCTTCATTTTTAAATGAAGGAAGGTTAAGTAGTCCCTTTAACCTAGCAAGTGCCTGGCCAATAGGAGATGCTCCATAAATTGTTGTTTATTGAATAAATAAATAAATAATCCGATACCATCAATCCAGCCAACCCACTCTTTCAGCACCGCCATTACCACCAGTTAAGTTGTAGCTACTCTTAATCGATCTCTTCTACACCCCTTCCAACCTCTTCTACATTTTACTCTCGACATAAATCAGATATACTTCTTAAATTTCTATTAATAACACTCCATTTAAATAAGCCCCAAATTGGAAAGATTAGCTAGCATGTTAGGACATCGCTAATTTGTGGGTGATTTTCATCCATTAGTTCATTGCAGAAAATCACACATTCAGAAAATATTCAAAAAGCAATGTTCACCAACATTTCAGCCTTAAACTTCACATACTCCTTATTTATCTTATCCAGAACACACAAGCAAAGTGCAGATATCTTATGGGTAAGTATAGTTCAAGATTTTTGGAAAGAGGTAAGTTAGCATTCTATAAAGAACTAATAGGTTAATGAATTACAAGTAAAGTTAGGAGAAATGGGTTACTAATTGTATTTTGAGAGTTTCTGAAATTGTCATCTTTAATTGTAAATTTTGTATTGAGCGTAAGAACCGATGTTAATATTCTAAATGTGTCTCTAATAAATTTTATAAAATGTCTATTTTAACTGTTATTTCAAAAGGACTGATCCATTCTTTAATATATTTTCTGACTTATTTAAGATCAAGAAATAAGTTTTCCCTTTGATAAACCAAATCTATAATCTTATGATAAGATCTAACAGGAAAATATAAGTCATATACTAGAAATATCTGTCAGCGAATGCTTTTTTTTCTTGTAAAGTATCCGTTATTTCAAGTGAAGAATGCCTGCTAAACTATTTTGTGGCAACTTCATTTTTATTCATTCAATTATATTTAAAAGTCCATGTATATGCATGAATACATAATTAAACATGCTTGTAAGATGTGTTTCTAGACTTGAAGAAAAAATACATATATTCTCAAAATTTGGGAAGCGAAATGCTACCACAGAAAACACTGTGAAGGATTACAGGTCAATATCTTCCTTTTGTATTTATGACAGCAGGCAAAAAATTCCAAAAAGAAATTACAAATGAAGATCTAAATTGTACAGGACAGGGGGAAAAATGTGCAATAAGCAGAAGTCTTTGGGGATGTATTTTTAAACAGGAGGTTTTGCAAACTCCAAATTTAGCTTCATAAAAAGAGGTAGTGCAAGTGTGAAGCATGTGGTCATTTTGGCATTCTCTGTGTATAACTTCTCTCTTTACCTATATAAGGATATAATAAAGCTTCAGAAATGTGCACAGCAAAGATCCTCCAGTGCTATTTATTCACTAGCCGTCAGGTAGTAAAATATCCTAATGTTCCATGAAGAAACCTTCAAAATGCACCTACCCAAACAGCGTGCTAGAGAGAAATCATCAACTTTTTTATTTAGACACTGAGCAGTTTAAAGGGAAAGATCAGTGGGTTTTTTATTATATTTTTAAGCCAACTATATCTGCAAGGATCTGTCAGTTTCACTAAAGTTTCATTATTTTTACTTGGTTGCATTTTTTTCATGCTGTCATTTCCCCCTTCTTCCTCTTCCATTCCCCATATTCTCCAACTTCTTCTCAAGCTTTTTACTATTATTATTATTTTTTGTCTCAATGTCCTTCATCTTTTCCCACTTAATCTCTCCTTTATGATCCTTTCTCCTTTTTATTTTTTTTCTGGCTCCCTGTGGCCTTCTTTCACTCCTGTAATTAATTTCCAGTCCAATATTTCTTTAGAAATTCCATTTCTAAGCCTCCTTCCATTCCCTTGCAATTCTACAGTTGTTGGTTATGCTTTGTAAAGAAAATGTAAACAAAGGCCTTCTGCACCTCAGTCATCTGAGACACAGAGCTGCAAGGGAAGACAGAGCACTGTGTGTGACGTCACTGTGGAAAAAGCACCCACAAAGGGGAAAGAAAATCAAACCTGTTCATAAAGAACTATTTTTGCTAACAATTTAAATATGACATTCTACCTATTCCAATTGTGCCGTGTATTTTCAGTGTTGGTTCCTTAAAATCATTATGATTTCAAATATAATTTTAAATAAGTATCAAGGATTCAAATCAACCAACAATTCTGAGCATATGAACAAGTCATAGCAAAGGAAACTGGATTTTCAGGTACTAATAGCTCATTAAGTCTTTGGCCAGCAAGACATCACTCTTTACCCTCTGACACTGAGTATACAAAATAAAGGCCATAAACCAGCATAATAATAATACAATGGAAATCGAGTTGTTAAATATTAATGACAGTTAACATATATACACTATCAAAGTGGCATTCAGTTACAATTTTGAAAAGCAAACAGCACGAGATTTCACCCAGGAATATACTTAAAATAAGGTGTCCAAAACCTAAAGTCAATTGTACAACTTTACTAAAAATGTTAATTTATATACATACTATTTTCCTGAATAGGATGATCCATACTGTCAAGATGCTAACTATACAGTTACAATTAGTGCAATTACAATTATTTTGAAGGGAAAATTTTCAAATCAAATTTAACGTATTGATTCTGGAAGAAAAAGGGTGTAAGAATAGTCAAGAGGACTTTAAAAGAGAAAAATAATGATGGAGACTTTCCCTTAGGTATAAAAACTAGAATAATTTAAAGAGTATGATACTAATAAAGAAGTAGTATGAGTTTTATAATAAAAAAGAGAGTCTAGAGATACATATATTATATATATATATATATATATACACACACACACACACACACACACACACACACAAATTCAGTTTAAGATGAAAATGAAATTAAACAGACTCTTACCTCACTTGTTAAAAAGGTAAATTTTATAAGAATTATTATATTTAAAACTTTTAAAAAAATACAAAAAGTAGAAATAATACAAGAGGGTCTTTTGTCTGTTTCAGTAATCCTGGGGTTAGGGAGGTATCTAAGTGCCTGTATTTGAATTGTGATACTATTATTTGAAACTAATGTTGGGTACATGTGGAACATATATATATATATATATAATGGAATGCTACTCAGCCATGAAATACAGTCATTTGCAACAACATGGATGGTCCTTGAAAATATTGCGTTAAATAAAAACATAGGTTAGAAAAACTAAGAACCATATGATTTCACTCATATGTGGGATATAAAACTGAAACTCATAGACACAGACAACAGTATGGTGGTTCCCCGAGGGAAGGGGGTGGGGATGTTAAAGGGCGACAAATAAATAATGACAGAAAATGATTAGACTTCGGGTGGCAGGCACACAATGCAACATACAAATCATGTGTCATAGAAATGTACACTTGAAACCTATATCATCTTGTTAATCAATGTCGCCCCAATAAATTAAATAAAAAATGAAACTAACCCTAGATAAGTTACTCGCCCATCATCTGCAAAAGAAAAATCAACAGAATTCTATTCCTAGGGTTGTTGTGAGGATTTAGTGAGAGTATGCACATAAGGTGCTTAGTTGTCCAAGAAATGTTAGCTGTGGTTATTAACTTAGCATGGAAACAAAATCTAAAACCATAAGCAAAACAACAACAAAAAAGACGTGACTATATTAAATTTTAAATTATTTTTGCAACAAATATCATCACAGTAAAGGTAAAAAAGTATGTAAATATTTATAACACATATCAAGGATATATTAAAAGCTCTTTAAATAAATATAAAAAATAAGTGTTTTAAGAAAAAATGTGGCCCTGGCTGGCTTGCTCAGTGGATAGAGCATCCGCCCAGAGTGCGGATGCCCTGGGTTTGATCTCGATCAGGGCACACGTGAGAAGGGACCATCTGCCTCCCGCTCCTTCTCCCCTTTCTCTCCCTTTTCACCTCCACAGCCAGTGTCTTGATTAGTTCAAGCATGGCCCCAACCACTGAGGATAGCTCAGCTGATTTGAGCATTGGCCCCAGGCGGGGGCTGCTTACTGGATCTTGGTCAGGGTGCATGTGGGAGCCTGTCTCTCGCTATCTTCCCTCCTCTCACTTAAAGAAAAAAAATAAAAGAAAAGAATAAAAACGTGGCAAAAGTCATACAGGCCCACAAACATATGATATTTTTTTCAACCTTACTAATAACCTAAGAAATACATTTCTTTTTTTCATTTCTGATTAGCAAAAATGATTATTCACAGTATTATAAAAGAGTAAGGTGAAGACTTCCTTATGATATACTGATGAGAGACTAAAGTGGTAAAACCTTTTAGAAAGAGATTCCTGAAGCTATATGGAAATTAAAATATGTATTACCTGCTTCTTAATTTTAGTGGTATTACTTCAGCCTAAGGAAATAGAGAAGTGTGCAAAAACATGCAAAGTAGGTATTTCTTCACAGTGTTGTTATAATAGCAAAAGAAACAAATCAATAACCTGAGACATGGGTCCGTAATTACTGAAGCAGAAATAGATCAATAGACCAACATTCAATAAGGAAAAGCAAATTAAAGAATAATACATGTTATATAATCAATCCTATTTAAAACATGTGGATAGCAATATAGGTTTATATTTGCAAAGGAAATGTTCTGGAAGAATTTATATTTAACTAATGAGTGGTCATCTTGATGGGGTAAGAGTATAGGAAGCTTTCACTTTTTAATTTATACTGTTCAGTATTGTTTGAATACATTTTAACATTAAATATTGCTATTATAATAAGCAAAATAAGAGAGATTTACATATTGGGGAAAAAATTAAGAAACATAATAATTACTCTCCTAGTTTCAGATTCTCATATAATGCTAACAACTACCTGCCTTTATAAAACACTTTTTTCAATAAGGTTCTTGTCAAGAATTAATATAAACAAGTGTCAACTTCCTTTTTAGAAGAACTACAATTAAAAGAGCCACTTATAAAGAAACTCACAAATATGTTTCTCAGTTCACAGTTGAATTTGCAAGTAACATCTGCATTAATACTTGAAACCAAGAACTATATAACTCATAGCAGGCAGAGCATTAAAAGAAATCTTCCTAACCAGAATGGCTCTAATTTAATTTGACTTTCAAAGTGTTTTTATGCTTTAGAAACCAGAGCTTCCCTACATTCTATAAAACCTGTATCTTTCATCTAATTTTTAAAATGAGAAAACGTTATTTCTTACCATTAACAATAAACTAATTCATTTCTTTCAGAAGCTGTAGTTATTTGGAAAACTTACGATTATTACAGTAGAAACAAAACATGATATGGTTTTTCATCAATAAACAGTGTAAGAATCTTCTTGAGATCAAATATTTCCATGGTTTTTAACATTTTGACTAAAGCAAGCTCTCACTATATTTAAATATGGAAAGCCACCACCCAATTTAGCGAAGAATTTCACTTCCTCAGGAAGCAGAGGAACAGCCCTCTGACCAGATATTATATCCTTCAAAAAAAAATTAAGTTGGATTCTGCCAAGGGAGACTGACTTCCCCATCTCTACAGCACGAAAAGGAACCTTACAGCTCCTCATTTAGTCTTCATTTCTCCTGCCGAAAGCTGTGTGTCCCCTCACTTGTTAGGAAGCATCTTGTACAAAGCAGAGCCTTCTCCACCAACACTCACCAGAGGTCTGACTTTTAGGAAGGTTAGTGGACACAGCTGTAAAAATGGGAGTGGCATCACTTGTTTCATAAGATGTGTGGAGACCAAATGGGAGCAAAACACAACATAGGTGCTCAAAAATGTTCCTTCCCAGCCTCTTTATAGCAAGGGTACTTTACAGTGAGTATACCAAGACAGAGAAAATTTGTGAAATGTTACAGTAATTATAAGTGGAAACTTATAATTATGTGATTTTCAAAGCAAATGTTTTCTTGGCCTATCTGAAATAAGGTGCTAAAATAAAAAATAAATAAATAAAGCAAAGTCAACCAATGGTAAGTGAGCGTTAACCAACCATCTTACATTTTAATTTCCTTTTTTTTTAAAAGTTAATATATTCATAGGAACAAGAACAAAAGCAAAACACTAGAAGCCTCTTGAGCAGGACAGAAATGACAGTCCCAGTGTTTGAACATCTCATTCCTGGGTTACTGAGCTGACTCTGAGCTTGCTTCTTTCTAGCAAGATTACTACAGAGGCAAAGCTCACTTCTCTTACCCTACAGTCCCTTAAACCAGGGGTCCCCAAACTAGGGCCATGGGGCCGCATGTAGCCCCCTGAGGCTATTTATCCGCCCTTGTTGCACTTCCGAAAGGGGCACCTCTTTCATTGGTGGTCAGTGAGAGGAGTACAGGATGCATCCGCACCCATAGTTCCCATTCAAATACTGGTCAGTTTGTTGATTTAAATTGACTTGTTCTTTATTTTAAATATTATATTTGTTCCCATTTTGTTTTTTTACTTTAAAATAAGATATGTGCAGTGTGCATAGGGATTTGTTCATAGTATTTTTTATAGCCCGGCCTCCAACGGTCTGAGGGATAGTGAGCTGGCCCCCTGTGTAAAAAGCTTGGGGACCCCTGCCTTAAACATTAGAATTGGGACTACTCCCCTGATCCAGAAGCTTCAAGTGATTATCTGCTGTCTGCTTAATATCTTCCACGTGATCACCACTCAACCTTCCCGTCCATACTGAACCCCAAACACAGATTCTCCATGCTAGGCAAGGTCTGTTTACTCACGGCAGATCGCCACATGGATCTCAGTTTCTGTGTGAGTGCTCAGACCATTCCCAGACTAGGACCCTCCTGCCCTTGCTCTTGTGCAAGCCAACCCATTCTTCGAATCCAGCCTGTGACCTACTCCTCCCTCAATGAAATCCCGATGTATATGTATTTCTACACTTAGCGCCCCTTCCACAGAACTTATCCTATTCCTATTTACCAGTGCCATTTTTATGTTCATACCATTCATCGGTGCCTTTCTCTGCCTGGCCGGGTCCTCAGTTCTGAATAATCATGACCAATATGACTCTATTTTTAATTCTTTAAAAACCTTTTACACGACTATAATAACACAATTCTTCACTGGTGCAAAAACAAGTGTGTGTCCATGTCCTTCCCTTGTCACTAAAATTCCCAGTCAGCATTATGGCATAAATTTAATAGTCAACTAACAATTCACTGAACCTTGCCTCTTGTTTAGGTCCTGAGATGGTATCACCTTCCAAGAACAGTATGCGCTTCCATGGTCATCCGTGTTGCTTCATAAACGTATCACGCCTTGCGTGGGTCTAGCGCTATGCATACATAATGTGGCAAAGGAGGCGTGTTTACCCCTCTTATGCAGGTGAGTCTACAGAAAGTGAAAGTCACAAAGCAAGTAAGCAAGAGCTGACCATCAAACTAGGATCTTCAGATTGCCAGCTCACTCTTCCACACCTGCTCCTGCTTCACCATTGTGTTCCCATATCCTATCCCCACGCCAAGTCTCAGCCTCTTAACAATATTTCAAGTTTTTTCTGAGATCCAGAAAATAGCTCAACAGGTTATTATGTATATATATGTATTATACGCACAACACACACACACACACACACACACACACACACACACACACACACACACACACACTGTACAGGACTGGAAGACCAGTGATATGAAAGTGCTCAGCAGGAAAAGTTTTCAAGTAATAACAGTTATTCCATCACATGGGAAAACTGCGAAGGCTTTTTTTTTTTTTTTTTTTTTTTTAGACTAGACAACTCTCAATTATGCTTTTTTAGCCCTGGACAAATGTTCTTCAACACTCACCAAATTTTGGCAGATGGCTGACAACAACAAAAAAAGCATCTTCTCAATTTTTATCCACAAGTCTAGCAAATGTTCAAACAATAAAATATAAGTTAGGGAAACTTTAGTAACCATTAAACTAATTGATGGGTATTTTGAAAGTGCTTCAGTTATCCAATTAGTTACCAGTGTTTTCAGGGTCACTACAGAATATTCTGTAGTCTTACTAGAAAATTCCAATAAAAAACAAAACATTTTCAAAGAGAACTGCTTAACATCTTTAAAGTAATTATCAACAAGATATACTTTTAAAAATCAACTGTAGAAAATAACTGTATCTATTCAGGAATAAGGCTTTTTAAATAATCCCCTACCTTATTAGTAACCCAAAAAATAAACATTAAAACTACAATTAGATACTATGGCCCTCCTAGATTTTATTTTTATTTTTCAAAACATAGTAGATAGTATTCACAAGCATATATAAAACCAGACAGTTTTATTTTATCAATGGGAGTGTAACTTTGACAGAAATTTCTAGAAAATATTTTGGCAATGTATGTATAAAGCCTTAAATGTTTATATACCTTAACTCAGCAATAATTTTGAAAAATGTATTATAGGTAAGTGGTAGAATATGTGCTCAAGAATTTATGGGCAAATAAAAATATTGATAAATAATGTGTAATAGTCAGAAACTCAAAACAACCTAATTATAAAAAACATTAGTAGGTTGGTAAAAATAAATTGTGACATGCTCACACAATGGATGCCACCATATAGTAATTCTATTTTAGAACACTATTCATAACACAAAAAACACTTGTGATCTTTTGCCTTATGAGAAAAAGTTGAAAACAATATACACCCCAATTCGTTTTTAAAAAACACTCAAGGTCATATAGGCATTGGGAGGGAAAAGCAAAGAAGCAAACTAACAAAAACACCCTGGAAGACCCACTGGGTGTGGATGGTGTACCTCGCTAATAATTATCCCCTGAGGTGTGGATGGTGACTAACTTTCAAGGTGACCCAATTTTCTCCACCTTCTGGCATTCACTCACTTGTGTCCTAGCCTCCCACACTGCACCAAGGGTGGTGGGTGGGATTAATGGAATAGAGCAGAGAGGATAATATGTCACTTCTGACGGTAGTTCAAAAAAGACATTGTAGCTTCTACCTCATTCTCTGGGAACACTCTGGGAGAGGCAAGAAGCCCTGGGGAGAAGTCTCCAGTACAGGACCTAAGACCTTCTGCCAATAGTCCAGTGAGCAAGGGAAGCCTCCACCCGATAGCCATGTGAAGGGACTATCTTGGGAAGAGATCCTCTATGATTCAAGCCCTCAGGTGATAACAGCCCAGCCAACAGCTTGACTGCAACTTCATGAGCCTCTTAGCCAGAAGAGTCCCACAAAGCCACTCCTAGATTTCTGATTCTCAGAGTGTAAGAAAATAAAAGTCAATTGTAATGAAAAGATAAAGTTAAAAACCAAAAAAAAAAAGAAAAGAAAAGAAAGCATTCTTTAATTGTAAATACAAAAAGAAATAAATGTTTATTATTTTAAATTATTAAATGTTAGGGTAATTTGTTATACAGCAGTGATAGGAAATAAAGTATGTTTCTCTATACATTCCAAATTTGTGTAGGCTACATATACTATTCTTGAGAGAAAACAAAATGCCATTTTATAACAGTAGACACTGTTTGTCAATATAATCCTAATATAGATCTTTAAGATTAACTCCAGTATCATTTCTTCAAGCTATACGTTTCTGAAGAATTCTCACCAGGTAACACACATATGCTAGTTCAGCTGCAGAGAGGTCCTACATCAACTATAAATTGAATTCTACAGTTACAGTAAATGAGAAAGCCTAAAAAATACCTGGAAAGGTCATTTACAAATAAGAAATAAAAACAAATTACTTTTTTAAGAGAACAAACTATATCTAAGAAAAACAAGAAAAATTCAATTATACTTTTTAAAAAAATAGTAAAATCAGTAAATAAAGAGAAAGGTATTTGGAGAGAGAAAGAAGGAGAAAAAGAAAGGCAAACCTCCATACTCATGAAATAGGAAAGTAATAGATAAAATCACTAAAACAGGAGAGATTGAAAGAATTACAGAGTGTTATGTATAATAACTTATTGATAAAAGAAAAAAATTAAATTTCTATGAAATGAAAAGATTCTCAGCCCTGGGTGAATAGCTCAGTTGGTTAGAGCGTTGTCCTGATATGCCACAGTTATGGGTTTGATTCCCCGTCAGGGCACATCAACCAATGAATGCATAAATAAGTGGAACAACTAACTGATATTTCGTTCTCTCTCTCTCTTCTTCCCTCTCTAAATCAATAAAATAAAAATTACAAAAAAATTAAAATTCTCCCATAAGAGTAGAGTATATATATAAACAGACCAAGGGTTCACAAAGAAATTGAACAACTATTGCCAAAAAAGTTTCCAGACCACAATGATTTTATGTGTTAGTTCTTTTAACCATTGAAGGAATAGAAAAATAATTGCTATTTTTTTAATCTATTTTAATAATAGCTATTTTTTAAATCTATTTTAAGATGCTTAAGTACCCTTCCCTTTCTGCTAGCTGATTTGGTAAATCTGTTAGAAAAAGGTCCCCTCCTCAAGATGCTTGACTGCACTCACTTCTCTTGTTTTTTACCTATTACAGTACAATAGGTGACAAGGTACAAGCTGCGTAATGACAAGTGGTGGGCCTAGTATCCCTTCCACTAGAAGCTAAAAAACAAAAAACCCAGAAAACTCCAGGTCAGTATCACTCATGAGCACAGAGGTAGAACTGTTAGATAAAATATACATCAAGACCAGCAGCATATTAAAATAATAATAAAACATGTAGAGTTCAGTTTATTTCAGGAACCCCAGAATAATTTAATATTGGGGAATCTACTAATAAACATCAGCAGGTCAAAAGCAATTAAAACAAACAAACATGCAGTCATCTGGACACGTGTCCATAGGCTAGCAAACCAGGTTAGTAAATAATATGCTGAAGACCATCTCCATCTTAGAGTCAGACCTCACCAAACCTTCAGCACAGTCATTTTGAATAATGGCAGATGTACATATGCTTGACATTAGGATGATATTATGACATTCTTACCAAAACAAACAAACAAAACAAGAGCTAAGATTTATAAATATTGGAATGACAGATTATATGTGCATATAACCTTGCTGCTTATCTTTAAAAAAACACCAAGAGATTTAACTGAAATCCATGAAAAGTAAAACATTTCGGTAAACTTTTCAATATGTCCACCAACAGCTGGGAAGTTTTCAGGAAAAAGCCTCAATCACAGAAAACCAACCAATATTTCAATCTCCCTTCTTTCCTGTATCTTTCTCTCACATATGCCACACACACACACACACACACACAAACACACATCTCATACTGTCTCACACTTGGAATAAAATTATGGTTATCGAAGTACAGGACAAAGGAAGCCACAGTGAAGAAATGACATGCTGTAGAAAGCCATCTGATCTACCAAATGTCAATCCGATAATACCACCAGGACTTCATTCTTTTCAAGGAATGAGAAATGTTTCATAAATTGTCTAAATATGTATTTATCTGATTGACAATAACTGCTTGGAATATGCCAGTCGAGCCCAAGGGTACAAAATATACATTTTCAGGCCAGTACTTGTCTTTTCTTCAGGAAGACAAAGACAATAAAGGCCTGCATGGGTGAAGAGAATAAAATGTTTCTCTCCATCTCCCTGTTTTTTTGGAGTCACTAAACTCCAAAAGTCCCAATGCTCTGGGACCACATTTTAAATCACACAATAATGGCCCCTTTTGGTGCCAAGTGCTGAAAGCTCTTTGAGGACAAAGATACAGTTACTTCTTTAGATGTTCAATATTTCCTTATTAAATCATTTAAACAAAGCTGACTTATTATTAAGTCACTAAACCTTAATACAATGAAAAAGGAACAACTCACCCACATTAGCATAAATATGTATAAATTTGGCAGAGACTGATTTTCATGTCTCCTTTTTATTTCCATAGCACGAACGACATCTCACACATTAACAGAAAACTGATATATACTGACTAAATCAGCCTTTGGGGTCATTTGAATTTTATGTTTATCTCTTAACATAAAGAAAGGACTGAGATTTTCTCTAGGCCATTTATAATGCCTCTCATCTAACTGAAAAAAACATAAAAATTGTTTTTTCAATTGGGTCAAGGAGGTATCAGATTTCATATCTGTATCTTAATTGAATACCACTGTATGAGATATGAAAAAGGAGATTCAGCAATTATTTAAATATAATGTTGTATAATATTTTTTTACAAGTAATCAATTTATTAAGAAGTAACATTTTCTATCCATTTCTCCATTTCATTTCCAGGAAACAATAAATAACATGAACTATCTGCTCAGGTTATTAGTGTAAGACCATTATTAAACTACAGTAGTAAAGTACAAGTTTTTCTATTATTTGTATTATCTTCCAAGAAGTAGCATTTTGTGGTTCAAAATGTAAATAAGCACAGTACTACGATATTCTAAAATAGTTGGAAATAATAAAATCTCTTCCGCTGCATCAGTTTGCTTTGGGAGAACAGCAATAAGGTGTCTAGAATAAAGTTCTGCTTTATTTCATGCTGTCTGTGAATGCGTAGGTATGACCTGTTGCATTCGTTACTAAATTGCTTTATCACTATGTTTGCTACATAAAGGCATACAAGTAGGATTTAGATGTGGGTAAATTGTGTAAATATTAGCTTCTGATGCTGCTTCTTATCGTGCAAGCATTTACCAGCTTCTCCAAGCACCACGTTTCAGTACAATTCTTAGCTATTTACTGGAAAAAAAGCACCAAACTGTGATTTTCCCCATTGGTAGAACATTTTCTTTCACAGCAGTTATAATGTATCTAATGAAGTGGAGAGAGAGAGAGAGAGAATGAATTCTTTCCTACATTATCTGAGTTTAAATTCCCAGAAACATCACTGTTATCCAAGGATGGACAGGGGCATGTGTTTATCTCTGAAAAAACACCTCTGGCTATGTCAAATGCCACTTTTCATAATTGAATAGGTGGAATTAAAGAACACGAGTTAGTCAGACCATTAAAACGACAGTAGCTTCCATTTCTGACTCTGACACTTTCTGGTTGATATTGAGTACTTATACTCCGAATATACTGCTCCTTTATCTGTGAGACAGGATAAAAATATATACTGAATAATGTCGTGATGGTGGTGTGAGGCTGAAATGCAGTAATATACAGCAGGATTAGCAGAGTTCCTAGAATGCTCGACAGAGTAATCAACCTATCGCTATTGTCAGAGTGAAGTTTAGGTTCTAATATCACTCATGCTATAGATGAAACAGCCTTTCCTCTTTCAGCTGGGTAAGAAAGAAAAACTAGTGGGAGAATGCTTAAACTAACAGTGCTAGAAGGTTCAGAACTGTGGAAAATGATGACGCAAGGGACCCTTCAGAGGCACTCAGCAATCCATTACCTGCTGCCTGGTAGATGTCTTGAGAAATAAAGTAGAGACTACTTCATCACGTGTCACGGGAGGCTAAGGGCTTCAGAATGCTTTTCCAAGAAGTGGAGCTACCATTGCAAATAGAACTGCTATTTTCCCACCTCTGAAAAGCAGGTGGTGTCGGAGCTTAGGTCGTTGAGTATGAATGGTCCAAGCCTTCAGTTTTGCAGTTTTATCTGAGTCAATCAAGAACTGGATGAAATTAAGATTCTGCTAATATCAGTGATTATGTTTGCAGTCATCTTCAGTCGACAAAATTTAGCCATGGTCACATCAGGCTAATAGAGAAAATTCCTTCTCAAAGAACATCGTCATAAAAGTACAAGCCCCAGAAGGACCACATTAATAATGGTCTGTGGACAAACAATAATTACTATTATTGGTGTTCCTAGCACTTAGATCTGTGGAGAAGAAAGTGAAAAACGAGCCAAACCATCTTCCCACAGGTAAAGCAACCATAATTGTAAAATATGGAAAAGCGTGATCTGCCATAAAACACTGGGTTTGAAGAAGGAAAAAGGAGGGGTTGGTCATGAATCCCTTCATCATTATTTCAATGCCAAGCCTAAAAATTAACCACTGGCATATAATAACTCTTGAACAGCCCTCTCCCTTATGAACAGATATTTCTGTAACCTGTTAAAAGTATTCTTTGTCTTACCCTAGAGGGAAAAATTATTAAAATAAATTAACATTTTACTGGGTCTCTAATTGGAAGTGGCTGTTCTCAACAAATATGTTTATCAAACAGTGTGACTGGCGAAATGTATTACTGTAGCTGTAGTTATCCAAATTACATGCTGTCTAAAGCAAAAAGGGCAAAAGCCATCTGGCTCATATAACTTGCATTTTCTAGACAGCTTGCAGCTGGTTCTGATTAAGCAGCATCTCAGAACTCTGAGAGATCTATTTTTATCCCTGAAAGTGTATTTTTAGGGCTCACACACATCCAGGGTGCAAGGCACTGGCATTAATAAGTGAACAACTATCTTCGCTTACAAAAAGGTTTATGTAAAACTGTGGTTTGGTCTTCAGCTGGACAAGGTAGACTGCGAGTTGGATATGACAGCCTGAAACCTAACTTTGAGAACTTGGACCTCTCTGAATGTGTTTCAAAGGAGAAAAAGACACATCCTCTGTCTTACGAATAATTTAAAAAAAGATAGTTCATCAAGAAGCATTATTTTATACATACTTAGGAGGCTGGTACAATTATTATCCTGTTGGTCAGATGAGGAAACAATGGTTTCGAGAGGCTAAATAACATGCTCAAGGCAAAAAAGGCAGTGAAGGATGCAACCAGGAATCACACCCAGACCTTCTGGTTCCAGTGTCTGAGCTATAAACCAAGAGATTATATTGCCTCACCACTGGCAGATTTAATGAATTTTAATAATTCATTTTATCATAATAAAATTTAATAGTATTGTATAAAGAAGTAATAAAATTTGGATGAAAAAAATTTATTAGAACACTCTAGAATGGAAACTGATAATAAAAATAATGAATACTAAATAAGGAAACTTCTAATTTAAATCTCTATAGTGGTATCACCTATACTACTCACAAAAATTAGGGGATATTTCAAAATGAATATGAAGCGATAAAATATTCCCTAATTTTTGTGAGAAGATTATTCTAGTCATCGGCCTAATCATCCAATTAGGATGAAGTCAAACTTGAGTGCTAGAGAGGAATACACAAAAACCACTTAGAATACAAAACTAGACACAGGAATTTTCATTCCTTTTTTCTTTTTTTAATTAATTTTAATGGGGTGACACCAATAAATCAGGGTACATATGTTCAAAGAAAACATCTCCAGGTTATCTTATCATTCAATTATGTTTCATACCCATCACCCAAAGTCAAATTGTCCTCTGTCACCTTCTATCTGGTTTTCCCTATGCCCCTCCCCTCCTCCCTATCCCACCCTCCCCTCCTTCCCCCACCCCGTAACCACCACACTCTTGTCCATGTCTCATAGTCTCACTTTTATGTCCCACCTATGTATGAAATCATGCTGTTCTCAGTTGTCTTCTGATTTACTTATTTCACTCCGTATAATGTTATCAAGGTCCATCCATTTTGTTGTAAATGATCCAATGTCATCATTTCTTATGGCTGAGTAGTATTCCATAGTATATATGTACCATAGCTTTTTAATCCACTCATCCTCTGACGGACACTTGGGCTGTTTCCAGATCTTCGCTATTGTGAACAACGCCGCCACGAATATGGGGGCCCATTTCTTCTTTTCAAACAGTGCTATGGTGTTCTTAGGGTATATTCCTATAAGTGGGATATACCCTAAGCGCTGATTAGATGTTTTCTATACCTTCGCTTCCAAGTCATAGATCTGATCCTGTTTCATCAAACCTACTGTTTACTTTGATAGGAAATGCATTGAATCTGTGGATTGGGTACAGGTTTTTTTTTACCTCCTTGGTTAAATTTATTTCTAGGTATTCTTTTTGAAACCACTGTAAATCAGATTTTGTTTTCTTAGTTTCTCTTTCTGATAGATCATCATTGGTGTATAAAAATGGAACCAATTTCTGGATATTCATTTTGTACCCTGCTACTTTACTGAATTTATTTATCTGTTTCAGTAGATTTTTGGTGGAATCTTTAGGGTTCTCTATACAGTATCATCAAGATGTGGGTATTTTTAATTTTTATAGGCCTTTGACCAAAGAAACACAGTCAGTAAAATACTGATGTCAACAAACAGCCTGATCTTTTAGTAACTAAAGAATTGTCTCCCAAGCCTGACCAGGCGGTGGCACAGTGGATAGAGCATCGGACTGGGACATGAAGGACCCAGGATCCAGGTTTGAACCATGAGGTTGCCACCTTGAGTGTGGGCTCATCTGGTTTGAGCAAGGCTCACCAGCTTGAGCCCAAGGTCGCTGGCTCGAGCAAGGGGTCACTCGCTCAGCTATAGCCCCCCAGTCAAGGCACATATGAGAAAGTAATCAATGAACAACTAAGGTGCCATAACAAAGAAGTGATGCTTTTCATCTCTCTCCCTTCCTGCCCATCTGTCCCTCTCTCTGTCTCTGTAACAACAACAAAAAAGAATTAAAAAAAAGAATTCTCCAAGAAAATCCTTGAACCTTAACCTTTAGCTCAGGCCACTTTCCCCTTTGCTCACTTGGCCACAGTGACACCCATCCAAGTCTCCTCACCCTTCACTCCGCCTCCTTCTCAGACAAATGCCCCATCCTCACATTTCTCACTCCTGTCCCATCATACACTCACACAACATTCTGTACTCTCCATAATAATAATAATAAAAAATTCAGTGACTGTCCTTTACACCAACAAATCTACATGACATAGTACTTGAAACATTATGTACTTATTTATATCTTTACAACTAGAATGCAATGCCCAGGTCTTCACTACACATATTTTCATCCTCAGAACTTATCACAGTCATCAACCCTCAGAAGTCCTGGCTGAATTTATGACCACAGAAGGCATTCTTTCCAGGTACATTTTTAAAATGACTAGTATCCCCAGTTTTTCTCCAGAGCAGAACTTTCTTCCTGTTCATCATCCATCAAGGAGACACCAATGAACTTCTACGTAATTCTGTCATAAGGGCCAAGTCAAAGAAGAGCCATAGAATACTGTGACTGGATCAGAAAGATATCATGAAGACATCGACACCTTCATAGACATTCACCCTTCTCACACGCATGGAGAAAAGTCAGATCATTTCAGATGTCCTTGACATTGAATTTTCCTCAATACGCCCCAGCACTGTTGAGCTCAAAATTTTGTAAACTGCTTTCAAATGCAGATGAATGTTGTATATAGGTCATCACTGATGGGATTACAAATCACTAATCCAAGGCTGACATTTTCTCCTTTTGTTATTAGACATTCTCCTTCCACAACTCTAACTATGCCTTTGTCTTTCAAGGAGACTTTGCATGCATTTTAAGTAATTATGGTTATATTTACCTTCATGACACTGAAGGAAAGGCCCCTCTGTGTAAAACTGTTAGGGAGTATTTCATTCCCGTCCTTGACATCACAGCCATGCTCTCCTTACAAATAAATACCTTCTGATGGTAAGAACAGATAATGCATGGTTGCCAAATTTCCTCTCCTCCAGACTGTCATGGAGGATTAAGTGTAAAAATGAGAGGTTGGCTCTAAATAAATGGCTTTATTTCATTATGAATAAATAAAAATTGTCCGTTTATAATATGCCCAAATTTGTTGGGGAAAGAGGACAATTTTGATTTAATTTACTATCTTGAGTGGAACACTGTTCATATTCATTTAGTTTTGATTCCACGTAAGATAGCAACTCCCTGAAAACAGAAACAATACTTTCCTGATTCTCAAGTCTGTGTGTCCCAGGTACAAAGAAAAGGAAGTGACTGGTTTAAAATAGGCCTGGTAAATGACTCAATTACATTATAATTAAATCTCTTTAGGATCCTTTAGTTCTAATGGTAAAATTCAGGTTACGCTTGAAAAGGATTTTAAATCATGGTACAAGCTAATTTACCTTACACTGTCTGAAACAAAAAACATTTAGTGAAAACTTAAGACTTTTTATTACATAAGCAATAAATGTTCAGAGCTGATGATTCTAATAGGAAACGTACTGAATTTCAATTCTTTGAGAATTACTGATCACATTATACTTTCAAATTTATATTATTCAACTTGCTTTTCTTTCTCATTGACAGCTAAATCAAATTTTTCTTTAAATTTTCTTCCTATTGTCTATGCCAGCGATTTTCAAGCTTTTTCATCTTATGATACACAAAAACTAATTACTAAAATTCTGCAGCATGCCAAAAAATGTATTTTTGCCAACTTGTCCAAAAAAAAATAGGTATAATTTTGATGCATTCCCATTGAATGACTATAGCTGTATTGGCCGTTGTCATTTTTTATTTGACAATCTAAGGGGAAAGAGGTCAGTGTTCCTGCCTAAATAAATATGTATTGCATGTTTTAAGAATTCTTATTGCACGCAGTTTGAAAATCACTACTCTACGGTATCAGAGATGACTTTGCTATGATTTGAAAGGATACACTCGGACACTCTGGATACCACTGACTAAACCCATCCCACAAGTCAAAAATGGTTTCAGATTGGGGGAGTTTATTTAGTTTTGTTTATTGTAGGTAGTGTTAGGGTAGAAGAAGGAGCTAGATGTTGAAATAGAAACTGTGAAAGGTTCAAGGTCGCTGGCTTGAGCCCAAGATCTCTGGCTTGAGCATAAGGTTGCTGGCTTGAGCAAGGGTCACTGACTTGGCTTGAGCACCCTAGTCAAAGCACATATGAATAGCTAAAGTGACACAACTATGAGTTTATGTTTCTCATCTCTCTCCCTTGCTATCTCTCTGTCACTGGCTTGGCTTGAGCACCCTAGTCAAAGCACATATGAATAGCTAAAGTGACACAACTATGAGTTTATGTTTCTCATCTCTCTCCCTTGCTATCTCTCTGTCACTCTCTAACTTAAAAAAAGAAGAAGAAGAAGAAGAAGAAGAAGAAGAAGAAGAAGAAGAAGAAGAAGAAGAAGAAGAAACTAGGAAAGGCTGTGATCTGGATAACTAATTAGAAACATTTGATGTAGCACATATTTACAATGGAATATTATTCAGCCATAAGAAAAGATGCCATTTGGAACAACTTAGATGGATCCTGAGAGCATCAGGCTAAGTAAAATAAGTCAGACAGAAAAAGTCAAGAATCATATGATTTCACTCATATGTGGGATATCAAACTGAAAGTAATAAATGAACAAACAAGATAAATGAAGAAACAAAATTTAAAGATACGGACAACAGTATGGTGGTTACCAGAAGGAAGGGGTGTGGGGTAAAGGGCAAATTAAAAGGGAATCAAATACATGTCGATGGAAGAAGATTTGACCTTGAAATATATAGATAACGTATCACAGAGTTGTACACTTAAAACCTATATAATTTTATTAACCAATATCACCTCAATAAACTTAATTTTAAAAAAAATCATTTAAGGAAAGAGGGTTGGAGGGTGGCTGGGTGGAAAGGGTGAAAGGATTAAGAAAAAACACCCTCAAAGACACAGACAACAGGATGGTGATTACTGGAAGAAAAGGAGGGTGGGGGAGGTAGAAGCTAAAGGAGAAATAAGGGCAACAGGAGACTTGACTTTGGGTGGTGAATGCACAGTATAATATATAGATGACAAATATAGTACAGAACTGGACACCTGAGTCCCCTCTACTTTCATTAACCAATGTCACCCCAATAAATTCATTAAAAATAAAAAAAATATATATTTGAAGTTTTCTCTCAAAGGCAGGACTCAGTAACTTTTCTACTTCACATTTATCACGCCTGCCCTTCTCTCCCAAATATTTCTTATGCCTCCACTCTTCACTTAACCTGAATAGGTTGATCCAAAATCACCCAAAGGTAAACCAATTCTTTTAAACTGAACTGCGTTAACAGTAAACACAGCACTAGGTACAGGTCTGTTTAAGAATTTCTTTTAGAAACTAGAGATACACATGCCCATGCTTTTCTTAAGAAAAAATGAGTGCAATTTGCTTTAAAACACACAGACAAATATATAAATAAATAATTGTAATAACTAAATGTATGTAGTAACAGATAGGATATGTAAAATAAATAAAATACTTTTCTACAGTTAGGACTTCCTACTTATTTATATATTTTTAATAATAAAATTTCTTCTTTATGCTTTTATTAAGTAAAATATGTTTTTATGAGTCTCAAATAATTTTTTGAATGAGCCGGGCATATATAAAATAAAATAAATACTTGGACTAAATTTAGTATCACATGCTTGACACTCCTCTTTCTACACTTGAACTTGTTCTGAAATCACAAAACGTAGACTATAAAATAATTATAGTGTGGTCCCAAAATAACAGTGCTCCCCAAAAAGAGAATTTGTAAAAGGCCATCCATTTATTCAAGTCAATGGCCCTGTGTATACTCACATAATTTTTTATGATTCATATAGGAAATGAACTCCTCATTATTCTTTCATCTCCTGTAGCCACACGAATAATCGAGTAATTGAAAGGCTGAAATTCAAGAAGTCTCTCTGGGACTATTTATCCCACTACACCTCCATTTTTTTTTTTTTTTAATAATGGGATCCCGGCCAAGCGAAGTGTTCTTGTATATAAAAAGAATTATGAAAAGGGAAAAGTCCAAAAACAATCTTCCATTGGGATTTGTTTATTTACGTCACTGAGGTCCTGCTTATTCCTGACCTAATTTGCAAATACATGAATATTTTTTAAATAAACAGAAATAATTACTTAAAACACTAAATAACGAAATAAACTTTATTCTGGATTTTAAAAGTAGGGTTTAAATAACTAGTGTCAGTGGCATTCCAGAAATGATTACTATTTAATTTGTGTTTATGTTTTCTTTTTCTATTTTTTTTTTAAGATTTTATTTATTAATTTTAGAGAGAAGGGCAAGAAAGAGAGGGAGAAGTGGAGAGGAGCAGGAAGCCTCCACTCCCATATGTGCTTTGACCAGGCAAACCCAGGGTTTCAAACTGGCGACCTCAGCGTTCCAGGTCAATGTTTTATCCGCTGCACCACCACAGGTCAGGCTGTTTTATTGTTTTGAACTTCTTAGCACCTTTTATCCCCCTCTTCTCCCTAGGTAACAGCTGCCAGAATTCACATGCCAAAAACTATCAGCTTGACGTTTCCACAGTTATGGAACAGAGATTGTTTTCTACAATTTCAATCAGATTTCAAAAGTATATCGTTTTCTCCACACAAGAATTTCTCATTGAATGATTGCTGGTTTCAAAGATTAATTATCAGTAAATTATTATCAATGACACTCTACATTTGTGTCTTATGTATATCCTGAATCCTATAAAATCCCAGAAATATTGTCAATGAATATTTACACATCTCCCAATAAAAGGAAAAAGATGAAGTATGTATTCCAATTTTCCTGTATTAAACCAAATATAAAGATGTTTTTTAAAAAATAAATAAAAGATAGAATTACCTGGGCATTGTCACAAATCATATTCCTAATATGTGTACATGTTTAATTTGAAAATTTTCTAATACTATTTTATATTAAAAATAACTACAGAACTTAATTGATAAGTAAAAAGATGATGCAGATAACACCGAGTGAGATTATAAGATTTAAAAAATCAAATGTTTTCATTTTATTTTGTAGATATAATAAAATACCAATTATTATTCAAACAACTTTCATTAGAACTAGAAAATAGATTTTAGAAAAATAAACACATGGAAATATACTAGTCTCTGTACTACCATTTATCAGTATTCACCTCTCTTTTATGGCTTTTATCACATTATAATATAAATACCTTTTTACATGTTTGTTTTCCTGACAAAACTTTGGTTCCCAGGGGTGGGAAATCTGGGTAATTGTCATTTCTATATCTGCTTTTTTGGCACATTGGAGAAGCTCAATGATGTTTGAAAAGAAGAGCTGAACCAGGATTTTTAAAAATATCTTAAAGTATTAATCACTTAAATAATGTAGTTCTGATATCTAATTTGAAGTAGATTAATAAGTTAGAATAGAGTATCCAGTAAAATATCTAATTATATGAAGATAATAATAATGATAAAAAGGAAATTCAAAATAATGATGGGGTAAGGGAAAAGAAAGCTATTAATTAAATAATATTGAGATACCTGGTTGATAATTTGAAGGAAAATGGAGCAAACTTTATACCATACTTAATGATTATAATAATATCTCCTCTCTGTATATCTGTGTGTGTGTGTATTTTTGTATGGATGTGTCTATCTCTGTATAAATATGTATAATATATACATATAATTTAGTTAATACAAATTAGCATAAAATAGAATTGAGTGTTTTTAAAAGAATGATAGCTTTCTAAACCTTGAGTCAATAAAGTAAAAAAGTATGAATTTTGTCTAACATTAACCTTTAATACTAAGAAAAGTAATAATAATAAATGGTCAAAGAAAACAGCATGTTGCAGAAATAAATATATTTATCAAATACAAGAGATAAAAGGTTGATTTCTATGTTACCAAGAACGCATGAACATTTGACAGAGAAACATAAAATCCAGAAGAAACATAAGTCAATGACAAAGATATGCCCAAGGGGAAATCAAATTATTAAGGATACAAAGAAAAAAAGAACAAACATTCAAGTATTTTATTTTTCAAAGCAATGCAGATTTAAAGCACACTGAAGTACCTTACTTCTAACCAATGAATACAAAAATTCTAGAAGGTAATATCCAACACTGTCCAGATTCTTGGCAAAATAAAACTGGTAACGCCATATATTATTGTTGGTAATTTAAATAGGAAGGCTAA
This sequence comes from Rhynchonycteris naso, assembly GCA_037038555.1. NCBI lineage: Eukaryota > Metazoa > Chordata > Mammalia > Chiroptera > Emballonuridae > Rhynchonycteris > Rhynchonycteris naso. The sequence continues at coordinate 131,629,135 of CM073002.1, read as the reverse complement.
TTGACAGCACGCTTCTAAAGCTTTTGAAACCTTTAACCTAAAGTTAAATACCAGAAAGTTTAAACTGAGTCAATAACTATAAAAATATATATAAATAAGGAAAGAAAGCAAAGACTTAATCAAATAGATTTCTGTGATGACATAATTTATAACAGCAAAACATTATAAATCTAGCTCGTTAGCATCAGAGAAATACTTAAGTAAACTACCAATTATTCAACAACTGCTCTTGAAAATTGCTTATTAAAGAGTAGAATACATGTAAAGGGTAGCATCAATTGAAACTAAATATCATCTGAAACTAAAAAGAAAGTGACAAATTGCACAAACTGGTATCTTGAGGCACCATTCCTTTCTGATTGTATTATGGTTTACTCTACAATTAAAAGTTGAGAGAAAAAGCTATAGAAATTATTCAAAATTCGGGACACACAAAAGGATCACACATGAGGTCAAAGCAAAAACCAAAATCAATTCTCTTGAAAGAAATGACAATTTCTGGCATGTAGTACTATATAGTACTTACCCTGGCATTGAAACTGAGGAAAAGCTAAGAATAACGGGAAAATTAGTACAGTAAATAAATGAGTGACAAAATAAAAATGCTGATGGAAAGTCCTTTCTCTGTGGAAATCAAGAACAACGGCTGCTTTCAAGCTTAAAAAAGAAAAACAAAAACCCAGCAAATTAATTGGTCCAAAGCAGCTGAAAAATAGAAAAAGGAATATTATGTTTAAAAACTTCTCCAGAGACTATTTTTCCCACTTTTCCCCAGTCATTCCTCTTCATGCCTGTACCCACTGCTGTCAAAACTATGAAAAGCAAGGTTACAATCAGCATTTGTTTGTATACATTTACCGTTTGGACACAAACTTTAATATTAATTTAAAAAAAAACATGGATGCAGATGTTAGAGGAAAGGGCAGGTTATGCCTTAAATCTGCATAACATTATCTGCAAATCTAGTGGTCCTTCTCTTTTTAGTTTGATGAATGTAACTAAAATGAGAAAAGTTGTTATGCCATGATTGCGCGTATTCACACAACTCTACTCAGATCAGCCACTGTCTTGGAGTGCATCTGACGTGCCAGAAACACACTAGGAAGTGGTGAGTGGGAGGAAAGAAAATTAAAAGTTGTCAAACATATTTCTTTAGGCATTCAACATAATCTGTTATTCTAATTATTTTTCCTAGTATTTATGTAGCTAAGTTCATTATTATACAAACTGAAATAAAACGTTTAGGTTTTCCCAAAACTTTTCCTTCACGATTCCTTACATGGTGAAATGGGTATAACCACATAACACCCCATAGACATAAACAAATATACATTATATTGTGAAGTTTTCTACTCAGGGTATTATGTCCCCGGGTGGTACATTATCCTATATTACTCTAAAATATTCAACTATTTTTATGCTTATTGAGGTCTGTCAATAGCTAGAGGACTACTTCCTCAATGTCTCCCTTCTAACCCGAGCAACTGCGAATACAGGACAATTGGGGCACCAGAACCAGTACCCGTGGTAAAGACTATGTATAAACAGTTTGGCAGTGGGAAATAAGTTTCCTGAAAGCATGAAATAATTCCTCACAGACAAAGAGCCCAGCTTAGTAAGTAATACCAAATTATACAAAATTAAGGCTGACCATCTTATGGTGGTGCACAGTTCACCTCTAAAAATACGAGCCAGGAACACCTCAGAAAAGATCTTTTTCGTGCAAGTTTTCCTAAATAGTAATGCATTGAGAAAAACACTTGAACAGGCACTTGATCCATTAACTCAATTAGAAATGTGAAGACTGTTTAACACCTAATATTAATGAAACTAATACAGGATGTTTCAGATACTGTTCTAAAGTTCTTTACGTGTTACTTTAATTTCTCAAAAGAACTTTTTATGGTATATAACACTAATTACTCTGCCCATGAGTAAACTGAAAGAGATTATGCAAGTCAGGGTTGGAACTGGGCTTCAACCAAGGTAAGTAGCTCTGGAGCCCAGGGTTCTCCACCATTAACTCCTATAGCCTAGGTGCCAACTGCTACGGACTGTGAATATCTCTGTACTATATGCTGTGTGCCATCTCTTACAGTTTCTACTGAAACAGACACCTGGCATGCCCTCTAAGCAAAAACGTGATAATGACTGAAAAGACATCAGCTAAACCACGTCTTTGGAAACAATTCATCCTAAGGACAATAATTGTGATTTCAAGAATGGTATCGGAACATCTTAAATCTTTGTATCTCAAAATACAAAATCAACTCATCTACTATGTGGTATTTTTTTAATCTAAGTGGCTTGACCTTACTAGCAAAAGCCTAGTGAGCATAAGAATAAGAGTGGAGGAGAAGGCATTCATACCCAGAACCTTCAAATATAAATGACTTTTAATTTACCTCTGAATTAAGTACAGGTGTCTGTCTGTACACAGGCACAACAGGCTCCACAGGGCAAAAATAAATCTGAAGGAAAATATATCTCTTAATAAAAAAGAAACCATTAAATTTTTTCTGAGCTGTCACTATCTTAAGGACTTTAAATATAAAAGGTAAAGAAATAAAATACTCATTTCAAAATATCTGGAAAAGAAATGAAGTAGTGAAATCTAGGAAAAATCTACCTACATAAAACTAAAAATCAATTAAAAATTTCAAAAGAGTTCTGACACCTGAAATTTTACTTAGTTCCAATGATCCAGAGGGAAATAAGAACAAAACAAACAAAAGATCATTTGACTATGCCTGTACATAGCTGGGAATATATTTATTACAATATAATGATGGGTGCTGGCGAAGATGTGGAGTTTAAACAGAGGGCAAATAAAGAAGTAAAAGTCTTCCCCAGCTTTCTCTTCTTAAAAATGTCAGAAAAAGAGGGCCTGGTGGTGGCCAAGTGGAGAAGTGATTCATTTCTCATCGCTGTGAAGCAGTCTAAGCATATGCCCAAGGTGTTATCTCATTACCAGCTGCTTAATTCTCATTTATTTTCCTCAACTGTAAACGATCAGTTGCCTAGGCTGACTATACTATCCTTCTTCTTTTTACTCCACTCAGGAAAATCATGAGAAAATTACTCACCATTCAGGGGGGTAGTGGGCGGTATAAATTACCTTGGTGTCACAGTGTATGTGGGGCAAGCAAGAGAAAAAGAAAATAAGACAAAGATACTCACCAAAAGGTGAGCTACTTGAAAGGAACAGCTTCCTGTGCATGGCGCCAGGCTTCTCTGATTGGTCAGAATCCTGGAAGGCAGCTCAGGGGTCTCAGACACACTGGGCTGACAGTCCTCTCTGAGGGCCAGCCTGCATGGAAGTTGGGTGGAAATCTACAGCTCCACACTTCTCCATTTACAAGTGGGTCTAAGAGGAAAAAGTCTGGGATATCCTAAATTAAATTACAGAGGGCTAGAGAGTGGGAGAAGAGACAAGAGTAGTTAACCAGTTCAATGCTGTGTGGGCCAGTGAACAATAGACTGCTCACATTTCTGAATTAAAGTTGAAGCTCTGAAACAACTTCTGTAGTGTCTACCAGATGCCACCATATCCTGAGTGTCCATGAACTTCCAAGCTTATTGCCTGTAACTAATCAAAAATAGTAAATATTTCTTCCTTATGGAATGCGCACCTGCCATAGAATGGTCCTCACTTCAATTTTCCTGCCCCCACCTCATCTGTAGCCAATCTAAATTCTTACAAGACAGATTACTGTATTTCCCCATGACAGACCTTAATTTTCGGACCTGAAATTTGAAAAAAATATGCATTACATAAAGTTATTGAACTCAAGTTTTATTCATCATGAAATTCATGTAACTCCTCATCACCGTCTAAACTAGTTGTCCTAATCTATATCTGATGACAAAACACTTTCTTCAAATACTGCCTCATCCTCAGTTCCAACTATAGCATTTGAAATGCCACAACCACTGTATGAGATTCACCCACTTTTTAGACCCCAAATTTTTTGGAGAAGGGTGCATCTTATACATGGGGGAATATGGTACAATCTTTCTTTAAAATGTAACATATAAATAAGATCTTGTAACAAAATGTAACATATAAATACATCTCCAGGATGGTGGACCTGCCAGGATCTCCATCTAGTCCTGCTGCTGGTGGTTCAGACTGCAGGTCCCAGGACCTGGTCCTTTTCTGGCCAGCATTTGGCTCAATATACCCATTCTCTGAAAAAGAGCTTGGGGTCATGAAAGTATTTTTAAACATTGGGTAAGTTCAAATGGGGAGTTTGGGGTGGTACAGGCAGCCAGGTTCAGCTTTGAGTCCACTATGTGTTGTTCTAAACCCCAATATCATTTGTAATAAAGCAGTTGTGTTGATTCCTTCTTATTTCCTGTATTTATTTATTTTCAGCTGAGAGCATGAGGAGAATGGAGTAGTTCATACAGCTCTAGAATCGCAACCAAGTCTAAAGCAAGAATTAGGGCTGGTTTTCCAAATTAATATGAAGTATGAACGCTAGATTTAAAAGGGGTTAAGGAAACTACCTAAATATACAAAGTCTGAGACAGGAATAGGTGGACATCTTAAAGTAGTCCTGGGAGCTTATAGACAAGCTCTCTTGCAAGGTGGTCATGATTTCCATCCCTACAGTGCAAAAGATTTCCAGGACACCTAGGGAACTGGGCCTGGTCTTCTTATTTGTATAATGAGAGGACTGAAGCAAACCATCGGGAGAGCACCTGCAGCCACCAACACTCTGTGATGTTGTAACTAAAATGAACTAGCTTTGGCAGCACCTTTCAAGTAAAAAATGAAAAAACCCAGATCAGTTCCACATTACAAGACTGAAGTCAGCCAAGAGCCAGAGCAATCTCTCTTCAATAAAGAAAAAGAAAAAAAAAAGAAAGCTGTTGACCTGCAGTAGCTTTTGAAACTGCTGAGGAGGTTAAAATTATAATAGGGAATTAAAATAGAACATTAACCTCTGTATAAAGATCAGCTACAAGAAGAATAACCTCTAAGCTAAAGGAAAAGTCGTCTCTCCTTGTATTATTTTTAAAGTAGATTATGTCCTTGGAAAGTATTTTTAAAATATTGAATCTCTAATTGTACAATGGTGTTAGCTCTTTACAAAACCCAATAAAATCCCAAATTAGCTTGCAGATGAATTATGGCATTTAGGGTTTATCCAAAATCCAATGTGATCGTATAGATGGGATGAGCCAAAGTCCTCAGAAAAGGCCAAGAAACATTTGAGCCAGGCCAGAAAGTGCTAAAACGTTCCACTGACAGAACCCACAGGTCAACATGAAGCTTTCACTAGAAGATACAACGTCTGAATGCACTTTTCCAGCAATCCTGCCAAATCCCAGAGATTATTGACAAAAGCTCTCAAACCCAAAATGGTTCCAAGAAAAAATTTGTATTAGAAGAAAATTTTGCATGGAAATTTATCATTCACAACCAGTGGATTCATCTGCTGATCCCATTACATCAGAAGGTCTTAATTTTTCCTGGAAATATTTTACAAATTACAGGTAACCACAGTCTGAGCAGAACTAGGACTTCGGTATATTTTTAAATAAGTCAATTGTTTCAGTGAGATAAGTGCATTACTTCCACCAGACAGAAAATTGTCTTCTTGTTCAATTGCATTACGTTTGTGTATCCAGGTATAAAATGCTACAAATGGAAAATTACTGAGAAGCAAAACAGTCATTAGTGTGACTTATTAATGGAAGAAAGCTGTCACAAAAGTTTCACTAATGCTTTCTTTATGTTCCTGTATATGTAGATCTTATTTTTAAATCTATTCTATATCTGATTGCAAAGCAAATAGTGAAAGCAGATCCTTGTGCCTACACATGATACAAATAGAATGAAGATGTCACCTGACCAACATGAATGGATAAATGACTTAGTTATAAATACATACAAAAATAAAAAGAATTCAAAGGTAAATTACTTGCCTTCACAAGAAATTCACATGTTTAAGGTCGGTGGAAAATATAAATAAATAAAGTATCGCTATAAGAAATAAATAATATTTCTAGATTTTACTTTGTACACAGAGGAATTGATCCAAGAAAGTACGTACATCTCTGATCACTATTGCGACACTGTTTATTCCCAGAGAGAATTCTTAACTGTTAATCATTCTCAATTAGGGAACCCCAAAGCAAACACAAGAGACATTGAATGACACAAAAAGCAACATCAGCACTTTGTGAGCTCAAGGCAGAAGATTGTTTCCAGATGGAAGGTGCACACTATAGATGGTCACTGAGCAAAAATGACCACAGAGTGCTCTTGCATGCCAGAAAGTAAGAAGGCAGACAGAATGATAAACAATATCTAACACAGTGCGTATCCTGGGGGCACAAGAAGTTCCATTTAATTTCTTTAAATGTTGGATTTTTTTATTTAGAAACTAAATTTAATGGGGTGACATTGATCAGGAAGAGTGCGCAGGCTTCAGGTAAACATCTCCATAGCATTTGAACTGTTAATGGATTGTGTACCCATCACCCAAAGTCAACTCATTTTCTGTCACCGTATATTTGTCCTCCTTTACTCTCCTCCCCCATGCCCTGCCCGATAACCACTTCCGTTTTATCTCTGTCCATGAGCCTCAGTTTGATGTCCCACCTGTGTGTGAGATCATACTGTTCTTAGCTTTTTCTGATTTACTTATTTCACTTTAAAATGTTAGATTTTAATGCTAGTACTTTAATGCCTTTGGATTAAAGTTTATGACAACTATTCCCCAACTTCTGAATAATTTCTGCATCAAATATATCAAACATACATGTTGTACATTTTTAAAATAGAGCAGTCATATTTTTTCCAAACTATCTTTAGAAATTCACCATATTTCAAGTTGTACAGTCAGAAAAAAAAATTGTTAAAGGATATAGACTACAATTTATTTTTTTATTCTAAATTTCATTTTTTAATTACAGTTTCTATTCAATATTTTCTGTATTAGTTTAAGGTGGGCATCGTAGTGGTTAGACAATCATATACTTTATAAAGTAACCCACACAATATTTCAAGTACCTACCTGGTACTGTACACACATAGTTATTATAATATTGACCATACTCCCTATGCTGAACCTTACATCCTTGTGACTATATTGCAACTATCAAGTTGAAGACTGCAATTTAAACATCATGCATCAATCAAATGTCCAAAACTGATGTTAGATATGTCTTAGAAAAATGTTCTTTTCAGAACAAAAACTATTCATCTGAAGTAAATTTAAAATGGGCATTGTGAAATTGTATGATGTAAACACGGATCTAGAAACATAAGGAGGTACAGTATAATTTTGAATAAAGTTTTTCTAAAGTAAACACACAGAATCATTTTTAACCAATAAGTCCTCCTTCTAAAAGATGTTATAGCTTGGGTATATATGATTTTGAGTTAAATATTTTGAAATAAAATAAAAATTACATAAGAACCAAAATTTCTTTATAGGGTTGGAATTTAAGGGGAAAAAATACTGCTTGTAGGGTTTTTTGTTTGTTTGTTTTCTGGCTTTTTTTTTCTTAACAGCTATATTAATTTAAAGCTATATGCAGTAGGATTAGGTCCTCTGTACTTATTTTTTAAATCACACTTTTAATATTTAGAAAGAAATTTTTTGACCAAAACTTTTAGACAAGGTTACTTAAAAGCTTTGTTTGCTTAATATATTACAGTATTTCTATTAATATTTAATTCATTAAAAAAAACTCAAAAAAAGAAGTGAGAAGAATTTGCTTTAAATTTCAATTTACTTTCAGTACCTACCCAAGGCCACTTTCACAGCTTAGAACCATTTTCTGACATATAGATATTTCTCCCAGTATTTTTCAGCTGTGAGGAATCTTAAAAATTGTTCATCCAACTTGTATATTTTTGGAAAGAAAATCAAAGTCCTAGGAGTTAAAATGTCAAACCTGATTCTTACATACCTACTTAAATGCTAAGTTGTAGAGCAAAGGAACCCTGACTCCTGTTTCAGTTTTCATTTAAAGTGAAAAATAAAGGAAAAGACAATGTTGAGAGATCTTGAGTATCTAGCCCACAACACTGAAAGCTGGGGGCACAGCTGGGTACATCGCTGCCCTTTGGAGCGTTCGTTCCAGTGCAGAAGACAGCAAACCCATGTCAACAGAGAGCTGTCACCAACTACTTTCTGTATACTGACTCATCTTTTTCCTCTAGCCCCAGCATGCCTGCTTGAGAGCCTCACATTTTCGCTCTCTCTCACTCCCCTGTGGACTTTGTTCTGTCCTGAGACTTCTGTTCACCTGCTTACAGATGATTCCAACATGCCACGCCCAGCCTAACCCACGCAGACGACCCACCTTCCTACAGCTGCTTAAAATTATTTCATGTGAATCTCCAATATCCCAACAAACCAAAAGCAACATATTCTGCAAAACTGACTACCTATTTCAACTTCCCTAGTCCTATGACTAGCAGAGTTATTCTCCAGACTTCTCAGTCCCAAATTTTAAGTCATCTTTAATTTCTCCCCTACTTATGCCTCCCATATCTAGTCTGCCTCTGAACCCCATGTGCATTCGTTGAGGTTCCCCAGAGGAGCGGAAATTTAGTATAAGGAGCTGGCTCAGGCTGTATGGCAACTGGCGAGTGCAAACCCTGAAGAGCTGGTGTCCCAGTTTGAGTCTGAAGGTCAGCAGGTTTCTGTAGAGCCAGCCAGGACCAATGTCCCACCTCCAAGGCTAGCAGGCCTTCTCCTACATTATTAGGGGGAGGTCAGTGTTTGGTTCCAGGCAGACCCTTCCACTGATTTGATGAGGACCGCCTACAGTATGGAACTCAATCTGTTTCCTCTGGCTACAATTCATAAGTCAATCTCATCCAAAACCCACACACAGAAATGATTCCTGACCAAATATGTCAGCACTTGGGAGCCTAGTCCAACCGACACATAAAACATTCACCATCACACTATGGTTTTACTTTTCAAAAGTTTCAAGCTCTTTTTCATTCTCATTCCCACACCATGACCTTGGCTCAGACCCTTATGACCTCTGAGTGATTTTCAGCGAAAGGATGTACACCGACCCCCACCCTCATCCCCTAGCTCAGGCACCACTGGGTGCACTGAGAATACATTTAATTTCAGAAACGTTTTTTTATCATATCATTTATATTCTATTCCTCAACTCACAATGGCATCTGATTCTAAATAGAGACAATTCTTCTTCCTATAACAAGTTGTTCTACATAGTCCAGACCTCCTTGGCCTGCTGACCTGTTTCTTCCATAACTCTCCTAATTCAGAACTTACATTATAACTGACCGTAGCTTAACTGTCTTCTTCTTCTTCACTCATCATCCCCCCTTTTCTCCTCAACATACCCCCTTCTCTGGAAGGCATGTTGCACCTTTCTTTGCCTACTCCAATCCCACCGACCTGCAAACGTCTGCCTTTACCTTTAAATCTTTTCAGAATTTTTCCTAACTCCCTAACAACATAAATCTTTTCATTTTCTAACTCTCATGTACATTTACTCTAAACAAAACCACTGTTTCTCTAAACCACTGTCTTGTTCTCTAATTTATTTCTACTGCACATTCCTCCTCCCTGGTTCCCAATCTCAACCTATTGCTCCCATAAACTAACTTTCCACATATCTTGGGCTGAAAAATCTTGGACTCTGTGATGTTGCAAGCACTGTGTAAGGAGTGTAAGGCAATGGGTATACTTTCAAGAACCTTATGTTGTGATAAGAAAAATAGATCATTATTCAAATCATGAAGCAATGAAATGCATGTTATAACAAAGCTCGAAGGAAAAACAGGCCCTATAACAAAGGGAGAAACTAAATTGCTCTAATAGAACAAGGTGGTCAGGGTTAAACTTAACAGGAGGAGGAAAGGAAAAGACATTTCAAGTACTGCGAATAACAGTGCAAAAGGAATAGAGATGATGAATAATATATACAGAAAGAAGCAATGAAGAATATATATATATTATACATACTAAGTTTTATTCGTATATTCTCTGCCTTACACAAGAGCTGTAGAAATATACAAGACATTCACCACAATGGCAAGCAGACTGGATAGAAAGGATCAGAACTCAGGCACGGGATGGCTGAAAAACAAGAGATTTAATTCAGCAGAAGAACCACCGAGTAATCGGCACAGAGCTGCAGAAGCAAAAATGTCTGCAATACTGAGAATACTAAGTCACAACCTGGGTGGGGTTGAGGAGATGCAGGCATGGATGGAGCATGCGACCGACCAAGCCACTTCTAACCCAGGGAGCTGGAAGTCCCCACAGTATAGTTACATTTTTGTTTGCCTCTTATTCCTGAGCATAAAGAACAAAGATTTTTCATAAACAATTGGGTGATATATCTAAGCTCACCTGGTAACAAAAACTGGCCTAAAAAGACATGGGGCTATTTATTCTTTACCTCACTGACTATTAATATCAGTGAATTCTACTGCTGCAATATTAATTTTTCTATTCCCTGCCTTACACTAGAGCTGTCTCAGATCCCACTAAAGGTGACTTGATACATAACACAGGGCATATACTCCAGACTGCCTTTTTCAAACATGAGACATTCTCATTTATAAAGCACATCTGGCCCCTAGGGTTTCAGGTAGGAGCCCGTGAACCTCAGAGTCTGAAGTCCCACAGCATCAGTCAGATACACTGTTGTCCTAAAAAGGGGACTTGTGTACAAAAAAGGTTTCAGGGCGCATGGACGATCCATTTAGAATTGTTTTGTTAAATGAAGAAGAAGTTCTCAGTGCCACATACATTCAATTATTAACCATATTTGTCATCAGTGGCAAAGTTTATTTTACTTAAATAATATTAGTTTGAAACAGAAAATAAATTGCCAATTGTGAACTCTGAAGTCAAGCCTTTTCCTCCTCCTTATAATGCCAAGAATACCACAAAAAAAAAATGTGTAAAACAACATTCTCTTTGCCTCCTATAACCTTAATAGATAGTTTCCGGGAATTGTCTATTCAAATAGAAAATTAATTTCCACGCACAGCTGGAAATGCCGCATTTGCAAGCAAGGAAAACATCAAACACCAGAAGATTAAATAAAAAGTGGAGAAACTCTGAAGACTCGACAAAACAGAACTTGCTCAGTGAGATGATTATGTGGAAACAGCTTTTTGCCTGTCTATTTAATATATAAATCCATCTTTTAAAGTGAAGTATCCACAATCAAGGAAGACTTGGGTCCAGAGAAACAATTAGGAGATTTTCTCATTCAAGAAGCTTTTCTTGTGTTCTATGAAAGAAGAAAAGGTTAGCACTCCCCTTGGCAAAATAAAAGAGGTCTTCTGGCCTACACAACACATACCTTATCTCCCCATGTATACGACATGCCCATAAGACGCACCTTAATTTTGGGGCCTGAAATATGAAAACAAATAAATAAAAGCGTGAAAGTGTGAGAAATGCAAGTAAAAAAAATCTACAACCACTATATAAGACACATCCAGTTTTGAGACCCCACATTTTTTGGAAAAGGGTGTGTCTTATACATGGGGAAATAGGGTATATGGTTGAGAATTGTTTCCTACTTCCTGGCATCTAACCATGTTTTTTTGTTGTTATTGTTTTGTTTTTCCCCCCACTTTAGAATGATGAAAAATGTTCTGGAGAGAAATATTAGTGATACTTACACAATTACGTGGATGTACTTAATGCCATTAAAGTATATACTCAATAAGGGCTATAATGATAAACCTGATATTAGACATATTTTACAACAATAAAAAAATAATTTCAAGAATATACAAAAATTACCTGACCGGGCGGTGGCGCAGTGGATAGAGCGTCAGACTGGGATGCAGAAGACCCAGGTTCGAGACCCCGAGCTCGCCAGCTTGAGCGCGGGCCCATCTGGCTTGAGCAAAACCTCGTCAGCTTGGGCCCAAGGTCACTGGCTCCATCTGCTAAAGGCCCGCGGTCAAGGCACATGTGAGAAAGCAATTAACAACTAAGGTGTTGCGACGGCAATGAAAAACTAATGACTGATGCTTCTCACCTCTCTCCGTTCCTGTCTGTCTGTCCCTATCTATCCCTCTCTCTGACTCTCTCTCTGTCCCTGTAAGAATATAAAAAAGAAAAAATATACAAAAATCACTTGCAAATCAGTAACAAAATGGAGATGTCTAAAAAAAATATGAGCAAAGGGTACAAACAAATTCAAAACAGAAGTAAAATCCAATAAATATATGTTCAAAACCACTAATCATTAAGAACTCAAGTAAAATATGCTAAGCTATTATGTTTAATCTTTTGAATTAGCAAAGATTATAAAGATTGAGGATTTTTAAGTACAAATTGGTAAGTATGAAATAGTCACATGGATATAAGTACAGCACAGAGAATGCAGTCAGTCCTAGTGTAATCACTATGTATCATGTCAGGGCGGTGCTGGAAATATGGGGGGGACACTTTGTAAAATATATAATTATCTAACCACTAAGCTGTATACTTGAAACTAATACAAAATAATACTGAATGTAAACTGTAACTTAAATATAACATTTAAAAAAAAACATTTTTCTCTACCTACCAACAAGGTCAGTCTCTCTGTACACATCTCCCTCCACTGGCTTGACCTAGTGGGTGTCCCCTTTCTAAGCTGACAGCCATCAGGAAAAAGCAGGCTCATGGTGCCATCTGGGGACTGCTTCCTGATCCTGTGACTGCCTCAGGCAATGACTTGTGTGGCCAATAGTCATCTAATAACAGAACTAAAGAGAATAATACACTTTGCACAAAGACTTTAAAAGCAAAAGGAGAGACAGAAAACAGACATCACCTTCAGGAACTGCCACAGAGAAAGGTAAACAAGAAGCAGAAACAATGTGGGAAGGACAAAACCCCACGTGGCATCCAGACACTGAGCCGCCTTGGTCCAGCTGCCTGGATTCTCAGGTTGTCAGAGACAAATTAAAAATCTCCATCAGCTCTTAGTTCAGAACTGACACCATACAAACAGCGATGGGGGGAAGTCCAATAAAAATCAATGTTATGAAAGTGACGATAAAGGAAAACATTCTATATGAACTTGAGCATTCATTGCAGGACTTCCTACACAGGGAATGCCCAAGTTTGAGATACCGGGAACATTTCTAGATAAAGCATAGAACAGAGTTCCAAATTGTCATGGAGCTACCTCTCTCTTACCTTTGACAAACAATCCCTAACATCCTGTGCTTCGGTAAATCCTCTACGATATCTTGCAAGTCAAGTGAGTGTTCACTTTAATTACCTAAGTATTCATTTCCCATACAGAAGGAAGTCAGTAGCTGGCCAAAGATCCGGCACAAAGCAGGAGCTGAATAAATATTTGTTCGCTGACCTGAAACAACTAGTAGAAGCTAATGAAGATTACCTGTATCTATTGATGAAATTGATTATGGTCCCAGCTTTCCACCTGACTTCACTGATGGAAAATACTCAGCTTTATCTGCAGAGAGAACTGTCAAAGTTCTGTTCTTTTCCACTCGGTATCACAGTTACCACCCACCCACCCAGCACAGTGTTCAGAGCTAGTGAAGGTTCGATTCACCAGAATCAGTATCTTTGCCCCAATCCCTGGTGATTAAAACATAAAAATTTTAAAGCATGGGGGGGGGGGAGGGAGTAGAAGATGCATAAGGTAATTGAAAGGAAGCTCCTAACAGGAGAGAGAGCTGATGACAGATAACCCATCTCAGGGAGACCCACCCAGATAAACGGGGAATCAGCGTTTTCCATTTCCTCATCAGAACAGGCTGTTAGGACTCCATTGGTGGCTTCTAAGCCTCTTCAATTTCTACCCACATATGAAATACCTTTCATATTAAATGCACTATATTTATACAGCTATAGAAACCTGCTTACCTATCTAAAACTTGACCTCAGTTTCACATGTTAATACTTAATTTTACAATGTGTGTGGACTCTGGTACGTTGTGTGGTGATGTGGTTTTTTCTATTCTATTGTTTAACTTTCCCCTACTAAATTGATTTTATGGATAACAGTTTATGACATGCAGTTTGGAAAACAATGAAGTAGATGACTTCATTTCAGTTCATTAAAAACAAACAAACAAACAAACATGATTTTACTTAGAAGCAACCTAACAATATGCACTGCTTCCAAATCCTAGTCCCTCATGACATTTCCAAAAATATTTCCTGAGTGAAATGATATAACCTCTGTGACAACTTTGCCTTCCCTTCTTCCTTCTACCCATGATCCTCTCCACTCAACGGACCTGAAAAGGATTTTCCCAGGGTGCATGACCAAGCACACAACCTGACAACAGAAGTGAGCACAAGGAATTTGGCTTTGAAAAGTTAAACATCCACCAAAGGAGCTCCCTTTTGCCCACAACCAAGTCCATTTGAAACTTTGTAAACTATCAGACACTTACTAAGCAAAAGTCAACATAATATTCATGTAGCACCAGCACACCCCAAGAACTTGGCTTTAATGTAAAAGGAGATTTCTAAGTAGAGGCATTCTGCCTTCCAAACCATAAAATGTGTTCCCTGCAATAAAATACTCTAACGTTCTCTAATAGAATCTATTGTCACTTTCGTAGAGTTCCTGACTGGCTGCCTTCTGGCAACCACCCCCATCTAATCCATTCCGTTTCCACGATCTCTCGTAATGCCCCAAACTTGTGGAGGTGCAGAAATCTCTAGGGGAGAAAGAGCTACATTTGAGTCAAACAATACTTCCCAATCACAACTAGGGGTTTTCCAGCACATACCTGGGGAAAGGCTTTGTTTATTTCATTTACCTCTCTTCCCATTATAGCTTAAAAACCACCTAAATCATGGTCTCCTTAAAGGCATTGCAATTTTCATACGGAACTCTTAACAGTATCATTTGTGTTTGTCAACTATTTCAAGATGCTTTACTCTACACCTTCTCTTTGTTTCTAAGTCTATGGGGTAAAGAAAACATAAATTCCACATGTGTTTAATGGCATTTAGGTATATGCATCATTACAGGTTATAAAACAAAACATACAGCCTCAATTTTTAAAAGTACTTCAATTCATAAATATGAAGGAAACACTAATACCAAAAAATTAGGACTATTGTGATTCTGTAATCAAAGCATTCTGTGTGTTTCCCAAACTTGGCATGACACATTTTTATTTTTAATTTTTGAACTACTAATTCTGGAGGAAAAACAAACACCATTAACTTCCTTTTCAGTCACTAGCTGTCTGTACTGTGTGTTTTTATCGCTTCCTGCCACAAGGAAACATCATTGAAACAAAGAATGATATTCAAAGGAGCATTCTCTGGGTGACTCTCAAATCATTCTTTCAGGACTTGAGACACAGTGTAAACATATTTAAATGATGGTATAGAGTGATAAAACTTCTCAGAAAACCTTCACATCTTTTCATTTCATGATGTCATGTAATGCTAACAGGTTTGCTGAGATTATTTGATGAATAAATGGAGTTGGTCAAGTTTCATAACTTTTCTTCACAGCTAATATTTGGCAGTTAGAATTTAAAGCCATTCTGTGTCATACCCAACAATTCATGGTGGAAACTATATCACACTTTTCCCCAATGAGCCTCTTGATCAAATTGTAGGTTTTTATGTTAGCCTATTTGTCTAAATCATGATGGGTTTTTGCATATGAGTGGTGGAAAGTGATTAATGGAGGTTGTTGTGATAAGAACATGAGGACTTATTGATCATTCTACACCCTAAATCTGTTCAACAGCTTATTTGTTGAATCCTATGTACTAGGTAGCAAACTGCATACCATGAATCCTAAACAAAGATACAATTATAGCTCTTATCTTATGGAGTAAGGAGGAATTTAGAAAGGAAACTGTTAGCTCAAGCTATTATAATGAAATACTATAAATTGAGTGATTTAAACAACAGAAGAATATTTCTCACAGTTCTAGAAGCTGGAAAGTCCAAGATCAAGGTGCTGATAGATTTAGTGTCTGGTGAGAACCCTCTTCCTGGTTTGCAGGTGGCTACCTTCTTGCTGTGTGCTCACATGGCCTGTCTGGGGTACATGCTCACGTCAGACAGATCGCTCTCTTCTTCTTCTTATAAGGGTACCAATCCCATCATGAGGATGCTACCCTTATGACTGAATATAAAACCAATCATCCCTCAAAGACCCCTACCTCTAAATATTATCACCTTGGTGGCTAGGATATCAACATACCAATTTTGTGGTTACACAAGCATTCAACCCATAGCAGAAACCCAACAGAAAAAATAATAATAATCAAATTAGCTTGATACATGTAATTCCAAAAACATTATCATTCAATTACATTAAACAAATAGCTATTGAAAGTAGAAAGAAAATGAAGTTTTTTTCAAGCATTAATATTTATTTTTCATCACATTTTGTGTTGATTTTCACTATTATTTTGTATTGTTTCAGGTGTATAACACATTGGTTAGACAATCAGACACTTTGCAAAGTGATTCCCCAATATTTACAGTACCCACCTGGCACCATTCCTTGTTATCACAATATTATTGACTACAGGAAGTAAAGTTTTGAAAGTGAGTAAAATCCATAACATAGACAATATTCTCCATACTTTACATATAAGAAAACTGAGGCTCAGAAATGATCATTTGTCCAAGAGACAAAAAGTGAAAAAGTAAGGAAGATTTAAATATGTATCTACTTAGCTTCAAAGCCCAGCCTCTTTCTACTAGAACAGGAGAGCTGTAACCAAGGGCAACAACAGCCTCCCTCACTGCCTCTTCTCGGATGTGCAGAGCATCACTCTTCCTTCCAAGGAGAGTAGCCCCAGGAGCCAGGTGCAAACACACAGCACACATACAAGCCCTCGCTGTAAGACAGACAACTAAGGCCCGAATGCAGGTACAATAGAAGCAGGTCAGGGAACTAATTAAAAGCACATTACTTGTCCCTCCTGGAAAGGAGAACATTCTACCCAGTAAGACAGGAGAGTCACTGATTGCACGACCAAAAATATAGGATGACTATAATTCTGATAAAATATTTCATAAGCTGAGTAACAGGAGAATAAAGATGCATACATGTATGAAATAGTAAATCAATACTTAAAAAATTATTTTAATGCTGAAACAAATCAACCTAGAATAGCGACACATAACACACTCATCCATCTTCAGCTCCGTCACTCTGTGAATATCGAGGCTATAGCAACGTTTTATGGGTCTACACCTATTCTGGAACTGAGCATAGTATCTGGAACTTAGCAGAGCAGAAACTTAATACACATGCTACAGGTGAATGGGTAGATGAAAGCATGGATGCAGGGAAGAATGAACTAGTAGTCACACTAATTGGTCACATTCTGAAATGTATAATTAACTATCTCATTTTACTTAGGGTTTTGAGTGTGTGTGTGTGTGTGTGTGTGTGTGTGTGTGTGTGTGTGTGTGTGTGAAAAAGAGATAGAGAGTCAGAGAGAGGGACAGATAGGGACCGACAGACAGGAAGGGAGAGAGATGAGAAGCATCAATTCTTTGTTGCAGCTTCTTAGTTGTTCATTGATTGCTTTCTCATATGTGCCTTGACTGGGGGGGGATACAGCAAACCAAGTAACTCCTTGCTCGAGCCAGCAACCTTAGGCTCAAGCTGGTGAGCTTTGCTCAAACCAGATGAGCCCTCGCTCAAGCTGGCGACCTTGGGGTCTCGAACATGGGTCCTCGGCATCCCAGTCCAACGCTCTATCCACTGAGCCACCGCCTGGTCAGGTTACTTAGGGTTTTAAAAATTATTTTCTCACCTTCCAATTAACCATTTATCTGTATTTACTTCTAAGTCCAATCTGTACAATAGCCAAAGGGTCTAGATGTTATGTTTTCAGGGAAAAAAAAAAGAACAATTACATGCTACTGCTTTACTTACAATTGTTTAAATTTGGGGTTCATAAAAGTACTATATTTAAAAAGAATATTGGAAAAATAGAAATTATTGAGAATTAAAAATATGTATATATGTAGGTGATAATATAAGAGATTTTTAAAACTAGGTAATTTTGCTTGTTAGTGGTGCAAATTCAGAAGGATAAAATGAGAAGCAATGATCTTTATTTCTATGTAGCATATTATTTAACCATTTCAATGAGAATGTAGAAAGTTCTACAGAACTTTCTTTTGTTAATGTCTTTTATCTTATATTATCAGGGATCTTTTTACAAGCCAGTTCACATCATTGTGGGGAAAAACAAGCCATATATTCATACACATAAATACATATGCCTATAGTCACTTCTACACATTTTTAATACATACAGTTATATATGTATACATCCCTCTCTATATAATTTGGAAATGGGACAATTCATGTGCTAGCTGGACACTTATTTACAAGTTAAGCTCCTTCACGTATTGTATATACACGCACAAAAATATCTCATGCTCACACAAATGTGAGAAAATCACCTTGGAGAATTTGCTTTACTTAATGCATCTTGATATTCAGTACTTGGCTTACACCTCAGTGATGTGTAAGAAAGGGCAGCCAGGAGAACTCAAGTGTGACTAAGTGTCCTGCTGTCAGGGGATGCTGGCTGACTTCCTCAGCAGACAGTGGCAGGAGAAGGTCCGCAGCCGTCACACCTGTGCACTTGTGCTCTGAGACGAGCAGAGACCACTAGGTTGTCCCATTACCACAAGAACCTGAGGATTCTGGCTCAGCAGGCTCAAGTGGGGCCTAGGAACTTGTATACAGTATTAATAAACCCCACGTGACTCCTAACACACAAGCCTGAAGAGAACACCGAAACCATGCTTGGGAGAGTGTGCACCGATGGATGAGAGGTCTGGAAATGTGGTTCACCCTAGACCAGGCATGGCCGACAGTTTTTGCCCCTGGGTCAGATTAAGAAAACACTTTTTTCATGGGCCGGATGAAATATTAAAATTAAAAAATGTTAAATACAAAATGATTCATTTAAGTAAACAAAATTTTATTATGTAATTTGTTTACGAATAAATGTAAATGAGTGAAACAAATTTTAATATACAATATTATTTTAATAAAAATATATTTTAATAAAAATATATTTTAATAAAAATATAATTACATACCGTATAAATATCCAAACTGTATCACAATCAATCAAAACAATATTTAATTAATAGAATGAGTTTGAAGGGGTTATATTGCAAAGAAAACAATTATTTCGTTTACAAACAGCCTGGACACATTTTCAGTTATCAACTGCAGCTGTTGTCTATGCTACAATGCCACTTGACTCAGCACACTTGACCACAAAAATAACGAATTCTTTGACCTTGGGTGAGCACTGGCAAATTCCGCCTAAAAGAATGTGGGTTTCACATCGCTGCTAAACATCAAACAGTTCATATCGAGTACAAACAAGTACAAAAGTAGTAAATCTTTATAATGGAATTTTTTAAAAAATAAAGAAGTATCGCACATCCATTGGACCAATTATTGGAACTTAACCCTAGATTAGTCACACGTGGAATTCTTTTCTGCGTTATCACTATCTTCTTAAATATCTCTATTTCCGATAATCAAAGACGTTTCCGCTTCTGAGTAGCTGAGATTTTAAAGTAGTGGAGAATATTAAAAATTTAATCACAGGCCGCATAAACTCATTACGGGGCCGGATCCAGCCCCAGGGCCATATGTTGGCCATGCCTGACCCTGCATGCTAGGACTGTCTCATGAGCATTGGAAGTTTTTGTAGGCCACAGCAAACTATGGAAGACTTTTGAAAACAAGAAATAATTAGATTTGTGCTTCAGTAGGTATCACTAGGCAGCATGATAAAATTAGCCTGAAGGGAGGAGAGACTAAAAACACAAAGATTGGCTGGGAGCCTACTACAATAGTTGTCACAGAGTTAGTGACTGCTCAAGGTTGGCAACAAATATGGAAGACAGAGGAAATCAAGATTCAAGCCAACCTCACGTGGAGAGGAGCCGAGGAAGAGTTTCAAAAATGGCACCATTGTTTTAAGCACAGGTGGCTAAGAAGATATCTGTGATGTTCACAGAAAGAAGGTCAAAAAAATACAGACCAGGTAAAGTATAAGTAAATGGATTAATAAATGAGCGGTCAAAAGGAAGATCATTTGCCGGGACAGGAATAAAATTTTATTCCCTGTTCTACCATCTCCTTGCTAGGCGGCGCTGGACATGTCCCTTAAACTCTCTGAACCTTAGTATTCTCGCTTATAAATAATTCTGGTAAAAGCTATTTGCAAGATTGCTGAGAAGATTAAATGAGATTAAAATAACATTTGATCCATAGTAGGTGCTTAATAGACAATTTCATTTATACCGATTTTTACTTTCATTTTTACTTTCAGTGACTTAAAACCATTCCAGACACATAGTAGGTGCTCAATATACACTTCTGTGAATGAATTACTGTTGCTATTACAATTCTATCAAAAAATGATGAGAGGTCATGGGATTTGCCCATTAGACAGCAACTGGTACACTTAGAGAGTGCTTAAATGCCTCAGGGTTCTGAACACTTGAATGAAGTATAAGTCCAAGTGTTTTGGTGAGGACATGCTAAATACAGTCTTATTAAGCAAATGTTTTCTTGAGTTTATTGGTTTGATTTTTATTCTTCATGTTAAAGAAATAAGAGCTTCCAGCTAGAAAACAAAAATCCACTTTATTAACATTAACAGTTTTAAAAACACATTATGCTTTAGAGCAATGGTTCTTAACCTGGGTTCTATCGAACCCTAGGGGTTCGATGAGTCGGTCTCAGGGGTTCAGAGAAGCCTCTGCCGCGGAGGCCAGAATAAAGTAACACCGTAATTTGTTGTGAGTTCATGCACTTTGTTGATTTTGTTCTTTGAGCAAGGTGATGTTCATGCACGGCTCATTTTGTGCACCAGTAAAAAAACATATACCTATGTCTTGAATTTGGGGAAAAAAATCATATTTTATTTATCACTAAAGAAGGGTTCGGTGAATGCGCATATGAAACTGCTGGGTTCGGTACCTCAAAAAAGGTTAAGAACCACTGCTTTAGAGTTTTGACAGTATATGATCTTATTTGATCTTCAACCCTTTGAGTTAAGGAACTAGATTACCATTATCATCATTTCTATTTGAAAGATGAAAAAACAGATTCAGAAAAGTTGAGTGACTTTTAGGGGCTGAGTGTTAGAGCCAAGAATTTAATTGAAGTCTTTTGACCAGGAGTGCTCTGAGCTTCCCACTACCCATGCTTCTCAAGCCCATTCATACTATTCCAGATGAGCTCTCTTCTATGCTTCCTCCCACCCTAACCTTTCCCTCCTCCAATCTGAAGCAAAGGAGTGGGCAGAGTCTTGTGGGTTTCAGGCAGTGCTGAGATACTGCCCGTTTCTCGAAATCCAACCAGCACCAGAGAGCACCTATCCACCATGATTCCAGTGCCAGTGCAGGCTATTCACCTGACTCTTGTAGCTTCAATAGAAAAAAATCTGCTGTTCTCATGAACAATATCAGGATAGTCTTTTGGAAAGATTTCCTATAAAGAAGACACAAGCTTTAATTTTCTGATCTTAACTATTGGTGAAACAGAAAGATTCCTCTTCATATTAGGTGACTGCTGTTACCTTGTACCACTCATGGCATCTAACGACCTGAAGGCACAGTGCGGCCTATCCCTAACTAGATGCATGACCTTGGGCATGTTATGTCTTTGAAACTGGTCTTTCATCTTCAAAATGGGAGTTTCAGATAACCGCACTTATTCCATAAGGTTTTTCACTATGATTCAATGATATAAAGCAATTGGCACAATAAGAAATTGAAATATAATGAACACTCAATACATGGCCATTGCTTTTCAATAATGTGGGATACCCCATCTTAAAGGGAAAGCAACCCACGTCCAAAATGATCACAATAGTTTGCAAAAAGTGACCAGACATCACTTTGTAATAGTAACCATGCTTTCTCTATGGAGAAACACCCACAAGATAATCACTGAATTTTTCATTGAATGCAAGTGTCACATTCACTCAAATGATTTTAACTTCTTCGTTTGTAAATTAATGTACATTTTCAGTTTGTAAATTGGAATAATGGATGTGGGGGACTAGACCCACAGTTGATATTCAATCATCTCAAACATAAGAAAATAAGTGAGTTTAGAAACATGCAGAAAAGGGTTTTTTAAATACATAAATATGTACTCTCACACGTCCTTGTAACAATTTCTAAATTTAAATTAATTTGTCTCCTTTCAAAATAGAACTAAGAGTTTAGTTTTCATAACTAATTCGACAATATTTTCTTTTTTAGAAAGTTTTTTTTTTCTAACTGGTAAGAATTCTATATTTACTGTCTCCTGCTCTCTTGTACTTCCCTGCCATTTTTTTTTTAATTGTGGATCTCCACATTGGATGTGTATCATAATCACTTTGGAGGTTTAATGAAGGCCCATGCTTAGGCCCCAAGGAAGTCCAAATAAGTCAGAATCATTGAACTTGGGGATCCCGGTCCAGGTTTTGTTTTGTTTCTATTTCAACTCTACAGATGATGTTAATGCATAGCCCAAACTGAGAATCACTGACTTACCCAATGTCTTTCAAACAATGGGATGATGGATTCATTCTGCCTTGTTGACTGCTGTTTGTAAAGAAAGTTGTTTTACTTCAAACCATAAAATAGCTTACTCTGAAAGCCAATCTTGACCTTTAAAATATGAGAGTTTGATTTCCCTTGATTCCAATCTCACACTTCTGTGAGAATTTCATTACATTAATTTTTCTAAGTGAGGGGGGATGCCTTTTGCAAGAAGATCACATTAAACATAGCACTCGAGTAGAGTGCAAGGAAAAACAGGACATATAGGATACAGATTAGAGCTCTGCAGAGTTTCGGCGTGATATTAATTTTGCAATATTTGAAATTTTAAACCAATGCTAAAAACCTGAGTCTAAGAAAACCAGCATAAGAAACACAGCATTATAACATTAAAATATTTGACATAACCATGTAGATTTTTTTGAAATCCTTTTTATTCGATGCTGAAATCTTTCTAATAAAAATGCTGGATTTGGATTGCGCAACAATGGGGGTAAAAGAACAAGACAAGTCTAGGACATTTGATCTGGTTCTACTAACAGGAAACAAAAAAAAAGAATCTAATGTATTCCAAAAGCAACCATTTTATTTCTCTGGATTATTTAATAGTGCCTTTTTATGCCTACGCTGTGATAATATTGGAATGAAATAAAGTTTCGGGTACTCTAAGAGGAGTGGGAGGAGAAAGACTCTCAACAGCCAAGACACCTCACCATTTATGTTATTTTCTTTAAAATGACAAAAATATTGAACTACCCCGCCAATCTATTACACTAGTATAACCTCTCTATGGAGTTAACGCTTTCCACTGGGGAAAACATGGAGTAAGGCAGATAAATGGAATCCGACAAGCCATCGAGAACTTAACACTGAAACAGGTTTTCAAATACAATTAACATAAATCAAGAAATTAGTGAGCCACTGAAATTATTAAGGAGAACCTTAAGTATAGTAGAAAATTCAGGATAGAAAGACCTGTTTGTTTATTGTTATTTGTTGATTTATTAAACTTCTATCCTTGGGTTGAACTTCTCTTCATCACCATCACTGTCAAGCTAGCTTCCTAATAATTGGCAGAAGGATGGTTTAACAATAGAAACTCTAGATAATCCGGGTAACTAAGGCAGAGTCCTAGACATTCCACTCAATTTACTGTGAGATCTTGCTAGAGCAAGATACTTAACCTCTCTCAATTTCCCTATCAGTATAATAGGAATAAGAATTGCATCTACCTCAAGAGTTATGAAAAGAATTCAATGAGCTAAAGAGGAAAGCCCTTGGCTTATGGGAAGAACTCAGCAAACTTTAGCTATCTTTTCCGTCAATATCCCGCACTCTTGCTAACTCAAGCATCATTCTTGAACTCAAAATTACCTTTGTTACTTCCCACTGCACTTGACTTTCCTCTAGTCAGTCACCATATCTTTGCTATTCTTCTTCTGACACATTTTAAAGAAACCTTCCTCTTCGTTTTTATTTCTCTTGGTAAAACCTACTCCCAACATTTACAGGACCTACCGCAATACTACAAATAGAGGCAGTTTGTCATGTTTCTACATTTTTAAAAAGTATAAATCCACCTATCAGGTGTTACTTAAAATATGTTCCAGCCTCCTACCTTGGAAAAATATACATTCAAAATGCCTATGGCAGGCCCGACCAGGCGGTGCCGCAGTGGATAGAGCGTTGGACTGGGATGCAAAAGACCCAGGTTCAAGACCCTGAGCTCGCCAGCTTGAGCACGAGCCAATCTGGCTTGAGCAAAAGCTCGTCAGCTTGGACCCAAGGTCTCTGGCTCCAGCAAGGGGTTGCTCCGTCTGCTGAAGGCCCGTGGTCAAGGCACATGTGAGAAAGCAATCAATGGACAACTATGGTGTCGCAATGGCAACGAAAAACTAATTATTGATGCTTCTCATCTCTCTGTTCCTGTCTTTCTGTCCCTATCTCTCTCTCTCTCTCTCTGTCCCTGTAAAAAAAAAAATGCCTATGACAAAAAAATAAAAAATTCATTTGTAAAAAATAGCAATACCATGTTGCTAATATAAGGTCTAGAAAGATACTCATAGCCAATATTTTCATTAAACTGTATGTAATTAATGTACAACAGCAAATGTCCAGAGGGCAAGGGAGGAAGGGGTGTGCTCACAAGAAATGCTGGCATGGTAAACAGTGAAAAAAACCCAAAAAGGTGAAGAAAGGCAAGAAAGTCACTGATCATTGTGGGTGGGGTAAAGTTGAGGACTTGAATATAATATCAAAGAGGAATGGGATGATTTCATTTGCTCAAAAGTGAGCAAATCTGGGACAGAGACAGGACTGGAAACCTAGGACTGATGGTCTTTATCATCACTGTAGTAGGGTCTACAGACCTCAGAGTTTACAGTGACATTCACAGAAAGATAGTTACAGGTTACAGTTGAGAGAAAAACATGAACTTCTGCGTAAAAATTCTAAATGAACACTAGATCCTTTACTGCCTTTTTAAAAATATATATATACCTTTTATGTACCAATACAACAAATTCATGGCCTATTTTCCAAATATGAAAACTGGGACAAAGGAAGATTTAGTGAATAACAGATGACAGGTAACACTTGTTTCCAGAGCTTATATTTAAATTCTTGGGCTTTTACTAATAATTCCAAATATGCATTTGTATAATTTACCTTTACTAGATAAGGTAACAAAGTGTTCAAAGCAAGAGATATGGGTTTATTTAGATATCATGAGTATGCAGACTTTTTTCATATGGCAGGGGATGGAGAAGAATAGGATGATAAGGGAGGCAGAAGCAAGAAGATCAAAGTTCTTCACCTCACGTACTGGTGAAGAACATACAGCCACAACAGGATGGAACCATATCCTTCACCCTCCTACAGTTACAACAAGCAAAATAAACAATCTAACCTTAACAATCCCTACTCCCCAAAGACTTCAGGTTCATCTCGTCCTGTAAGGTTTAGTCACTCATTTAGACTTGGGGCAAATCCCTACAGATTCAGGGAGTTTGCGATCAAACTAATGGGTTATAGCATTGTCAGTGGATGTTACCCACAGGAGGCTGGACCATTGCATCATTCGAGGTAAAGACATACTTGTTATGTGTGTGACAAACAAGAGTCTCCCCAAGGGGGTTCCCCAGAGAGCTCTGGGTAAAGGACAAGCAGGGCTTGCCTGTTCCACATCTGTTCTTCCCATGATCTTTAGAGAAATGAACTTCCTGGGCAGATAGGAAGGGAACCTCAGTTGACTAGATATGTAAGGTGAGAGATCACTTTATCAAATATTAAACTGCAAATAGTAAAGCCATCTTTAATGAAGCACAGAGAAAGTTTAAGATCCTAATTCAATCTTTCTGAAGACTTCAACTTTTAAAGTACTTATAAGCTCATTATCTTTTCCTCGTATCATAGAAATGTACACTTGAAACCTATATGAGGTTATTAACCAAAGTCAACCAACAAATTTAATTGAAATAAAAGTTTGGAAGTATACTTTCCTCTTCAATCTTTTTGGAAGAGTCTGAAAAGGATTGAATCAATTCTTCTCTAGATTTTTGGTAGAATTCACCAGTGAAAACATTTGGTACTGAGATTTTCTTTCTTGGTAGATTTTTGATTACTGTTTCAATCTTCATACTAATTATATGTTTATTCAGATTTCCTATTTCTTTATGATTCAAACTTAAAAGCTGCATATCAAAGGAAACAATCAACAAAATAAAAAATACTTTTAAGCAATATATCTTAATAGGGGTTAATATTCATATATAAAAAGAACCATGTAACTACATAGCAAGAAAGAAAATCTGATTTAAAAATGGGCAAAGAACCTGAATAGAAATTTTTCAAAGTAGACCTTGCACATGGCCAAGAGGTACATAAAAATGTGCTCAAAATCACTAGTCATCAGCAAAACTGAAATAAAAAACACAATGATGTATTACATATTACCTCACCCATTAGAATGGATGTCATAAAAAGAATAAAAATTAAGAAATAAACAAGGATATATAGCTAAGAGATTTGTAAAAAATTGAGCTGTAATATTAATAATTATACATATGATAATGCTTTTATAAATAAAATAGAGAATGAACATGTGGACAAGTGAAAGAGGGAAAATTTGAGACAGAACAAAGGGAATTTGATAAATATTGAAAAGTTCATATAGAATATTAGTGAGGTTAATATTGTCAATCATTAGATTAGGAGAAACAGATTTCCATTCACACACAAAAAAATAGAAGTGGACTCATATTTTACATTATATAAGAAGATAAATTTCAAATGAATTTGATATATAAATATAAGAAAGTGAAGTTACACAAGTACTAGAAGAAAGCATGGGTGGATTATTTTATACCTGGATAATAATATATTATTATATACATATAATAATAATAACATAATAACACCTTCCTAATCATGATTCAAAATTGGTAAGAATAAAAAAGATATAATATATTTGATTAAATAAACATTAAAATATGAAAGAGAAAGAATATCTAAAGACAAACAGGAAACTAGGAATTCACAATTTATATCACAAGGAAATACATCTCTAAAATGTTAAAAACTTGTAGAAGAAGGAACTATAACCCAGCAACTTAATGTAAAAATGCAAATGACATGAATAATTTACATAAAATTACACAGATATCCATTAAATAAATGGAAGAATGTTAAATTCATTCATAAAATGAGAAAAATAAATGAAAACCACTGCCATATCTTATCTCTCAGATTGAAAAATAAAACAAAAGTTTCACCACTATACCCTGTTGGTGAGTATGAAAAGTCACTGTCATACATTACTAATATGAATGCAAAGTGTTACAAATCTTACAGAAGGGACTTAGCAGTATTTAGTAAAATTATATCAAACTTTGAACCACACTATTCCACTTCTAGAAATCTATCCCAAAGGCAGATTGGCAAAATTGACAAAATAGCTTATACGATCATGCGGTACATAATGACATTTCAGTCAACAACAGAATGCATATACAATGGTGGTCCCATAAGATCACAATGGAGTTACAAAGCCCTTATTGCCTAGTGACACTGTGGCTGTGGTTACACCGGAGGGCAATGCATTACTTGGGTTTGTGGAGATGCTGGTAGAGATAAATCACTGCACTGACTCATGTACAAGTATACTTCCTATAACAATGCGCAGTTCATAACAGTCGATAATGATAATAAACAGTTATGTTGCCGATTTATCTATTTATTACACTATACATTTGATCATTTTGTTACAGTGTAATTTTTCTACTTAGAAACATTTTTCTTTAAAATATGTCTAATAAAACAGTATGCCATGTTATACTAACAGCTGCCTCATTCATCCTGTGCTTGCTGTACCTCTTGATTGCATCGTTTTCTTGTGCTTGGTTTAATGCTGTGTTGTTTGGTATAGTAACATATATACAGGCTATAGGTTTAGAGCCTAGCAGCAGTAGCCAATATCCTATAGTCTTGGTGTGCAGTAGGCTTTACCATCCAGGTTTGTGTAAGTGTGCTCGATGATGTTCATACAACCACAAAATCAACTCAGACACATTTGCATGCTGTCATTAAGTGTCTTATGACTCTATAATATTATTTGTTGATATAATTTACAATAGCAAAAGATTAGGAATAAACCATATGTCCATCTGTAGCAGATAGTTTGAATAAATAATGGTATAGAACACAATAAACTAGGTACGATGAAGGATCCAAAAAGAAAAAAAATTATTAAATCTATTAGGGTGATATTAGTTAACAAAATTATGTAAATAAGAACTGAAAACATACATATATAGAAAAGACATAAATGTTAAACCAGCTGTTTTATATACATATTTTATTGAAGGCCCTCAGAAACATTGCATATAAAAAGTAACTTACTAATACACTATGCAAAAATGTATTAATGTTTAAAGTTTAAAGGATTAATGAATTCTAAACTAACTTAAAACATTTTTTTGCTTAACACTATTCAAAATCCTTTTACTCTTTTCTCTATTCTTAACTACAATGTGTAATTTTTATGGAGAGGGAGGGGACTTATAAGTGTTAGAACAAGGAGAGGTCCAAGTTACTAAAAGGAAAGAGGCTGGTGGGCTGCTTCCACACCACTGTGCTAGCTAAAGCACTTCCAAATTTAGAGGCTTCTCCATATTTAAGGAACTCAGTATGCGGCCACAAATCTTGTAAACAATAACCACCGGATTGCAATGTTAATTGTTCAAGGAATAGGCAAGCCACCCTAGAAAGAGAGGAAAGAAACACTGTAGTGGGTAGCACTAAATAGAAATAAAAGAACATCTCAAAACTGTCATTCCAAAGAAGTGAAAAGAACAGAAAGTCAACAAATGAGTAAATGAGAAAAAACAATGCGGAAGGGACATGATTTCCCAGAGATGGAGCAGCTTGGTTTTGCTCAGATATTGTCAACCGCCTCCCCACCCGCCAATGATAGCACCACTATCATCAGCCTCCTCACAAACTGTCCTTTTTTCCCCTCACTGCTGTGGCTCCTTTTATGTGCTAGGCAGTGTATTACTTAACTAAGCGAGCAACTGTGAGTAAAATAAATAGCATTGCTTTACTTTAGACCAAGAGAAAAAAAAAGTCTTAGAAAAATGTCCCTTGCTCTCAAAAAGCTTAGTCTATTACTAAGACAATACCCAGCACGAAGGGATAAGTTCTATATTCAACAGAAGTACCACATGCCGGAGAAGCCCAGGGTCCCCCAGGAAGGCTTCACAGGAGAATGGACTTGAAATCAAGACTATTGGACAGTGATAGGCAATCTTTTGAGCCTGGTGTGTCAAAATTTGCCAAAAAACCGAGCATAACTCGGGTGGTGTGTCACTTCGAGAAAAACGGCCTAACCAGAAGTCCCAGAACTAGACGCTCTGTGCCGGAGTTCTGTTGTTTTGGCCTACAGACCTCCGGCACAGAGTGTCTACACTACCGCAAATGTTTTATCCTCCGCTACTACACCTGGCCGTGCAGGAGCCCAGGATGAAACGTCCTTCTCGGTATGTGGCCCCGTACTTCTCTGGTATGCGGCCGCGTGTCATCAAAAATGGCTATGCGCGTCAGTGCTGACATGCATGTCACAGTTTCGCCATCACGGCTTTAGGATAAGTCAAGACATTTCTCAAGAACCAAGGGGAAGGGAGAGTAGTGGTGGGGGCGGGGGGGAGCAATGGTGAAAAGTAGGACAATGAGGCTCCCAACAGTGAGAAGGGCAGGAGAGCAGGACAGGGGAAGGCACACAACTCCAGGTGGTGACCCGGTGTGACCAGAACAGGGGGCAGGGTTCATGCAGAAGAGAAAGGAACACAAACCTGAACACGGGGCAGGGTCTTTGAGAACCTCTGGTAGAGGTGATGGCAAGCCATGGACATTTCTTAAACATAGCAGTGGCTTGAGATCAGATTTAGATTGAAGGAAGATTGATCTCATAACAGAAAACAGACTTGCTCCCAGAAGGAGGCTGAGAGCCTATTCCTCTTCTAGAAACTTGACAGAACTTGAGTGTGTGCATTAAGGGTATTTACTTGATCCAATTTCCCTTCCTTTATTTCCTTGCCTCCTTATGTATTTTATTTTTTTAAATGTATTTTATAGATCCCAAATCCTTTATGGAGTTTGGCAAGATAAAAGTAAAAGGAAAAGAGAAAATTAAGAAAGGTAGGAAAGCAGATGGGTAGGCAAATTATTCGCTCTTTCAACAGAAGGGAAAATGAACTCTACTTTGACATATTTTATTGAAATTCGAAGATTCAGTAGCACACACTGCCTAACACCAATTATGGTATGTATTATTTTTCCTCTTTCTATAATTGGCTTCCTGACTTTTTCTACTAATTCCTAGGCTCTTTTACTATTATACTATTACCTTTAAAACCTGTTTTCCAATTTATTGTTTCACTTTCAACATAAAGCCAAAATAAGATATATTCAATTCTCCATCATTTAAAAAAATGTAAACAACATATTATAGGCACAAAGATTCAGAAACATTAAAAACAAAACATAAAAACTACCCCAAAAGAATTTTCATAGCTATGTGCTTTTATTTTCTTATGTCTTTAATTATAGTAATTTTTTAAGCAAAACATATAATAAAAGGAGATAGGACTTCAGGGAGACTTATTTCACAATCACTGGGTTAATAGTTTATTTCAACAGACAGTATACCCAAAATGACAGTAAAATTCCTAAATGCCCATGGCCACTAACACATTAGGCAGACATTTGAGATCCCAGTGACAAACCAATTAAGTATAAATGACTTGACATATTTTGTCCTATGAGATAGAGATTTTTAAAACAGAGGTTCGGGATAATGTTCTAGTTTTGCACATCAGTAGAGAAGTCTTAGATCTCCAGAAAACATTTGAAATCTCAGAATCAGAAAAACACAGGTCAGGTAATCCAGTAGCCTTTCCAGGAAAAGTAGAACCAGAAGGTGTCGCTAGCTTTTATTAAACATGCATACATTCCCAGAGTCTAAACCTCATAACTAGTCTTTCTCATTAATAATTTGTTTATATGTTATTTCAGCATTTCTTTCTGAAGTACAATTTCCACAGAGAGTGAAAGATAGAAAACGAATGCTTACACATGTGTTGCTGTGATTATCTGCCCTCTCTCAGGACTCACAGAATTCCAAAGAGGCTGAAATTATTAGTCCAGCTCCAAAGGAAATTCCCCAGCTCAACCCGCTGTCAGTGGGACGATAACATCAATACAAAGATAAAGTCTTCTTGGAAGTTAAGAGGAGTCCGGGGAGAAAGGTTAATTATACAGTACTATCTATGGAGCAATCATCTATCATAAGAGCAAAGAGGCCTATATAATCAAATGCTAGAAAGTTATCGTGAAAAAAAGGCTTAAAACCATTTCACAGACAATCTCAGTTTGTCCATTTTCTGCAACTCAATGCAAGTCTTTTAGAGAATAAGCAACAAGTTAGTCATGTGTTTTTCAATTTGGATATTAAAGAAACTCTGAAGCAACACAGATAAATCAGCACATGGATAAGCACTGGTAAAACCTACGGATCATAATTTTCAAGATATGTATGGCAAAACCAAAACCACAATGACTCAGCTATGAAAAAAGCTCAGAATTTTGTAAATCTACATAAGAAAGATGGAGAGAACCCCGAAAACAAGGGGTGTCAGGAGACAGTTAAAATATAATTACTATATGTAAGAAAAAAACAAACATGTATTCTGCCCATAAAAGAGACTGCTGTTGCCCTGGTCGGATAGCTTGGTTGATCAGAGTGTCTCTTCCCAAAGTGCAGAGGTTGCTGGTTCAATCCCCAGTCAGGACATGTACAGGGACAGATAAATTTTCCTGTCTTCTGCCATCCCCACCCCCCTTTCTCCCTTTCTTTCTCTCTGAAATCAATCAATAAAAAAAATGTTTAATGTATAAAACAAAAGCAAAAGAGAGATCCTTGTGCGTTTCCTTAGAACCTATCAAACTTGTTCTTATCTTACTAACAAATTTATTTAACACAGTTCTTTGCTTTCTAACCCTACAAAAAATTAGAGGCAATCGATCATAAATGGGTGAGACTGCTATATATTGACATTCTCAATTGATGACTGACAAAAGTTAGAAAATAAACAGAAAACCATATAAAGTAAAGCATATGAGTGTTATTTAGTGGAAGGAATATGGCCTTATATAACTCTGTAGACCTCAGAGCTTTTTATAGTATTGCAACACAAACACAAAAACACTCACACATCACACAACTTGCACCTTTGCAAAATTTTAGAACTCTTAAGGGTAAACCATAAAGTATACAGAGAAAAAAGTTTCTGTAAAGGTCCCAAATAATGCTAGAAACAAAAGGCTATATCCCTGTGTATTTTAGAGTGACCGAAATTTTGCTCATAGATCTTCAGAAAATAAAGCCCAGCATTGTTTAATAACGGCGTTCATGAAAAGACCAGTGTAAAACAACTATTTATTAACTGTTGTATAATTGGCCTAGGTTTTCATACTAATATGTAAAACTATGAAGGTGTTTAAAATGTGATTCCAATATACAATAAAGAGCAGCCATAAGAATGGTGAACATTAAGTGAATTCTTCCTCAGCATATATGAAACTATAATTTCAGATAACCTGACATGACAGGACAATCAAGAACAAGCAAACATGCAGAAAAGAATTAAACTGAACGCTTTGGGAAAAGGGTTGTGCCTCTCTCTTAAAATACGGTCCCTCAAGAATTGTAGAATGAATGAAATAAAATGCTGTGGTTTATGTTTGAAACTGGAATATCAAATTGAAAAGTTTTGACTTAAAGATAGCAAAAGAATAAATAACTGTAAAGTTATATTAGTAAAAAAAATTCAAAATAATATGCAATAAATTCAATATTGTTTCAAACCAATACTGTACTCTGTGATCAAATTCTATATTACAAAAAAAAAAAAAAAGCAAACGTAAAGGAACTAATTTTTTTTATTATCTTAGAATATTTTTCTTGTACAGCGCTTGAGTAGATAACTAGCCAGGTAACTGAAAACGTATCAGTTACATAGAGTTTATTGCAATGATGTTTGACCTGTATTTCATTAAAAAGCCAACAAATCACTCATCTGGGGAAGCAGAGCCTACTTGATTTGTCCTATGACTCTATTTCAGTTACCATTCATTTTTCTCTTATTTTTATCGACTTTGTTGGCATACACCATTCATTTTTTTATGGTAGCACATTGCGAACAAACTGGAGAAAAAAGTCCCCACTTGGACATTATATTTGTTTGCAGCTTTGTCCTGGTTTTCGTTTCCTACTTAATGACTAAATGGCTCCACAGTGGGGAACGCACTGGAGGAAAGTGGTGAATCATTAAAGAGTTCGTAAATTTTAAAAACAGGGGCAGGCCTTCTGGGCCCCATATGCTCCTAGAAAACCCAGTGTTGTGCTGGATTAATTGAACTGTGAAGCTTTTATTAGTCCTCTTTAAAAATGCTTGCAGTGAAGCTTTTATTAACGCTTGCCCTCAAATTGTTTCTACAACTTAGCATTTCCATAACATAGTTATATTTCAAAGAACTTTTTGATCATTAGCTAAACCTACTCTACACTTCTATAAGAGAATTCAGCTGTTTAGAAAAACAGAGGCATGCAGGGGAAATTCAACAAATGAGAAACGAAAAGGAAGACAATATAAGATCTTGCCACCCACCGTTAGCATATTTCAATGGCCTGGTCCCCTCATTCCACACGGGTGGAGTAGTTATTATGTGTTCCCATAGTGGTGAAGAAAAGAGAAATTAGCTACCTTTACACCAAAGTGACAGGATGTTGCAATTTCTGCTATGACAACTCTACCATCCAAAGTCATCTCGAAGCCCACAAGGTCACATCACTGTCTAGCTCCAGGGGGCATCATGCACCTTGTGTTCCACGTTTGGAAAATTCCTTGGGCACATTTTCAACAAAATTACTTTATATAAATTAGATTCATCAAAATTAAAAGTCATACTGAAATCATTCTAGGGTTGATGTGGCCTAATTACTCTTAAAGTGTTCAAGCTCAAATCATATATCTACAATCTTGGTATCATACAAAAAAATCTGCTCTGGGTTAAAATAGGCAGAGACCTGTTTTGAGGGAGCAGGGATGACAAGAACTATACTCGACCTATAAGAATCTCTTTGGAGCCCTGGCTGGTTGGCTCAGCGGTAGAGTGTCCTCGGTGTATGGAAGTCCCGGGCTCAATTTCTGGCCAGGGCACACAGGAGAAGCGCCCATCTGTTTGTCCATCCTTTCCCCTCTCCCTTGTCTCTCTCTTCCCCTCCTGCAGCCAAGGCTCCATTGGAGCAACGTTGGTCTGGGCACAAAAAAAAAAAAAAAGAAAGAAAGGAATGTCTGGTTCCTTGCCTCAGAAATCCAGGATGACCCAGGTAGCAGACACTACATATAAACCACTAGAATTTTCCCACAAATTACTCCCTCCTCTAGCTTCCAGCAGCAGTGGTATTTGATTTACTGGAAAGCAAAAAAAAACTGAGTTATATCTTAGCTCACAGGAGAATACACCTATATGGAGATCAGATTTAATGATGTATTTTTTGTTGTTTTTCTAGCGTTTCAGAGTAAGAAACACTAGAGCTTGTTAGGCAGATTAAAGGACATTTCTGCACTTCCCCAAGTCACAGTGAAGAGCGCTGTGCTCTGTTACTACTTAACCCCTCCAGGTCTACCGCACACAGGCACACACGGCTCCTTAGGGGAGGGCGCTGAGACTTGTTAACAAGCGCCCCGGGTGGTTTTTATTATCGGACATGTTTGGGAAACTCTAGATTAGATGAGCCCCGAAGTCTTTCCTTCTGAGATTTGGCACTCCTGATAAAATATTAAATGACTAGAAGTGGCATCCATACGCTGTACAGGAGAAATTAGTTTCTGCTCATATATTTCTTAAAGTACTCGGCAAACTGAAGGAACCAAAACTATTTCCCCTTCCATCTCCCCCGCTGAAGGCTGCGGTCTGTAAGGCCGGTAACCATGATTTAGTACTCTTTGTGTCCCTACTAATAATAACCCACTACCTGGCACAAAACAGATGCTAAATCGGTTTTGGACAAATGACTATCACAACGGCAGCAGCTCGCTCCCAATCTTATCTGTTTAGTCTTCCCTCCTTCTGGGCTCCTCAGTGCCCTAGCTTAGAACATTACCAGGGCAGCAAGATGAACATCAAAACCCGTGGGTGATTCTACATTCAAAACTCAGCACTTATTGTTTGACTGACTGCATGAACAAGTTAGTAATATTCCGTACTTGATGCTTGATGTCAACCATACTTGAATATGGACGGAGAACTTGTATGAGATGGGGAAAAGAAGAATTCATACCATCCCAGAACCAATTTTCAAGACAAACAGAAATGCTGTCAGAGAAACTGATTATTAAAGAATTTCTGTAATAACTGGAGTGAGTCTGTTTCTGGTGCACAAAAAGTCCTTAGAGCATTTTGTGGAACAAAAGCAAAATAAGTGGATGGCTAATGCATAAGACCAATCTAATTCTCTTTCCACAGAGTTAAGAAAAAGGAGATGTAAGAAAAACACTTTTTTAAAAAGTCAACCAATTTGGTTATTTTTCACCAGTATACTATTCATCCTGCTGTAAGATACAGGCTAAGAGCAGAATAATGTGTTTATGGTTGTGGCCAACACTTTCCTTTATAGATACCAAGTGTATTTCAGGTCTTGCAACAGACAGAAACGATTCCCTCTCACCTGGCCCATTTGCTATGATTTTCCTCAGTTCAGATTTCATTTAAACAGAACTGATTAAGACCTCTGTATAATGCTGTTCTCAACACAGCAAAGGTATTTATAAGAAAGTCCACCTGGAAATGTTAAGGACTCTGCAATCAAATAAGCTTCACTAAGTAGTTGTCACATTTATCACTTACGTTTTTCCTTTCTTCTAACTGAACAGGTCTCATTCTGGCATGACCTTCCTTATTGAAACAGAAGCCTCAAAGGATATTTTCATACTATAACTTCAATATTCTTGGAGGGGCAGGGTATGCTGATTTCAATTGTCACGTATTACCAGTTGTGAGCTAGTGTCAGGTATATATGATATTTGTGTTTTGTTTTGAAAGAAGAGTCCAGGGGATTTGGCCATCCTATGCATTACAATACATGTACATATAGGAACTCTTGAGTTTTTTCTAAATGCTACAAGTTGTTATTATCTTGAGTACCAGAAGCAGAGCTATGCATGGCACACCCTCCTTCTCATACAAACCTTGAAGCATGGGTTCACATTCCCTCTCTACACAACCAATAACCTAGGCTGGGTGGACAATAGACTCCTATTTAGTCTCAAATTCTCTTGATTTGTTTCTTCTCCCTCAGGAGGTGCTGCTAGCTGTATGCACTCTTCTGTTCTCCTTCTCTCTTTTATTTCACGCAGTTCAGTAAATGTTGCTCCTGCCCATCTGTTCCGTTCATATAAACAGCGCTTCTATAGCTTTCCTGCCTTATATACTTTACATCTCAAGTGGTTACCTCAACAACAACATTAATAACTAAAATCTCACCCCGCCCTGTTTCACACATAAGATGAGAAAACCAAGAGTGATATCACTCTTACACCGACCTCTCCAAAAGTATTACTTTTAGAATGAAATTCAATGTAATACAGACCTACCTGAGCAATTCTCTAAGGTGCCCATACCTCACACTAAGAATCACCATAAAATCTTCCACCTCTTTAACTTTCTGCCATTTGATCCACTTCTCTTTAAGCGTGTAAAATTGAAAAATACTTCTTGTTACATTGCATTGATTCTCTTTTTAACTAAATTCTATCAAAATAT
This sequence comes from Rhynchonycteris naso, assembly GCA_037038555.1. Taxonomy (NCBI): domain Eukaryota; kingdom Metazoa; phylum Chordata; class Mammalia; order Chiroptera; family Emballonuridae; genus Rhynchonycteris; species Rhynchonycteris naso. Next base: position 131,592,200 of record CM073002.1, on the reverse strand, counting down.
TTCTGTATTCATTCATTGCAATTTAGTTACCTTTAAAGAGGCCTTGATGGGCCAGACTGGGAATCTAACCACTCACAATAGCGTTCTAGAGGGACTCTGTGTTTCTCATTAAAATCAAGTGCGTCCAAGTCTACACATGTTAGAACAATGGAAAACAGGGACCAGAGAGACACTGGGATTGCTACACTGGCACTATTTGAAAGACATTAAGTTTTATAGGTTGAATTGCATTATAATTTGGATTCAAATTTTTCCTGCTTAGCTTCCTCTTTCATTAGCCTTGATGGTAACGGCTCTTTGTGTCTAGTAAGATTACATGTCCAGGTAGAAGTGCCTTTTCAAATGTTCCATCTGAATGCAGTTGTTGTCAATGCCTAAGTTCATTTTCCCACCATTCAATCTGCCCTGTCACTCTGTGACTCCCCTGCGAAGCCAAGGGGGGAGGTGTGTGTCCATGTGTATGTGCGTGTATATGCTGATGAGGTAGTGAAAAAAGGGAGATGGAACATTTAAAAATATATACATAAATAGTCTAGTTTCTGGTCTTGAGAATTAAAGACCAGCCCCTATATAAATTTTAAACAATAACTACTGGACATGGAGGAAGTCTTCTGCCTATTCTGTTCTTGGCTAAGTTGTTCCTATTGCTTTTACTATGTGTTTTCATGATTCCTACACATTATATCATAAGAAAAAAAGAAATTTGTCTGTAGATTCTAAATTAAATGTCTCTTTTAAATTATGCAATTTTGAAACATTAAATTTATATATAAATGAATATATAATATATATTTAAAATGCAATAGATACATCTATAAAATGCAAACACAGTTTTAAGTTCATCTCAGAAAGAATTAGAAGACTAGGCAACAATGGTGATGAGCAACGCAGCTCACACAGTCTGTCTGGGAGGGTGCGGGAATCAGGCAAAGCCCCCCCCACTCCCACCCTCACCCCCACCCCATAAGGAACAGGAACAACAGGTTAAACCAGTGGTTGCCAAAGTGTAGTCCCCAGGCAGCAGTAGCATCAATTTGCAAATATTGCAATTACTGGACCCCACTCCTGACCTAATGAGTCAAAAGCTATGGGCAAGGGGCTTGTTTTGAACATTTCCTCCTAATGATGCTAATGTATGGTAAACTTGGAGAACCTCTGGGCTACAAGGACTCAGAGCTAAGAGGCCTAGGTAACACCTCATCTGCTTATTCAGATGATAATGCTGATATTAAACCATGACTGTGACTCAAGACTCTGGAATAGCTTTGCTACCTCATTTCAAATAACAATCACTGTTTTACCCTACAATAATTTCCAGTTCCAAATTCAACATACAAGCTGGTGGCCTCTTGGGGGTGTGGGGTAAGATGGATGAGGCCATGAAATTCCAGAGCAGCTATTCTGGGTGTGGCACTCCACAGCATGAAACTCTTGGCAAAAGGTATCCTTTTATAAACTCTGAATATAATATTACATTGGCTCCAGTCTTGGAAGTTGAATAACATAAGGATATCAATATGCTGAGAGTGTTTTAAGTGATATCTAGAAATAAATGCTCCTCTAATGACCCAAACAGAAAATTCTTTTAAAATGTGTTCACACTAAACACGTGGTTTCTGACCGCCCCACCCCATCCCCACCATCCTTCTTAAGCCATGGATTGTGTTTGTTCCAAAGGTGACACCCTGTTCCTGCAGGAATGGGTGTTGGCAGTGCTGGTCACAACACCACACAAGCCACACTGGATTCAGAGGAAGCAGGTGCTGAGATTATAATTAAATAGGTATATAGGAAACAGAAGGGACAGTAAAAAAGGGCGGGGAGGAGAAACATTCTTCCTGTGTGTCAAGTGATGAAGAGGAGTGATTCCCCATGCTGACTTCGAGTCCACAGACAAATTTGAGAGCATACGGATAGTGATCGGGTCAGAAAGGCTATCAGTGTGAATTAGATGTCCATAGGTGTCATATTTAATAAACAGTTACAGCTTTATAAAATTCAACCCAAATGTAACATTAGAAGCAGATGACTGAAAGCCCCATGCTCAGATAACAAGGCAAATGAAATCAATCACCGGGAAAGTCAAATGGATTGTGTAACAGAGGATTCGCTATAGAATAAAAATGCAAAATTCATTATATCAACCAATCTTCATCAGGAAAAAAGAAAAAGTCATCTCATGACTTAAATTTTTGGTCTGAAGCAACACAAAACAACACCTTTCATATAAAGTCTGTTAATGGTTGAGAAAGCAATCGGACTGACCGGGCTGCACTGGCGAGCTCATCATGAGAACCAGGAAAAGGAGTGATGGGTGGGAGGCGGAGTCACAGCTTTCCTTTGGCTGGCAATGTCGGTCCACGAGCGGCTGGCAGAGGACAAACCTAGAGTGCAAGAAAAATAAATGCGGGTGATACAGGTTATGTCAGACCACAAAGGAAAAGAAACTAGAGTCTCAGCTCAGCCACAACTCAACCGTGGGTCTTTGAGGTAGCCACATTAACTTCCCACGTGTCTTAAACCTTCATCTCTAACCATCTATATCAGTAATATGATCTATTATAGGTATATAGACAGGTATTATATACATAGTTAATATTATTTGTACATCTATTATAATTTTATCTAAAAAGGAGCAAATTTACCAGTCACACTTAAAATGCAGGAATAATGTGAACACCAAAATGAAATAATAGATGTGGCACGCATCTATGAATAGGAAACCACTTTACATAATTATAATCAGTTCCTATTTAGTAGTCACTGTAGTTTGGTTTTTGTTATTATTATGGAAATTCAAAATATTTTTTTGAATTTTGAATATAAGTCTCTCATTACATAGTATTTTTATCATTGTCAGAGATTTCCTTCTAGAGATAAGACTTCTTGGCAAAGGAATTTTAATGGACTAAAAAAAAGAATAAATAAACCATAAACTATAAGAGTGACAGAAAACTCCCATTACAATTTCCATGGCTTCTTGAAGACTTGTGCAATCTTGTTCCAGCCAAAAGCAATAACAGCCACAGTCTTTCTAGGAGTGGCACTTACAGGATGGGCCTCTTGAAAGGAATGTAAGGGACTTTCTGCCTTAAGTTCAAATGCACTCTCACTGCTAGACATTTCGGCAAAGGAAAAGCAATTGAAAGGACAGTTTCCTCACAGTTTACTGGAATTTGTCAAAGTTTAAAAAAAGAAGAGGAAAAGAAGAAGCTTTTAAAGTTGCACTTAATGAGTCTCTAGCAAAAATAGTATAGCCCGGTTGCACTATTTTTATACACAGAGTGCTGTAACTCTTGAGAATTATACATTTCTTTATCTTGAGAACCCAACATATTTATTGTGATTCGTTTTCCCATCAGCATTTTGAATGTGCTATTACTATTTTTTGCCCAAATGTATAAAGCAGGGTATAAATACGTATTTCCTTTGAAGAACTATGTAACCTCTCTAAGCATATATATAATACTTTAAATGGTCTCTTAATTAATAGAAATATGCTCATTATTAGAAGAGTTAAATATAGTCATTAGTTGTAGCAGGCTACTTATTACGTCTTTAGTGCTAGATATGTACTAATATTTAGTAACAATAAAATGTATATTTTTATAAATCTTCAATATTATACTGATGTGCTTATTTTACCAACGTTATTTGAAGAAATTTTAATTCCCATGTTGATGAGAAAGCAATATTTCTTTTTTTCTTTTTTGTTAGTTAGAAATTCAATGTAATGGGGTGACATGGATCAACAAGAGCACACAGGTTTCAGGTGAACATCTCTATAGCATTGGAACTGTTGGTTGTATTGTGTGCCCATCACCCAAAGTCAAGTCATTTTCTGTCACTGTACATCTGCCCTCTGTACTTCCCTACCCCTCCACCCCTCCTCCTCATAACCACTTCACTTTTATATATGTCCATGAGTGTCAGTTTTATATCACGCCTATGTGTGAAATCATAGAGTTCTTAGCTTTTTCTGATTTACTTATTTCACTTAGTATAATGTTCTCAAGGTCCATCCATGTTGTCGTAAATAACAATATATCGTCATTTCTTATGGCTAAGTAATATTTCTTAAAAAAAGAAAAAGAAAGAAAGAAAAAAGAAAGAGCAGTAAAGTCTTTTGATTTCTCTACCAGCGAGCAGACATTCTGATATTGGCTTCTAAGTAGAAAAATGTTAATGTCATATTCTAAAGTAAAAAATCATTTGCTCTTAGACAGACCATATTTGACATCATTTTCACATCAACCATGCTAATAGTTACTTGTAACTCTCCCCACACTTCCTCCATAGGTGAGAAAATTGAGTTGCTATCTGCTCCATAATTAAATAAATCAAAATTAAAACAGTAAGATTTAAATTTATACGGTATCTGAAATTAGTGAGTGTAGACATTGAGATGGTATTTTTTACCTTGTAGTCTGAAACATTTCATAAATGTTCTTGCTGCATTTTGGTTCTCAATGGTATGTTTTAAGTTTAATTTTTATTTATTGATTTTATCAAGAGAGGGAGAGGGAGAGAGAGACAGGAACATTGATCTGCCCCTCCCTGTATGTGCCCTGACCAGAATTGAACTGGCAAGCTCTGTCCTTCAGGATGATGCTCTAAACAACCAAGCTATCTGGCCAGGGTGGCATGGTTTGATTTTTAATTAAGAATAACAAAAAACCAAGGAACAGGAAACCTTAAGAGAATGTAAGTAAAGCAACACTGAAGGATGCCTTCCATTAGAGGCATGGTTACTATGTGTTAAAGCAAAATAATTTTAACCTATATTGCCAGTTTTTTACAACTGATGCTTGTATATTTACAAAGATAATTCAATTTAATCAATAATATCCAACAGTTATCCACAAACAAAACTACCATGGTTCATGACATGCTGATTTATGGCTAGTTACATAATTGTTGGGTTTTTGCCTTCCAACTGTAGACTTGAGTTGCAAAGTTAACTCAGAGAAATATAAATTCTACTTCTAAAATATCATTAAATAAATTTTAAAATTTAAACTACTCTCTTTGCCATTCAATTGTTTTAATAACTTCCTAATCATGACATATTCTTCCAACAGCATGAAAGCCTTGTTATCTGAACAATTATAAAGAAAATTAATATGCATTTCTACATTGATATGTACTAGTTTCCAGGTATTGCATCTTCATTTTTAATGAAGCACAACGAACCGAAGTTCTCATAACTATAGCTTCATAACTGAAATGATTATTTAAAGAGCTCTCCTAAAAGGTTTACATAGTACTGATCCTCTACATAAATGTGCACACCGTGTGTGTGTGTGTGTGTGTGTGTGTGTGTGTGTGTGTGAGAGAGAGAGAGAGAGAGAGAGAGATCGATCATATTATTGACTACCTAAGCTCCCCTTTCCTGGTGGCTTACAAATCAACAGATTAGCAGGTCTTATTCACACCTTTTAGGGACAAAAATTGACATAAAACTTTAGAAATGAAGCTCATTTTGAGCTGTTTGGAAAAGAAGGAAGGGTCAGCAGGGAACATCTGTCAATGAGAATGAGCAATTTATTCTTAAATCTTCCCACATTTCTTTATCCAGATGGGCTTCAGAGAAAACACTGGGTTTTCTCAATCTACATGAGTCACCTTTACAATAGGCTTCAACTAGAAATAATAGAAAACTGGCCTTCAAGTGGGTAAGTAAATGAAAACAATTAAAAAGAATGAATGCTGATTGTGAGTATAGATTATTAAAGCAGATATACGCATATACGTTTTCCAGTAATAGTTTTAATTAATTTCCACATTAATTTGCTTATGCTGTAAAAATATGTGCATATTAAAGGAGATAAACACAAGCATGCAATTGCTATGAATCTTTTACTTAGTGAGATCCAAGAATTGTTATTTTGGCTCTTGACTCTCCTCAAGCTACCTGGATCCACAAGAAGAAGCTAAGAGTCTTTGCTTCAAAATAATCATCTCTCACTACACACCGATCAGCTGCCTGAAAGTTATTGCTATAGTGTTCTGGGATATAGCACAGGGCAATGGCCCAATGGGTGACATCCTGTGAAGTCTTAGCTTGCCTGTGCAACCAGTGGAAGAGAGGGCACTATCACATTACATCGCCCCAGCCCACATTGCTCTCATTATCGTTGTGGTGGTGATTCCAGAAGTCCTTGAACCATTCCACCTACATGCTGGTTCCATAATAATAAATGGCAAATCAGTAGAGCTTTACAAGTCACATAGGATTTGTCCGAGGGTTATCTTCTCTGATCTTCACAACAGCCATTTGGAGTATACTGAGTAAGCCATCATTATCTCCATTTTACAGATGAGGAATTGGAGGCTTAGAGAGTTTCAGGCATGTGTTCGAGACATGTGGGTGGTAAATGAAAGGGCTGGTCCTCTAACTCTTAGCCCAGTGCCCTCCTATGTCACATCACAGGAGATGGCAGGCTATTCCAGAAGAGCTGCTTGAGTATCAAGACTTGTCTACCTCATCATCCCAATTTCAATAACGACTCATTGAGTTACAGGTCTCCTTTACCTAAGATCCTATCTAGCCAATAAATACACTGAACTCAGACAGACACAAAAGATGATAAAATAAACCAAAAAGTTTGAATAAATGTCTGCAGGAATTCTCTCAGCACACGCTTTCAGATCTGACTTAGACGTCATGCTCCTGCCACAACCTTCCTGTTGGTTTTTTAACTGAGCTTATTATTATAGTTATCTTTTTCTTTTCCCTTTTGGGAAACTGGTATTATTTGGATGGTGTGGCACAAAGAAAGCAGGATGCTTCTGTAGTCTGTGTAGCTAGCAAAGACGACGTGTCTCTCATATATCTTCCCCAGATTTAGGGCAAGTTGTAATGCACAGTTCAGTCTGCAGGTCCTTTTCTTCATGAGAAGTAGGCTTCATGAGCTGACTCACTTCATAACATCCACTGTAGAGATAGTTTGTAAGTGGAATAAGACGACTGTGTCCATTCACTAAGTGTCAGGAGGTTCCTCAGACTCACAGTCTCTCTCTTATGCCTCAGAACCTGAAATTCTGCCATAATTTCATTTTTAGAGAAAAATATAACAACATTGCTCTTAACATGCCGTTCAATTCCACAGACATTTATTGGCTACATCCAAGACATTCCATTACCCATTATGGAAACCTCAGATTCTATTTTATTTTATGTTTCTTGCATTTCCTATATATATTTACCAAATCCCATCCACTGATAGCTTAAAAATACCTTTCATATCTGGGCCTTCCTTTCTGTTTCAATGCTGCCGTGGCTCAAGTAATCGTTTGTTCTTGGTAATATGCTTTATCTAGCCTCCTATCTGGCATCTCTGCCTCTGGGGAATGTATTAATGAATAAATGGGTGAGTAAGTAAAATCTGGTGACCTACAAACTCCTTAGCTGGCATTCAAGTTTCTTCATAATTCATGTTCTCCCACCTCATTTTCTCTTCTTCCTTTCTTTCCTTCCCATGAAATTCCTGTGGTTCCAGGCAAGCTGTCATTATTCCGAGGGTGACATTCAACATCATGGACTCCTGCTGAGGCACAGGCACCAACCAATCAGAATGAACACTAAATACAATGAACACTAAATAAATAAGGTGGCTGTGAGTGCAGATTTTTCCTGCACAATAGTGTTCTCGTTTCCATGATTTTATGCTGCTTTTTGCAAAGGATACTATCACCTCTTCTCTACATCCCAGTTAAAATTCTTTAAGGCCATAGTAATAAATGGCATGTTCAATGAGCATTCTTAACCAACCTCTCCAAGGAAAAGGTCCAATTCCTTATCTATGTTTCTACTGGGTCTTATACCATACCCATACTTACACACCTTATGTTAGAGAATAATGACAGCCCTTATGTTGATGAAATGCTTTTGTCCACCATAAGACTATGTTTCTTGGTTTAGGGATTACTCTATACTCATCTCAGTAATTTCCACACCCAACGTAGTGCGTGGCACTTGTCGGTACACAATAAATTCTTGATAGATGAATGAGTCAACAAAGGAAAAGGGTTAAACCAATGACTTTGTCATTGCCTGACTTTGGGGCAGAATCATTTATCCAACTTGTGAGTATAGCGTTTTGAAGGACTAGAACACAGTCCTTGATCTGAATCAAAGGAAGAAAAAAAATACTCCGGACTTTGGGCCACCATCTAGAAAAATCAGACCCAGATGGGGTGGGTGACTTCTGGGTCAGCAGGACACACCAGACACCCCAAAACACCCCAGAATTATGATGTCCAAGATACTGTCATTTCTTAGATCATTGGAAGAATTCAGCTTCTCACTTATTATTAGCTTCAGTTTTTTTCTTCTCTAAAGGAAATTCATTTTTTTTAGACAAGTGCAACAACCTCACAATTACATCAAGATTATCAAACATTCTTTATCCTGACACAGGAAGAATGCAATGCATAGATTTAAGAATACTTATTCTTTACAACTTTAGTAGCAGAGCTGGACTATGTAAGCAATTCTCCTGACAAGACTTATGTTGTCTTATGGAACAGCACCCTAGAGACTCTGGGGACTGTTAAATGGATGGGCACAAATGATGGCCACACCAATGACACAGTCAGTGAGTTAACCTCCCCTAATACCACAGAAGACACCTGGTACTCAGAATCACTGAAAACATTAGAAAAACTGGTACATCCAATCCTTTGGTCTCATCCGGTCCCCTGGCAGTTACCTATAACAGGACTATTGGTTTCAATCCCGGTCAGATTGCCAGGTGTTTGTTGGCTTCACTCTTAAAGAATAGCTAAGAGAAGAACATGTCACCCTAAGGGCCACACACCTCCCATGCATGCTCTGTGCTTATATTTTAAAAGCAAGTAATAAGCCTCTAAAACTTTTAGAAGAGGCATTTAAGCACAGGCTACATTGTAGGGTGTAATATAGAGTAGGAACGCAGCTTGGGAGGTTAGTTATGCATATATTTTGCATATTTAAGATAGGATTCAATAGTCTACACTATAAATAAAACTCAATGGTAACGTCTAAAAATACGTAACATAATCAGGAATGGTCTGCTAGATATTTTATTTCATAAGAAGAAATTCTGCCAACTACAATACCTGCATTAATAAAAACAGACTTATTTTTAATAAAGCTTGATTTTTAAAACACTGTGATTAGCCCCAGGGTCTCCAACAGTGTCTACGTAATAAAGACTATTTTATCAAAAAGCCTGCTTTTACTGATTTTTATTGAATCTTTGAATTGCCCCCCCCTCCAACTTCCCCCTCTTGGGCAGTAGGGAACAGAGTCACAGACATTATTATCCAGTCTCTGTTTAAAACAAGATTCACAATGCCCAGAAGCTGCAGGATATACAGGGATCCTTTTCAGTCACGACAAAAGGGTTATAAAAAAAAAAGAAAAGAAAAATCTTTGTCTACCTGTAAATACACATGAGACAGAAGTCCAAAATAGAAATGTGGAAAGGAAGTAATAGTGGAAGCGGAGGCACTCGTCACAGGCAACCCCTGACACCTGTGTGGTGGGAGGGCTTTGTAACTCCTATGCTGTAACCTTCCCTGGAGAAAACTGCCCGCTCATGCGTGCTGAAAAGGACCAGCTCAAGGTCTACTACCCTGCCAGGATGAGACCGGGTTATGATCAGCTAGCAAAACACAGATCTTCATCCATCACTGCAATGTAGATTAACTTGGTTCTCTGTTTCAAACTTTAATATTAAATATATATATTAGTGTCTGTGATTTCTTTAATGCGTGCAACCTACCTCTTGAAGACTTGATAATCCATTCATGCAGCAAAGTGCCCATGTGAAACGTCTCCCTAGCTGAGGTCTGGGAGTCAATTAACCTCTCTGAGCCTCCGTTGTTTAAACATGACTTATTTCACTTCCCGGGTCGCTGTGAGGCTCAGAGAAAATGAATGTAATTGGTGAAGAGAAGGTGCTCAGAAATGTTGGCTGTTATTATCATTATTAGATAGAAACAGTGTTTTACTTCGGGCCAACTTCCATCCCAGGAGAAAAACGGTGACACAGGCGCCTCTCGCCCTGGAATGGCGTTCTGCCACACAGCTATTAATCTTTCTCACTCCACCAGAGTTACAACAGGGATCCAATTACTGAAGCTTTTTCCTTCGTTCTTTTAGAAGGCAATGTGTGCTCTAAGGAAAGACACTGCATGATCGTTTGCTTGTGAATATACCGTTTACCCGCGTCTTTCACTGATGTTCCTAACATTAAAAAAAAAAAATCACTTCGGTATTGATGGAAAGGAAGTCAAGAATGTCAGAAACAGTAAGTTAGGAACAACTATCATTTTGTAGATACTAGAAGAGAAACAAGAAGCACAACACCTGGGTACTGCAGACATCCTTCTATAAAGGACTTGTCTATCGTTTTGACAGATCACTTTGGGAATTTTAATAGACTCCACAGCCTCTCCATCTTGAGGAACATTCCCCTGATGCTTTCCCTCGCTGCTCGAGCTCTTGCTAGTGGTCAGTTCAAATTTAAGCTAGCCAAGATACATCCCCAGACATGGCCAGATAGGCCCCGCAGGTGAAGAAATGACAACAACAGAATGATGAAGAAGGAAACACGCTAAGTCTTGAGCCACCAGGTCCGCTGCCAAAGATGTGAGGGTATGGGACCCCTGCCCAGCAATGCCCACAGTATCACTGACACCTGCTACTCCTCTACTCCTCGTCCCTTTACCTTTTCCACTCGTCTTCTCCAGGATGTCTTCCAACTGAATAAGTCATTTACTTCTTTGATCTCTTTCCAAAGCACTCCTCTTCACTAAGGAGTTGAAGCACCCTCCCAATTTCCCCTTTCTATATCTCCTTCTCATCCCCCACAAAGAACTCTATTCTGAAGATTTATCTCTGTTCCATGCTTCTCTGGTTCTCTTTTCATCTATGCTATTCCTCTTTCTCCACAGACTCCCTTTGAATGCATGCCGACATCTTAGCATACTCCTCGATTTCCAGGCGACACTGACAGGTAAGAAATGAATCTTTGAACTTCACCCTACCAATTAGTGGTGAATTGTTTAACTCGTACACACTTTATATTCAAGTTGTGATCAACCGAGGTTCATACTATGGAACTTTGTGGGCTGTATCTAGCCTGGGAGCGACAGTGTTCACCATGCTTGTATCTAACATGTACTTACTGCATGCTCACTGCGACTGTGAGGTACAAAGCTGAACAGGCAGGTAGCTCAGAGCATTCCTACCTCACAGATGTCACCCTGGGATTCGTTGGAATTTGGTCCAAGGAGTCCCCTCAAAATGCAGCCTTTTCTCAGACTTCCCGGATCACTGAGCTACAGTATGAGAGCAAAATAACCACACACACAAAGAGAGAGTAACGCAGCGGGGAAAAGTACACTGGCTTTGCAGTCCGACAGACCTTAATGCAAACACCACATCTGTGATTTTCCTGCTAAGTTTTCACAGGCAAATGACGTAACTACTCTGACCTTCGGTTTGTTCACCGGTAAGTTGCTGGTTCTAATATTTCTTGCAGGACCACCAGGGACAAATGACAATATATTTTAAGTACTTAGCATGGTAGTCAATACGTGAGTGGGACCATTCTGGCGGGGCCTCTGTGTTACAAATCACCCCTGGAATTGTGAAACGCTGTAGCCCTAATAGGTATTATTTCTTAAAAAGAAAACACCAGCGCAAGCACTATAGGAATTTGAAGAAGAGCATTTCATTGTAATTAGGGGGAGAAGGGGAAGGTACTATGAGGTACTAAAATGCGCCTTTAAGATATTGAATTTCATTCAAACATGCATGGCTGGCAAAGATGTCCTCATTTCCGGAAGTCCCTGACCTTCTAATCTCAATGAATTGTAACTAGTTTCAAGAAACAATTTTGAAATTACCTTTGCTGTGTCCTTCAACTATTTCATGATTAAAACAATCTATTTTTGTACTCTCATTTCATAAAATATTTTCAGTGTTAAAATTATCCTTAAAACTACCTCAAGTTCTGTGCTGCACAGGATGTTGGTGGTCTGTTTTACGTCACATATTCCATTCCCAACAAGATGCAGAATTTTATACAGACTGTTTCTCAAGTATATCATGTTCTTTACATACAATATGATAGTTCTGGACTGACCAGGTGGTGATGAAGTAGATAGAGCATCAGCCTGGGATGCTGAGGACCCTGGTTCGAAACCCATAGCTTGCTGGCTTGAGTGCAGGCTCATTGGGCTCACCAGCTTGAGCATGGCATCACTGGCTTGAGCATGGGATGATAGACATGACCCCATGGTGGCTGGCTGGAGCCCAAAGTTGTTAACTTGAGCCCAAGGTCACTGGCTTGAGCAAGGGGTCACTGACTCAGCTGGAGCCCCCGAGTCAAGGCACATATGAGAAAGCAATCAATGAGTAACTAAGGTGCTGCAAATATGAATTGATGTTTCTCATCTCTCTTCCTTCCTGTCTGTCTATCCCTGTCTGTTCCTCTCACTAAAAAAATAAAATAAAATAAAATGGTCCTCTCCTCCCACCAGAAGGGAGCACTCTTTGGGTTACTACACTACTAAATGGGTTGCAGTTTTTCTACCTTCTCCTGGAATACCATGTGAAAGATGTCCACTGAGAGTCAGAAAGGCTGTCTTTAACCAAAATGAAACTTTAACTGCTCCAGAAAGCTACCTGGTTCATTAGTAAAACACACTAATCAATTAAGCAAACTCAGAGCTAATTCTACTAAACCTTATCATTCCTTTGAAGAATAAAGAGAAATTAATATTTCACTTAAAAAAAAACAAATAAATAAAAGATGGAGAGAAGTTTCAAATGATAAAACCTGCAAAACAAGGTAACAACAATTACTGAATATATAAATAAATATAATCTTAGAGCTCAAAACAAGATCTGCATTCAATCCATAGAACATGTGTTCCCTGAGTGAAAAAGCCTCCTTTGAAACTGAGTATCTGTATAAACAATGAAGGGGCTAAAACAACTCATTTTATTGCAGGCAACTGCTATTAATGTCACAGAGGGGAGAGATACAGCCTTCGCTTTCATATTCCAGTCCTGCAGGAAAAAATATGCATATATACATATATATATATGAAAATAGTCTGAGACAGATCAGCACATATAAATAGCTCAATGCAACATCTGTACCAGTCCTTAAGATTGTATTAAAGCGCTCGCTGTTTATCAGGTTGGTAAATCAGATCAGCTCCTACTTATTTAAATTGCCAGTTGCTGGGCAACCACATCTTCTGTCAACTGTCACTCACTCTTAACTTTCTCGGCAATACTCCTTTGAGAAAAATAATGTAGTGAAAAAATATTGAGATGCTTATTTGGGGCATAAGAAATGCACTTAACTTTATCTCTGAGCTTAGAGAGTCTGAGAATTGAATGATATTGAGAAAAATCAAGATGTTTAGTGAGTTGGAAGAGGGGCGGCGGTCATACAGGTAGTGAAGTGGGTGAGCACCCAGACAGAAAAGTTGAGGGACTTTGTTAAAGCTTCACTTTGGAACCTGGTCCACAGGAGAGGCGTGTGTGTGACACCAGCTGTCCAAAAGATATATGCACTTGGGTTGGGAGCGGGGCAGAGATAGGTGATTCTCAACAAAAGTAATGTCGAGTTATTTTATGGTCATATGCTCATCACTTAAGGAGAATAACTGTTATAGTCACAGTAACCAACTATTCCTTGCTTCACATGCTGCCTTTTTTTCACCTTGGAGACTTAGAAACAAAGTGCTTTTCTACCATATCATGAAAATTTCTACTATGTCAATGTTGTTTCATTTTCTTGGATGTAAAATCAGCATCCACTGTTTTACTCAGTCCAAGAGCTGTTATCTTTCAGTAGTAGAAACCTTCTCATCCAGGTAAGGCGTTTTCTCAGCCATGAAGCTAACATAATAGAGTATCCCCGAAGTTCCCCCTGTCAATACAATTAATTCTGGAATGGCCGCTCTCCGACTCTGTGAGCCTTAGTTTGGGACCCAATTGCCTCTAAAGTTCTTCTAGGCAATAACATTTCATATACCCTTCAATCTTTAAATTAGATAGTTCTCAGTTGCAGCCTATATAAAACTGAGTCAACCGAATAAATCAAACTTGTTTATGTAGCTACATCTCACAAATATAGATAGAAATGTGTATCACTAGAGACAAAGGACATTATTAAAATGTAAAATTTGCTCTGCTGCACAAACATTTAAAAAATAAAGACGATATCTTTATGACTTCAGGTAGGATATTATTTCTTAAGACAGAATTTGTCAACTATGAAATGGAAACCTTTGTTCAAGAAAAGAAACTGTTAAATAAAAGTGTAAAGATAATTAACACTGAGGAAAAAATATTGCAATGCAAACCAACAAAGAACAAGTAATGGGAATATTTTTTAAACACCTATAAATCAAAACAAAAAAGAACAATTAGAAATAGGAGAAAGAATGAACAGTGACCTAAAAGGGAAAACTTCAACAGTCAATTATTATCTGAAAACATGCTCAATGAAGATACCAATCATGCCTATCAGACTGAATATCATTTTTTAATCTTACGATCTTAGTGTTGGCAAGGATATGAAACAACTGAAATTCTCATACACTGTCAAAGATAGTGTAAATGCAGGCACCATATAGCATAGCAATTTAAAGCTATCTAGTCAAGCGGAAGATTTATATACCCTATCACCTGTGGTAGGCAGAATAATGCCCCCCCCCAAATAAATGATGTTTAGAACCTTATTCCCAGAACTTGTGACTATATGACCTTACAAATGGGAATTAAGATTGCCAATGGAATTAAATTTGCTAATAAAATAGAAATATTATCCTGGATTATTTAGGTGGGTCCAGTGTATTCCCAAGATTTGTTAAAAGTTCAAAATGGAGGCAGAGAGAGTCCATGTGACCGTGGAATAGTAACCAGAAAGATGCAGAGTTGCTGGCTTTGAAGACAGCTAAGGCTACAATCCAAAGAATGCGAGCAGACTCTAGAATCTATAAAAGGCAAGAAATTAATTCCCCCAAACCGGCTCCATAAAAAACACAGCCCTGCCAACACCAGTTAATAATACTCTCACGTGTCTTTTTGGACAAAATCACAAGAATGTTCACAGTGAGACTATTTAGACCAGAAAATTTGGAACTTATCTTCATCATCAGGAGAATGGATATATGAACCTTTGGTAATCTATGGAACAGAATGGTATATAGTAATTAATATAATGAACCTAGAGTTATATATAACATGGACACAACTGAAAAATTAGGGTAATTAATAAAATAAGCTAAAGCATGATTTATATAATATACCATTTTTACAAGGTTCAAAAAACATACTAAAATGATATGATGATATTTGTGGATAAATATCATATATTATAATTAAAGAAATGAATGGGAATGACAAACACCCTACTCAGGATATGACTATCTCAGAGGAATGAGTGAATTGTACAGAATGCTTCAAGCATGCCTTAAATGCTCTATTTCATGAAACAAAAATACGAAGTCCCACAGTAAATAAGACAGAAAGTAAAGGTCTGTCGAGTCCAGAGCAAGTAGATGACCATTAAATGTATTATTCATATTTTTCTGTACTACTGAAATCTTTCATAATCAAAAAATAAACAGCATATTCTCCAAAGATTTGTTTTCGATGTGTCCACTGGCAGCCGGGCAATTGATACTTCCCAAGTTCACAGAAAATGATCTCACCCAAGGAAGTATCCCTATTAACTTGCCAATTAAAAGACAAAAATACCAAAAAGCAAATATCAATATTTGACCCAATTTTTGTCACCTTCCAAATGTACACTGAAACAAGCAGATTTTTATTTTTCTGTTTATTTTAAGCAATTTTACCTCCCATCTGAAAGTCAAGAAGTCATTCACATTGGGAGGATTTTTTCTGCATGTCTGCAAATAGGCACACCCCACTGTGAAGGAGTCTATTTGTAAGTGGGTATTTATGAAATGGACCGTAAGAAATATGCTGTCACCTTTCAAACAAAAACTGAGATGGTTCATTTAGAAACGCAGGGTTTAAATAAGTTGTTAAATAAACAAAACAATTTTCTACTTACCATTATCAAAACCCACCATCAATAAGGATTAATTAGCCTATTAGCTCTAGACACGAGTATTGAGAAAAATAGATATAAATCTACCTTTTGTGGTTTAATATTTTTTATTTATTATTTGTACTTCCATCAAACATGTTACAATTCCTATTCCTCTCTTAAGTGGCAAGGTCTGTCTAATGCCCCGAGGGCATTATGAGATGATTAGGAAATGGCTATTCCGTTTCTTGGGAAAATGTAAAAACTGAGGGGGTTTTCCACTTTATTAAGCTTTTCCTCATGAATGGAAAACTTTAACTCTTTCTCTAGGAAGCAGTCACAACTCAAAATATTTGCACTAATTTGTCTTTGCCAACTTAAATATATGACATGGGTAAAAGTGGAGTCATTGTATTACAAACCATTGTTATTCAAATAAAGCCTACTTCATCTCTCAACCAGACAAGGTCCCTTGTCTTTTAAGCCTTAGAAAATTGAATGGATTATATTGAGTTCTGGAACACAAAATTTAATACCTGTGCCTTCCAGAACACCAACCACAAACAAAAGGCAGTAATACCAGTTCTAAAAAAAAAAAAAAATCATGTTTCTTTGTTTTCCTGACCAAGCCAACTCTGAGTTCAAGTAAATATATGCTTCAATCAACAGTACTGAATATCAAAAATAAAGGTTGCCGTATCACTATGCCTAAAATAAAAGATAAACATTCTACTCCAGTTTAATTATTATAATACTATTAAGGGTATTAATGGAATAAGAACTATTACATAAGAAATAATGACTTGAGAAGTATCCCAGCCAGATATGATTTTATAATCAAAGCTTGTCCCTTTCATTAATGCCCTGCATTTATGCAAAGCATGACTATACTTAGCATTCCGGAATCACTTGATGGAGTTATTCAATAAGACCCTTTTCCTGTCTTGATCTTCTCTTTTTTCTGTTTCTTTTTGCTCCAATCAGTCAGCATAAGACCTTTCTTTTGGTGGATCTACATTCTTATATACTGTCTATGTGATCCTTTCTCCAGAGAAATGTCATCCCATTTTCCATCCAATTCTTCTGAGGTCTTCCTTCTCTGGTTAGGATCGTTCCTCTTACTCCTCTAAGGCTGGGCTTCCTAACCTTCACACAATAGCAATCCCTGAAACTTCCTGTCTGCTTTTCTTTCCTTCAGAGGAAACTCCCCACTGACCTCTCATAGATCACCTGAACATATCCAAATTCATTCTATGGACAAATAAACTGAAATCATTTAAAAGATGTTCTCTGCATTAGTTGAGACATACCTTTCTGTAAGTTCTATTTACTGGACTATTTCATTTAGTCTCCTGTGGGTGACCTAGAATCTGTGTTACATCATATGGTCATTCACTTACCTGAATGCTATTATATTTTCTTCAAATATTAATTAAATACTTTCTATTCAAATAAGCCATCATCCCTAATACCTTTAGCCCCATGAGTATGCACAGTTCTCACTACCAATACATGTAACTCAGAGATATGAGCGGTTTATGCCTGGATAATAGATTGGCATATATGAAATAACACTGCCCTTACCAGCTCAGTCTAAAAGCACACTACTGCACCCAATCCCATTACATCACCCAGGCTTTATTACTTGAAATCATTTATCTCCATGAGAAATTACCTTACTTATTCATTGCTTCTGTTGAGTGTCTGCCTCTAGTCAGACCACAAACTCCATAAAAGTAAAGGTGATGTCTATCTAATTTACAGGAACCAGAAGACAGTGTCTGGCATATGACAGCTCATCCATATATACCGTTGACTGTTCAAATAAAATCTACTTAAAATATTGCTTCTCAATGTTTTTCACCTGACATATATTCAGGATCACTAACTGATCTAAATCACACAATGCCTAAGTGCTGCCCATAAATTATAGAAACATAGAATGAGGGACACTTAAGTCTTTGAGGATAGGGAGTGTTCCCAGGATGACAAATTGGGTTCTACAGGAGGAACAGGGAGATATCAAAATACATATGTAAAATACATATGTAAACAAGCAGTACAGCAATGTGCTTCTGGTTCACTTTTTTAACCTTCAGAAGGTTTGAGACTTCAAGGAGGTTAGAAGAAAGGTATCACAGGGACAGAGAAGAGAACATGTGAACATCATGGAATTAAGAAAAAGAAAATCTAGGAGCTGCCATTGACTGACCAACATGATGGCCCAGGAGAAGATGGGAAGGGGAAAGGCAAGAAGGGAGGCCAGGGAGTTATCAGGGCAAATCCTGAAAAGTGGAGCTTTGGGAGCCACTAGAAGGATTTACACCAGAATATGGGCTAATTAGGTCAATAGAGAAAAGGAGTATATTAGTTCAGTTCAGCGTTACAAAGTGAATTTAAAAGCATAGCAACATGACTCAAGCCTGGCCAATCAGTGTCTTTTCTTGGGAAGACTGTTCTTTCCTCTGTGACCACCATCTCAGAATGATGCATATTGAAGAGGCAGGTATAACTAGGGACAGGGAGCGTGGGTCAGAAGTTGCAACGGGATTCCAAATAAGAGATGGAGGGAAACTGGACAAAGTGACGAGAGTAGGGTTGGACCAGGGAGAATGGAGCACAGGGACACGCAAAGAGGTGGGACCCACAGGGCCAGCCAAGGCAGGGGGGAGTGAAAGGGAAAGTCAGATGAGCCCGCACTTTCTTCTTCTTTTGTTAGTGGAATTGTGTTGCTTTTATTATTGTACTTATCAATTAGAGTTTGCATTCAGTATTATTTTGTATTTGTTTCAGGTATACACATAGTGGTTAGACAGTCAATAGTGTTCAAAGTGATGTTCCTGATATTTCAAGGACTGACCAGAGGAGGTCCTATCACAGAAATCAGGAATAAGGAACGAGAAGCAGGCGCTCAGCAGGCCTCACTTTCCCTGAACTGAGGGAAGCAGACACATCAACACATTCAAGGTTCTCTCTGAGAACTGGTCTTTAAGGGGATTTTCGCTTCCCCAGGCTTTTTTAATTACTTTAAAAATGTATTATTCATAAATAGAAATTTTTTAAAAAATTACCAGTGTCATTATTTGATTTACTTCCCACTGAAGAGTGTAAAATTCATTAAAATCAAAACTAGGTATGACGTGTAGACGCATTTAGAGGTTTAGAGATTTCTTTTTTTGCCTAAATATAACCAGCAATAAAAGACTATGACACTACCAGGTGATTCATGTCAACTTGGGCTTCTTTTCTTCTTCTAATGAGGTTATCTGCCACAGGCCACAGAATGTTGTGTAAGGTGTTCTATTAAGGTATGTCACACACAGCCATGATCTGCACCAAATTAATACATAAAACAAAAGGGACACTCACTTCCTATAAACTAATTATGTTGCTTTCAATTTTTCCTTCATTAGAGCAACAACACATCTTACATACTAAACATCTTGACATGGTAATTTAAACAGATTCTACCATTCTGCTAATAAACAAACTTTCATGGTAATCAGACTGACCATGGGCATTACATAGACAGTATTTTCTCAGATGTGTCAATGTAGTCAGCTGTGTGGTTAGGATTAACAAGTAACCCCATCTCCTGATTTCTTTGAGGAATTTTCCTTCCAGGTTTCAAAAAAGAATTATTAGTAGTATTTGTAACGAAATGCAAATATGCCACTGCAGACATTTATTTACTTATTCAACAGTAGGTCTTGGGAAAACACCAGTTCACAAAAGAGAAGGTAGAAATAACTCCCCACCTCATGAAGTTGACATTTGGGTGAGGAAGCAGCAGGGAAGTCCCTCCACTAGGTAGCCATAAGTCTACATACTCTAAAGAGTGGGTTTAATGGACGCTGGTGGGACTGAACGTACCCAACAACTAAACCCAGTGCTTCTGTGGATGCTGCTCAACTAATGGAAGATTTTAAGGAAAGAGGCCCTATCAGCTCGGTACGATGTTTGCAGCTGTAAGTATACTCCACAGACTTGGAGGCAAAAAGACCTGGAATCACAAGATAGAAACATATAGCTGAATATGCTTGACCTGCTAAACCCCACTGGATGGAGGTTGACTGCTCTATTTTAAGGGAGGTAAACGTCTACAACCCTCTGCATGTGCCACCTGAGATGAGGTTCCTGGAAGAGGCATGCTGGGAGGCTATTGGATTGGCTTCAGATGGCAGGTCCCAGGAAGGAAACTAAAAGCTGCATGGCTAGATGTCCCTCCTGCTAGGAATAGAAACAGCTCAGAAATTAACCAGACTCTACTTCTCTCGTATGATGAAAGCTGTACAAGAAGTCTATATGGTGATAGATGTTGACTTCATCCCAGTAACAACAGAATTGAAGGTCCATTGGTTAGGGCAGTGCTAAGACTCCAAAGTACTTATATGTATTTTTTCAAAGGGGAGAAATACCTCAGGTATAAGAATAAGAACAAGCCCTGGCTGGTTAGATCAGTATATTAGAGCATCATGTGAATATGCCAAGGCTGCAAGTTCGATCCCCCTTCACAGCACATACAGAAAGCAACCAATGTATTCAATACTAAGTGGAACAACAAGTGAATGCTTCTCTCTCTTAAAATCAATCAAAAAATTTTAAAATCAACCAGCAAATGCAAAAATAACTAACAACAAATCAATGTTTCTCTCTTTCTCTCTTACTGTCCCTTCCCCTCTCACTAAAATCAAAAAAGAAAAAAGAAAGAAAGAAAGAAAGAAAGAAAGAAAGAAAGCAAGCCAGTGGAGTAGGAAGGGTTCATAAGATTGATGATTTTGGAAGCACCTAATATTTTAAAAACAGTGTCATTGGATCAAATTAAGTGATTTCTCTGGGCCACACTAAGATACTTTTAATCCCTTCTATGGCCCCTAAAATATGCTTGCAAGGGATGGAGAAAGGGGGGAGACCCTTAGAGATATGGCTTCTTCGCCACTGAGCTCCAACTTCCCTAACAGACAGAGTAACTTCTATACTGACAGCAGGTTGGGGCAAGAATTCTTCAGGTAAGACTTATACTCAATTAGGATTTAGGAGAAAAGTCCAGAAACAATAAAGGACTAAGGTCAATTTAATAAATTAAGAACCCAAGGATTTGTATGGGGAAATCATGATGGAATGAACGGAGAGGGCGTGTTCTAGACCCTATCTAATATTTTTTCCCTATATTCCAAACGCTGCTTACACTATCAGTTAAAGTCTACAGGACAAACATTTTAATAAATAATATGGTAGAGCAGGACCAAGACTGTGGTTATTTCAACTTATTAATAATGAAATAACACAAGTCCCTAAGAAGAAAGGAAGTATGAAAATGCAGAGAGGTAGAAGTTGAGCCCCAATCCCTCCCCAAAAGCCCCCCATCTGAGAGCCTCATAGTTTATCAGAAAATACAATGAGCTTCAAATGTCCCATTTTATATGATGAACAATGCTGCCTCAATAGCCACACCGCAATACCTTGGCATCCTGAAAATTTGTTCTATTTATTCAGATATGTTAGTCCTCCCTAGACTTTCTGAATATCTGAATACCGAAGTTTTAAAGTATTTACTATGCAAAATTTCCTGCCCAACCTGCCGCTCAGGAAGCAGAGCCCTGCCTGCGGGCTCTGATGGGTTTTTAGACGCCACGCACCTGGGATCAAAGGCAGGATTTTCAGATAATTTTAAAGCCCTTGCTCGGATGCTCAGGAAATGCTTGAGGTTCTTAAATTTATCACCAGACGGGGAAAAAATCTTCTTTCAAATAGATTTTTTTTTTTTTTTTGCAATCCTGAAAGTTCTTTTTAGGAAACCATAATCGCCTCCCTCAGATGTACTGTAAGTGGCATGGGAACAATACAGTTTACTTTTGAAAGGAGTCCACAAAATACTCATTACCAAACAATGGAAGCAGTGGTTCAGCAGGGCCCTTGGTTCAATTTTGAAATGCTCGGAGCCTAGAGTGGCTTGCTTGCTAATCATGGCACCTGGCTTTTCACCAGCTGAAGACGCTTGTTTTCAGACTGGCTGGTTTCTTCTAAAGAAAAATCCTGCTCGTTGAGAATTGTAGTTTTATGAAGGGACAGGAAGTTGAATTTTATTATAGTTGTTTTATTTTTTAAAAAGAAGCTAACTATTTGAATTCCCATTCAAAATATGGGTGACCTCCAAATTAAATGCTGTATCAAACATAGCTGCTTTGTTCTTAATTTTATATTTATGACTAAAGAAATTTAAGGTAAAGGATACACACACACACACACACATTCAATGTCATAGGCATGTAGAGTCAACTTTTTGGTACTGAGAAGAAAAAAACTAATTTCATTTTTCAAAGTACTGCATGCTGAGCAATAACTTCAAAAATATTTCTAAGTTAATATAATTAGATGGGGGTAGTTATTTGCACAGCTAAGTAAAAGGAAAATCTTGACTAATCAGTTGTCCAAACAAAGCTACTAAGAAATTCCTCCTATGCATTATAAAGTTTTAATACAGTTTTCTCATTTTATTAGAATTATAATAACAATGAGAGATGAGATAAAATCTGGATCTAGTCAAAGAGTGACACGTAGTTTTCTCTAAATTCTGGGGAAGATGACATATCACTTTTTACTTTGGTGTGCCCAAAGAGAAAAACCTGTAAAATCAGTTGTATGCTGGTATCCAAATTGAAAATAAAATACCACAGAATTCAGTGCACTCACTCTCATCTTTAGATCAGTTTAGTCATTGAGAAGATAAAGGCCACTTCCCTGTTGCAAGGATCCCAAGCAGGAAACTGTCCTGCTACCACCTGTTTCTCACTGACGCCTCCTTTCTACAGGTGGAAGGCTCCCTGTATGTTTGTAATTTCACTTTGGCAAGTTGTGACTTGTACCTGAGCAATGAGTTCCCTGGCTTTGGGGGACAAGCCTGCATTCTGCCCTTGCTTTTTTTCATGGACTGAGGCTGGTTGGGGGTGGCTTGGACTTCTCTGTGCTGTTGTATTGATTTTCTAGGGCTGCCATAACAAATTATTGCAAACTGGTACCTAAATACAACAAAATTTATTCTCTCACGTGAGTTTTGGAAGCCTGACATCCAAAATCAGTTTCACTGGATGAAACAAGGGGTCAGCAGGATCACAGTCCACCAAAGCCTCTAGGGGAGAATCTGTTACTTAGTGTTTCTGGCCTCCGATAGTCACTGGCATTCCTTGGCTTGTGGCAGCATCACTCGAATCTGCCTCCATAGTCACGATGCCTTCTTCTCTTGTGTATGCATCAAATATCCTTCTGTCTCTCTCTTATATAGATTTATGTGATTGCCTTTTGGGCCTGCCTACATAACACATAATAATCAGGATAATCTCAGGTTCTTTCATTTAATTGTATCTTCCAAGTCCATTTTTGGTCATATAAGGTGACATTCACAGGTTCCAATGATTGGGACAGGGTTATTTTATGGGGTGCCATTATTCAACCTACTACAGGAATCTCATACAGTCCAATATATTATAGAACCATTTGCAAAACCTTCCAATTTATTTCTCCACGACTCACAGAAAACAAACAGATATCCAAACATAGTATGTGCAGAGCGTAAGTAAAGGCTCATATGTTCCGTAATTTCTCATTGCTGGGGGTAAGATAAAGTATCATAAAAAAAAAGTCTAGATAATAATGGTATGATGATAGCCGACAAAATGACATATTTAATATTCCTCAGCATTCTTTTTCATCTCTAAAACATATCATTTTAAAAATATTGCCAAACTCATCTGATTACCAACTTTAGAAATGGAAGATTTTTCAACTGCTAGTAAATACAAACATAATCATAACATCCATTTGTTGGGACTCTGCCACTTCTCATGCTAGAAATCCTTATTCTGGAGAACCAGGAAAGTAGAACAAAGAGAGTCAGGCACACTGAACTGAGAGTCCCGGATATGAATCCCAGCTTTGCCCCCGCAGGTGAATGACTTCAGAGCAGCATTTGTGCTCAGTTTGCCAATCTGTGAAGACAGAGCTGTCCCTGGGCATTTCCCTGCCATTCAAGATCTATAATGAAATAAACTTGAGCCTCTAGTGCTTTGGCTGGTGCAAGTCCAGAGTAATCCTACCTCTTCTGCTACCAGTTCTTGGGGAGGCTGCAACCTGTCACCTCCCTGCTGTTTGGGCTTTCTCCAGCATTGTGCGTACTTGAGCCAAGAGCCCAAATTTGCATACACAATAATAATAATAATAATAATAATAATAATGAAAAAAGAACAACTATCAAAAGCGTCCCACTCATCCTTCTCTTCGGTTCCCTTTTTTCTCCTCCTCTCATCTCTATTCCACAGTCCCTCTCTCCGAGATAAACCCAGAACTCCAAGCCCTTCCCACGTTACTCTGAAATCCAGTTCTCACTCTGAAGTCTCAGCACCAGTGACAAGACGAGAAGCCCTTGATAGGAGAGAGGGCGAGAAAGGCATTGGGTAGGGCAGAGCCTTTATCAACACGGCAGAATAACACATTTCTCTTGCTAAGAGAAAGTTTTATTTTTGTCAAAATGATAAAATCTTTTCTCCACCTTGTCACACTTCATCTTTTTAAAGATTTTATTTATTGATTTTAGAGAAAGGAAAGAGAGAGAGAAAGGCAGGGGCAAGGAGTGGAAAGCATCAGTTCGTAGTGGCTTCAAGTATGTGCCTTGACTGGGCAAGCCCAGGGTTTCGAACCAGTGACCTCAGCATTCCATATTAACACTTGATCCACTGTGCCACCCCAGGTCAAGCCTTATCACACTTTAAATGGGCTAATCCTATCCACTTGGAAAGATACTGGTGCGAATTAAAAGAGACAATAAATGCAAATAATTTAGCACATTGTCAAACTCATATAATGAATTCAGTAAGACTTATTGCTATCATTATTAATATTACTAGTGTGCTACAGGGATTTAAATGAGATGTCTTTCGATATAAACTGCTTAAGAAAATCTATAGTCAATATTCTTAAAGGACTATAAAAATCATTGATGCCAGAATCATAGTTTGACTCAATGCTATATTCTAAAGGGTTGTCATGCATAAAAACAAATGCCAATGAATTCCATTCTGCAAACAATTTTGCATAGTTTTATTTTTAGTTTCACAGAACTGGCCTGATTTCTTTTCTCTGGGTAAAGAGAACCCCCTCCGAAATCCCTAATGTAGCAAACAAAGAGGAGGTATATTTCTGGTTTCAGTCAAATATTATTTGGGTTCAGTGTGCGGATAGGCACGGAGATGAAGCTAAGAACGAGAAACATTAACCTCATTCAGAATCGCGCTCAGTGTTCAAGAATGAGTGATAAGGTTGCTCATTAATGCTCACAACTTACAATCGACTCCCTTCTTTTTCCCCTCTTAAGCAGTCCCTGTAACTAATTTCTGCCTTTAAAGAGTCATATCTAATTCCTACTGCTTCAAACAGAGCCATGCATGAGACTCTCTAAACTATATTCAATCCATGAATCTGGATAATGACAAGTATACATTCAGTTAACGGTGGAAATTAGCCACTAGTTTCATTGGTCTCAGTCCATCAGAGTTATAAAGGAATTCATATGGGCACTCATTTATTTCCCTAACAGTCATTTATTAACACTCTTCAATTAATATACGCTATGACATTAGTGAAAAACAATATGCTATCCAGTGGAATTAGGAATAAAGCAGGTCAATTTTGCATTGCTTGGCCACAAGAGAATTTAGCCTCTGAAATACCAAGCCTCTTAGTAAGGAGACTTGAACTTGCAAGCATCCCACAGCACGAACACAGAGCACGCACGGTGCCAAGGGGCCGACACAGTTACAGGAAGCTTCCACAAGGTTATTCACACAATGGTTACAATGGACCAGTTCCAGGAGGTGAACATTATAATCAAAGCTAAATTTTACTCTGTTGGCTTTGCCTGAGAAGGGGCACTCAGGCATTTAAAAAATAGAGATAAATACATATACATATATCTGTGTGCTGTACGTATACACACAGATATATGTATTTATATATGTATATGTATACAAATATATATACACAAATATATAGGTTTTTTAAAGAATAACTTCAAACAAGCGAACACGGAAATAATGCCATAGAAATGCTGCATACTTCCCATAGCAATTTCCTTCCAATAGTCAAATGGTTTTCTCTGAGTAAGCGACATAAAAGCACTTATAGAAATGTGCTGTTTTTCCTTTTTCTACAAGAATCATTTGCTTTCCATTTTGATGCTTTTGGTTATCTGACTCAAGTGAAATTTTAAGTGCAAAATAACCAACAAACACTGAGCTCATTAAGTCATTAAGAAGGTGTTCATATAGTATATACAGAATACACTAGTGAAAGTGTTCCTATCTGCCTAATAACGTGTGTATCCTATACTTGAAAATTAAGCCCAGGGATAATAACCAGGAAAAACAGACATCACACGCTGCTAAAAATAAGCTGATGCCAAAGCTACCAGTCTTAGCTCCTAAAGTCTCCCTAAAATGACAAGAAGTCATGCTGTGTCTAGTTTCAAGTCATGGATATTTGACAAGTCTTCTCATATGTCATTTAGAATATCACCACCACTTAACTAAAAGCCCAGGGGATTTTTTTTTTTTTTCTGAAGAGGGTGGTATGAGGAATAAACAGCTCAAACTACGATATGTTATGAGGTTCTGACACGTCCAAAGAGTACAGTTATTTTCTGTGATGAACCCTGTTTTTTTACTGACATGCCATGGGTGATTTGGGAAGAATCTGTTCTGCTTTGAACCAGGGTTCATATCTCTGTGGGTTTTTTGTTATTAATTTCCAATGCAATTTAAGACGAAAGCTAAGGATGACGAATTGGGGGAGGGGTTGGTGAGGAGCAAGAGTATGAATCAAATTCGCTTTCTCTGACAAACAGACCCCTGATCCTGACTGTTTCCATGGTGAACAATTTCATCTGCACTAAAGGCCAGAGGACCCAGGTAGGCCAGGGCCCAAAGTTCATAGCCAACTGATTTAATTCTGAGAGTTATTTTAAAAGACCGTTAACCTTAGGATGTTTTACAGAAATAAAATCAAATAAAAAATAAAGTCATCTTACTCAGGGGAGGCAGAGCAGTACATTGGGATTCTGATAGAAAGAAACAATATCACTTCGCATTGTCAGCCTTCAAGACCCAGTTCTCTAAAGACCGATTTAGGCTAATCTCTCCATTTTAATCCATTTGACAGATAACAAAACTAAGGCCACACAGGTCCAAAGCACTTAGCCCAGGTCATTTAATGATTTCATATCATTTTCTGACTAATCTTACCAGATGAAACATACTGTCTTTTTTAGAAATTATTAATTTTTTCCACTTAATTCAGAAGCCAATATTAGGTTTTTTGACTCCACAAAAATATAGGTTATAGACTTCATTAACAACTTTTGAGTGAACTCAGATACGACAAAATATTTTGCCTATTATTCCTCATATTACTACAATCTTATGAGTTTCCACATACCTTGAATGTAGCTATATTTTATTTCTGTCGCTAACAATTTCAAGACCATTGTGGATTTTGGAAGCTACTAATTGCCTGAAGAAAAGAGAAATAATGTCTCTGAGACACATTGGCACACTAAAGGCAAGAAAAAAGCCTTAATTGCTGGAACTTGGGAGCAAAGAGAACAAAGCAAAGGAACACATGCGAGAGAGTTTTTAAAAAGAGGCGTGCAAAGGTGTTAGAGAGTGGAGTACATTCAACTCATTGCACTAAGTCTGTAATTAGCACCTGTCCCAAAGAACAAGCAGTGATTCTCTAAAATCTACCCATTGCCACTAGCAGAAATAGCTCTTAAATACTTGATGGCAGACTCTTCCTCAATTTGCCTAAAACAAGGTGCGGAAGCTCTGTCTTAAATTTTGACTCCAATTATCTTTCATTACATCATAATTTTCAAATGTTTTATTGCATTGTTCAGATTGCAAAGACCAAAGATGGATGAGCATTGAGGAGAGGGTCTAAAGTCCTCTGTTAGGATTAAGCTACTCACTGCCTTACAATGAGACCTTCGCTTTCACCCTTTTCTCGCGCTTACAACAGTAGAGATATTTTCCTTCTCTGGGGAGTGAGACGGGAGTAGGGGTAACAATGTCCACAGCTTTGGTCCAGGAAAGACATTGACTCTTCCTTTTCTGCTTTCCAAAGTTGTTTTCTATAACTGACCTCAAAGTTCAACAGTGTACACCATGCCTCCTGCCCCACCCCACAAATAGTCCAGCCAAAAATAAATGAAGATTAGTACTTCTTAATTTCTTTTCCTAAATAGAAAACAGTGACCTCCTAATTTCCCAGAAACCACGGAATTCTGATTGGAACTACCAAACTAATTTGTTGTTCCGCTTAGTTCTGCATTCTTAGCTGTTGCTCCTGGCAGGTTCCCTGACCATGGATCGAACCCACTGTTATTCTCCCTCATTCGAATTCTAACTCCTCCTTAACACTTAACTCAATTTGCAATTATATATTCACATATATTTACTTTTTTATTGCCTTCTCCACTGACTGTAAGCTTCATGTTGTAGGTCGCTTTGTACCTAGCACAGTTCAGTGAATAGTTTATGGAGAAAGTGAACATTTAAATAAATGAGTAGATTAAGAATGGGCGAGTGGGCACCACAACCAATGCCTTACTAGACTTCACAAGTTACAGATAATTGAATATACAAAAATAGATAAGAAGTAAAAATTAATCAAATATATTAATAACAAATTTAAATATTCCATTTCCTCCTATTGTTAAATTATATTTAAAAACTGGATAGAACCATAAGTCAGGTAAAAACTAACTAAATTTATGTGTACCACTATATGTATTGTACACCGGTACAATTAAAACCTATTAAACACCTACCCATTTTATAGGTTCTATAGGTCTATTAATTCAGGTTAAAATGATGAATAGAAAACAAGGTCCTCCCCTTAACAAATTTAGTATTTAGCCTGAGAGGAAGACATGTCATAACTAGTCTGGTATTACAGAGAAAAGAAAATAATTCTACCTAGGCACACGAGGAAATAATTTGTATAATATATACTAGTCTTAAAAGGGCTTTCCCATAAAATTTCAGTGTCAAAGAAACCATACTAGTGCAGTAGGATATTTACCTTTTAGATATAAGACAATGTATTCAGTGACTTCTCCAATAGTCATAAAATAGTAAATAACACAGGATACAGGATTCAGACGCCAATCTTCCTGCTCTACATACTTGAAAGGCAAAGGTGCTTGTGTTGCGTTTTCTCTCTGGTTTGAAAGCTCATGGAGACAAATGGCTCTGGAAATCTAGATAGGCAGTAAATACAACTATTTCTGGAAGACTTCCTACTAATCATCCTATTCTCATCATCAGTAAAATGACAAGAACGAAAAAGAAAGAAGGGACTACAAGAGGGAAGGAAGAGATGGAAAAGAGAAGAGAATCAGTTACGGAGGCATTAGTTATAAGAGAAAAGAGGAATGGCACAATGGAACACCCATTAGGAAGATATTTTACCTGCCATCATTTACTTGAAACATGCCTTTAAACCCTATGAATACACCTGCCCTGTCTGTAATCAAATATAGTAAGTACATTACTGTCTGCAGAGACCTTGGAAACAGACTTTTTGACCCGCTGTTTCTCTTCCATCAGAGCATACTTGATATGGTTCTTGTAATCACTTAACTTTCCTAAAGTATTTTGAGAAGTAGTTCTGGAAATGTTTCAGATGCCTTGGGGCTTTCCATCTGAGTTGAAGCCAGTACTGAAGCAAAGGTCTCAGAGGTCACTAGTCCCGTCGCTGTTTTATTTTACCAACGAGAAAGCCAAGTGCCAGAGATGAAGTGGGTTGATCCATATTACAGTTAACAGCATACCATTTCTGCTTAGTGGTCTGAAAAAAGTTTGGGGCCCCTATTAAGTTCTTCATGGTAACCAGATAATAAAACCACCCCCATGGCCCTGGCTAGTAGGATCAGTAGATAGAGCATTGGCCTGGCGTGTGGAAGTCCCAGGTTGATCCCTGGTCAGGGTACACAGAAGTGGCCATCTTCTTCTTTTCCCCTCCCTCTCATCCTTCTCTTTCTTCTCCTCTCTTGCATCCAGTGGTTCGACTGGTTTGAGTATCAGCCCTAGGCACTGAGGACAGCTTGGCTGATTCAAGCATTGGCCCCAGACAGGGGTTGCTGAATGGATCCTGGTTGGTCAGGGCTTGTACCAGAGTCTACCTCTCTATCTCTCCTCCTCTCACTTAGAAAAATAAAACACAAAATCCCCTCCCCCCAATATACCCAATGATTTTCTAGCCAATCTCTGAGATTTCTTGGTAACAATATATTTTCTAGAGTTTTGGCAGAGTATGCAAAGTCCTGGCTTGGATCAGTTGCAGGATTTTGGTCTCTGCCACCTGGGTATATGGCCAAGTAGTTGGATATTGAGAACTCTAATTTCTGCCACTGTATTCCAATTGCACAAGAAATAAAAAATTTATTGCAAAACATTACCTTTTACTAAAAGTAAAAATATAGCTTCTGAATAGCTAGAGATCTCAATTATCTAACAAATTTTTAAAATTATTTTTATTTATTCATTTTAGAGAAGAGAGACATGGAGGGGGGGAGGAGCAGGAAGCATCAACTCCCATATGTGCCTTGACTAGGTCAGTCCCAGGGTTTTGAACCGGCGACCTCAGAGTTCCAGGTTGACGCTTGATCCACTGTGCCACCACAGGTCAGCCTCTACCAAATTTTTAAAAGTCCTTTATAACAGTTTGTTGAAAAATGCACCCGAATTATCTTTAAAATATGTGAAGTTCAGGAATCATAAGCAAAAAAGAAAAAACTATATTGATCAAATTTTAGATGTTAGATTTAAATAGTCACAAATTGAGGTTCTTTGAGGATTAACACTGCCAGAATAAATTTTACAAAGGGTTTCAAAACTCATCTCCATTTTCTTTGCATGGTGTCTGAAGTTCTGGCCTCTGGAGTTATTGTGTTAAAGCAGTAGATGCGTCAGGTTGAGTTAAATAAAATATGTAACCTGGAAGAAATGATGCAAGAAACCATTAGCTCTGATAAACAGGTTAACCCATACTACTTTACCAGATCCATCCCTGAACACTTTGAAATATAAGGTCCTCACTTAGTGGTCCTGAGTAGGAAACTTCAAACTAAAAAAGCAAAGAATGGGATTTGCTGTGGTCTAAATATTCCTGTTTATTAAAATTCATGTTTAAATCCTACCCCACAAGATGCTGCTATTAAAAGGCAGGACCTTTTGGAGGTGATTAGGTCATGAGGGTGGAGCCCATATGAATGGGATTAGTGCCCTCATAAAAGAGGCCCCTGATAGATTCCTAGCCCCTTCTACCACAGAAGGCTCTCACCAGACACCAGATCTGCTGGTGTTTGGATCTTGAATTATCCAGGCTCCAGAACTCTGAGAAATAACTTTGTTGTTTATATACCCCCCAAACAATGGTATTTTGTTATAGCAGCCTGAAGGAATGGAGACGGACTACACCAAAGCCAGCAGCACAGAGGGGGGTGCTGAACAGCTTGAATGCCTAGAGAAGGGGAGGGGAGAAAGAGACGCTGATTGAGTTGCCAGATTTAGCAAATAATGATAACCAAGGTTGCTCAATTCAATTTAAATTTCAGATAAACAATAAATATCTTCAGTAAAAATATGCACCATGCAGTATTTGGGACATACTTATACTAAAACAATTTATTTGTCGATAAGATAAAATTCCAGTTGAATTGGACATACTGTATCTTACCTGGCAACCTAGACACTAGCGAAGAGGAACAGAAGAAGCACAGAAGCCAAATGACTTTGGTTAATATCCCAGATCCGCCGCTGACCTTATGTTATGCCTTCAAACTCTTTGAGAATCACTGGGAACCTGAAAGGATTTTTGCAACGTGAAAACTAAAAAGAATATTAAAATACCAATGTGTTCCTTTATCCTCTTGCCTTCACATATTTAGTAATTCTGTCTCAGGCTAGCTTGGACTTGGCACACAATTTTTAGGCAGGTTACTAATTTTATTGCCAATTGTTCTTCCTTAAACCCAGATGGCACATAAAGTTCTTAAAAGCTTGGTTTATAATCCACCTACTACTGTCTTTAATCCAACCCAAAACAAAAGGATGACCTGGGGAAAATGTTTATAGAAAAATTGATCGCCAGCATTAATAAATACCTTGCCCTCAGAAACTGGTAGTTTCCACAGAAGGATTGGACTTTCTGTGGCCAATAAACTAAATTGAAAAATCTCCAGCCAACTGTAATAAACACAGAATTGAAAGCTCATAAAACACCGCAGGGCATTTCAAGGTAACTCAGCAGGAGCTAGCTCACCAATAGAGATGTGTTTACAGATGGTGACTAAAGATATAATAATTAATCTGCTTTTGAACTAATCAACAAATCACATGCTTCCTTAAAATACAAAGCACACAGCTCTTAGCTGCTGATTAAGTTCGGGAGTAGAATAAACACTTGATTTGTAGGAACGGATAAGGCTCATAAACAGTAATATACAGCTATCCAAGTCTTGCTGGTCTGACTCAGAAAAAACAAGTGCCCTATTCAGGATGTAAAAGCGGATGTGAGCCCTGGCCAGTGGTTCAGTTGGTTCAGGGGTAGTCAACCTTTTTATACCTACCACCCACTTTTGTATCTCTGTTAGTAGTAAAATTTTCTAACCGCCCACCGATTCCATAGTAATGGTGATTTATAAAGTAGGGAAATAACTTTACTTTATAAAATTTATAAAGCAGAGTTACAGCAAGTTAAAGCATATAATAATAATTATTTATCAAGTACTTTAAGTCGGATTTTCGCTAAGTTTGGCAGAATAAATCTTTATAAAACAACTTACTATAGTTAAATCTATCTTTTTATTTATACTTTGGTTGCTCCGCTACCACCCACCATGAAAGCTGGAACGCCCACTAGTGGGCGGTAGGGACCAGGTTGACTATCACTGAGTTGGTTGAATCGTCGTCACCATATTGCAAGGTTGCAGGTTTGATTCCCAGCTGAAGCACGTGCAAGAATCAATTAATGATGCATAGATAAAGTAGAACAGCAAATTGATGTTAAGAAAAAAAAAACAAAACTCATGTGACACTATTATGCACCTGTGGTTTTGAAGTCCTAAAAAAGATCCAACATCATTTATCATTAGAAGTAATATACTTCCTTAAGAAACTTTTACTGCCCTAGCCAAATAGTTTAGTTGGTTAGACTTCCCGGCCCATCTTCCCAGTATTTAAAGGTTACTGGTTCAATCCCCCATTAGAACAGACCCAGAAACTGATAAACAGATCAGTATTTCTGTTCCCCTCTCTCTTCCCCTTCCTCTCTGTGTGAAATCAAAATAAATAAGAAAGGAAGGAAGGAAGGGAGGGAGGGAGGGAGGGAAGGAGGGGAAAGAATTTTTTATAAAGAAATCACTCCAAATTGGTTACAAGAATGCTAGATGTAGTATTTTTACATCATAATGGTAATATGTAAAGCTCATACAACAAGTTCCAAAGGAACCCAAATCACTAATTTGAAAAGACATATACACCCCTAAGTTCATTGTATCATTATTTACAATAATCAAGACATGGAAGCAACCTAAGTGTCTATCGATAGATGAATGAATAAAGAAGATATAAATACAATGGAATAGTACTCAGCCATAAAAATAATAAAATCTTGCCATTTGCAAAAACATAGGTGAACCTAGAGGAAATTATGCTAAGTGACATAAGCCAGACAGAGACAGACAGTACTATATGATTTCATTTACATGTCGAATCTAAAAACAAAATAAACAAACTCGTAGATACAGAGAAGACAGTGATAGTTGCCAGATCAAAGGGGGCGATGGGCAAAAAGGAAGGGATTAAAAAGTACAAACTGCCAGTTATAAAAACAGTCACGAAGATATAAAGCACAACATAGGTAATGCAGTCAATAATTTATAATAACTATGTACTAGTCTTATTGGGATGATCACTTTGCAGGTTATATGAATGCCTATTAACTACGCTGCACACCTGAAACTATATAATACTGTATATCAACTGTAATTGAAAAATTTAAAAAGGAACGTGGACTTTCAGGGAAGAGCCAGAAACTCGGATTGCAGCAAGACTTCTGCTATTGTCTCAGCGGAGGATTTCTCTGTCCTCTCCCTCCCATCACTGCCCACAATCTCTGACGCTGCCGGCAGAGCCCCTCCCCCTCCAGTCCTTGACCCTCACCCGTGCCACTGCAGCAGCCCCGTGGGGCAGTGGTCTGCGTGGTAGGGGTGCATAAAGCAGAGACCAAGGGCAGAGGATGGAGAGGAATCTAGTCCCCCTCAGGGCTCCTGCAGCTGTGCTCAGTCACCAGCCATCTCGTCCAACACATCTCCCTCACCAAACCCGGATATTTCTCGGAAGCATAAACAGATCTTGCTTCAGTACGCTGGATTCAGGGAAGCACTATTATTCTCCTTCTGCACTCCAGTAACTTCCTCGGCAGGGCTAAGGGGAACAGTGGGGAAGGTAAAGATGTTCCCCTCACACCAGCCCCCTCGCTGGTGATGTAGGACTCCTCCACAGACGGTGGCAGGGGCAGGGCTTTCTCCACCGCCCCGTTCAAGGTTCTATAGCTTGCGGCTTCCTCCTTGCCCTTGGCTTTGGCAACCTGGACAGGCCTGGAATGAGGCCTCCCGTCCCCCGAGTGCTGCTTCCAAGGCTGACACCACCGCTGCAGATCAGGATGCTCCCTGCTTCTGTGGGAGGGCAAACATGGAATGGGCTTTGGAGTAGGTGGAACCGCTGTGGGGGCCCCTCAGTTCCCACACGGTCTCCCAGCAGGGAGAAGAGTCCCCACCTGGGCCGTGTGCTCGTAGACTGATTCCTCTACGGCTAACAGTCTATTTAAAAATGAAAAGAAAAACTCAGAAAATATCAATCAAGTTATCTGTTCCTTTGGAGACAGAGGTATAAGAAAAATGCAATGAGACTGTGTCTCATTTTAGAACAGAAGATAAAACTCCCCCTAGAGTTTAGACCCATGAAGGTGAACCTATGACACACGTGTCAACACTGACATGTGTAGCCATTTTCGATGACACGCGGCCTCATGCGACTGCATACCAGAGAAGTATGGGGCTGCATGCTGAGAAGGACGTTTCATGCTCAGCTCCTGCACGGCCAGGTGCAGTAGCCGAGGATAAAACATTTGCTGTAGTGTAGATACTCTGTGCCGGAGGTCTGTAGGCCAAAACATTTTTGTTATTTAAACTATAAATATTGTGAAATTATGGTTTTTTTCTTGAAGTGACACATCACCTGAGTTATGCTCGGTGTTTTGGCGAATTTTGACACACCAAGCTCAAATGATTGCCCATCACTGGTTTTAAACTATCAGACAGCCTTATGTGTCTACACCACCCTATCCCAAAGTCCAAAGCTTTGCCATTACAACAGCTTATGACAGAATCACACAGAAACATAAGAGAGCTGGGGAAGACTGATGAAGATTCACTGTTACATCCTCTGTCACTAACATGCTGCTTGTAACAATGTCGATACTCAACAAACATTAATTGAATAAATAAATGAATCTCTCCTTCCCCTTGATTTTACAGGAACTAGAGTCAAAGGAGGGAAATCACATGACTTTTCCAAGATCACAAAGCCTGTTGGAGAGGGCTAAGACAAAAACTCAGACTTGGTGACATTCCCCTTGCCCCAGGCCTTAGCTCCCTAGTGGCAGACAGTGTGGAAGACACGGATGACATTCACCCAACAGAAATTCCACCTCCTTCTTGGTCTACAGATCTCCAAGTGAACTTGGCAATGTGCTCAGAGAAGGTGGACATCTACCTCACCCCTGGGAAGATAAAACATAATTCTTATAAGGCTTAGACTCTAACCAGTTAGTTCTAGCAAACTGATTTCCAGTGCCAGTGTTTGGCATAGGAGCAGACTTCTGACCAACTGTATGTTAAGGAAAAATCAGCCAAGGCGAAGGTCTTCTGGGAGATATTTTCCTACTTAATAAGACTAAGAGGCCACTCCTCACTCTTCCACCTTTCACAGTTTGTTATGCAAGGACAAGATCTTTTTGTATCAGTACGCCCCTCACAACCATGGGGTTATAAAGATTTCAAAGAACCTAACCTAGAACTTCGACTTTGCTGAGTTGTGGAATTAACTAATGCTGGAATGCCTGTTCCAGACTTCATACAGAAGAATAAACCTGATTATTTTAGTAATCCCTTGCTTGCAGTAAAAAGCATGTTGAATTATGTATATAGTCTTAGAAAACGCCCCATTCCCTGCCTTCATCCTGCCAGAATCCTCACCAAACGACATGGGAACCATAGATATTATCATACAAAAAAAGGCTGACTCTCACTGTCAAAGTGTCAGGAAGAATTCAAGTGCCCACCTATATCCCAGTAATTCTCTAGTCAATTCTAAGTCAAACTCAAGTGCATTTTCCCAGTGAAATATTATTATATATGTTGTGTGGGCCCCATGATGATTTTAGAGCAGAAACTGTACAATATGGTTTAAGTAGGTTTTGTGGGTTGGCCTGGAAACCTAACATTGTTTCTATGGAAAAATATTACGAACTGCAAGCTATTCTGTTCCAAATGAACTTTTGAATGCAACCTATTTTAAATTGAAAGGTTGCATATTTATTTGTAATTAAAATACACAGGGTTGAAACTGAGTTATCAGCTACAAGCATCACATTTGGACTTCTGACTTTAAATTGTTTTTGCCAGTTTGGACAAAAGAGCTCTGAATAAAAGGGGTCATGACATCTCACAGTACCAAATAATGCAAAATTATAACTAAGATAAGCTATCAGATTCCATTTTGAAGTAATTTTCTGTTGGAGGAGTGGGTCAGCTTACAAACCAAATAGTGTCCACAGTGCTAAAATCTGTCACTGTGCCCCATATGTCTTTAGAAACATTAGGGAATATTTCAAACAGTAATTTGAATGAGTGTGTGAAAACCTTTGCCTTACCACCAGCAAATAGCAGACATTTTTGTACTTAAGCATCAATCCAAACCCTCAGAGGTTTGTGTTCAAGTTAACCAACTATAATTTGAACATCCACCTTCCCGCAAAAAACTCCATTTCTTGGTCCACATATTAGAGACAGATTAAGGCAGTAGTTCTTAACCTGGGTTCTATCAAACCCTAGGGGTTCGATGAGTTGGTCTCAGGGGTTCGGAGAAGCCTCTGCCGTGGAGGCCAGAATAAAGTAATACCGTAATTTGTTGTGAGTTCATGCACTTTGTTGGTTTTGTTCTTTGAGCAAGGTGATGTTCATGCATGGCTCATTTTGTGCACCAGTAAAAAAACATATACATATGTCTTGAATTTGGAAAAAAAAATCATATTTTATTTATCACTAAAGAAGGGTTCGGTGAATGCACATATGAAACTGGTGGGTTCAGTACTTCAAAAAAGGTTAAGAACCACTGGATTAGGGTATAGTAGAAAAAGTGAAAGCAACAAATTGAACAGACAAGAAAAACAAACAAACAAAAGCATAGACACAGACAACAGTCTGGTGGTTACCAGAGGGAATGGGGTGGGGGGTAGCAAAAGGTAAAGGGGGTCAAATCTATGGTGGTATAAGACTTGTCTCTTTGTTGGGCACATAATGCAACCTACAGATCACGTATTATAGAATTGTCCACCTGAAACCTATACAGTCTTATTAACCAATATTGCCCCAATAAATTTAATAGAATAATAAAAAACAAAGAAAAAGAATTTTCTAATTATTATAGCTTTTTGTCTTTATTTCCTCAATTGTAAAAGGAAAATTAACAATACCATATAGCCTGACCTGTGGCGGCGCAGTGGATAAAGCGTTGACCTGGAATGCTGAGGTCACCAGTTCAAAAAACCTGGGCTTGCCTGGTCAAGGCACATATGGGAGTTGATGCTTCCTGCTCTTCCCCCCTTCTCTCTCTTTCCCTCTTCTCTCTAAAATGAATAAAATCTTAAAAAGAAATAATAATAATACCATGTAGGCTCAGAAGTGTGTGACACTGACAGAGCCCAGTATTCCCATGGCTGTGGCTGAAACCTAATGAGCATTCCCATGTCCGGTCCAGTCTTTTCCCTCCTCTCTCCCTACAAGAATTCTCTCCCTACAAGAATAACGTCCTCATATAGCATATCCAAGTTCTCGCCAACTGACACACATAACTCACACCAGAGTTTATTCCTCTGGTACATATGCACATGGTTTATAAAGAAAATCAAGTCTAACATAATCTTTCAACTGTATGTGAAAATGAATTGACATTTCTCTCTGCCTTATATAAAGCATTATGATGGAATGCGATGGGGACTTTTCAATACTGTAATTACTGTAACATTTAAGTTCTGATGAAACCACGGATCTCAGTGTTGGCTTCTGGGGAATTCGCACAATGAAGGAACTCAGAGGCAGCTTTGTTTCATAAAAGAGTGAAAAAGAAACAATTGTAATTCAAATCAAGGTTTGATATGCTACAGAGAATTCTCATCTCTTCCTCAAGATCTGATCTTTTCCTTGGGAACTAATAAGTTCAGAGTGTCTCAAACTATTCTCAATAAATACAATATCTTTTTTTTTTAACCTAAAAATAAAATTCCGTGATCAGCGGGTGCCTGTGAGAATACTGATGTCTACAGTTAATATAAGGCAGTAAAGATTAGGCCCATGCTCTTCAAGATTGCAAATGAATGCTGAAAAGCTGGGACTCATCCTTTCTGTTAACTTGACTGCCACACTGAGCATATCTCTGTGCACTGCCGCCTTCAAATGTTCAATTTTCAGACGCTGATTAGAAGCTGCCGGTTTTCAACTCCTCTAGAGATAATTTCCGAGTGTTATTTGCATGTTGTTAAGGAGCTCATCTTACCTTGGCTGTGTGCGTCCTGTCCCTTCCCTGATTGTTAAATCTACCAACTGACAGAATGAACATCATGGGACTCAAAGAGGCACCTTTGTTCTGAGTGATTAGCACGCCAAGCAACTGAAGCTGCTGCCACAAGTCTCCAGAATAAAACCGCACTCTGTGCAGGAGTAAAACTCTAGGGGCAGGTATAATCCTACCTGGGGCAGCCGTCTCAACACCTCAATGTGCAAGTCCCCAAATATACTATGCAAATGACAATTTAAATATTTGGGCAAAACAATTTATATTCTAAAACAGGGGTGCTCAATACATCGATTGAGATCTACTGGTCGATCGTGAAGGAAGTGTGGGTAGATCGCATGACATTAAAAAGACATTTGTCTTTTGATTGGCATACAGGGTAGCCAATCTGATGTCTGAATTTTTGACACCCTACGCATGCGCATTAAACCGCGCTAACTTGTTCAGTTAAATTGCTGCGTAGTTAGCCTTCAATTTATTTAAACTAAATACAACAAAGGGTATAAAAATGAGTGCCATAGCTGGTCCGAGTAAGAAACCTAAAACCTACCCCTTTCATACAGAATGGGAGGGGATTTTTTTCACTATGTTGTATTCTAAGTGCGTTTGCCTCATCTGTCTGTGTGCCATTGCTATTCCAAAGAAGGGAAATGTGGAGCGGCTTTTTCGGACTGTTCATAAAAACTATGACATTGACTTTCCTCCGAAAAGAGAGCTGAGAAGGAGAAAGGTGAAAGAAGAATACACAATATTAAATAGTAATAATAGTAACTTAAATAATGATAATATAGATGAAATAAATTTATGTTTTGCATTTTTATTGTAGGTAGATCATTTTGACTTGGTCATCTTATAAGTAGCTCGCAAGCTGAAAAAGTGTGGGCACCCTTGTTCTAGAACAATGAGTCTTGTCAATTTCCTAAACTACACTTCCCACTCATAAAATGTAAGGTTTCAAATGAAATCATTTAAATTAACTTTTCCCTATGTCCTAATCCAGTAACCTTACTTATCTGTCAAGTTTTTTTTTTAAAAAAAAAAAAATGAGACTTATCAGTGACCAGGGAAGTAAATAAAACATAGTTTTCCCATGGGGCTTTCCACATTTCTCTCCAGAAAGTGCAGTTTTGTTTGGCCTTTCTCACTCTCTATATATTCTCTTCGGCTTTAAGTTCAAAAGACACTCACTCCATCCACCTTACCACCTCCAGGAAGGAGACGCTCATCCTTAAGGGCCCATAGACAGGGTTCGATTCTTCAACAACCGGCAAGCTCCACAATCATCCTCACACCCAAGAGAAGAACAAATCAAATTGCTTTTGAAAGATACAAAGAGAAGCAGAAACTAAAAGCTCTCATTCTTAATCTAAAAACAATGCATATGTATGAGCAACACTAAACTCTAAATATATATTTTGTATTTCACCCACACTGCTTATGACTACAGATTTTTGCCAAAAATATTACATTTAAGTATAATACCTCGACTTTTTGAAAAATCTCCAAATCCCCTATCTTTCCTCCCCACTACCCCCCCCCAACCAAAATATATTATTATAAACTTCTAGGTAAAGGACACAAAAAATCCTCTCCTATTAAAGATGAAGAAAGAAAGATGAAGGGTACTTCCCAATGGAAAGGGGAAAAAGCATTCCTGTTTGGGTATCATATTTTAGTTTAAAAGGAAGGAGCTTCAAAGACTGAGATGTCTAATAAACTAGTTAACACTGAGACATTGACTTAACCTTTTGAACGTCAGCTGTAAAATGAGCTTAACATCTTCTATAATCATCACGGATGTAAAGAAATAAAAGGTTGGCTAGAGAGCAGGGTTTCTCAGGTTTCTCGGCCTTGGTTGGCACAACTGGCATTTGGGGCCAGAACATTTTCTGTTGTGAGGGCTGTTTTGCAAAGCAAAGGATGTTTATTTATCAGCACTGCTGGCAGCCTCTACCCACTAGATGCCAGCAGCAGCCTCCCTTCTGTTGTGAAAAATTAGAGGTCTCCAGACACCGCCAATGTCCCAGGGGCTAAGCGCTCCCCTATGGAGTATCAGTGAGTTATCTGGCCCACAACAAATGCTCACTTCCTTCAGAGCAGTACTCAGCGTTACCATTATCCTTCAGATATGGGTTTCCAGATAAAACCTGCGGTATCATCCACATTTCAAAATTTTTATATGTTACCCATGAGTCTGTTCAACATCCAAGGGGTTGATCGACACCCGATGACACCGAACAGTCTTCTGTAAGCAGAGAAGGAATTTCAGGGAAGTTAAAGAAAATGTAAAAACCCAAGTTTCGACACGTGAAGAAAGTGACTACTACAGAGCGCCACTTCCCGGGTCGTAACTTAACTTGTAGCAAATCTGTAACCAAAATACTACTGACACACTTACTCCCAGGCCACCAGATATTTCGTGTCACCATGCCAGGTAAAATGAGAAAATCCAAATTAGACAGTGAGACTTTCCAGTGTCTATTCACTGCCCAAGTACTTTTTACCAGAAAATCCTTCTGGTAAACTGGCTAAGCTCCTCAAACTCTCTTCCTGTTTCCTACACTATCCCGCTCAGTTCTTCAGCAGACTGAGTCCTCTCAGGTCTAGAAGACAGAAGACAAACTTAACCAAGGCAAGTCTGGGTAGCAAGAAACCGGTGGCTTCAGTCTCTCTACTGTGCCATGACAAACATTTTCTATGGCAGACCTCCTCAGCCGAGATAGAACAGTCTTTCATAGTTCACTTAAGCAACGTGCATTGCTTAGTCAGATCAGTTTTGCGTCTAAGACCTACTCAAATACTACTGCTAGCTGTATTTCCTAAGAATGTTTGGTATTAGAGCAGTGGTTCTTAACCTTTTTTGAGGTACCGAACCCATCAGTTTCATATGCGCATTCACCGAACCCTTCTTTACTGATAAATAAAATATGATTTTTTTTTCCAAATTCAAGACATAGGTTTATGTTTTTTTTTACTGGTGCACGAAATGAGCCGTGCATGAACATCACCTTGCTCAAAGAACAAAACCAACAAAGTGCATGAACTCACAACAAGTTACGGTATTACTTTATTCTGGCCTCCGCAGCAGAGGCTTCTCTGAACCCCTGAGACCGACTCATCAAACCCCGGTTAAGAACCACTGTATTAGAGGCATGTGACAAAGTGTCTATGAAAGAAACAGCACAAAATGAATGTATTTTGCCCTGTGATTTCAAGTGTAACATCTATTCTATCATAAGGTTGTAACCCACTGGGTACTAAAAGGCCCACGTTAGGGATAGTGTATAGAGCTTGTGACCATGTTCTTCAATGGGACAATATAAGCAATCAAAAGTTAGGGAGGAAAGATTCCATTTTTGCTTGGCCCTAATTGTGATAATTAAGGGTAATTAGTGTAATTCTAGAATAACTTTAGATTAAGTATTCTGAAAAAGCCAAGTTTATCTTTGATATCTTCATGCTGACATATCACCAGGTCTAACTTATCCCATTCAGCATACAATTCTTCAGATCTTTCCAATTTTCCTATCTTTACCCATCTTGGCCAGTAACCTCTTAGGGCCCATATGCCTAGGTCTAAATTGATCATTAATCTGATAAATTAATCCATATCACTGTGTTAACAGCCTTATCTAATAAGAGAACATAAAAATAGACTCTGGAAGCAAAATATACAAGGATTTGAAGACTAGTAATTTGGACCAAATTACTCCTCTAAGACTCAGTCTGTAATCTGTAGAATGATATCAACTATCTCATAGGCTGCAGTACGTAATGCAGAGTCTAAAGAACAGTGATCATAGACATCAGTTGTACCATTAAACCCCCCTATTATATCCCAACTTCAAAGAGCTGCAATAATAAAATTTTCAAGCAAACTAGAAAATATAAAAACTACACTCAAAATATTTTCACAATAAAAAAGGGATGAAGTATATAATAAAAATGAAAATAATCATCTGTTCTACATATGAAGAAACTGCGACAAGGCCAAAGTGAATGACATTGGTGTAATATCCCTTTCCAATGCCTTTCTCTCACTTTCTACTCACAGTACGTCAAGTTGGGTGTCGAATGTCACCTGCCCATCGAGGAAACACAAATGCACTATTTCAGGCCCTGGCTGGTTGGCTTAGCGGTAGAGTGTCGACCCAGCTTGCAGAAGTCCCAGGTTCGATTTCCGGTCAGGGCACAGAGGAGAAGCGCCCATCTGCTTCTCCACCCTTCTCCCTCTCCTTCTCTCTGTCTCTCTCTTCCCCTCCCACAGCCAACGCTCCATTGGAGCAAAGTTGGACCGGGCACTGAGGATGGCTCCAAGGCCTCCACCTCAGGTGCTAGAATGGCTCTGATTGCAGCAGAGCAACGGCCCAGATGGGCAGAGCATTGGCCCCTGGTGGGCATGCGGGTGAATCCCGGTCAGGTGCATGCGGGAAGCTGTCTGTCTGCCTCCTCCCCACCCCCCACTCCCCGCTTCTCACTTTGGAAAAATACAAAACACACACACACACACAAAAAAAAAAAAAAAAAAAAACAAATGCACTATTTCAGCTCTGACTCCCATGTTCAAGTCACTAACAGGACAGGTAAGAAAAAGTGAGAAGTCACTTATAAGTGTCATTATTTGGTTCATTTGTAAAGTAAGGATAATAATATACTGCTCACAAAAATTAGGGGATATTTCAAAATGAATATGAAGCAACAAAATATCCCCTAATTTTTGTGAGCAGTATAATACATTCCTCATGGTTCTTGTGAGAGTAAATGAAACAATGTATGTGAAGCACTGAGCCCTGGGTCTGAATGGGAAAATGTCTCACAAATGTTAGCCATTACTGTTACTCAGAGAGCCTACTTCACCAACAAAGCAAATGAGACCCAGAAAGAATAAGTCATGCTGCAAATGTATTTGATGGAGGGGAAAGAGAACCCAGTCTTCTAATGTTTATGACAATAAGATGGGAGGAGAAGGGAGATGCGGAAGTACAGGAGAAAGAGCAAATTACAGAGCAGCACTACTCATTCTTTCTATCACTGCTTCATTCTTAACTCTTGTATTTGTTTCCTAGGACTTCCATAACTGCCAAGAATAAGTGGCTTACAACAACAGATATTTCTTCTCTCAGTTTTAGAGGCTAGAAATCTGAAATCAAGGTGTCAGCAAGGCCATGCTCCCTCTGCGCCATTAGGAGGAATCCTTCCTTGCCTCTTCCTAGCTTCTGGTGGTCGGCAATCCTTAGCATTCCTTGGCTTGCTGCCGCCCCCACACCAGTCTCTACCCTGCTGTCACCGGTGTTCACCCTCGGCGTCTCTATTTCTTCTCCTCTTATAAGGACACCAGTCATCCTGTATGATTTCATCTTAACTTGATTATACCTACAAAGAGCACTTTTCAAAATAAAGTCTCTCTCATGGCACCAGGGATTAGCATTTAAACATATTTTGGGGAGGGGAACATCATTCCATCCTAAACAGCTCTCTCAACTGGTGACATTTTATTTTGTTTTTGTTTGGTTAGGTTTTTCAGTCAATCCAAAAGCTACAAATGTGAAGTTCACTGAATGATATTCATGCTAATAGTCCAATTCAGAATTATTGTAACAAAAAGGCAACTATATCTACTTAACCATGTTTACTTCCCAAGCTCATTAGTGGTTCCATGTGGTGAGAAAAATT
The DNA here is from genome assembly GCA_037038555.1 of Rhynchonycteris naso. NCBI lineage: Eukaryota > Metazoa > Chordata > Mammalia > Chiroptera > Emballonuridae > Rhynchonycteris > Rhynchonycteris naso. Next base: position 131,547,484 of record CM073002.1, on the reverse strand, counting down.
TCCCACTCTCTGTATCAAATTTAGCACATTTATTTAGTCTGAGTCAGTGCCTGAAATTTACTTTCATACATTTAAGCCAATTTTCCCCAAGGTCAAGCAGCAAGATAGGAGTCACAGATCTTTCTCCTGTGAGTCAATCACTATACAATAAAGCACTGAATTTGGTTAAAAGTGACTTAGGTGATGAAATGTGCCTGGAATAATAGTGTTAACTTTATTTCATGTAACAATTTTTTTTTATTTTGAATGAACTATAATTTCATGTGAATGTCTATGTAATGTAGTTTTTTTTTTTTTTGAGGACGAATAGCAATCACATTTTCTTTCCAATCACAATTTACAGGTTATACTGAAGTACATATTACTTTCTATTAATATCCTTTAAGCAAAGTGGTACTTGAAGAATAAAAATCATCCCTTTTATGTTATCATAAAATATCAGCAATTAACATAAAACATCACTTTTCTATTCAGGCATAATCTTTCATTGTAGCTGAATTTCGATGTCAGAATTTCGCAGCCTGAATTTTTTTCTAAAAATTTACTTTTGATAAAGAAAAATTTACCCAGTCACTTAAGAAATAAAACTAATCTAAGCTCTGATCATATGTGTAAGACAAAAAGCTATCCATATCAAATTTTCACTCATGTACACCAGAAAACTAGCTGCCAACTTTGATCTGAGCTGAGAAAAGTTGCCTCAGCATGAAACCACTGAGAAACACGTGAAGTTTTTTGTGAATTTTTAAATGGGGATGAAGTTTTCTCTTTAGAAATGAACAGCACATTTTATAGGAACTATAGAAATACATGTTAAATGTATGCCCAGGCCCTGGCCAGTTGGCTCAGTAGTAGAGCTCTGGCCTGGCATATGGATGTCCTGGGTTTGATTCCCAGTCAGGGCACACAGGAGAAATGACCATCTGCTACTCCACCCCTCCCCTTCTCTGTCTTTCTCTCCCACAGCCATGGCTCAATTGATTTGAGTGAATTGGCCCTGGGTGCTGAGGATGGATCCATGAAGCTTCTACCTCAGGCACTAGGAATAGTTCAGTTGTGAGGATGGCCCCAGATGGGCAGAGCATTGGACTCAGAAGGGGTTGTGGGTGAATCCCAATTGGGACACATGTGGGAGTCTGTCTATCTCCCTCCTCTCATTTGGAAAAAGAAGAGAAAAAATAAAATGAAATGTGACAAATTATACCAGCAGTGTAATGGGGTGTTTAGGGCCCACATGGAGTCAGGTCACACTGCCAGCGCTGGAAGCCAGGCATTGGACTTGTTAAAAAATTAAAACAGCTACTGCATCCTTTTCTATATTCGGTGTTCTCCGCTATAAGCCAGGGATAATGATGATAGTACCAAAGTTTAGGATTTTAATGAATAATAGATGAAATGAATGCATAATCTTTGGCATAGTGCCTAAAGCAGTGGTTCTTAACCTTTTTTGAGGTACCAAACCCACCAGTTTCATATGCGCATTCACCAAACCCTTCTTTAGTGATAAATAAAATATGATTTTTTTTCCAAATTCAAGACATAGGTATATGTTTTTTTACTGGTGCACAAAATGAGCCGTGCATGAACATCACCTTGCTCAAAGAACAAAAACAACAAAGTACATGAACTCACAACAAATGACGGTATTACTTTATTCTGGCCTCCGCAGCAGAGGCTTCTCTGAACCCCTGAGACCGACTCATCAAACCCCTAAGGTTTGATAGAACCCAGGTTAAGAACCACTGGCCTAAATGTTATTAAGAGCACAGGTCCATACCTGGCAGGTACGGCACACTCCCTAGTTTCAAATCCAAGCTCTTAGGAATCATTGGCATTGAAACCTTGGGCAAGTAACTTAACCTCTATAAGCGTTAGATTTTTCAAGGGAAAATACTGCCTGACCAGGCGGTGGTACAGTGGATAGAGCGATGAACTGGGATGCGGAAGGAGTCCACGTTCGAGACCCCAAGCTCGCCAGCTTGAGCGTGGGCTCATTTGGTTGGAGCAAAAGCTCACCAGCTTGAGTCCAAGGTCACAAGGTCACTGCCTCGAGCAAGAGGTTACTCAGTCTGCTGAAGGCCCGTGGTCAAGGTACATATGAGAAAGCAATCAATGAACAACTAAGGTGTCAAAACAAAAAACTGATGATTGATGCTTATCTCTCTCTGTTCCTGTCTGTCTGTCCCTATCTATCCCTCTCTGACTCTGTTTCTGTAAAAAAAAAAAGGGAAAATACTACTAACTACTTTGAGGATAAAAAATAACATATATGAATCACTTAGCCCATACTGGAATACAATATGATCCGTGAAAAAGTATCTATCTCATTATGCCTTCAGAATAAAACTTAATTCTATAAATGATTTGTAACTGACTTTCCATTTACATGTACTGCAAATTTTTTTCACTTAAAAATTAGTCTCATAAATTCAAAAAAAAAGAATTACTGTACACCTAGAGGGTCAAAAATATTTTATTTTTGCAGGTGTGATAGTGTAAAATCTAGATAATCTAGACATGGATTTTAGAAATATAGTCACTTCCGATCCATTCTCCGTGCTCCCAAGTAGGCCACGAGCAGGCAGTTTGCTCAAATTTCACTTTCTTCTAATATTTTTCTAGGAGCAAAGAAAGAAACGAACATATTTCCAACAAGGAGTCTTGATTATACGGTCCCACACCAACCAGAAGACTACCAGTACTATGCATAGCTCTGGCTGTTTAAATCATTCAGATAAAGTAGGATCAGGTCGATTCTCGGATTACGTTCTTCCTTGCTGGTCTTTTGTACAGGAGTTCTACCAGCAGCCACGCTTGGTACTGAAATGCTGTGAATGGTGGTTCCCTTTCAGTGTCGGGATTGTGTCTTCATTCCTGAACGACTCTACCTAGCCAGATATAGAATGGGTCCTCTCCCCCAGAAGGGACTGACTCATGGCTTTACTCACCAATTAAAAGTAAAGTCTACAGGGGGACTAGTTTCTCCTAGGCCTACAGGAGAGAATTTTCAAAAGCTTGCTTTCCAGGTAAGACAGCCTTAAATTAATGTTCTAGAAATGCAAAGGTTCGAGCTAAACAGGACTTGAGGTCCTCACTTTTTTCAAACACTGCTAATTGCCTAACCAAAGCCATTTTCTACCAACTTCCCCTTTGCTGTCTCCTCCTGTAGATGTTTGGAGGCCAAGTATTCACTTTCCAAACTCCCCTGTACCCAGCGGTGGCTAATGAGGTCCAAGCGGAACTCTGCTGAGAAAGTGTGTCCAAAGCTTTCTCAACAGGACACACATGCCTGACACAGTCCCTTCCCTGCCCCCCACCCTTTTTTTCTACCTTAAACTGGAGCATGGTGTTTAGACCTGCAGTAGCATCTTTCAATCATGAATCAATCAACAAACACAAAAACAGCTGCCTGAGCAAGGCCACACAACTTTAGCTCACTGTTCTAATTCTAACAACACCAGTGGGGAGAAGTGGATTATTCTTCCAAAAGTCAAGGCTAAGACACTGACATCCTCAGCCAGATGGATGAGGGGCTCTCAGATTGCAAATGAGATAACCGTAATATCAAAAATAATAGCTATAATGGCAACTAAGGGCCAGTTGCATGTAATATTTAATACCAATATGCATATTTAGCATAATCAGTGCCAGTACTTCAGAATATTTAGGACAATTATTTAACATATTTGGAGAAAATAGACCTGAAAAGATTTGAAAGTTAAAGTACTGTGAAACAATAAAATAGTTCTTCATTTTACTATATTTCAACTGAGAGAAAAACAAGACTTGTAAATTTCAAGAGCGGAAAACTAATAGAACTGAGACAGTGTAAGCAAAATGTTATGCATTTCTTTGATTGAAGCATATATATAAATATGAGCGTGTTAAAAAGCAAGAATCCAAGTGAAAAGTCATAAATTATAATGCTGAAGAAAGTCATGTTCCAAAATAAGACTTGTTTTCTTCAGCAGTCTGGATAACATTTTACCTTGTGTTCAAACTATCCATGCATGCAATGAATGCTTTTTAGTCAACCTCAAATTATACCCCAGTTCTGATCATCCTGTAGAAATTCAACCTGTGTCCATGGAAATTTAGCAAGTAAAAGAAATTACACTTGGCGTTTAAATGCATGAAGTGCCTTTAAATTGTCTCCTTCTTATTTAAAAATCTCCACATAGAAAAGGAGACTAAAAATACAACACACTGTTTCAGAGATCAAATTATTATGAAAACCTGCCCTGGTCAATCACCATATTCACCTCTTCTTCTATAATTTATTCATAAATTAACAGATATCTTTCTGATTTTTTTTCTGGACTTCACCCTGCCCATTTCTGAAATTATATAGTTCACTGATAAAAATTACTTTAATGTACACGTAGTTAAATTTATTCATCTTATGTAATCATTCCTCATCCTTACAGCAAGAGAGGTGCTCCCTATCTTCAAGGTTGATTTTCCCACAATGGTCTTTGTTCTTATTTCCTCCCACTTCTTTGCCACCTTTTCCCAGCATGTGTTTCTATCTTTTCCTGTACCATCAATTTTTCCTCTTTATGGGCTCCTTTTCTTAGGGCTATAAATTTATCCAAATGAAAACACAAAAAAAACAAAAAAAATCCCCAACCTGTGAATGTTTTATGTCTAGCTGTGTACCTAGCACCCAGGGAATATCCCTCCTCTGGTATGCTTTACAAAAGAGTAAAGTGTACTTGCTTCTTCCCATCCATTGTACGCTAATAAATGTTTAGCAATCAGCTTTTATAAAAATAAATGTGTCTATGTATCCATATGTGTATTTGTGTGTGTGCATATATATATATATATATATATATATATATATATATATATATATATATAGTATGCTTATTAAGTTTACCAATATGAAAGAAATATAGTATACAATTTACATAGAATAATAAAATATACAATTTTTACTGTAAATTTCATATAGGCAACTGTTTCTTACAAAATGCTTTCATTGATATTTACCAAATCTGGTATGTTATGACATGAATGTTGGCTGACATTTATTCTTTTTGTATCAATAAGTAAAACAAAAGTGACACAGTGAATAGGTATGTCAGAATGTCTCTTGCTTATCCATAATGGAAGCAACTTCTTTGTTGAATTGGATAACAGTTTACATACTGTATTTGAAGAATATTTAAAAGACTCTTTCCCCAATTTGTTGCGCCATTCACAATGTAATTGTTACATATCCAACACATTGTTGAGTTTACTCTGTGTTATTAACAATATCTCACTATCTTAAGTCTAGACAATCGACAAAATGAAATTCCTGATTTATAGCGTTTGCCAATTTCCATAGTGTAAATACTCAAGCTACAGCTAATTTCAAGATACCAAAGTAAAGGCGGCAAACACAGACTTTAGAAAAGATGTGCAGCAGCACCCCATTACAGAGCACATTTACCTTGAGATAAGATAGCCATAAATAACCTTAGGAGCATAGAGAATAAGAAAATGTGGTTAATTAATTAGGGAGGATAAAATTTGAATATTTACTGAACTTATTTTAATATAATTTATTTAATTGTAAGTGTGCATAATTTAATTGTTTAAATATTTTTAAATTTTATTTTTCAATTATAGTTGAAATACAACTATTAGATTAGTTTCAGGCATACAACACAATGAGTTATATAACTTATAAAGGGATCGCTACAGTATGTCTAATACCCATCAAGCACCATCCATAGTTATTACAATGTTATTCTTTCCCTATGCTATACTTTATATTCCCATGACTATTTTTATAGCTGCCAATCTGTACTTCTGAATCCCTTTCACCTTTTTGCCCATCCTCCAGATCCCCACCCATCTGGCAAGTATCCATTTGTTCTCTGTATCTAAGTATCTTTCTGTTTTATCAGGTTATTTTGTTAGATTCCACATATAAGTGAAATCATATGGTATTTGTCTTTCTCTGACTTGTTTTACCCTCTAAGTCTATCCATGTTGTTACAAATGGCAAGATTTCATTATTTTTTATGGCTGAGTAATATTCCATTGCTTATATTACCATGTCTTCTTTATCCATTTACTGTCAGTGGACGCTTAGTTTTATTCAATGTCTTGGATATTGTAAATAATGCTGCAACGAACATAGGGGTGTATATGCCTTTTCAAATCAGCGTTTTGGATTTCTTCAAATAAGTATCCAGAAGTAGGATTGCTGGGTCATGTGATAGTTCTATTTTTAATTTTTTGAGGAACCGCCATATTGTTTTGCATAGTAGCTGCACCAATTTACAATCCTAGCAACTGTCCATGAGGGTTTCCTTTACTCCACATCTTCACCATCATGTTTGTTCATTCATTGATGTTTCCCATTTTGACAGGTGTGAGGTATCTCACCGTGGCATTGATTTTTATTTCCCTGATTATTAGTGATGTTGACCATCTTTTCATGTGTCTCTTGGTCACCTGTATGTCCTCTTTGGAGAACTCTTTGTTCATGTCCTGTGTTTGCTTTTTTGATGTTGAGCTATATGAGTTCTTTATATACCATAGTTTGGATATTAACCCCTTATCAGATGTATCATTTGCAAATAAAATATCTTCTCCCATTTAACAGGCTGACTTTTTTTTCTGTTGATGGTTTTCTTTTAGTACAAAATAATTAAATTTTAAATTATGGCTATGTTTAAGAGCCAGCTTGCACAATTCCTGAAAATTTAAAAACCTGGGTCTCGCAAGTCAATGTAAAGCAGCTCCCACAAACCTGACTCGTGCACCTACCTCTCTGCACTACCTGCTCACACTAAAGCCAACATGGACTTGAGGTTCTAAAGTCACAGAACTTTTTACACCTATCTTTCTTTACCCTACCCCAACCCTTTCCACACACCTCTCAGCTACTCTGCCCTCTTTTCCAGATTCCTCTTTAGTCCTTTATTCATCTACCATTCTCCTTAAATGTTCATATTATTTTGACCTCAGTCCCATTCCTGCTTGTTTTGCAAATCCGATCTATCTCACTAGTAGCAGCTATTTACCTATGACCTCCAACTTTCTATCACTTAGCAGACCAAGCTGTTCTGGTGAGTTACAGGATCAATTGATTACAAACTGCTTTATGAGTTTGGTCCCTTCTTCCTTACTTGGTAATTAAGTAGCTATTCTGTTATTTGTCTATGCCTGTCTCTCCCAGTAAGCAGTAAGCTTCACAGGCACACGGAACACTGGATTCTTCACTTGCCATAGCTTTGGAGTCCGGCACATTATCTAGCACAGCGTAGTTACTCTAGGAATCAGTGAAGGTATAAATGAATAACCAATAAGAATTTCAAACTCATCAAGTACAATACAGAACTCAGTAAATGCCCCCCTCCCCAAAGTGAATCCCAAACTCACAAAGTGATGCCAGTTCCAACCTGCTCCAATGGAGGGATCCCAACTTCCCCTTCTCCTTATTCTTTTATCTAGTCATTCATGACAAGTTAAGTCCTCATCTACACAGCCTTCAGGGCTGTTCCCTCTTCCCCATCATTCCTCCTCCTACCTTCATTCAGACTTGCTCTTGCCTAACCACTGCAGTGGCCTCCTGAAGCCCCATGCCTCTTGTCTCTCCCCACCCCAAATCAACAGGAGACTGTCACCAAAACGATCTTTTTAAAATTACAACAGGGCTTCCCTGGCAAGATAGCTAAGTTGGCTGGAACATCGTCCCGAAGCACAGAGGTTGCCGGTTTGCTCCTTGGTCAGGGCACATACAGGAACGGATCTATGTTCCCCTCTCTTTCTCTTTCTCTCTCTCACTAAAATCAATAAAAAATGTCTTTTAATTGCAACAGTGGTCATCTCTGTCTAATAATCTATCAGTGGTGATGTACCATCTGGAATATAAACCCCAAACTCCCTAACCCAGCACTTACAAAGCTCCTTGTGGCCAGGACTCCACCTGGCTTCCCGGCCTCACCACCTCCCTCGTTCTTACGAGTGTGTGCTCTGCTTGCGCCCCGGTGGCTGTAGCTCTGCACTCTCTTTCACATCTCTGAGCCTACCTACATTTATTTCCCTCTGTCTAGACACCCCCTTCTCTAGAGGTCGTCAAGGTTCACGCTTTATGACCCCCAAGGCACATCCTCCTCCATACTTGCATAACTCTGACCCTTCTACACCTGTACGTGTCCCTTCCTATCATGATACTTTTGAACATTCATTTCTCCCGCAGGAACAAGCACATAATAGGAACTCAGCGCCCCTTGCACGAGGATAAAAAGACAAACTATTTATTCTGCGGAGAAAAGATACGTCCAAGTAGCTGCTGTCCCCTTTAAAGACATTCACCTTGAAAGTTATCCGCTTAGTTTAATGACAATGGCACTACTCCAAGCCTTTTTAGAAGTCAACTTTCAGAATTGTCTGGGGGACGTTTTTTTTAAAATTATCTCAGATGAGGCCAAAAAAGCATCATTCTGAACTGATCTGAGGCCTAGAAAGAATCATCGTGCAAGTGCTACAATCCTGTATAGAATATGAGGAATGAAATATGTAAAAGGTCACATAAAGATTGATGTGGGGACTGACTCATAAATTGGCTCAGAAACATACCTGAGGAGAGGATCTTGAAAAATATTTTGGGCAAAGGTCACATAACTGAAAGACATTTACAAGCCTTGCAGATGATTACTTTGACAATGTTAATCGACAATATTAATGTGGATCTATAAGTATCGGTAACTTGCTTGATCCAACTCATTAAGCTCTTCAAATTAGCATTCCCAAGCAGTGCCCAATGTGAACAGGTATTCCACTGTGGGGCAGGTCAGGGAGACCGGTGATTGAAGACATTTAAAACACAGTATTAATCAAAGTCAAAAATGTTTTCCACATACCTTGGTGCTATTAATACCTTCATGTGACTCTCTGGCAAGCCCTTCTTTGGCACACGTTATTTCTCAAATCCTTTTAACTTTAATCCTTTTTCTTGCCGCTGTTGGGGGTCTATGTGCCACAGACTTTGGGAAAGCCTGCGTGGCACGGGGACGGGTGCATCTTAGGGCGATACGACTCGTAATCTGAAACTACGCTGACACCGAAAGGCGCGGGTGAGGCTACTGAGAATTCTCTGTATTCTGACTGACTTATAAAACGCACCCCGTTACCCTTACAACAGACTTCCAGTGCAGGTCGTCGTAGTCACCCTACATTACAGCTAAGGAAAGAAAGGCTAGCAAAGCTGAAGGAACTGGTCAGATACCATGTAGCTAGTGAGCAACAGAGAAGAATGTCGCCCTGTCCTGGCCTATCCCTGGGCTGCACGCTTACCCCAGGCACGGAGTGGATTCGGACCTGCTCTGCCTCTCATCCTTAATGAAAACTGTCTGGAAATGCATGTTCCTCCACAGATGCCCTGTTGCCACGTGGCTAACTCTTACCTGTTACTTTAAAGTTCATTTTATCCACGTTCCCTGGGATCCCTTCACTGCCAACTGGCTAAAAATATCCATCCCCACAGTACCTTCTCCCCTCCATAGAACTTATAAATTTGCTGTCTTCTACAAACTGCACGGAGACCAGATTCACACAGCCCAAATAAAAAAAGCTTTTGACTGGCTAACATATCCCTGATAAAAGTTTATGGCCTAACCACATTTCCTCTGCTTTCTTACGGAAAATTTAGGTAACTACCATCATAATAAAAGTGAAATACTATTTTTTAAAGCAGTTCAAAATATTTTTAGAAATATCATGTCATTTATATCTCAACTTTGAAAGGAAGACATAAGTTATCTTTATAAATAAAGAACGCAAGCTTTAAAATGCTAAGGGCCTCAGCAAGCAAGTAGATAGATCCCACCACCCAGCACAGTATTCAGCACATAGTAGGCATTTATCTAATGGCTAAGTAAATGCCTGAGTAAGGCTCATTTAAATCCTGATCATTTTCACATGTTAGCCCACCTTCCATTATGGTACACCACCTCCACATAATAGTGGCTACTGTGGATGCCCACCCACGTCCCCTGACCATTACCACTCAAATGCATGCCCACTGACTTCCAATTGCCAAAGCTTCTATTTCCTTTCCTGGGGATTTTCTCTGAACCTGTGCAGCAGGCTAGAAGCAGCCCTCAACTAAGCAGTAATGGTCCTATTGTTGAATACGCTCATTCCCGTTTCTTAGGGAGGTGATTCTAAGATGTCATCTACCTAAATCTCGATCTTAAGTGAACCGGTACTGGTGTAAAAAGAAATTCTAAGAGGTGCCTTCTAACAGTTTCCCCTGAGGAATTAAACGTCAGTTGCCCCAGTTGGTGGCTGGCTTAATACACACCCTTTAGTGACCGTCCCCCATACTCCCACTCGTGGGTTCTCTGCCTCCTAAAGTAACTACCTACCCTCAAACCTTTGTCTCAGGGAGCACAAACAAGACAATACAGGATAGGAAAGAAATTTCTAGTTTTAAAAACCAAAGGTAAAAAAAAAAAAAAAAAATGAGGAATGACATAAATAAATTGAATATAATCACATTTTTCAAAGAAAAAACAAAACAAAAAAACTTTCGCCCCTATTTGCCACTGCATAGTGAAAAGATCCAAACCAGGAGCTAATGTTAGCGTGTGAACTTTAACTTATGACTTCTCTGCCATGAAGAGGAAAGACTGTTTTGAAAAGTACAAAAAACACTTTAAAAATCTGTTGGAGAAAGTGCTATTTTAATACCCACTTTAGGCCTTAAATCTAACACCTTCCTCAGGTGTAAAGGTTGTGAGAAAAGTAAAAACTCTCATTTTTTCACTGTACTTTTTTTGAAATAGCTTTTTAAACGGTGTGCGTGTAAAGGGAAAGGGAGGAAGGAGAGAAATGGAGAGAGAAGGGAGGAGAAAAGGGGTGGAGGGAGAGAAAAGGAGAGATCAGGTTGTATTTTAATAAAGCCATCTAAAATTACACAGTGGCCTGACCAGGGGTGGCGCAGTGGATGGAACGTCAGACTGGGATGCGGAAGATCCAGGTTCGAAACCCCAAGGTCGCAAGTTTGAGCACGGGCTCATCTAGTTTGAGCAAGGCTCACCAGCTTGAGCCCAAGGTCACTGGCTTGAGCAAGGGGTTGCTCAGTCTGCTGTAGTCCCCTGGTCAAGGCTCACATGAGAAAGCAATCCCTGAACAACTAAGGTACCGCAACAAAGATTTGATGCTTCTCATCTCTCTCCCTTCCTGTCTGTCTGTCCCTATCTGTCCCTCTCTCTGACTCTCTCTCTCTCTGTCTGTCACAAAAATAAATAACCAAATAAATAAATAAAATAAAATTATACAATGTTTCTTAAACAGTCTTCAGTTCTCTGATCTTCATTAAAACAAATGCAAACTATTTCTCCCGCGTGACTACATCCGATGTCACTGAAAGTGCCCATTCATTTATTCAATACTTGCCACCTTCCAGAGAGGATTACTAGGATTTACTTGTATAGAGAAAAGACATAAGAGCTGTCCCCTAGGAGTCCTCAATCTATATGGGAAAACAGGGGGGGAAGATAGTCACCCTTCAGGGTAACAAGTGGTGTCCAGGATGCTTAGGGGTCACAAAAGGACCCTCAGACCCGACTCTACACAGGACAAGATAGGGTGGCAGAAGACACAAAGTTAGACTAAGATTCCGACATGATGTTTGCTTTAAGTGATTCACCACGCTGAGCCTGCCACATTTTATTTAAATTTAAAATGAAAAGCTATAAAATGTAAACAGTTATATTTACACTAAAATTCAAAGACTTTCTTTTTAGATTTTCTGTTTGTAAAATTAGGATAAGCTCATCAAAGTGACTCTTCATTTTGTACAGTGTTCTTGCTTGGCTTTGGGAGGCCTACGTAAATCTCACTCTTACGTAAACCAGCACTAGCGTAGAAAAAGGGATTCTAGAAAAGGTGGAATCTGACCTAAAACTTGAAGGGAAATCGGAACTCTTTAGAAATGCATAGGGAGGGAGAAACAGGAACAATTCTTCAGGGGGGAATGTGTTCCTGGGTAACACGGAGCGAAGGCACGGAACTCGGGGAGCGGTCAGGAGGTTAGTGCACCACCACAAGGGAGAGAGGGGTTGTGGGAAGACTACGTACTTCTTCGTATCTTTAATTTCTCTGGGAAGAGCCACATGGGATTAATTGTATTGCCCTCTTCAACAGATAATAATGGACTGGTCCAATGTTTTTTAAAAACAGGTCCTTTGAAAAAGTGGAGATACCTGTAATGCATGATCACTTGGTCCTTTCAAGCTTACAGTTATAAAAAGCAACTATGAATGCATCTCATAAACAAAAACATGTGAGAACAGTGTATATACATTTGCCTGTGTGACAGAGGCCCAAAATACTAGTGGCTTAGACAACAGAGAAGTTTCTTACTTGCTCACATAAAACCCAAAGCTGTTATGGAAGCTCTGCTCAAAGAAGTCATCATCGTCCCCAAGCTTTTTAATATGTCTTGCTGCTCCACCATCCTTTGAGTGACGGCCTCTTTAGCAAGGTCTAAGAGAGTACATCACCATATCCACACCATCCTCTGGCCCATTGGGAAGTGGCACAAATCACTTCTGCTTACATCCTATGGCCAGAACTCTGTCACACGGCATAATGTCTAGCTGCAAGGGAGGCTGAGAAATGTCATCTGTATTCTGTAGGGGTCTGACCCCAGTGAAAATTCAGGGGATCTATGTCAAAGGATGACGGATAAAAGGGGTATCAGGAGACAACTAGCAGTCTCTACCACAGAGTGGTATTCAGTTTTTTAAGATTCTGTTAACATTCTACAAATAATTTATATTTTGGTTCAATTTTACAAGAGAATATAAATTTGGCCTAATCTTTATGCTTAAATATTGGAAACATAGCACTGGAATATCGCTACAATTTTGGCTTCAGCGTGCTGGTATTTATGACAGTGCTGAAGAAAGTTAAAGTTAATTTTAATTTGTTCTTACAAAATTATTTTCCTAGGAACTCTAAAGCAACTCTAGTCTTCTTGCCATGCTTAACAACTAGGTTTCAAAAGAATGCATTAAAGGCTCAAATTATAAAATTTTAAAAGTCATTGACATATTCCTGCAGCATATGGAACTACAGCACCTCAAGGATTCTTTTAAATTAACAGTCAGTGGTGCCCTTGCTGCCAGAAAGCTCCTGAAGCAACACAATATATGTACTATAGTGAGATGCGCTCCTGAATTGCAACACTGTTCTCATACTAGTTCACAGTGATGTTTTTTATCATTCAAATACTAGAGAAACTAAAAACAAAATAGCTCACCAGTGCAAAGTTCACTATTACTTGGTATATGACCATTCTAAAGGTCTACCCATGAAATAAAGCATCTCCTAAATTGATATAAAAAGGAACTTCATAAAAAGTAATACAATTTAAAAGACAATAATATAATAGTTGTTTAATGATCATTTGCATCTATAAATTCAAAATTATGTTATTTCAAAGCTACTTGGCTGCACTCCTAAAAAACAAGCTAACAAGAACACAGTACTTCACTATAGTAGCAGCTTTTATCCACTTAAAAGTATGTAAATTATTATGCTTAACAAATTTAACTTCTTGATATATGACTGGCTTGCCTTAAAATGGTTTTGAATTGCTAGAGTGATGATTAAAATCATCAAGTGTATTACAGGACATGGCTGAGTAAAATTAAAATGTAATTTTTGAAAATATGTTTACAGTGCAAAGTATTCATTATAGAAAGTTTGGAAACTACTAAAAAATAGAATACCACAATGAACTGCATTACACTGAGTATTAAATATGTAAATGGTTTCCAAAAGTATCTTGACCAATAAGACTTTACATAGAAGAGAACATGAAGAACCAATTTCCAATTAAGATAGAGTAAAAGGGGTGGGAATTGCCCTCCTGCCTGAAAAAGAATGAATCTCCTATACCAAATACATGTAACAGCAGTTTTCCAGACAGTGGACACCAAGCAATAATCCTTGAGAGATGGGAAATATAAGGCAAACCCAAAGAAATGGAATACTGATGACATGAATGAGCCCCATGACTGTCCCCCCTTCTGGACCACAGCCCTAGGAAAGACAACTGATGCAGAGAGCCCAGCTCAATCTCTGAACTGTAGAGATATGTCTGAAAAACCAGGGAGATCAGGCCAGCTAGAACTCACAAGACAGAGTACCAGAGGCTAAAGGGCCAAACAAGAAAGATCTCCAGAGATCTATAAATACTCCTCCAGTATTCAGCAGAGTATGGCTCAGCACACATAGATGAGCAAACAACCCTCAGCCAGGGAAGGAGACACCTGAAAGGATCAGAGGGAACAGTACCTTGCACTCATACAGGGCTGAAAACTGTGCCTATTCCCATGAGCCAAACTGAAAAACTTAACATTTATGGAGTTTTAGGTAGAGCACTCAGGAACTAATCTTAAAAATAAGACCTGAAAAGATCAAACTGTTTCCAAGTATCTGACTAAATCCCACTTAAAAATGATCAAAAAGATTTACAGTGATATAATAATATCCAATATCTTACAAGGTAAAATTCACAATGTCTGGCATACATCAAAAATTACCAGGGACGCAAAGAAGTAGATAAATATAACCCATAACAAGGAAATCAAACAAATGAAATTGACCAAGCACTAAAATAGATGTTAGGATTTGCAAATAAAGTCATATTCATATTTGCAAATAAAGTCAAATATACGTAGTTATTATCAATATATTCCATATTGTCAAGAAAGTTCAATAGAGACATGGAAGATATAAAAACACTATAATGTATGAGATGAAAAACCCACTAAACATGATTACTGGCTATAAACTTGACACAATAGAAACTACTCAAAATGAAACACACAGAGAAAAGAAGAAAAATAACCAGAGCATCAGTGATCCTAATATACATGTGACTGGAGACCATGAAATAGATGAGGGAGAGGAGAAAACAAAAAATAATTTGAAGAAGGAATGACTAAATTTGTTTTTTCAAATTTGATTGAAATTATAAACCCACATTGTCTGAGAAAATCAGTAAACCCCAAGCACAAGAAGCATGAAGATCACTATATCATGGCATAATCAAATTGTTCAAAACCAGTGAAAAGGGGAAGAGCTTTAAGGATATGTTATATATAAAAAAGAAGAGAAATAGCCTGACCTGTGGTGGCGCAGTGGATAAAGTGTCGACCTGGGAACCCTGAGGTCGCCAGTTCAAAACCCTGTACTGGTCTGGTCAAGGCACATATGGGAGTTGATGCTTCTAGCTCCTCCCCCCTTTCTCTCTTTCTCTCTCTCTCTCTCTCTCTCTCTCTCTCTCTCTCTCACACACTGTCTCCTCTCTAAAAAAAGAAAATGAATAAAATAAAAAAAAAGAAAATGTAAGTTTGGCTTTAAAAAAAAAAAAAGAGAAATAAAAATAACAGCAGATTTCTCATAAAAACCATGTAAGTGAGAAAACAGTTAAGCATCATTTTTTTATTAATTTTTAATTTTAATGGGGTGACACTGATAAATGAGGGTACATATGTTCAGAGAAAACCTCTGCAGGTTATTTTGACATTTGATTATAATGAATACCCATCACCCAAAGTCAAATTGTGTTCTGTCACCTTCTATCTTGTTTTATTTGTGCCCCTCCCCTCCCCCTACCCCCTCCCTCTCTTCCCTCCCCCTTACCCCTTCCCCCCCCATAGCCAGCACACTCTTGTCCATGTCTCTGAGTCTCATTTTTATGTCCCATCTATGTATGAAATCATTTATTCTTAGTTTTTTCTGATTTACTTATTTCACTCAGTATAATGTTATCAAGGTCCATTCATGTTGTTGTAAATGATCCGATGTCATCATTTCTTATGGCTGAGTAGTATTCCATAGTATATATGTTCCAAAGCTTTTTAATCCACTTGTCCTCTGATGGACACTTGGGCTGTTTCCAGATCTTCGCTATTGTGAACAATGCTGCTACAAACATGGGGGCACATTTCTTTTTTTTGAACAGTGCTATGGTGTTCTTAGGGTATATTCCTAAAAGTGGGATAACTGGGTCAAAAGGCAGTTCAATTTTTAATTTTTTAAGAAATCTCCATACTGTTTTCCACAGTGGCTGCACCAGCCTGCATTGCCACTGGAGCATCATTTTTAAAGTATTAAAAGAAAACATTGTTAATCTAGACTTCCACACCCAGCAAAAATCTTATAAAATGAAGGTAAAACAAATATGGTTTCAGAATGCAAAAACTGAAAGGGTTCAGTACCAGCAGGATTAAGCTACAAAATATGTTAAAGAAAGCACTTTAGGCAAAAGAAACATGATACCAGATAGAAATGGTATGAAAAGCACAAAAGGCAATGAAGGAATGAACAGCATTAAAAATGGAAACTACATGAGTATAGTAGTGCCTTCCTTATCCACAGTTTCACTTTCCATGATTTCAGTTATCCATGGTCGACCACTGTCCAAAAATATTAAATGGAAAATTCCAGAAATAAATAATTCATAAGTTTTAAATTGCAAGGTGTTCTGAGTAGCATAATGAAATTTTAGACCATCCTAGTCCTTCCTATTTGAGACATGACTCATCCTGTTGTTCAGTGTATCCATACTATTTTTACTACCCACCCATTAGCCACTTAATAGCCATCTTGGTCATCATTTGGACTGTCAAAATATCAAAGTAGCCTGACCAGGCAGTAGTACAGTGGATAGAGTGTCAGACTGGGACACAGAGGACCCAGGTTTGAAATGCCAAGGTTGTGAGCTTGAGCAAGCAGTCACTTAGTCTGCTGTATCCACCCCCTCCAGTCAAGGCACGTATGAGAAAGCAATCAATGAACAACTAAGGTGCCGCAATGAAGAATTGATGCCTCTCACCTCTCTCTTCCTGTCTGTCCCTATCTGTCCCTCTCTGTCTCTGTCATACACACACACACACACACACACACACACAAATCACAGTAGTTGTGTTCAAGCAACCCTTATTTTAATTAATGATGGCCCCAAAGCTCATGAGTAGTGATGCTGGCAACTCAGATATGACAGAGAAAAGCCATTAAATAGTTCCTTTAAATTAGCAATTTTCAACATTTTTCATCTCATGGCACATAAACTAATTACTAAAATTCTACAGCACACCAAAGACTATATTGTTTGCCAATCTAACAACAACAAAAAAAAAGGTAAAATTTTGATTCACTCATACCAGACAGCTATTGTTGTGTTGATTGCTGTCATTTTTTATTTGACAATTTAAGAAAAAAGAGATCAGTGCCCCTGAATAAATAGTCAGGGTACTGCATATTTTTAAATGTTGCCATGGCACATAAGATGAAAATCCTGCTTTAAATAACAAAGTGAAAGAACTTGACTTAGTAAGGTATTTTTTACCATCTCACATCATCACAAAAAGAAGAGTGAGTACAATACAAAGATATTTTGAGAGAAAGAGAGACCATATTCACATAACTTTTATTATAGCATATTGTTATAATTCTAATTTACTATTAATTATTGTTAATCTCTTACTCTGCTTAATTTATAAATTAAACTCTATGATAAACCTGACCAGGTGGTAGCACAATGAATAGAGTGCCGGACTGGGATGCAGAGGACCCAGGTTCCAAACCCTGAGGTTTCCAGCTTGAGCACAGGCTCATCCAGCTTGAGCATGGGTTCACCAACTTGAGCATGGTCGCTGGTTTGTGTGGTATCACAGACATGAACCCATCCATGGTCACTGGCTTGAGCCCAACGTATGTTGGCTTGAAGCCCAAAGTGGCTGGTTTAAGCCCAAGGTTGCTGGCTTGAACAAGTGGTCACTCAGTCTGCTGTAGCCCCCGGGTCAAGTCACATATGAGAAAGCAATCAATGAACAACTAAGGACCCACAATGTAGAACTGATGCTTCTCATCTCCCACCCTTTCTGTCTGTCTGTCCCTTTATGTCCCTTTGTCTCTGTCAAAAAAGAAAAAAATACTCTATAATAAATATGTATGCATAAGAAAACATAGTATATATAGCCTTGGCCGGCTTGCTCAGTGGTAGAGCGTTGGCCTGGTGTGTGAAAGTATTCATTGGTCACATCCATATGTACCCTGACTGGGATAGAACCCACAACATTGGTGTTTCAGGATAATGCTCTAACTGACTGAACTAACCAGCTAGGGCTGGAAGTTATTTTATTATTTTTCTTGATGGTAAATAAAGTAACGGTGAGTCTTAAACTTGACAACACTTAGATTTAGTGAATCAAGTATCTCATGAAGTTACTGTAAAAACTATGATAATTAAATGAGTTAATGTGTGTAAACTGCTTATAACAGGTCCTGGCACAAAGTGGCATATAAGTGCTATTGTTATTATATTTCTACATATTTAGTCATTATTAATTTTAACAGTTGCATCTTTTAATTCTAGCTTCTAATAGGATATCATAAGTGGTAAGGTTATGGAGACTGCAAAAGACAAACTAGGGTTTTCTCTAATGTGAGAATAAAGCCTTGAAGTTAAAAATTAATGCTATTAAAGTAGAGAAAAACAAATAAGAATATAGTAAGTTCTTATAGAACCAGACTCTTTAAACTTTCTTAATTAATTTAAATGCAAATGAAAAGATCCTGAAAATAAAAACATCAAGTTTGGGCCTGGCCAGTTGGCACAGTGGTAGAGTGTAGGCCCAGTGTGTAGAAGTCCTGGGTTCGATTCCCAGTCAGGCCACACAGGAGAAGTGCCCATCTGCCTCTCTACCCTTTCCTCTCTCCTTTCTCTCTATCCCCCCCCCCGCCCCCGCAGCCAAGGCTCCACTGGAGCAAAGTTGACCCGGGCACTGAGGACAGCTCCATGGCCTCTGCCTCAGGTGCTAGAATGGCTCTGGTTGCAATAGAGCAATGGCCCAGATGAGCAGAGCATCACCCCCTAGTGGGCATGCCGGGTGGATCCTGGTCGGGTGCATGCAGAAGTCTGTCACTCTGCCTCTCGGCTTCTCACTTCAGAAAAATATAAAACAAAACAAAAACATAGTATATATAGAGTTTGATCCCATCTGTGTTTCAAGCATCCACTAGGGTTCTTAGAATGTATGCCCTACAGATAAGGGGGGACTACTGTAAATACAAAAGATTTGTTTTTATTATAAATATCTCTTTAAAAGATAATTTGCTGTTCATGCAAAAATAATAATATAATGTGGAGATAATATATGTAAGAAAAACAGAAGAAGGTATCAAATAAGTTTTAATGTGTTTTCAATAGTTACTTTAAAATTATAAATTCACACAAGACTATTTCAGACTTGCTATTCTAGGGGAATTAAAACTGTAGCCATTATTCTGAAATCCCATTCCATTTGGCCTACACTTTCCCATTTGGCTTAAGTAGTCTAAGCATTATACTTTCAAAATTATAACAAGCTGAATTTATTGAATTTGTTTTCAAAGTGACTCCAAAGAAAAAGTAGTCAGTAACTACAAAAGAGTGTTCTTGTTTGTGAACAAATTAGCTCACAAGGTTTGGCAATGACTTTTGCTGAACTTGATAAAATAAAAGTAAACAACTCTTGTTTCACTACAATGCTAGACTCACCAAATATTTATTTAATGTAGGTGACTTTTCAAAATTAGGTCAAACAGATACATAGGAGATTGAAAAATACATTTATAGCACCAGTCACAAAAAGAAAGTTTCCTCCTTTGCTCCACCAACCTGCCTACAATGAACATAGTGCATAACATGCATCATTACGAGTACTTAGAACCGTGTTGATGACAATCCTGTGACACGCGTGTCAGCACTGACATGTGTAGCCATTTTTGATAACACACGACCACATACCAGAGAAGTATGGGGCCGCATGCCGAGAAGGACGTTTCATCCTGCAAGGCCAGGTGCAGTAGCCGAGGATAAAACACTTGCTGTAGTGTAGACACTCTGTGCCGGAGGTCTGTAGGCCAAAACAACAGAACTCCGGCACAGAGTGTCTAGTTCTGGCACTTCCAGTTAGGCTGTTTTTCTTGAGGTGACACACCACCCGAGTTATGCTTGGTTTTCTGGTGAATTTTGACACACCGAGCTCAAAAGATTGCCCATCATGTACTTAGAAGAATGTTTCTGGGGAAAGCTAAAGAAAACGATGAAGAAATACCAGCCCCTTACCATTAGGAGGCCGATGAAAGCAGTCGTGAGGCCAAAGTAAAACCGTTCATTCACGAGTGCAAAATTCCACATGGTGCTACTGCACTTTCCTCCTATTTTGTGAAATCTATTACAAAGCATATCTACAAGTTCTCTGAATGAGTAGTCCGGCACTGGAATGAAAGTGGAAATGAGGACATACAGAGGAGCTGCTGTATCTTTTGGGTAGTGACGGAAAAGCAGGTTCCAAAATGAAAACCTAGCAGACACAACTGCTTTGGAAAAGGAGACAATTCAGCCATAAAGTGGTCTTTTGTGTGTATAGCCTGCAGAGAAATTCAGATGCATGCTTACATTTGGCACTACCACACCAGACTAAAATAATGAACAAAAGGCAAGGCTCCATGCTGAAACCTGTGCTTTCAAATTCTGCCATTTAAGACAACTATTAAATCTCCAGCAGCAGAGAGTGAGTGGAAAAGGCTAAAGAATTTGAATTTTTAGTTCTATAACCATTACATACTACTAGATTCAGCATTCCTGGGAGAAATGAGACAATGTATGTCAACATACCCAGTACTGGGACTCAATAAATGTGCGATGGATTTTAATCTAAGTCTTGCCCTGGAAGGGCCACAAGGCGCTTAAAAGACTTGGCCAATACACTAAGCAATTCTTGACTTTCTATGGAAAATCCTGTTGTATTGATTTCACGCATTTTTTATACCAGCTGTGAAACTTGTTATAGTAGGGTTACATCTTATACAAGGGTTGGGTTAATATTTTTAAATGCATATAGTTCTTCTTCATCCTTCTCCTGTACCAGTAAAACTAAATAGGACAAGAAAAGCAAATAAATGAATAGAACAGAAGAAATATTCAAAGGCATTTTTAAGACAATAGTAAATCTGAAATCTGTTTACAACATCAGCAGATATTAGTGGATCAAATACAGGCTAGCAGTGCATAAGCACTATTTTATGCAGTGATGAGGAGGAGGAGGACAATGACAACCATATACATAATCCTAGTTTAAAAGTCTTATTAAGGAAGGAAAAGATTGCCTGACCACGTGGTAGCGCAATGGATAGAGCATCAGACTGGGACACGGAGGACCGAGGTTCGAAACCCCGAGGCTACCAGCTTAAGCGTGGCTCATCCAGTTTGAGTGTGGGTTCATCCAGCGTGAGCATGGGGTTGCTAGCTTGAGCGTGGGATTATAGACATAAACCCATGGTCACTGGCTTGAGCCCAAGGGTCACTGGCTTGAGCCCGAGTTTGCTAGCTTGAGCAAGGGGTCATTTGTTCTACTGTAACCCCAAGTCAAGGCACATATGAGAAAGCAATTAATTGATGAGCAAGCGATCAATGAACAACTAAGATGCTGCAATGAAGAATTGATACTTCTCGTCTCTCTCCCTTCCTGTCTGTCTGTCCCTATCTGTCCCTCTGTCTCTCTCTCTTTCTGTCTCTCTCTCTCTCTCTCACACACACACACACACAAAAAAAAGTATTTAAAATTAAGAAAAAAAAGAAATGAAAAGATTAAACAGTGGGAACGAGAAACACAAGGAAATCTGAGCTATTTGTTTAAAAGTGTAGGTATAACTTCTCTGGTAAAGTGGTCAGTGTCAGCCCCCCCCCTTTTGTGGGGAATAATAAGGAAATGATTTTTAAAAAATCAGATGGTAGGATGACATGCACTTTTCTTAGTCATTTGGGAGAAGAATGAAACCAATTTGATCGAATACATTGCTCTGTATATAATGTGACATAAGTCACTTTAACCATCCAATAGCAATATGCAGTTGCAACATCCAGTTACAAACGAAAATCGTGTGAGTATTGAAGATGTGGGCAAGTAAGTTGGAGAATAGAGGCCTTCTATCTGGACCTAGGCTGCCTAATAGCCACATGACCCTATTTTATAATTAAAATTAAATAAAAATAAATTCAGGCTCTTGGCATGACTAGACTACATGTGCTCAAAGGTCATATGTGCCTAGTGACTATATGTCTTATAGACTTATAGTACAGGATAGCACAGGCATAGAATATTTCCATCATGACAGAAAGTTCTATCGGACAACACTGATGTCTACAACTGTTACAACTGTCTTTTATATGAAAGATGAGATGTAAAAGAACACACATGCCACACACATACAAAACTTACACTTTATCCATTTTTTTTCGTTCGCAACATTTATTGAGTATATCTCATGGAAGAGTCACTGTGCTAGCCCTGGCCAGGGCGCTAAGTTGGTTGGAGTATTATCCCGATACACCGATATTGCAAGCTTGATCCCAAGTCAGGGCACATGTAAGAATATCAAACAGTGAATGCATAAATAAGTGGAATAGCAAATCAATGTTTCTCTCTCTCTCTCTCTCTTCCCTCTCTCTAAAATGAATAAAAAAGTGTTTTGTTTTTTTTTAAATAAAATGAGTTGCTGTGCTAGGCATTTGGAGTCCATAGACTAAAACAAAATAGTCCCTGCCCTCAAGGGGCTTACAGAGGAGTAGGAAATGACATAAAAGCAGTTGGTCAACCAGTAAACGCTTACTGGGAGCAACTCTCTGAAATGTACTTACTGCTGTGGAAGAAAGCAAAAAACACAGTACACAAGTTCTCTCGGCCTTCAAAGGGCTTACAACCCAGTCAATGATGTATTACACAGAGTCAGCTGAAAAATGTTTTAAGTAGCAATTAATATTTAGAACAATGCACTTCAAACTGAGATCCAAGAGTTTGATGTGGATTTTTCCCCCAGTTTAGGTTTGCACTAAGATGATAATTTTAAAAATAAAATACACATGAATGTAGTCTAATTCATTTCTGAATAATCATTTTAAAACTGAACAGGGCCACCAGATTTTCATTTTGGCATCTGCTGTATTATCAATCATATACTAGGTGAAGGCCAAATAATATACAATTAGCTAAATAAACACTGATGAGAAAAAAAACGGGAAGATGAATTGAGTCATTACAGAACACATGGCGGCACAGGCATCCAGAAGCGCCTGCGCTCTATGGTTTTAATCATCATCACTTGAAGATGATGCATGCATCCTATCTCTCTGTCGTTTCTACACAATCTGTTCTCCATTCCTGTCGTCTTTGGATATGACTAAAAAAAACTGATTCAGCATTCAACAACTTCACAATGCTAATCACATCTTTAAGAGAGCAAAAGGATGTTACAGAGTTCGTTGGTGATGTCTCCCTAAAACTGACATTTGGAGATAATTCACTGGTAGACTTTGGGTCATGTAGGAAGTCTGATTCATCTGAACCAGCAAACAAAGCCTTGAAGTTCATATTGTTTTCTTTTCATCTACTTTTTAAAAGGATAGTTCCTGCATTTCTGTTAATACAAAACAAACAGATTAAGTATGAACAGGATCTGTAACCACATCTTTATACTCTTAAACTCTACACGGTGGCAATATCATTTCAGCAGTAGAATATCATTTGCCACATAAATCAATCTTATAATGTCATCAGTTCTGTTGTTTTCATTTAATATTTGTTCACTGGTTTTGATTTTATAATTTGTGAAATCTATAAGTAAAACCATCTGTATTTATTTTATGTTCTTACAGACTTAAGTAAAATGTAAAATAAGAGTAACCTGGACTAGCACTGTATAGAGCAGTAAGTAGTCTGAGCTAAAATCAGACCACTCTTCCAATGGCATTTTATTTGGAGAGGATGCTTGCTCATTAGTAGGCTGACCCTTCTCTGCCCTCCATTCCACCTAGGCGTGGGAGGCCATCGATCTCCACTGGGTCACAGAAGACTTGGAAAGAAACCACAGACACATATGCAAAGCACTCCATATATTAAATATGCTACTTTATATCAAAATTATCAAGATGCTGTTCTGGGTAATAAAATGCAAATTCCTCTCAAGACTTTATTCATACAGCAGCCTTTTTTATTATTATTCTGAACTTTTTCAATTAATATGAAGAGTCAACTTGCAAGTCAGTGCGAACCACTGCCAGTGTCCAAAATCACTGTGGGAATTAAGAGAAGAGGCAGATCGTGGTCAGGGGCGGAAATCAGAGGAAGCATCACCACAGAGGAGGAACATAAGTTGGGCCTAGAGGGGAAGGAGCGCAGAGAAGATGGAGCCTCCTGATGGGCACATTTTCTAAATAAAGTCCCAGAGAGCAAAAGTCAGATTTGGGGTAAGAGGTGGCCACCGAAAGTTCTGGAGGTTGCAGGTTCAGAAAATGTACTGAGCATGCTAGGCTGAAAGAAACCTGTATAATTTAGTATTCTCAATTACAAGGTACACAAACTCAACTTGTGGGTAATTTGTTGCTTATATATATAACATCATCCCAGAGGAATCAATGGCAGAATGGCCTCAGGCGGACTAGACATAGGAACTGAAACAATGAAACACTGTTATTATTTGTTCCCTACCTGCCAAACACACACACCTCTTGACTTTTTTACATAGTAACTTATTTTTTCAGGCTGGTTGTTGCTATTATCTTAAATCTAATCCATTCCTTAGCTCCAAAGTTAGAGCTTAAATCAGGGGTGCCCACACTTTTTCAGCTTGCGAGCTACTTATAAGATGACCAAGTCAAAATGATCTACCTACAATAAAAATGCAAAACATAAATTTATTTCTTCTATATTATCATTATTTAAGTTACTATTATTACTACTTAATATTGTGTATTCTTCTTTCACCTTTCTCCTTCTCAGCTCTCTTTTCAGAGGAAAGTCAATGTCATAGTTTTTAGGAACAGTCCGAAAAAGCCGCTCCACATTTCCCTTCTTTGGAATAGCAATGGCACACAGACAGATGAGGCAAATGCACTTAGAATATGACATAGTGAAAAAAAATCCCCTCCCATTCTGTATGAAAGTGGTAGGTTTTAGGTTTCTTACTCGAACCAGCTACGGCACTCATTTTTATACGCTTTGTTGTATTTAGTTTAAATAAATCAAAGGCTAACTACGCAGCAATTTAACTGAACAAGTTAGCGCAGTTTAATGCGCATGCGTAGGGTATCAAAAATTCAGACATCAGATTGGCTACCCTGTATGCCAATCAAAAGACAAATGTCTTTTTAATGTCATGTGATCTATCCACACTTCCTTCGCGATGGACCAGTAGATCGCGACTCACGTATTGAGCACTCCTGCCTTAAATCCTTCAAGTCAGAAACCTGGAAGCGGCAAGAGTTAAAAAAATATAAAGATAATAAAGATACACAAGGTCCAGGCTATGTGAGAATCTAAGTGTCATGCGAAGGAGACAGGGCTTTTAGAGTCACATCTGGCCTAAGCTAAATTAGAAAATCTAAACGCTGTATGAAGAAATGAGTTTATTTCAAGAAGTCCTGAGTTATAGCTTGCTCTGGTTTAGGATAGTTGACCTTCATCAGGCAGAAGGTGGTCCACAGTCCCCTCTGGGAGAACAGTTCTGATGGAGAAGAGCAGACACCTGAGCCCACATGCGGCCATCCCAGTATCAACCTGGCCATAGTGACGTCATCCACAGGTATACACCTGACTTAACACGGCCCAATCAGGGTACTGCTTTGGGGTATTCACTTTTAAATGTTTCCATTTTGACTCAAATATCCAGGGAAATCGTAGCCTTCCACAACCGTGCTGGGACACAGGGTACAACTCAGTAAAATTCACAGAATATAGATGAGTCTACACTGAGCTTGGATGTTACAGTTGAGCAGCAAAAGGATCTGGGCCAACAATTCCGATCAATGGAACTAGACCCATTTAAAGAGGTTTAAGTACATAAAACAGATGAGGGAAAAAAGTAGAATCTCTATGAAAAGAATACAGAGGCACCACAGAGTAGAAAGGGGGTCTGAGTAATAGAAGAAAAAAGAAGGAATGTCTGAATACACTTTTCAAGTAGATCAAAACCTGAAAAGGCTATAGAAAGAATCCAATGGCCAAAGAGGTAATGAGAATTCATAATGTTTC
Source organism: Rhynchonycteris naso (assembly GCA_037038555.1). Taxonomy (NCBI): domain Eukaryota; kingdom Metazoa; phylum Chordata; class Mammalia; order Chiroptera; family Emballonuridae; genus Rhynchonycteris; species Rhynchonycteris naso. The sequence continues at coordinate 131,521,382 of CM073002.1, read as the reverse complement.
CTGGTTGACTTTAATAATGGAAATCTACATATAGGAAAGAAAGAAGACACAGTGCTTTTGATTGTAGCCAATATGATAAGTAGAAATAAAAATACAGCAGTCCACATTCTTACTTTGAGATAGAAGGAACATATAATCTGTACTTCCTGCTGGGAAAATAAAAGAAGGCATGATACAGCACACTCTCTCACTCCTCTTTTTAACTGTCATCTTCCAGTATCCAGTTCTCTCGTGATGAATGAAGGAACCCGAGAGCAATTATAGTGGTGACATTCTCTTCAATAGGAAAAAAAAAGCGCTCTTCCCTTGGAAACTTAACTTACTGCTTGTGAGTATGGGATGTGTACTACGAGACTAAGGACTTGGAAATCGTATCTAGATTTCATATCCTGGCTGAATGACCTTTAGCAAGCAACTTAACCTTTCAAAGTCTCCATTTACTTAGCGGGGAAGATGGGAGGCAGAAGTAGGAAATTTGAACTCAGTTGCTAAACATGAGATGCAGATTAGATAAAAATCATTCCTGCAAAATGCTTGGAGAAATGCTTGTAGGCTACACTCAATAGACCCCCATGTATCTCTACACAACACCCCATAGTTATTGGGCCACAGATGAACAGTGAATCTGAGGTGGCCCCTGGCTCTGTTGCCTCTTGTAAAAGAAGGACAGACCATGCTGCAGGCTTTCAAAGCACAGTTCTGGTTCCCTGCAAGGACCCGTGACACCAGTCCCTTAAAAAATCTTTCACATATGGAATACATCAGGGAACTAATTAAGTCAAATTCTAGACTAACATATGTACTAGGAATTCATCCTTTTAAATGCTTCTAAGCCTTACTTACCACCACCATTCCTAAATGGGCCCTCCCTACCACCATTCTTCTAAATCCTTGAAGAGTTTTTTTGTTTGTTTGTTTTTTACAGGGACAGTGAGAGAGTTAGAGAGAGGGATAGATAGGGACAAACAGACAGGAACGGAGAGAGATGAGAAGCATCAATCATTAGTTTTTCATTGTGACACCTTAGTTGTTCATTGATTGCTCTCTCATATGTGCCTTGACCACGGGCCTTCAGCAGACCGAGTAACCCCTTGCTCAAGCCAGTGACCTTGGGTCCAAGCTGGTGAGCTTTTTGCTCAAGCCAGATGAGCCCGCGCTCAAGCTGGTGACCTCAAGGTCTTGAACCTGGGTCCTCCGCATCCCAGTCCAACGCTCTACCCACTGCACCACTGCCTGGTCAGGCGGAAGAGTTTTTATTCTAAGGAACTGCATGAGTCCAGCCACCCTCCAATTCAACTGACCACTAAGTGGTTGTCATGCCTAGTCTGGTCAAAAACATCAACATGTCTTTAATCAATCATTTGCTTATATTTTTCTCTCCTTTCCTTCATCATAGGAAATTTATCACTCATTTGGGCCATGAGCAACTGAGCCCTGTTATTATATACAGAGAATCCTCTGTCTTCAGATACGTAGCCCACATTCCACTACAGAAGCTGATGTGACAACAGTGACAGCAACACTATCTCACAAAATTGGTTCTTCAGAATGACTGAGAGCATTGTTTCTGATTGAGTGGCTTCGAAGCCACATCTGCTGACTACTTCAAACATTCTATGAGCTAGTCAATGTGGTGGACATATCCTAAGGTGACCTCCAATGAGTCGTGCCCTTGCTCAGTCACCTCTCCCTAGATTGGGTAGAACATGTGACTTCTTTCTAACCAATAGAAAATGGCAGAGGTGACGGTTGTTATATCCTTAATTAGATTATGTTATATGACAAAGGTGATGGCATATCCCTCCTGTAAGCTGCAGAAGAAGGAGATAGATGTAGATTAGTCTAGTTTGAATGGAATAGTGATGACTAGCTTATCATACGCTAACAAGAGACTCTTCCTTACTAGCTTTAAAAAGTAAAGTGACATATCATAAGAGTGCCTATGAAGGGGTCACAAGACAAAGAACAGCAGACAGCCTTTAAGAGCTGTGAGTGGTCTCTGATGGACAGCCAGGAAGAAAACAGAGATCACAGTCCTACAGCCATAAGGAGATGAATTCTCCCAACAATCTAAGGACGCTTGGAAGCAGGGTTATTCTCAGTTAAGTCTCTGAAATGACTGCTGCCCTAACCAGCACTAGGTGAGATATCTGTGCAGAGGACCCAGGTGAACCATGTGTGGATTTCTGAGCAATGCAACTGAGATAATAAATGTGTGTTGCTTCAAGCTGCTGTATCTGTTATGTGTTACCAAACAGTAGGAAACAAATAGAGTCAATATCATCTATTACATTTATTTAATGCTTAAAATAACTAATGTTAGTTCCATTGACACTATCAAATCTCTTAAGTAATATTTGAGTAATAGAAATCTTATCCTTCAGTGGCCGTTTAAAATTCCACTCATCACTATTTTATTCAAACTAGACTAGTCCACACCCGTCTCCTTCTTCTGTAGAAACAGAAAGAAAGTACTATTTCCAGCGACCTTGACTCTTCTCAACCTCACTCGCAGCATACTATACTCTTTATGGTGTAGCAAAGACTATGTAGACTAGGGGCTGGCCTCTCTTTGGGGCTTTAAATGGAATTAAGTGTAGTAAATAGCAACCCACATTTGAATACTCACTTCTTTCAGTATTTCACATTTAAAATAACTTGGATGCACTCCTATAAATTGTACAATTAGTGAAAAGAACCATGAAAAAAAATAATAGAGTAGAGAGCTCCTGGTATCACCTGCTTATATGTAAAAATGCTGAAAGTATTTTCATCAAATGCATGTGAGCTTGATTAATATTATATATTTCTATGAAATTACAATGCTTTCTCTTGCATCCTGGGTGATATATTTCACTTTTGAATCTAACAATGCAATATCGGAAGACCTTGACTGTTACAAATCATTTGGGCAATTGCTCTGAAAGGTTCTGGAGAGACTTGAAAGAGAAGGAATTTGGGAGGATAAAGAAAACATCATAAGAGTATCTTCTTCAGAGAAGAACAAATTGCTTTCCTTATTCTTTACTTTTTTTTTTAAACTGATGTATCCAGATACCAAGCCTACACAGACAGAAATGACTAGACAATTGCATAAACCCCGTTTACTTTGATTTCTGCAAGTTTATCTGAAGAAGAAGAGCCAATAGGAGAAGGTGGGTATCTTGACACCCAGAACAACATGATCTCTAATCAATACTGCCTTGCTCTATAGTGGACAGTCCATTACTGACCTCTGTCAATACTCTCTCATCTCAAAAATCATGTTCTGAGTTCTGTCACCAATGAGTCTGTTGATCGTCAAGCTTGACAACTGTGTTAATAAACTTTAAATCCGGTTTGGCCAATCAAGGGCAGTGTGCAGATGATAGGTTGGGGCCAGTATGGGCAGAGAGGTGTGCCAGAGTGGATGCCCCACATGGGAATGTATGTTTGAGCACTAGTTATAGGAGTCACAGCTCTCTCTCATCAGCAGGCAAGAATAAGGGCTTATTCCCTTATGAATGTATTGACTGACATAAAAGTTGACCTGGACATCTATATACAAAATTAAGCACTTTAAAAATCAAAGAATGGCCCTAGCCAGTTGGCTCAGGAGTAGAGCGTCAGCCCGGCATGTGGAGGTCCTGTGTTTGATTCCTGGTCAGGGCACACAGGAGATGCTACCATCTGCTTCTCCACCCCTCCCTGTTCTCTCTCCTCTTCTCTCTCTCTCACACTCTATCTCTCCCTCCCTCCACCCTCCCTCCCTCTCTCTTCTCCTCTCACAGCCATGGCTCCATTGGCTGGAGGGAGTTGGTCCCAGGCACTGAGAATGGCTCCATGGCCTCCACCTCAGGTGCTAAGAAATGTCTACGGTGGCTACAGAACAACAGCTCCTTATGGGCAAAGCATCACCCCCTAGTGGGTTTGTTGGGTGGATTCCAGTCAGGACCCATACAGGAGTCTGTCTCTCTGCCTCCCTTCCTCTCACTATACTAAAAAAAATAAAAAAATTTAAAAATAAGGAATATAGACATTTATGAAAGTATCATACTATAACCAGAGCAGTTTGCTGTGTGAATAAGATACAAGAAATATAGATGTTATCCTCAGCTTCACACTGATGCTCTCACGTGTGACCCTGAATGTATCAGTGTAGCTTTGTCCCCATTCCAAAAGTCAGAATAGTATGTCTTCCTGTCTTCTCCCAAATAAAAGGTAAGAGTTACAACCAGAAGCTAGCAAAACAATTGTACATATCAGTGAATATGGGCAATAAAAATTAAGTGTGATGTCTTTATTAAAAGAGTAGGGCTTCAAACAATAAAAGTCCCAGCCAACTTAAACATTAATATAAATGACACTTTAAAACAAACAAAAAAATCCATTGGAATTAAAAGCCAAATTTAGATGTAATAACAAAAAAAATGTCCATAACTACAATATTTCACTAATGAGAAGGTACAGATGCTGCATACAGAAGGATTTTATGATGTCCATATGCTCTCAAATGACTCTCCTTGTTAGCTATTTCTCCATATCTCTATTTAACAACGACCTACACCACTCCCACTGAATGGGTATAAATTAAAGCAGGATATGCTGTAATATATAAATGAATATATAAAATAGAGATTAATTCTAATAAAAAGAATGATAGCAATATAACCATAAAACATCCTTAGATGCAGATATTAATACTAATCTGAATCACTGGTATCATCTAAACTAGTTAACTAAACAGGTTTACACCCCAAATATATATATATATATATAAAGTAATTACATATATAGTAGTAATAACTTCATAGCATGATACTGTCTACTAGAAGATTAGGCATAATTATGCTCACAAAACACTTGATAAGAGTCTGTGACAATGTATAAAATAATCTTTTTAATTTCAGAAGGGCCATCATCAATTTTATAGAATATGATAACTTACTATGCCAAGCACCCTCCAGCCAAAGAGTGTTTGATTTTACATCATAACATAAGCCAGCCGACCCCAAAGGCTCAATTGCAGAGGGAAAGAAAGAGGAAGACTAAAGTTAAAAATAAATAATTTAAAAACCAAACCTTCCCTCCTAACTATAAACTGGTACTTCACTTAAAACTCTCGACTCCTTCTGCACAACCTTCTATGCATCTGACGGTGGCCTTTCTGTAGTGAAGATGATCAGTTTTGGAGGTGAGCTGGGGAGGCATCTCTCCCTCCAGCTGGCAGCCTGACACCAAAGGTCAGACTCAGGATCCTCACCCTACATGCACCTGTTTGTGACTGAGATCTACATGAAAATGCTCGCTTGTTCCCACCCAGACTCAGGGAAAGAAGGACACTGATTCTTTCCCTGAGATTAGTCTCCTTCAAACAAAAGGGATAAAAATTAGTTACAAGAAAGTTTTACAACTAACTAAATGACTTGTCCTTTTGGAAATACAATATCCTTGTTAAGCATTATAAATGCAAATGCCTTCCAGAAGGCATGCCAGTGATTTGGTGTTCGGGTAATTAAATTGCTCCAAACTGGAACAGTGGTTTAAAAGGAAAAGGAGGACTAATTATCTGGGGTAAAAAGCAAATACATTAAACAACAAATTTTCAGTCACAATAATTTTCATAATAAACATCCAAAGTACCAAAGAGTAGTTCAAAAGATATCCTTTCCAAACACGATACTGTAATTGTCCTCATTTACCAACTGGGACTTATTCTGTGCTGGTATTAATTACATGATTAAAAAGATTTCTAAAGCATCAGAAAATAACATCCAGACCCTTTCAAATGTCAAATCGTTTCTTCCCAAATAATTTAAATTACTTTTCTTTTACATAGCTTCTCTATATACTTACTCCCTTCTCCTAGGTTTCAATAATGTCTGCAAGATTTGAAAACACTGACTGTACTCCCAACACCTGTGATTCCTAAATTTTACCCTTTATGAGAAATTCTCAGCACACAGAGAGTATTTTGTAAAAGCATTGTTATACCCTTTGGGGAGAAAAACATTAACTCTTCCTTTTCTTTCCCAGTTCAAGTTAAACTTTTTAAGCCTTTCTTAGGCCACTCCCACATTTTGTATACACACACACACACACGCAATATACACGTATAGTGGGATATATGTAAATTTCTCACAGATTTCAAATGTTATAGTTACCTCATCTAAAAGTTCCTTTTAGGAGATTATACACGCCTTTCTGGCAGGGAAAACAAACGCGACCGATCCTCCTGAAATTAGAGCACAGCAGGCTCACTAGAGAATTTCCAATTCCATATCACATGAACCGCGTCCTCCGCTCCCCGCCGCAGGCCACCTCTCCCTGACAACTGAGCCTCGGATCCGGAGAGCAGCTGGATCTCATTCAATCACACCAGGGACGCACAGGCCTCCGACACCAGCACCTCTCAGGGAGGATAAGTGAGCAAGCGAAGGTTTCGAAGCCAGACAAACGCTGCCCACTAGGCGCTTAGGGAACGCCCCCGTCTTCTCCTCCCTCAAGTCCCCACTGTGACAGTCTCGGGTGGCATTTAATTCTTCGGTTTACATTAATAAGCCTACGATTCATCACTCTCCTTCCACTAGCCAAGGAACTGCTTTATCGCCCATCCCCCAGGCTCTGGAACTTTTCTTAAAACCCAGTGTTCTGATGTATATAGACTTGGAACTGAAGTGCCCCACGAAACGTCAAGGTACCCCCACAAAGTATTGCTCCCCTCAAGCAACACGTTAGTAGTACAACTTTCCATTCATAACTCGGCTCCAGCACAAACTGGCGGCCAGGGGGCGGGTCACGCAACGGACCCTCGCCTAGGCTTGCCTAGCAAATTTCAGGGTCAGCCTTAAAAGATCACCTGGCGCCGAACTTCTGCCAAAGGTTCCCCTAAACCCCTCATCCTCTGGATTGCGAGGTTCAAGGCAAGCGGCGTCGGGGTCCAACTGGGATGCTGTTAGCCCGGCGACCCGCGAAGGGAATTCAGCGGTGCATCCGCAGGACGCTTAGCCCCCAGTTCCAGCTCCAACCGTGCACAAACCGGGGACCCGACTGTGGTGCCACTCACCTCTGCCTACTCCTGCTGAGGCTGTCGCGCCCTTCTTCGCCCCACGCCCGCGGTTCCCTAACTTCTCCCCCTTTTCCAAACAGCCATGTTTCGAGGAGAAGAGAATAGCAAGGCAAAAGCCAAAGGGGACTCAAAGTTGACTCGGGGACCGCCGCTGCTCCGCCAGCAGGGACTTGGCGACCGCGACAGGCGCGAGAGGAGGAGATGGCGGCGAGCGCTGCGGGAACCGGGGCCCGGCTCCGTGCGCGATGCGCGGTGTGCGGTGTGCGGGACGCGCGGCTGCCGCGGTCGCCGCGCCGGGGTTGGAGCTCCGGAGGGCGGCAGCGCACGGCTGCGAATTGTGAGCTGCGAGCTGAGCGGGTGGCGGCGCGCGGAGGATTTGCTAAAAATAGCAACTCTTGGGGAGGAGTGTAGGGGGCGGAGGTGGGAGGGAGGCAGAGAGCCCCGGCGCGGCCGAGGCTGGGCGGGGCCGGGTGGGAAGCCAGGCAGGACGCGCGCCGGGAGCGCGGGCCCGGGGCTGGAGACCCGCAGGCCCGAGGGGCGCGGGCGGCGATTGGCGACACCTGGGCGCGCGGCCGAGGCACGGGGCGGGAGGGAGGGGGCCGAGGACCCAGAGAATCGCCTGGGGTGAAGCGAAGAGAGTTCAGGGCTGTACCAGAGATTCCTCCGAGGGGAAGGACTGGGTACCTAAGACTTGGCATTTCACCACGCGGGGCGCAAGGTGATGGCCAGCGGAACGGCGCGCACGCTCCGCCTGCTGGACCGCCGGGCCGCCGGCGGCCGTGACCGAGGACCGTGCAGGAAGGAGCGCGGCCGCCGCGGCGCCCGCCCTGGCTCGGTGAGCCTAGCCGCTCAGGTGCGCGCCACGCAGCGCCCGTGAGGCCACGGCTCTGCGACTTATTTTTAAGAGTAGAAGGGGACCATGTGGGTCGGTACCTGGAGGGCACCCACATATGCTTAGGGCTTAAAAAAATCATTGAAATGGATTTTAAAAGAAAATGCTGTGTTTGGGTTTTTATAAAGAACTAAATGGGAAACGCGAGGAAATAATGGTGACTGCTGCTGGAAACATGAATTAGGTTTGTCGCGTTTTAAGGCTGGAAGGAGAGCACCATCCGCTAAGAAACCATCTCTTTTAGAAGGATAGGCAGAGTTAGTAGATATGAGAATTGATGGGTTGGTCCTCTTCATCGGTTACTATTTTTACTTTGTGACTTAAAAAAAAAAACCCACGCTATAACTTACTGCATATTAGTTACTAGTGTCACTAATACCTATAAAATCCTTTATAAACCATAAAGCACTGAAAGATGTAAGTTAAAAAGTGGAATCCTAAACATACTTGACTAATGCTAACGTTTGATCACCCAAAGAGGCTAATATTTTTGGTGTGCATAATTTTACCCTCAAAAGAAAGCTAGCGTCTCTGCATGTACACTTAGATTTTCTTCCACTGTCAGCTAAAACAGCAGGTTCGTAAGTGATACCATAGAAAGGACAAGCGAGACCTAACCTAGTGCCCTCGTTTTCAGAGGAAGAAACCGAGATCCAGAGGAGTAAGGTGATTTGCTCCCGGTTTCCCAGTTGCTGGCAAGGTTCAGATTAAAGCCAGGATAACTTGGAAAATAGCATGGGACACCATGGCGCTATGGTGTCTGTAATGTGATTTAAAATACACCAGCATTCATTGTAAATTGAATACCTGTGATGGTTAGATTTAACCCTCATTTTGCTCTCATCAGGAATTCACAGCACGGGATGGGGGTGGGGGGTGGGGGTCAGCCTGCTTTAAATAGAGATTAAACACCTGAGGCTGTTGGTGCCAGAGCTTTAAACTGGTTTAACTCTGTCTACACCAGGCATTCTGTTGATTAGCCTGCTAAGTCCCAGAAATGGGTTCTCAGTGGTCAAATCTGGTGTTGACTAAATTATTTTGAAGATACTGCTCATTCTCATATAAACATAGTATGAGACAGATATTAACATGTAGTGACCTTTCACCCTTCACCTTCCAAAAATGGAGTCCTTTCTGAAATGATCAAGTGTCCAGTCTTTTTTTCTTTCTTTCTTTCTTTCTTTCTTTCTTTCTTTCTTTCTTTCTTTCTTTCTTTCTTTCTTTCTTTCTTTCTTTCTTTGGGGGGGGGTGATTCTATTTGCTTAATACTGGTTCAAAGATAAACAATTTTCATTGTATTCCTTCTCAAGAAAACCTTTCATGTATAGAGTAGCGGAAGCATAAAAAAAAGACAAATTGACAAACTGCTGGGACAGCATTGGATGTCTGTGTAATAATGGTGCATATGACCATTTGAACTGAAACTGGTGTCCCCCATTTAGGGAGGTGGTGCGGGGAGTCGTTTATCTTCACTTATCTCATTTATGTCTACCGCATCTAGGTCATTTTTATGAAACGGAGCTATCCTCCTCAGCATTCTCTGAGATGTTCAAATGCTGACTTTGAGCAAGGCACTTGCTGGGTGCTATTGGAGATTCAAATATTTTAAGATGAGGTTTAGTAGAAAAGATTATAGCTTCCCTTAAAAGTCCTGATGCAACTCCCACAGCTCTCTGTTCAAACCTATATTATAGATTGAACACCATATTAAAATTTTTTTCAGATTGTATTCTTTCAATTGAGTTCTGGGAAAACAGAGATAACTCTTTTTTGTAGTTTTTTTAGAGCAGTTTTAGACTTACAGAGATGTTTAGAGATATAAGGAGTTCCTATATATCCACCCCCATGTGTGCACACAATTTCCCGTTAGTAACATCTTAAATCAGTATTGTACATTTGTTACAATTAGTGAGCTAATATTGTCACTTTATTACTAACTGAAGTCTATAGTTCATTTAGATTTCCTTAGTTTTTATCTAATGTCCTTTTTCCATTTCTGGATCCCATCCAAGATATGTTATATTTAGTAGGCATGTCTCCTTAGGCTCCTCTTATCTGTGACATTTTATCAGACTTACCTTGTTTATGAAGATCATGACAATTTTGAGGAGTAATGATAAAGTATATGGCAGGAGGCCCCTCTGTTGGAATTTGTCTGATGTCTGATAGACTGCAGTTATGAGTTTGGGAGAAAAATCAAAGGAGTAAAGTGTCATTTTCACACATCATATCAGGGGTACATACTAGCAGCTTGATTTATCTCGGCTGATGCCAACCTGGTTGAAATAGTGTTTTCCAAGTTTCTCCACTCTCCCTTTCCATGCTGTAGCCCTTGAAAGGGGGTCACTATGTGCAGCCCACACTTGAGGAGTGAGAGTCCTGCCGCCTCTGGGGCAGATTATTTGAATTTTTGCACACATATTCACACTTGTTTTCTCCAGTGATCATTGTAGTTCTCTCCCCATAGTAGGCTGTTATAGATTCCAAGATTAGTTTTCAACAGAATTTTTCCTTCTAAGTGAACTGATAATATTCTGTATTTTAGCAGGAAAAATGCCTCATGCTACAGCTCCATTTTTTTTTTTTAATGTTAGGCATAGAGGGGAAGATAAATGAGATGTTTGTGGTGGTAGCAATGATAGGCGCTTCGGAGTTTTCTTTATAAGGAGAAGTGCCATGTGAATTGTATTCTTAGTATTAATTTTAGCGTGATGCCATTTAAAAAGTGAAGACACGACATTTAGAAGCAATAGGTAAAGAGGTTTAGCTAGAATAATATACGACCAGGGGTGGATTTTACCAGGAAACTAATAAAGCTTCATAATTTAGTATTATTTTACTTCAAAGGGCCCCAAATATAATAAAGCTTCAGACCCCACCGGACCTGGCACTTTCTCTGTACACTCCCAAATGGGAGAGGATGAAAAGCAGAGAACTATGAGTCCTAACGTTACTAGGCAACACTCCGGCCATCTCTGCACGTGACTTCCCAGAAAGGGCACTATGCAAGGCGAGACTGAAGTTTGGGTTCTCCACTCAGATTTAAAACTAGTCAACAACCCTTAGTTTCTATCTCAAATGTTCTTTTAAGCCCACCCAGTGAAGTGGATGCAACAGTACATTTCTTAGGGTTAAGAATTTCCATTTGATTCTTTATTGTATTTTTAGCTTTTCTGATGATTTTCTATTTTTTCACTCATTGAGATTATGTTTTCCTTTAAGTCCTTAAACATATAATAGTTGATTAAAAGTCCTTATGAGCGGCCAGTGTATACCTGAATTATCTTAGAATGTACGTTAAGATGGCAGTTTTCCAGTGCTTGAAAATGGTTACCTTATGTACTTTGCTCAATTTTATGTTTATTTATAACAAGAAGGCAAGTCTTGGGAACACTTATTCTGTTATGTCTGGAATTTTTCAATGCTTTTGTTTTCTCATTAATTTAGCATCAAAATCTCAAAGAAAAGGGTTTATTCTTTACATTCATAATCATTCTGTAATTTTGATAGCCATTCAGATTATTGCAAAAATAATTCTCTGAAGAGAGAATAAGGTAGAGATATATAATTATGTTAGTCTGGTATTAAACATTATGGTAAGTAAAAACTTATTTAACCAGGGTGTTTGCATTTTGGGTCAAGTTAATTATTAGTAGCCTACTTGGTCTAATTTTGTTTAGGCATTTTTCAAAATGTTTTAGGAGAAATAACATGATCATTGGAGTAAGAAGACCTGCATTCTTGTTCTACCTCGCATATTTTGTGACCTTCAGTAAATGAACTAATATGATAACCAATTTTTAAAACTTAGTCAGCATCAACAATAAGAGAGCAGGATATATTCATCATTAGGCATAGCCTCCTGAACCCAGAAACAACCCGTCCTTCTAGACCAATGTTTACAGACCTGCCATAGCATTTCCCATCATATGGCTTTCTCTGTTTTTGTCACCCAGAAAAATCTTTGAGCACATCCTCTCCATAAAAGTTCCAGTTATCTCTGAGATCACTATTTCCTAGAAGCCATTTCATTTTGAAAATAACTTTCTCGAGAGAGAGGGTGGATGGCAAGATGGCGAGGGAGTAGGCAGACGTACCAACTTCCAACTCCCAGAACCAAAGTGGACTATAACTTAAATTTAAGAACCATCATCTGGATAAACCAATATTGAACTGGACTAAGTGGACTCTTCAACCAGGGAACACTGAAGAAGCCACATTGAGACTGGTAGGAAAAGCGAAAATGTGGAAAGGGCTGCCCAGCTCCCTGGAGCGAACCGCAGCCTGGAGAAACTCATGTGGTGGAAAGAGAGGCTAGCGGAGAGGGAGGGACCTGGGTCCCAGGAACAAAGCCCCAGCCTGCAGCCCCAGAGCCTAGAAGAGGCGTATGGACAGTATTTAGCTGTGAAACAGGTTAGGATACTGTTTGTGAGAAAGAGACAGTTGTCTCAGAACCAGGATTTATCTTAAAGGGACAGCACAGAAAACCTCTCTCACAACCATTCACTTGGGACTCTGGGGGACAGGGAGAGAGGAGAGGAGCAGCTGGAAGAGAGTACGGAGCAGCGGGAAGAGAGTGTGGTCTGGAAGGCACAGGGGGAAAAGCTTTGAGGAACAGCCACCCTAAACCCTGGGCTGAGTCACTTCCCAAATATGAAACAAATATTTCCCCTAGAACCAGGAAGGGGAAGCAGGACACCAGGCAAACAGGATCCCCTGCGGCAATCAGAGCCCAGTCACTTAGAAGGAGGGAGCTTCCAGGACTACAGTATGGAGTGTTATGGTCTGAGCTGCAGTGCCCCCACCCACACTGCTGAGGGCTTGCTGGAGGGCAGGCAGCAACAGGCAGGCAGAACTGCGGAAATGCAGTTCTGTCAGCTGGTTCTGTCGGTGGGGGCGGAGGCCCAGCCAGCCGGCATGAGCTCGGTCTACTTCAGCAGGGGCAGAGGGGACGTGTAAAAGTAGTCCGGTGGCTGCGGGCCCACCAGGAACACCACCTGTGGGCGAAAAGAGGGAGCCCGGAATGGGTAGAGATCTGCTGCTGAGCAGGGGTGTGCAGGTGTGCAGCAGCACCTGGCCTCCAAGGTTTGTGACTCTGCACAAGCCGGTCCTGACCGTGGGGATGGGAAAAAGCCCGGGACAGGCGAGGGCTCACAGCTGAACGCCCACCAGTAGCCCCGCCTGGCCAAGGAGTTAAGGTTTGTGGCCCTGCGCGAGCCGGCTCGTACCATGGGGGCTGAGCGGAAGCCTGGGAACAGGCAGGGACCACAACTGAGCAAAGGTGCTCACCCCTGCCCTTGGTGCCAAGGTTTGTGGCTTGAATGCGGTCCCCAACCCCACCTTTGGGGGCGAGGCGAAGGCCCAGACAGGCTGAGGCTTATAGAGCCAGGCACGAGACACAGACCCTCCTGCAAAGGCGAGGCGGACACCACAGCAACAGCCACAGTGGGCCAGCGCCAGCAACACCCATACCCAACTGCCCTAGGCAATGGCAGAGGGGGTGGCAGGCCTGAAGACAGACCACACCTAGGGAACACAGAGGTAACACCCATTGGACTCCAGTGGCCACAACCTTCTTATACACAGACAAAATAGGCAGGCAGAGAAATGCAACCCAAATGAATCAAGAGAAATCCCCAGAGAAGGACTTGAATGAACCAGATATAACCAAATTACCAGATGCAGAGTTTAAAATAATGATAGTTAGGATGTTCAAAGAGCATAGAGCAACAATGGTAGTCATTACGAACACCTAAATAAAGAGATAACAAGTATAAAAAAGGAAATTGAAATAATACAAAAGAATCAGAAATGACAAATATAGTATTGGAATTGAAGAACACAATGGAAGGAATTAAAAGCAGGATGGATGAAGGTGAGGATCAAATCAGCGAGTTAGAGGACAAAATAAACGAAGGCAAAGAAGCAGAACAGAAAAAATAAAAGAGACTCAAAAAATCTGAGGAAACTCTAAGGGAGCTCTGTGACAATATGAAGAGACATAACATCCACATCTTAGGGGTTCCTGAAGAAGAAGAGAAAGAACAAGGGATAGAAACTTTGTTCAACCAAATCATAGCTGAAAACTTCCCTAAATTAAGGCTGTAAGATGACTCACATGTTCAAGAAGCACAGAGAACTCCATTAAAGAGAAACCCAAAGAAATGTACACCAAGACACATCATAATTAAAATACCAAGGCTAAGTGATAAAGAGAAAATATTAAAAGCTGCTAAAAAAAGGTTATCACCTACAATGGGGCCCCCATAAGGATGGCATTCAACTTCTCAACAGAAGCACTTGAGGCCAGAAGGGAATGGCAAGACTTATTCAAAGAAATGCGGAACAATAACCTACAACCAAGATTACTTTATCCAGCAAGGCTAATGTTTAAAATTGAAGGAGAAATAAAAAGCTTCCCAGACAAAAAAATAACACAAGAAATTCATTAAAACCAAACCAATACTGCAAGAGATGCTAAAGGGTCTGTTGTGAACAGTTTAAAGGAGGAAAAGAATATATCAAAAGAAGAATATAGCTTTAAAGAATAAAATGGCAATAAACAACTACATATCAATAATAACCTTAAATGTAAATGGATTAAATGATCCAATCAAAAGACACAGGGTAACTGCATGGATAAGAAAACAGGACCTATACATATGCTGTCTACAAGAGACACACCTTAAAACAAAAGATGCACATAGACTGAAGGTAAAGGAATGAAGAAAAATATTTCATGCAAATGGAAATGAAATAAAAAGCCGGGGTAGCAGTACTTATATCTGACAAAATGGACTTTAAAACAAAGGCTGTAGTAAAATATAAAGATGGACACTACATAATGATAAAGGGAGCAATCCAACAGGAAGATATAACCATTATAAATATCTATGCACCGAACATAAAAAGCACCAAAATACATAAAGCAGACTTTGATGAATATAAAGGGCAAGATCAACAGCAATACTATAACAGTAGGGGATTTCAATACCCTACTAACTTCACTGGATAGATCCTCAAGAAAGAAAATTAACAAAGAAACAGCAGACTTAAAGGATACACTAGATCAACTTGATTTAATAGATATCTTCAGCCTGACCAGGCGGTGGCACAGTGGATAGAGCATCAAACTGGGCTGCGGAAGACCCAGGTTCGAGACCCCAAACTCGCCAGCTTGAGCGTGGGCCCATCTGGCTTGAGCAAAAGCTCGTCAGCTTGGACCCAAGGTCGCTGGCTCCAGCAAGGGGTGCTCCGTCTGCTGAAGGCGCCCGGTCAAGTCACATGTGAGAAAGCAATCAATGAACAACTAAGGTGTTGCGACAGCAATGAAAAACTAATGATTGATGCTTCTCACCTCTCTCCGTTCCTGTATGTCCATATCTATCCCTCTCTCTGACTCTCTCTCTGTCCCTGTTAAAAAATATATATATATCTTCAGAACCTTTCACCCTAAAGCAGCTGAATATACATTCTTTTCAAGTGCTCATGGTACATTCTCTAGGATAGACCACAAGTTAGGACACAAAAGTGGTCTCACCAAATTTAAGAAGATTGAATTCATATCAAGCATTTTCTCTGATCACAATGCCATGAAACTAGAAATTAACCACAAAAGAAAAATACTCAAACACTTGGAAACTAAATAGCATGTTATTAAATAATGAATGGATTAACAATGAGATCAAAGAAGAAATAATAAAGTTCCTAGAAACGAATGATAATGAGTATACATCAACTCAAAATTTATGGGACACAGCAAAAGCAGTACTGAGAGGGAAACTTATAGCACTACAGGCATACCACAAAAAGCTAGAAAAAGCTCAAATAAGCAACCTGACCCTGCAGCTAAAAGAACTAGGAAAACAACAGCAAGTAAAGCCCAGGGGTAGTAGAAGGAAGAAAATAATAAAGATCAGAGCAGAAATAAATGACATAGAGACTAAAGAAACAATACAGAAGATCCATGAAACCAGGAGATGGTTCTTTGAAAAGGTAAACAATGAACCCTTAAATAGACTCACTAAGAAAAAAAGAGAGAGGACGCAAATAAATAAAATTAGAAAGGACAGTGGAGAAATAACAACTGACACAACAGAAATACAAAGTATTGTAAGAAAATACTATGAAGAACTATATGCCAAAAAACTAGACAACCTATATGAAATGGACAAATTTCTTGAAACATACAATCTTCCAAAAATCAGTCTGGAAGAATCAGAAACCCTACACAGACAGATTACAACAAAGGAGATCGAAACAGTTATTAAAAAACTCCCAACAAAGAAAAGTCCTGGGCCTGATGGCTTCACAAGTGAATTCTACCAAAAATTCAAAGAAGAACTAACTCATATCCTTCTCAAGCTATTTCAAAAAATTCATAAGGAAGGAAGACTTCCAAGCTCCTTTTATGAGGCGAGCATAATTCTGATTCCGAAACCAGGCAAAGACAACACAAAGAAAGAAAATTATAGACCAATATCCCTGATGAATTTAGATGCTTAAATCCTCAACAAAATATTAGCCAACCGGATCCAGCAATATATGAAAAAATCATACACCATAATCAAATGGGATTTATTCTGGAGAGGCAAGGCTGGTTCATTATTCGCAAATCAATCAATGTGATTCATCACATTAAGAAAAGGAAGGACAAAAACCACATGATAATTTCAATAGATGCAGAAAATGCATTTGATAAAATCCAGCATCCATGCTCAAAACCCTCAGTAAAGTGGGAATACAGGGAACATTCCTTAACATGATAAAGGTCATCTATGACAAACCCACAGCAAACATCATACTAAATGGGCAAAAATTAAAAGCAATACCCTTAAGATCAGGAACCAGGCAGGGGTGCCCCCTTTCACCACTATATTCAACATAGTTCTGGAAGTCCTAGCTACAGCAATCAGACAAGAAGAAGAAATAAAAGGCATCCAAATTGGAAAAGAAGAAGTAAAACTGTCATTATTTGCAGATGATATGATATTGTATATTGAAAACCCTAAAGTCTCAGTCAAAAAACTACTGGACCTGAAAAATGAATTCAGCAAGGTGGCAGGATATAAAATTAATACTCAGAAATCAGAGGCATTTTATACACCAAAAATCAACTGTCAGAAAGAGATATTAAGGAAACAATCCCCTTCACTATTGCAACCAAAAAAATAAAGTACCTAGGAGTAAATTTAACAAAGGAGATTAAAAACTTGTACTCGGAAAACTATAAAACATCGATAAAAGAAATCAAGGAAGATACAAACAAGTAGAAGCATATATCGTGCTCATGGTTAGGAAGAATAAACATCATTAAAATGTCTATATTACCCAAGCAATTTAAAAATTCAATGCAATACCAATTAAAATACCAATGACATACTTCAAAGATATAGAACACATATTCCATAATGTATATGAATCCAAAAAAGAACACAAATAACCTCAGCAATATTGAAAAAGAAGGATAAAGCAGGAGGTATCACTCTTCCGGATATCAAGGTATACTACAAGGCCATTGTACACAAGACAGCCTGGTACTGGCATAAGAACAGGCACATAGATCAATGGAACAGAACAGAGAACCCAGAAATAAACCCACAGTTTTATGGACAACTGATATTTGACAAAGGAGGAAAGAACATACAATAGAGTAAAGACAGCCTCTTTAACAAATGGTGTTGGGAAAACTGGACATCTACTTGCAAAAAAATGAAACTAGACCATCAACTTACACTATTCATGAAAACAAACTCAAAATGAATAAGAGATTTAAATGTCTTCCATGAAACCATAAGCATCTTAGAAGAAAGCATAGGCACTAAGCTCTCTGACATCTTTAGCAGCAATATATTTGCTGATTTTTCTCCATGGGCAAGTGAAATTAAATACAGGATAAACAAATGGGACTATATCAAACTAAAATGCATTTGCATAGCTAAAGACAATAAGAACAGAATAAAAAGACAAGCCACACAATGGGAGAACATATTCAAAAATACATCTGATAAGGGGTTAATAACTAAAATTTATAAAGAACTTATAAAACTCAACACCAGTAAGACAAACAATCCAATCAAAAAATGGGCAAAAGAAATGAATAGATACTTCTCCAAAGAGGACATACAGATGGCCAAGAGGCATATGAAAAAATGCTCAACATCACTAATCATTAGAGAAATGCAAATTCAAACCACAATGAGATATCACCTCACACCAGTCAGAATGGCTCTCATTAGCAAACAACACAGAATAAGTGCTGGCGAGGATGTGGAGAAAAGGGAACCCTTCTGCACTGCTGGTGGGAACGCAGACTGGTGCAGCCACTGTGGAAAACAGTATGGAGATTTCTCAAAAAATTAAAAATTGAACTGCCTTTTGACCCAGCTATCCCACTTTTAGGAATATACCCTAAGAACACCATAGCACTGTTTGAAAAAAAGAAATGCACCTCCATGTTCGTGGCAGCATTGTTCACAATAGCGAAGATCTGGAAACAGCCCAAGTGTCCTTCTGTGAACAAGTGGATTAAAAAGCTATGGTACATATATACTATGGAATACTATTCAGCCATAAGAAATGATGACATCGGAGCATTTACAATAACATGGATGAACCTTGATAACATTATACTGAGTGAAATAAGTAAATCAGAAAAAACTAAGAATAAATTATTTCATACATAGATGGGACATAAAAATGAGACTCAGAGACATAGACAAGAGTGTGTAGACTATGGGGGGGGGTAAGGGGGAGGGAAGAGAGGGAGGGGAGAGGGGGAGGGGAGAGGCACAAATTAAACCAGATAGAAGGTGACGGAAGACAATTTTACTTTGGGTGATGGGTATGCATTATAATCAAATGTCAAAATAACCTGCAGAGGTTTTCTCTGAACATATGTACCCTGATTTATCAGTGTCACCCCATTAAAATGAAAGATTAAGAAAATCAATAAATTTTTAAAAAAAGAATATAACTTTCTCATCGTTGCTGATACTTCCTCGGGAGTATTATTTTGTATTGTTTAATTTGTACTGTTTTAGGTCTGCAGCAATGGCTATTGTATTGTTCATCATCTGTTCAGCAATTGTCCATTGAAGAGAGAGGTCTGTGCAGTAATACAGGGTATAATGTGACCCATTGAGGATTTCTTTCCCTTGCTAACTTCTGAATGGAAACTGGATAAATATTCTGCTCCTATATTTAATAATTCTCTTTCTTCTGCAAAAACGTGTGGGTAATAGTTAAGTTTAATCACAATTCCTTGCTCATTTATGGAATATTGTGAACCGCAATTAGTTGTATACCAATGTGAAGTGCTGTTATGCACATGTTAGCGGGCTGTCAAAACCAAGTTTCTGAATTATGAAACAATCAAAGCCTTTGCTTTTTATACTTTCACAGTGTCTTTCCAAAGAATAATTTTCATACCCATTTTTAGAAATACTTCACATTACGGTGATCTACATACCTCAAATCTATAGCTAATCCGCTTACATTGAAGTAAAATATTTCAAAATCTACATATATATTTGTATGTGCATGCCTATATTTATACATAATATTGGCAGGTATATTAAAGCCCTTACTGGAAAACAGTTCCTAACATAAATAAATTTTATGCCAATTAAGTGAGAAAAAGAAGTTGAACAAATTAATGCTATTTTGGGTTTGTTCTTTATTATGCTTGGACTGATCATTAAGTTATATTTCAGCTTTAATATAATGTTACCTTAGAAGATGAAAGAATTAATTTAGTGTTGCCTTTTACAGGTAGGATGTCCAACCAGCTGAATAATATTGTTTGTTTGCTACGTGAATATACAAATTTTAGGATGCCTTTGTATAGGAGCCATTTTCAGTCACTCTAACAGGTAAGGTTTGCTTTTTGGCTCTGGAAAATCTAACTAAGCAGTGGCTTGAGCTAACTAAAAGTTTTATTTATATATTTTTTAAAACAATAAGTACTCTGCTATAAAAGTATTGTTTGTAGCTCAACAAGAGAAGGGTAAAGTTTTGTGACTTATCAAGGCCTTTTCTTATTGTCTCAAAATGGCTGTTGCAGCTCCTGCCATCAAATCTATCTTTGAAAGGGTAAGAAAAGGCAAAGATGAGGGGGAATAAAAAAAGAATAACACTTAAATCCAGGAACACACAATTTCCAAACAGACATCTAACTAGTTCTCACTGGCCACAGCTGTCTCAAAAGGAAAGAGATTACAAATTTTATGTCATAATAATTTTTGTGTGTGTGACAGAGACAGAGAGAGGGGCAGATAGGGACAGATAGACAGGAAGGGAGAGAGATGAGAAGCATCAGTTCTTTGTTGCAACACCTTAGTTTCTCATTGATTGCTTTCTCATATGTGCCTTGACTGGGGGGCTACAGCAGACCTAGTGACTCCTTGCTCGAGCCAGTGACCTCGGGCTCAAGCTGACGAGCCTTGTTCAAACCAGATGACCTGGTGCTCAAGCTGGCGACCTTGGGGTTTCAAACCTGGGTCCTCTGTGTCCCAGTCCAACACTCTATCTGCTGTTCCATTGCCTGGTCAGGCTATGTCATTTTTTATTTTATTTTTATTTATTATTTATTTTCTACCCTCTACACTAGAGAAAGACAAGGGAAAGAGAGTTTAAATAGGTGAGAGAATCAATTATAATATCTGCCATAGTCCCCAACGTTAATTAAAAAAAATTGATATTGACTATGCTGGAAAAGTTTTGTTACTTAGTATTTTTAAAAGAATGTGCTTTGTGGGAGAATTTTATAGTTTCAGAAGTTTATTACCCTGATTTTAGTGATCACACTAACTGACTCAATTTTACAAATGAAAAAAACAAATGTGACCCAGAAGTTTTAAGTCACCAGCCCAAGACCACAATCAGATCTTAATTATTCTCAAACTTAGAAACAGCTCTGATCTAACACACACCTATGTCAGCTTCCTCCTCCCACAGTATCCCCTGCCCATTCTGCCCTTTCTGTGTAAGTATATATATTCAAAAGGTATTTCTACCATTCTCCTCTAACTTATTCTCTTCTTCTGAACCCAAGTTCCAAGCACATGGTAAAAAAATTTTCCAGTACATTTGAATTCATATTTCAATGCAGTTTTACATTAGAGTTCCCCCTTTCTGCTCTCCCATTCTAAATCTGCTAACTTTGAAGTTGTGAACTCCGAACATTAAGATATTAGAATGCACCTTCCTTCTCTAAAGATAATGCAAGTGCCCATGAACGAGTGCATTTTTTTTCTTTAGTTCCCTTGGTTGCCTAAGAAGGGTACAGCCATAAAATAGACTTTAGAAAATTTACATTAAAAAAATATATATTAATTTGGAGAATGATTATAAACAAAACACTATTTGTGTAGTAATAGTTTTGTTCAATGAAATCTATAATCATGGACTGTTAAACATAATTGAAAAATGTGTGGGAATTCTTAAAATTCATGAAGTGTTTCAAAATATTAATCTCTGAATTTTATTATGTAATGAGCTCTTGCAGTGATTTCTAAATTCCCAATTTTTATTTTCATGCAATTCAGGAACACATAGGAAGCATTAAGTAAATTAATTCCTATTATCTATCTATCTATTCTAATTTATATCTATATATATCTATATATATATATGAGCATTATTTCTTCTAAGCAAATAAATAACAATAAACAGCTTTTAAGTTATCTGAGTCTCATTGCAGAAAATTCTTTAAAAAGAAAACACTAAGTTTATTTGCCTCAATTTGCAAAATTGCCATGTGACTCTGAATAGAGTATCAACATACCTAACAATGATGAAACAGAGCAGCAGTAACATGGACTTACCATTTTTAAATTAATATTTTTAAATTTATTTGTTTATTCATTTTAGAGAGGAGAGAGAGAGAGAAAGAGAGAGAGAGAGAGAGAGAGAAGGGGGAGGAGCAGGAAGCATCAACTCCCATATGTGCCTTGACCAGACAAGTTCAGGGTTTTGAACTGGCAACCTCAGTGTTCCAGGTAGACGCTTTATCCTCTGTGCCAGCACAGGTCAGGCATGTGAACTTATCTTAAGGGTGGTGCTACTCAGAAGTCAAGTCTTTCATGGCCAAATGATCCACTTTACTATGAGGTCATAGAACATATATTTTATTCTTCACAAAAGAAAGATAAAACAAAAACCTACAGATTTAAAGACAGTGAACAAGTAACAGTCTGAAAGTGAATTCTGATGGCATGATGAACATTTAAGCTTTCATTAAATTATGTAGAATTATAAACAACCCCCCCGCCCCAAAGCTCAAAGGTTTATTTTATGCTCATGGAACTGGTCCTTGTTTGCTCACCTGCTCGTTCCAGGCCCAGACTCATAGAACACTGCTATGTCTAAAGTACATTTTCAGGGCAGAGAGAACAATGCTGTGGTGGACAGGTGCCCTAGCCCTAAAAGCTTCCCTTTCTAAGTGGCATTCATTAATTCTCCTACATTTCATTAGCGAAAGCAAGTCGCTTAGCTAAGCTAAACCTTACTTTGATGTAGTGGACAGCATGATCCCCTCAGAGGGAGAAATCTCAGGTAGTACTGACAATAACATACTAATAGTAATCATGTTTATTAAGGATTTCCTATATACCAGGCACTAAGCTAGGTGCTAGTAAATAGATGATCCCATATAAGTTTTACAACAACCCTACAATTTGGGTACGTATAATTGTCACCTTTGAAGGTGAGGAAATCGAGACAGAATAGAGTTAATGAATGCTAAAGTCCCACCGCTAACAAGTGAATACTGGAGCCTGAATTCAGACACAGGCAGGCTGACTTCAGGGCCCCACTCCTCACCAATGTGCTGAGTAGTCCGCCAAGTCCTACTCCGCAGTTGCCTGAATATGGGATGCGGAACACAAAAGTGCAATATTGAGAAATAAGAGATAAACAAAGGAAGCTCATTAGTTTCCTAGCTAAGTCAGCATGTCCTAGTAATATACGTATTTAGTAAACTTGATTACTTGCAAAAGCAAAAGCAATCCAGACATCCCTTGCAATATCCATAACAGAACGGGGAGAGCTGTTCCCAGGGATTGAGGATTAGAAGATCAAGGAGGATAATGAGATAATATGTAATGAAAAAAAAAAAACAAAAACCAAAGATCAAGACCAAGGGGAACTCAGCAATTAACTAAGATTGGAACCTTGGCCTTTCAAGCTCATGAACTACCTACCTCTCCTGGTTTAGAGGGATTTGTGTTCAAAACTGAGCTCACACTGAGTGTTTCTTTACTCGTAGCTATACTAAAGTGTTATCGTAAATCTTAATTCAGTAATAGTTTTGCCTATAATATTTGTGGCTCATTCTCAAATGATGCCATTTTGCTACTCCTGAAAGTTGGTAGATATTGCTGTCAGCAATAACAGCCATTAGAAATAACTATGCTGACATCGCCACTGGTGTTGTCATCATCATCATCGCAGCTGCTAACATTCAGTGAGATTTCTTAAGTGTAGGGCATTTTACTCTGCATACATTATCTCAAGCAATCCAAATAACAGCCTTATGAGAAGTGCACCAGTACCATCTACCTTCAGCTCATGAGGAAACCAAGACTTAAGGGGTTGAGTAACTTGCCTAAGGTCACAGAGCTGATCAGTGGTGGGCCAGGAGTATATACCATACCTGTCTGACTCCACAGCCCAGTGTTTACATTACTGCCTGAGCTGTCACTTTGACTGTCCTAGTATCAGTCCAGAATGAGTTAAAAGTAGGTAGGAGTGTATAGAACCAAAGCCCAAATCTGCACAATTAGACAAAAGGTACAAGGTACATAGGATCAATTAACAAGTTTCTTTTCCAAACCCGCACCAACATTACTCTCCACCCTTTCTACTCCAACGGTTCCGTTGCAATGTCCCACATCTGTCAGAATAAGAAAGATCTGATATTGATTATAGTCTAGTGGAAGTAAATTCCCACTAATTTTTTTATTGTGGGGAGAATAAGCTCACTGTGCTGCACTATAGAATTGTGGCTAGGGACAAAGTGGAAGCAAATGAGTGAATAATGCTGCTACTTGCTTTTTCAAGTTGCTGGTTCCGCTCTTCCCTATTAACCTAAATTGACCAAATCCTCTCTCTTTTGCCCCAAAAGGCCCAACTGCTTCTCCTTCTTCTGTGGTTCTTCAACATGCAATTGTCCAGGTATGTCTGCATATGCGCTTAATATTTCATTATCACATAAACTTAACACATAAAAATTAGCATATTTCTTTGATTCCTTTTTTTAAAATTTCTTTTAATATATTCAGGAGACACAGAGTGAGAGAGAGAGAGAGAGAGAGAGAGAAAGGGGGGAGGAGCTGGAAGCATCAACTCCCATATGTGCCTTGACAAGACCAGTGCAGGGTTTTGAACTGGCGACCTCAGTGTTCCCAGGTCTACACTCTTTCATTCCTCTTATTCATGGGTTCTAATCCTGACCCTCTGATACACTAACAAAAGTGAAAGTCTGTCTTTGTTTAATTAAAAATTAAGTTAGGCTTTGACTATAAATCACTGTCCATGCTAAACCACTTGCCTTAAATAGATGACTGAATGGATAAATAAATGAACACGACATTGGGTGAGCACATTATTAACTCTGCCAATTCATTTTAGGTTCCAAGCTTAACTGTTCATTTATGCCCTGCTCTTTGTCATCTGTGCCTTTTGTGTAATCAGTAGAAAGAAGCCAGTTTAACTGTGTCACATTTTCAGTGTCATTCCAATGTAATTTCAGTTTCATAGTAATCAGGGCCACATCTTCTATTTAAAAGGAGTATTTCATCTTTTCCCTCCAGATCCCCTCTCTTCTTGGTCTGGCTCTGTGCTCAGAAGTTTGGCCTCCACAGACTGTATCACTTGGACTGGGCTTTGCCGTGGGGGTAGGGGTGGGGAGTCTCAGAGAAAGCAGTCACACCGCATTCAGTCCCAGCACTTCTGCTCTGTCTTGTGGGCCATGGTTTGGCAGGGATCACGTTCCTCAGCCTACATCTACAGACCAGCTCTCCAGCAGTTCTGCTCAGTTGCTCTCACCCTTCAGCACCTCTGGCTGGGGACATTAGGGACTGACTGACTGACTGCTATTGCCAGTCCCTAGGCACTTCTCTAGTACGTGTTGACCCTTCTAACACTACCCACGCCTCTAGGAATCACTCCAACCCTCTTTACCCCTTTGATTGTGCCATCTGTTTTTCAGCTCGGACTAAAAACCACTTGAATGAGGTTTTAAATCAGTCTATCACAAAGTGCCTGATGTCAGCTACCATATATCTGTGTCACATAGTTTGGAAGTCCTTAACACAGAAAAGCATTCTTTCCATTATAGTGTGTTCTCAAGGGGCATGATCAAAGAACGTTCGATGTTCCTGCCAGTCTTTAAAAGAGGTGTTCAGTACTCCAACCAGGCAAATTTAGAATAGGTGGTCTAATACCAGAATGAGATGTTAAGAGAACAGGAAACTTCAGATTTGAGGTTAACCACTATATATAAAGAAAAGGAAAAATGTTATCTCCCATTCATAATGTTCATATCAAAACTACCAAAGAACTGAAACAATGGGATGTTGAAAAAAATCTAAGTAATAAATAGAAATAGTCTTTAATAATTGCTTAAAAAGATCAGCAAAATATAGTTAACTCAATGAGTGGGGTTGGTCCCCTAATGCAGGGAGGAAATTGTTAAACTACTTCCACTGGTTTGGAAGTGTATGTTTCCCTATTATTCCCTACTCTCAGTACTTACTAGTATTTTTAAAGGTAATGTCAGCATTGTACCTCTTATAGATGCTTTTTTTTTCTACTATAAAGAAGTAGACCTTCTCTGAGGAAGTCAGAGTATTGTGAATCCCAGTCCCATCAAGATCATCTTTCTATTTCCCTTCTCTTAAAAAATAAGATGTTGATCTTTTGTTTGGGGGCAAAAATTTTACAGTATCAGTTGAAAAACCCTTAAAAATAGATTATAAGGCATTACTCAAGTCATAACAGTTGCATACTTCAATGCTTTGAAAAAGTATTTTAGATTTGTAATGTATTTCTTAATAGGTATTATCTGCTTTCCAATGTCTGTGCATCACACTTGTCCACTTAATACTTAAAAACAAAGTGCTAAATTCCCTCATTAGCTTGTTAGTAAGAAAGGCATATTTTGTCATTTTTAAATATAAAACGCATCCATGATTTTTAAAAATATGTTGGTCCACAGTGTGACAAAAACTGAGGTAAAATATAGTACATAAGCAACATAAAGAAAAATCTTACTGAGGAAATGTTCTTTTCTGCTTGCTTTTCTTACTTAGAAGTTTTCAAAGGATTAAGAGACCTTCCCCAGAAAGGGCTGGGAATTTTAGAAGAACTATATTCACAAATTCTTATATTGAAATTCTATTTTAGTATATTTCCTATGGAATTACAGAAAATCATTTTTACTCCAATTTCAGTATCATTTGACCTCAATGGTAGCCAAAATATTTATGCTATAACAAATTCTTCTGGAGATTATTTCCTATATGTCATGATAATGAGACCCTACAATTTTATTATAAACTTAGGGTCTATGAGTAACACATTTAACTGTTTGAGGATGCTCTATTGGGAACTTAAATAAAACAAAGTAGATTGAGCATATATTTGTCTTGAGTTCTCCAAAACCTCTATTAAATTGACAAAGATTTTTTTTAAAGCATAAACCCATGAATTGGAGAGCAAGATGGATAAATTATACCGGATTGAGAAGCCAAGAGAAGACTAGAACTAGAAATGTCATCTCACAACTCAAGGATTAGAAGTTAACATCTATCTCAACAAGTGGCATTGGCTAATAAAAGCAGGATTGGAGTGGAGCGTTAGATAATAATTGCTCAGAAAACTTTCATTTGTCCTGAGGAGAAAATGTTATAGTGAACAACTGGATGACTGGGGAAACTGAGGAGACATATCTGTAGATTGAATTGATAACCCAACCAGATGGTAGATTGACTTGAAATGCCAGCGCCCACTTGATGCCCAGATTTTAGGAATTGGATTAATACTCCCTGGAATTGGCTGAGGGAGACAATCCTAGAAATCTTGCAAATTAAGGGTAGGATTTTCCTAAAATAGAAGGAAAAAGTATACTGTGGGCACTTAAAAGAGGAGATGAGAAGATGCAGTCCTGGCTGGGTAGTTCAGTTGGTTAGAGCGTTGTCCCCATCTGCCAAAGGTTGCGGGTTTGATCCCCAGCCAGGGCACATACAAAAATCAACCAATGAGTACATAAATAAGTGGAATAACAAATAGATGTTTCTCTCGCTCTTTCTCTTTCTCTCTTTCTAAAAAAAAATATATATATATATAATGAAAGAAAAAAAGAAAAAGGAGATACTTATTCTAGTGGAGGAGGCAAGGATTTGAAGATCAGGACCATAATAAAGACCTAGGATATGTCCATGAGGGTCCCCCTAATACTGGGTCTAACATTTTCTGCTTCTCTCCTTTGCTCTGTGGAGTCAGTCATATTTACTTGTGGCACCTTTCAGTTGCCTTCCATGCCTTGGTAATTCAGATACATCCTTGTAGCCTGGTGTGGGTGATGTTAGGGAATGAAAACACAGGACAATAAAGGGATGGTTCCTGCCCACACACAGCCCTCCAGAGGAGCTCCTGCTGGTAGAGAGCATGGTACTTCCAGGAAACAACCAGCAGCAAAGTGGGTGGTGACAGAGATGAACACGTGACAAGGAGAAGCAATTGAGGGCAGGCTGCTCAGGAACAGATGTGAGAAAAACTCCATCTCAAAGATTCTGGAAGGAGGTGATGATGAGGGAGTGTTACAGCTGGCTTCCCCAGAAAGCAGACTCTGTGACGGAGATTGGTACATAGAAAGCTTGTTAGCAGAGCTCTGGGGACCATGCCCTGCAGGGCACCCAGAGGGTAACCTTAGCCGGCCCCACTGCAGGCTCTGAACTCCGGAAGGAATGGCCTTCCAAGTTGTCATAAATTGGGATGAGGAGACAGAGCCACTTTCATCCTTAGTTCAAAGGCATGAATTGGGCAAGGAGGTTCTCTTCAACTGGGGACAGTCCTTCCCATCAGCTGAGGGAATAAGTCCCTCAGTTCTACACAGGAGACTGAACACACAGGATGGCACCCACAATAGTGGAGGACACTGGACTGTATATGGAGAAATGTTGAAACATATACTGCTTTATATCCAGTCCTACAATGATGCATATTTATGTGGCACAGGAAGAGCCTTTTGAAATAATTATATTAACATGAATAAGTAATAAGATGCCAAAGATGAGAATAAAGATTGTGAAAATATGATCAAAATTTTCTTGACATTTTATATTGTGCCTTATTCAAATTTAGCAGATGAAAGTAATACCTTTTCAGTCTACGCTGTAGTCTTAATCCAAACTTGGGAACAAATGTGAGTTGATTTGGAGAGTCCCCATTCAGCACCCAGTCTCTTCCTCTTCTCTCCTCTCGCTCTCTCGTGCATACACACGCATTCACACACACTCCTGTCTTGTTGTGTTGATATTTGGATAAGTACTTTGGTATGGGTGCTTGGTCACCTAAAAACCAAACTTGAAATACAGTAAAATGTTGATAAATTGCTTTGTGGGAAAAAAAAAAAAAGTCGTTTTGGTTTAATGTAGGGGAAAGTTATGTTTTGTGGAGGGTGAAGAGGAAGCAGGCCTGAAACCAGAAGTGAGCTGTTGGGGACTGAGGGGTCTCTGAGAGGCAGCGGAGGATGGGGTGTAAATGAAGGCGTGGCATCTGGCAGCCTAAGGAAAACTTTGAGGGGTAAGGAGGAAGAAGGAGATTTTTCATTATATTTTGTCTATATGGTGTGTGCAGGGTCAACTTTCTTCTGTCAAAGCATGGAATATACAATACGTTTCTGTTTTTTAATTGTTCACCAATATGTTGTGAAATTGGATGTTTTCTGCTTTATTTCTTTTTCTTTTCTTTTCTTTTTTCTATTTTTTTGAAGTGAGAAGCAGGGAGGCAGAGAGAGAGAGACTCCCACATGTGCCTGACCGGGATCCACCCGGCATGCCCACCAGAGGGCAATGCTCTGCCCATCTGGGGCGTTGCTCTGCTGCAATCAGCCATTCTAGCACCTGAGGTGGAGGCCATGGAGCCATCCTCAGTGCCCGGGACCAATTTTGCTCCCATAGAGCCTTGGCTGTGAGAGGGGAAGAGAGATAGAGAGAAAGGAGAGGGGGAAGTGTGGAGAAGCAGATGGGCGCGTCTCCTGTGTGCCCTGGCCAGGAATCAAACCTGGGCCTTCCACATGCCGGGCCAACACTCTACTGCTGAGCCAACGAGCCAGGGCTCTTTTTTATTTTATTTTTTTTTTAACTACATCCAAATGCGAGTGCTGTCTCCTAGCAGCCTTGAAGTTAGAAGGCCTCTGCTGCTGGCTCCTGACCAGCCCATATTACAACAAAAGCATTCACAGAAAAGATGAAAGTCAAGTTGGAAGCTAACAGGAGAAAAAAGACCTGTGTTCAATATCATCACCAGACAAACTTGATGTGTGTCGAAGTGCCATCGCCTTTGGAAAAGACGACAAGCATAGGAATTTGAAATTTGATCTCATGAGTGAATCCAATCTTATCACTTTATATACCACTGTGTATGGAGACTTCCAAAGACGTAGCCAAACCCAAATGTCTCCCCTCTTTCCAGGCTCCGTGCCTGCTGGTCAAAGGGTCCGCGTAGCTGTTCAAAACCAGGTGTCTGATCTTCCCTTTGCAATCTGGCGTCACTAACAATTTTCCCCATCTGTTAATAACTCCAAACTTCCAACTACTCCACCAAAAAATTTGGATTCTTATTTGATTGCTCTCTTTCACTAATAAACTATATGAAATCCATTAGCAAATCTGCTTGATTTACCTTCAAAATAAATCTCGAATCTGACCACATCTCACCACCTTCTCCATTCACTCCCAAGCTCTCACACCTCTCACCTAACCACTGTGGTAGTAGCCTCCTGACTAGTCTTTCTGATCCCACCCTCGTCACACTACAATTTATTCACAAAACAGAAGCCAATACAAATAACAGCCAAAGACTTGTTAATGGCCTTCAATTTCCCCACATGATCTACTTCCCACTGACTTTTTCTGACCTTCTGTCTTGAAGCTCTCCGTCTGTCATTTGCACGGGTCTCCTTGCTGTCCCTTGAGCGTACAGGTACACCACTGCCCAAACCCTGTGCTCTTGCTATTTCTGCAACAATGCTTTCTCCCAGATATACACCAAATATATCCTCTCTAACACTTTATTATTTACTTACAAGTTGCCTACTTAAAATTGAACCGCCCATTCTGTCGTTCCTTATCCACCTTCCTTTCTTGTTTCTGTGGTACTTTTCTCTATTTGATATACTATATATATTTTTTACTTAATTATTTGAATACTATATGTCTTCCCCCACTTCCACTAGGTGCACACTCCACAAGGTTAGAGAGTTTTGTCCTATTGACTAGTGTATTCCTAACCACCTAGAACAGTAAACAAGCGACAAAATTGAGTGAATTTAATAAGTTTGTATTTGAGAATGCTACCGTTTCAGAATCCTGAACATCTCCTAATTGTTCCTCTGGTAATAGAAGAGTTTCATTTGGCTAGTTCACGTTCTAGTACTCCAAGTTGCTCAGGTTTGCTGTTAAGGCAGGTTACCTACTGAACATAATCTTTTTGTGAACATATGCAGGCGGCAACGTAAGAGATGCTTGTGGTTCAAACCCCAGATCCCAACCCGGCTCTTGCAATTCATTCCTGTGTAAGCACGGAGTAGCAAATAACATTTCTAACAGA
Source organism: Rhynchonycteris naso (assembly GCA_037038555.1). Classification (NCBI taxonomy): domain Eukaryota; kingdom Metazoa; phylum Chordata; class Mammalia; order Chiroptera; family Emballonuridae; genus Rhynchonycteris; species Rhynchonycteris naso. The sequence goes on along the minus strand of CM073002.1, from coordinate 131,490,606 downwards.
ATGAAATCATTTGGGGAAGGTGGAATGGAACATCGAGTGGGTAGTTTGAGAGGAAAACACTGGACGTCGTAATTTGCCTTTCATAAATTCACACAAGTGAGATATTCATCTAAAAATGGAAATTCCAAAACAACCTGAAGAAAATATAATGTTATGAACCAAATCTTTGTTTTTCTTCCTCTCCTTTCATGAAGTGGCTTCTATTACCTATGATTTAATTACCCGGAAAGGTCCAACTACATTGGTAAATGAACTGTCGGGGCACATCTGTCCTTTTGTCCCCATCAATTAGCAACATTATTGAATACCCACTGTCCAGACACTGTGATATGTTTAAAAAGAGTGAGAGCTTTTCTTACTCGCCTTAGCTTTTCCAGTTGCAATGAGGGGCATTGGAAAGGCAACGGTACCTCTTTAAATCACACTCCCCTAACGTGAGTTTGTAATTAATTGTTTAGAAGAAGGCCAGGCTAATGTTTATATTATCTCTAAAGAAAGTCGTTCTTAAGTAGGTGAATTTTCTGTAAAATATTATGAAAACTGTTTAAGCTATTTTAGGCCACTATTTTCAAGTACCTTTAAACATTTGAAAACATTCATTTACAGATAGCTCGTTGTTATGCTATTTAGAAATAATTTTGATCTATTTCCTAAGAACAAGTCAGCAAAGGACATCTAATCCAACATTCCTTGTGGACCTTATTACAATACCATCCTTAAAAGAGAGAAAAAAAACAAAAACGTAATTGTGAATATCTTCTCCAGACTTCACAAATTTAGGATAAACAACAAAGTGCTATTAAAGATATTTGAGCCTGTATTCCTTGTTTGGATAGGGCAAGCTAATGATAGATGATTCCCCAAATAAGATGGATTTTCAGTAATCTGGTATAGGTTTTAATACTGGCAGGCCCAGGGTTACTAACAAGATAGGCTCTGTAGCTTTGAAAATGTTTAAGTATTATTATGCACAGAAAGTTAAAATTAATATTATGTTAAGACAGACACCTGTCTAATTTGCCTTTAACAGGCAATGTACCTGTTCCAACTTACATACAAACTGAACTTAAGAACAAACCTACAGAACCTATCTTGTTCGTAACCTGGGAACTGCCTGTATAGGTTTCTCCTATAGGTACCCACATTTGTCTGAAAGACTCTGCTTGCAGAGAGTTGAGGTAGAGGAAATAAATTATACATTCATTAATAGTGTCATAGCCCTAGACATTGATTCCCTGATATAAAAACAAATCCAGCCTGACCAGGCAGTGGTGCAGTGGATAGAGTGTTGGACTGGGATGCGGAAGACCCAGGTTTGAGACCCCGAGCTCGCCAGCTTGGACCCAAGGTTGCTGGTTCCAGCAAGTGGTGGCTCGGTCTGCTGAAGACCCGTGGTCAAGGCACATGTGAGAAAGCAATCAATGAACAACTATGGTGCCGCAACGAAAAACTGATTATTGATGCTTCTCACCTCTCTGTGTTCCTGTCTCTCTGTCCCTTCCTCTGACTCTCTCTCTGTCCCTGTAAAAATAAATAAATAAATAAATAAAACATTTAAAAAAAAACCCCACAAATCCAAGGATACTTTAGTAGCCTTCTTTCCCATGTAAGAACTAAATATTGCCGCCTGACCAGATGGTGGCACAGTGGATGGAGCACTGGACTGGGACCCCAAGGACCCAGGTTTGAGACCCCAAGGTCACCGGCTTGAGCACAGGCTCATCCAGTTTGAGCAAGGCTCACCAGCTTGAACCCAAGGTCGCCGCTGACTTGAGCAAGGAAGGGGTCACTCAGTTTGTTGTAGCCGCCCAGTTAGAGCACATACGAGAAATTAATCAAAGAGCAACTAAGGTGCTGCAACGAAGAATTGATGCTTCGCATCTCTCTCCCTTCCTGTCTGTCTGTCCCTATCTCTGTCATAAATAAATAAATAAATAAACAAACAAACAAATAAATAAATAAATAAACTAAGTATTGCTTTTATGACCAGCAAGCAAAATGGGCCAGATCACTTTCTCCTCTAATAATAAAAAATGTTAAATTTGCTATAAAGTCACATACAAAAAAAAAAAAAGAATTCATATACTCATGGATCAGCAGCTACTTGCTATAGACTAGCAGCAGTGTGTGTATGTCAGTCTCTTTTGAAGTAACTTCTTAAATTTAAGATGTATCTCTATAGCTTATAAGTATCTGCATATGTTACTTTACTTAATATTTATAACAACCAAGTAGGGCATAAATATCATTACCATAAAGTAGATATTAATATTTTTTTAAACTGTCTTAGAGAGCCTAAGGGACAAAGCCAAGGTCAAATGGCTGGTAAGTATTCTTACCAGCCTCAGATTCTAAGTCCAATTCATTCAGAATTACACTAAATTTTAGGGTTATAATGACTCTTTGCCCTTTAATGATTTTCACTCTTGAGGCTAAAATAGAATAGTAACAAAGTCATTACACTACAATAATAAAGGAAGTTTCATTCATTCATTATTTTCTGAGTGTCTGTTGTATCAGTCAGAGTTCTAGCAGGAAAAAAGAAGCCATACTGAAAGTATTTAGCTAAAGGCCTTTTCACAAAGTTATAGTTATGATTAAGGAACCAACAAAGAATGATGAAGCATCCAGGAACTGGCAGTTGGGAGTGGCTATTACCAGAAACCATGGAAGAGAAGTTTCCTCACAAGGGCTATGGCCAGAAAGAATCGCAGCCCTTGATTTAATTAGGATCCCAACAGCAAGCAGATGGTACCCTCAAATTAGAATAATTTAACTAAGATTTAATAAATGCATGATTTATAAAGGTAGATTAATGTCATTCCCAAGAACTGATTAACAGTGGAACTGTTACCACTTTGAAGCCTAAAGAACCAAAGAAAGAATCCAATTACTGGAATCCAGAAACAGCATTGTAGAGAGCATCACGTTGAAGGAAGGTCAGTAGGGCCCTGGCTGATTGGCTCAGTGGTAGAGTCTTGGCCCAGTATGTGGAAGTCCTGGGTTCAATTTCCGGTCAAGGGCACACAGGAGAAGTGCCCATCTGCTTCTCCACCCTTCCCCCTCACCCTTCTCTCTGTCTCTCTTTTCCCCTCCCACAGCCAAGGCTCCATTGAAGCAAAGTTGGCCCGGGGACTGAGGATGGCTCCATGGCCTCCACCTCAGGCCCTAGAAGGGCTCCAGCCCCAATGGAGCTATGCCAAGATGGGCAGAGCATTGCCACCTGGTGGGCTTGCCGGATGGATCCCAGTCTGGCGCATGCGGGAGTCTGTCTGACTACCTCTCCACTTCTAACTTTGGGGAAAAAAAGAAAGAAAGAGAGAGAGAGAGAGAGAGAGAAGGAAGGAAGGAAGGAAGGAGGAAGGAAGGAAGGAAGGAAGGAAGGAAGGAAGGAAGGAAGGAAGGAAGGAAAGGAAGGAAGGAAGGAAGGAAGGAAGGAAGGAAGGAAGGAAGGAAGGAAGGAAGGAAGGAAGAAAGGAGGTCACTAGGATGATGCTCCAGGGGGAGGCAAAGAAATAAGGATGCTAAACTCACTGTCCTCTAACTCCTGGTGATACTCCCATTGGCTGAATCCAACTGGAAGCAAGAGATCAAGGGAACTCAAGTGTAGTCCATAGAGAGCAGCTGCATGAAACACAGAAGCTGATGGGAAAGGGTAGAATGTGAGTATGAAATTAGCTTCACTGCCCTAAAGGGGCAGGATCGTGTTCCCTCCAGAGATTTTACGGCATTCGCTCCTTGTCTCTCCCAGCTTCTGGTGGCTATTAGCCTTGCTTGTCTTGTTGTCACACCACTGCAGTCTGTGTTTCCATGGTCTTAGTGCCCCCATTTCTTCTGTGCATGTAATTACCCTCTGTCTCCCTTTTCTAAGGACACTTGTGAGGGCATTTAGGGCCCACCAGAAAATTCCAAGTTAACCTCTGTATCTCAAAATCCTTAACTTAATCACTTATTCAAAGGCCCTACTTTTTAAAAATCAAATAATATTTGTAGGTTATAAAAGTTAGGGTGTGATATCTTTGGTGGGGAGCATTTTTCTTCCTACCCCAGTCTTCCTCTTCCTTTCTCTTGTATGAGAAAACAATACAGGATACTTAAAACTGAAAAATCAACCAGTAACAACAGAAGCATGCATTTTAGTGACACAGAGGTAAATATCCAAAGTATCAGCTAAAAGGAATAAAAGAGGCTATCTCTTTGGAGGGGAAATAAACTGTGGGCAGGTTTCACTAGACCAGTTTTAAGCCTTAATGACCAGAAGCATCCATTGTGTGTTATTAAACATTGTCCTGTGTGTCCTGAAGGGTACTATTGCTCTACTATTCATGGGAGATTTTCTTGGTGCGAGATAAAATATTTTGCTTCATTCTGTACTCTATTATGACATTCACCTATAAAATGCAGCATTTAGGATACATCCTCAGACGATCATTTTAACTTTTTTTAAACAAGTAATTCAACTTCAACTTGGTATTTGAGTTAACACGAGCTAATAATCATTCTCTGAATTTACATCTTTCGCCTCCTAGAAGGAAGAATGTTAGCGATGAAGAAAGCTGTCAAGTCTCTGATTACTGCCTACAAACGTTATCACTTACTACTGTTCAACAATATTCTGATGAATATATTACTACTAATGGAACAACATGCATATGTTCTTAGGATAGAAATAGTATCACTACATTCTGTTTGCTTACAAGTAAAGCAAATTAGCATTGAACTGAGGTGAAAAGTAATTCCTTGAGCAAAGTTTTCATGGAATTGTAACTCTAAATGCACACATTTCATAAAAGATTGCAAGGGACTTCAGACTTGAACCCTTTTCTGAATAAAACCTCATCTTTCAGTCAATGAGATCTCAAATCTCATCTCTTTTCTCATCATCTCATTATTGCAGAATGAAAGCAGTTAATGCAGTTCCTGATGACCAATTTCGTATTTCTGGGTACATTACACTGTATTGAGTGTCATAAACTTTCCACAAGGGGCTGAGAAAGGACAAAAGACAGAGTCAGTAACCACCATCTAATCAAGCGAGTTTCACACACACCAGTCATCTATCCAGTTGTTTTTGTAAAATTCAAACTAAATTTTATAAAAGTGTATCTACTATCTTTAATGATAATAACAGAACTGCAAATTTAAATCTAAAAGAGTTTTAGAATATAATGCAATAAAAAGTAAAGGGGCCTGACCAGGCGGTGGCGCAGTAAATAGAGCATCAGACTGGGATGCAGAAGACCCAGGTTCGAGACCCCGAGGCCGCCAGCTTGAGCGCAGGCCCATCTGGCTTGAGCAAAAGCTCATCGCTGGCTCCAGCAAGGGGTGGCTCGGTCTGCTGAAGGCCCGCGGTCAAGGCACATGTGAGAAAGCAATCAATGAACAACTAAGGTGTCAAAACAAAAAACTGATGATTGATGCTTCTCATCTCTCTCTGTTTCTGTCTGTCTGTCCTTATCTATCCCTCTCTCTGACTCTTCCTGGGCTCTACCACAAAAAAAAAAAAAAAGGAAAGGGTAGGTGCATGCAAGAATTTTCACATGAAATAAAGAATAGCAAAGAAAAATTTTAATTGTAATCATAGAAAATTTATAAAACTTATCAAGAGTCTCAAGCTTTTCACATACTTGAATCAGTAATTCCGAGAATGAGACTCTGCTTTAAGAAAATAATTTTATGTGTGAACACTATTTGTAAGTAAAGATGTTCATCACAGCATTATTTTAGTTCAGAATTATTTTTAGTTTTGGAAGTGAAGAAGCAAATCAAGTCTATATCAATGAAAGACTGGGAGTGGGCAGTGAGGAAAGGTTTAGTACACTGAAACAACAAAATTTTATGTAATTATTAGAATCCTTTTTATAATTTAAATCCAGATGTTTAATGGGGTAAACAATAATTATATTGATGATAGATAGTAAGATATGCAAAACTTACTGTGTTAAATATAGGCTTCCAAATTCTATACAAAATGTGATGGCCATGTTGCCTGTTTATATATATTTATCTTCATGTATGCATACAAGTTTGTGTTCAAACACATGAGCAAAAATTTGGGAGAAGATACACTAAATTTTACTGCATTTATTTCTGTGTGGTGGGATTACTGTTGCTATATACACTTGTGTATAATATATTTAAAATTTCTATAACTAGCATGAATTATTCATATAATGAGAATAGGAAACAAAGAAATATCCACTTTTGCTTTAAAATTTTATTTGCTAGATATTTTAAATGACTAAGGAAAATTCTCATGTTATAATATAAATGCAAAATCAGGGTATGAAATTATAAGTATAGTGAAGTCTCAAATATATAACAAAAAATGCAAGAAATAAGCCAAAATGAGTAGGATTTTAAGTGACTTTTTTCCCTATTCATTTAGATATTTTATATTTTTCAAAACTTCAACAATAAATTATTATTAATTTAAAAATTAAGAAAAACATTCCTGCTGGGTCTGAAAGAAAGAGAGAGGGGTGTAGGGAGTGAGTGAGAAAAGGAAAGAAGGAAGGAAGGAAGGGAGGGAGGGAGGGAGGGAGGGAGGGACGGAGGGAGGGAGGGAGGGAAAGAGGGAGGGAGAAAGGAAGGAAGGAAGGGGAAAGAGGAAAGAAAGAAAGAAAGAAAGAAAGAAAGAAAGAAAGAAAGAAAGGGAAAAGAGAGAGAAAGAAAGAAAGAAAGAGAAGAGAAAAGAAAGAAAGAAAAAAGAAAGAAAACATAAAACTTTACAAAAAGTACAGAATTACATGCACAAAACAACAGTTAGGAACTAATGTTCACCACCAAAAAATTCCTATTGATATGTGCTCTGGACAGTGTGAAAAGCACTTCCTGTAAACTTTTTGTAGGCTAGAACTCCCGAATTTCTAGCTTCTGGGGGTAGCTACAGTATGGCTAACCCAATCAAATATGAACAAATCAGTGACTAAGGTGGGTCAATGTTTATATGAAAGACTAACCAGTCAAATAATCTGTCCTTGAGTCATTATCAAGTAGGCAGATACAAAATATAGATAATGATGCTTTAAATACAGAGTTTTTAAAAAAAGGTGCTACCGTGACTTAAGAAAATTTAGTAATTTGAGGGTGAGGGAGCGTAGGAGGGCAAACATGTTTAGGACTTAGATTGGGTTTTAAAGGATGGGCAAAACTTGACTAAAATGAGGGTATTTCATATAGTCATTGTTTACATATACCTGGGGATTGAAAATGAACACTTTAATTATATGTGCAAAGAAAATTGTGTGTGTGTGTGTGTGTGTGTGTGTGTGTCTGTGTGTGTGTGTTATAATGGTCATAGTATTTATCTTGAGCCCAATACTGTAGGAAGTTGGTGGGGAGTATGAGTGTTATAAGTGAGGGATGTGAACTTACCAAATGTTGAGTTCTTAGTCTCTTAAATTTTTATTGGTGACTCAGTATGTTTAAAATAAATGCTCAACCTTTCAGATTTTCTTCTGGAAGCAATAGAGAAATAAGTTATTGTCTCTTAAAAGAATAATCTCAAGGTTATGAAAGCTCCTGATTGTATTTCCTCCTCTGTGGACCCACCAAGGTCCTTTAAATAATGGACTTGTTGAATTTAGCCATGCTCTCTTTGCCAAGAACAGATGTTAATGTGGTATAGTCTAACTCTCATTCTAAAGACTATGAATAGAAGTGTTTTCTCAATTAGCAAGGAGCCTCCACCTTCCCATACTGTGAAATGTCATATTGGGTTTTTTCCATCTGAGGGACCCTATAGAGAAGCTATCTCTTCAAAAGCATTATAAGGACCTTTAAATGCTGTTCTCTTGTCTCTATAAGAGCCCAGAGTCTAGAAATTTCTTTAGGCTTGGTAGTTTGAAAGTGTGGGAAATCAGAAAGATGAGGAAGCCAATCCTTTTCTTTTTTCTTTTAAGTTCCAATGCTTCCCATTTCCAGCTGTATTGCCCCTCTCTATTGCTGACTAAGCGACTAATTACCCAGCATTCACTTGGTGGCTCTCAGTTGTAGATATTTCACTTGAAAGACCTCTTCCTGGGCTCTACCACAAACCCTGAGGAAGGAAGAAACTGAGGTCTGGGCTGAAGGACCAAATTAGGTGTTATGCCTGGTGATTCATTCCAAATCTCCGTGCCCGTCCAACCTTCGCCCATGGCCTGGGCCAAACCTGCGCACCTCAGCTCCTCCGCCACTCGGTGCGCTCACTCCCCACCAAACATTCTGCCAGCGAAGTTGGAGAATACCTTCTGTTGTCAGCCCGGGGAGATCAGTGATCAATTCCAACTCTAGTCCTTCACCTTCTCGTCAGGCCCCCGTCCATTTCAAGAAGGCCGGGATGAGTCAGACTTCTCTATTTCTCAGCTTAGATCTTTCCTTGAGTCACCCACCACTGATCAAATGTGTCTCAAGCATCCACAGACCCTGAGCTTCAACTCACGTTGGCATGAAAGAATGGGAAAGGCATGTTTTTACACAAAAATGTATCAGCGGCTAAGAAGGAGTTAAAGGCAGATGTGAAAAAATTCCATCGTACAACTAGACCGTAGAGGGTCTGGGAAGGGTGCACGTACTGGAGTTGTTGGGGAGTTAAACCGAGGCTAGATTATGGAGAACCTCTCCTTCTCAGCGAAAATGATGAAATGTGACAAATCTTATTTCTTAAGCAGTGATATTTCTGTGATTTATGTCAACAGTTTATTTCTGAATCTTAAAGAAAAAGTTATTTTGGTCACTTTAAATATACCACAGCACATTTTTAAACTCTTAGATTTTGTTAACACCTGCAGCTTTGTCATTGTGCAGAATAAGTCACATTAAATGCTAAGTGGAAAAGCTTAAATTAAGTCTTTCAAGAATAGCCTCATCTGGAAACCAGTGCTTATACTGAGGTTTTGTAGGACGGCTGCGCCAATACCATGCTGATCCTTCTTAAATGTGATGCTCTCACAGGACCTTAAGGAGATGGGAAGAAAGGAAGCAAAGTGTTTATTGTCCGATCATCAAACTCATTAGTGAGTGTCTATTGACACATGATGCTAGGCTAAGTGCGATTTAGGAGGAAGTGCAAAACATGGCTCTCCCCTTTTCACATTTATAACTCTAAAATAAATTTAATTATAAAAACTCTAATGCCTTAAATCAAAATTTATATTGATTTTTAACCTATCATCATAAATCTGTTATACAATCTTCAGTTTTTCGAGAATCTCCCAATAATGATAAATAGATTTCGTTATTGAGTGCCTATTTTATTATTTATCTACTGAACACAAAGTACGTGCTTGACCTTTACAGATATTGCCCAATTTAATCTTTAAAACAACTTCATGAGACAGACTTTACTATTCTCCTTTCAAAACAAGGAGCTTGACTCTCAGCAAAGTTCAGCAACAGGGTTTAGTTACAAAGCTATAAAGAACCCAACCCAGTTTTGCCTTTTTGCCAAGCTGTACTCTTCTCCATCACCCATTGCCTGAGTATCAAGTTAAGAAACTACAATGTTTATTTAGAACAGCCATTTTCAACTGGTACACCACAAGAATCTTTAAAACATGCCATACCTAACTATTTAGTCAGGTGCACTGACCTCTTTTACCTTGACTTTGTCCAATAACAACAACAACAAAATGACAATGGCTAATACAATAATAGCCATCCAGTATGAGTTAATCAAAATTATATCTATTTTTTGTCAGATGGTCAAAAAATATGTATTTTTTGTTATGCTGCAGAATTTTATGTGTGCTGTGAGATAAAAATGGTTGAAAATCGCTGGTATATAGAAGATTAAATAAAGATGTATTACCAGGCATGGAGAAATCATAAATGTTGGCATGTCTTTTTCTGGCTAATGGAGTCACTTACAAAGGAATCTGCCCATGGAGAGACAAAGACCTAGGTCCAGGTTAAAAGGACAAATACTTTACTAGATAGAAGGATCAGCAGGTCTAAAGACAAATATGAGTGAAAAAGCACATTGGTTTCAGAAACCTTCCCGAGACTTGAAATGTTAGAATACATAGTGAGGGTGGAGGAGTGATTCAAAGTGAATTGGGCAGAGAATAAAACATAAGAAGCTTTCTAGTGTTTTGCTTGATAAGAAGGTCTTGTTTCCAGAAAATAGAAGCTTCATTTAAAACAATTCTATGGTTATAACTGTTATTGTGCTAAAATTGCCAAGTTAAAAAAGTGGCACCCAGGCAAAAATGACTTGTTTGTTTGTCATTTATTTATTGAGTATTGTAATATGTCAGAAACTTGACCAGGCACTGGGGATACAAAGGTGGATAAGATTCTTCCTGTTTAGGATAGTCTGCTGTAATTGAATATGGCGGTAAACTCTCCATCATCCATCCCAGCAACTACATTGGTATAATAGCAACGTAATTTTGAGGACTGGTCCCTGTCACCTGGCTGTAATGATTTCCCAAGTCAAATATAGCAATTCCATCTCCCTTTCAAGTGATCAGTTCAGAAAATCAGACCTAAGCCAATCAGAGTTTCTAATGTTCTCGAGGTAATTCCTGCTCATAGGTGGACTCATAATCTAGGCTCTAAGACAGTGGTTCTTAACCTGGGTTCTATCGAACCCTAGGGGTTTGATGAGTCAGTCTTAGGGGTTCAGAGAAGCCTCTGCCGCGGAGGCCAGAATAAAGTAATACTGTAATTTGTTGTGAGTTCATGCACTTTGTTGGTTTTGTTCTTTGAGCAAGGTGATGTTCATGCACGGCTCACTTTGTGCACCAGAAAAAAAACATATACCTATGTCTTGAGTTTGGAAAAAAAATCATATTTTATTTATCACTAAAGAAGGGTTCGGTGAATGCGCATATGAAACTGGTGGGTTCGGTACCTCAAAAAAGGTTAAGAACCACTGCTCTAAGAAGTTGATAAAGAGATTGATTTGTACACCACTTTATTTATTTTTAAAAAAGGATTTAAGGTAGCCTGCAGACATGCATGCAAAATAGCAAGATAAAGAATAAAGCAATGAAAATTTGAGAATAAGGGCAATAAAAGAATAGTGAACAGTGATTAGAAGAATTTGATCCTAATGTTCTTAGGAGAAAAAGCAAAAAAGAAAGCATGACTAGTTATAAGAATTACCAATTCTAGATAACAAAACAATAATAATAATAGAAGTTATATTTATGAAGTACTTATATTCCAAGTACTAGTCTAAGCTCTTGGATACATTAATTCATTTAATCCACAGAACATCTCTATAAGTGGGTAAAATTCTTATTCCCACCTTAGAAGCTGAAGTACAGCCTATAAAGATTAAATAAATTATTCAAGTCTTAGATCGAATAAGCGACAGAGCTAAGAAGAAAAGAAAAACAAAGGCGTCACTTACAGGAAGCACTGTATTAATGTATTGTTGGAGAGAAATACATATGTGTCACGGTTCCTTATAAAGGTCGATTTTGCATTATAATAGTTAAATTGCTTGTATAATAATGCAGAAAATTCCACGGTGGATAATAAGATTTTCTTTTCAAATGTAGGGAAAAGCCCATGAAGGATAAGATTTAGAAGTAAAATATGGATGCTCTGAAAGATCTTTGTATTTCCTCTCAGCAGTTATGATCCTCTTTTTTCCACCAGATGAGTAAGATTGCAAATTTCCAAATGTAGGCTTAAATTGATCGTGAAATGAATTCTTCACTGGGGACTGACAAATCTACTCACCGAGCAATTGTTTTTCAAAATACATAAATATATATATATTTCTAATTTTCTGTTCCAAGTTTCCAGGAAAATTACTATTTGGAGACATAGTAATTTCTGTATTCTTTCTTACAATAAATATAATGGGGACAAATGGCCGAAAGCCTTACAATGCCATCATCTTACATGTATTTCCTTCATCATTGACCTTTTCTACTTGTACAGTGATTCCAATGTTCAAATCACAGGTATGTCTCTGGTACTCTATTACCAAGCACGTGGCTCAGACAGACACAGCCCTTTGTGGTAGTATCTGCTCTCTACACCTGAGTCATTCAGTTCCCCCAGGCTTTCTTCTTCCCCTTTTAATTAAAAACCATTATCAAGAAAGAATCTGAACAACTCATTCCCACTAAGGTTAAATACAGGTGAGGCTTAATATCTTTTTATATTTTAACCATGGGAAGACCTTGAAGGATCATGTCACTGAATGTAGAGTTTGTCTGAAGCTGGCCAGATCTAGCCTTTGAAGAAATACTACAAATCAAGGGAGGGGGAGAATAAGGAAGGAAGAAGCAAAGAGATCAAGTTCATAACAGTTTACATTTGCTCTTATTCACATATTATAAGAAACATTTTCTGTAAATGAAAAGGTAACTCTTTTCACTATAATATCACAGCATTGTAGATGTTGCAATGTATTTTTGCTAGACAAGTCAAACTTAGAGAAATGATAATGTCAAACTTGATTTCAAAGACTCATGCCACTCCATGTCTTAGCACAGATTAGTACAGTTCTATGAACTCTTTGCTAACAGCTATGACAAGTACAGACATTGAGAATAAAAATTTCAAAGAAATAATTTTAGAGCAGTTTGACAAAACAGTGTTTATTGGGACAAATGATTTTAAAAATTGGATTTATATGGTTTTTCTTTATGATAATATTCTTTCTCTAGTAATTCATTATTTTTGTGTATTACTAAAGGATTGGTATGCAATGAATTGGATATTAAAAAAAGAATTATCCCTTCACCAAAGTTGGTTTGAGAAGCAGTCTATTATGACATAAATAATTTTGTGTTAAATGGAACACTGTCATATTTTGTTCTAATACAAACAAATAGTACCAGCTGTCAGAGATTTACAGATATTCTATGGAAAAAGTCTTCTATCCATTAATTAAACTTTTATGTCTGTGTGTATGTTTGTGAATTAGGAAAATATTTTCATTATCTATGTAACCAAATGTGTATCCAAGAATCAATATTTGAGAAACACTATAAACAGGTAATAAAAAAAATATTAGCTGACAGAAGCTAAAGCAATTATGCAAAAGTTGTTGAAGAGTGATCAAGGGAGGAACCTCTAGGTGCTGGGACTGTTGCATTTTTGGCAAACAGCTGATACTAGAGAAAAGATTAACAGAATCATAAAAAGTGAAAATTTACAGAATCGTACTTTTTTTATTTTGACAGATGAGCTCAGAATAAGGAAGAAATTGTTGGAACTAAAAAGATGAACTGGTGGGTGAGAACTGCAGTTCCCATTTACAGTTTCATATATAAATATATCCTTGTTGCTATTTTGAAATATCCAAAATCACATAATATTAGTCAGAAAACAATCACTATCATATAATATAGCTTCTACATTATACATGCAAGACAATTGAAGACTTAAGAGGTTATATGAACGTGCCTGGACCTACCCAATACTTTTAGAGGGAAGACTAGGAAGATAGAATCCAAGTACAGTCTGAAATCCTTTTCAGTAATTTTATGTGGCACCATGTTATGGGAGACTTTTAAGTGAGCTACCATATTAATTTCTCAGAAAAACTCTTCAGTACTTAAAAGTAGCACATTTCATAAAAATGAAGACTGGCTTATATAACTCAATGAAAAAATAAGATTTATTTAACAAGTTAAATTATTAATCATAGTGATAGGACTAGGAGAATTTTGCCAGCTAATGCTAATGTGTCTGGGTGAATGACACAATTTATAAAAATGAAAGGATTTCAGGGTTAGAATAAATCTTGTCTATATACACTGACTGGAATTACCATTTAGCCTACCCACAAGAAGAATGGCAGTGAATCCAAACCCCAAAATTGTATATTTTTGGACTCATAAACTATGCTGACATATAAAAAAAACAGCAGTCATTTCCCGAGTACTTCTATAATCTAGACACCACGCTAACCCATTATTTAAAAACCTCATTCATAATAACCTGTGAAGAAGTTACTATTATTAATCACGTTTGACAGATGGGATAATTGAAGTCAAGTAAGTTGTACATGTTACCATTGTGTATATGAGATCAGACTTCAATCTGCTTCTATGCCCCCTCATTCATATCTGTTATACCATATGTGGTCTAGCTAGTCAGGCAAAGTGTCATCATAAGCAGCCAGCCAAGAGGGGCCCTGGCGTCAGACTACTGAGTTAGTCTAGCCTTTACTGCATACTAACTGTGTGACCCTGAGAAAATCACTTAACCTCTCCACGCCTGCCATTTCCTTTCCTGTAGAACTGCAGTGCGGCTATGGTGAAGAAGAAGTCTAAGTATTTGGCATATAGTAAGTATTCAATAAATGTAAGCTGTGATTACCAAGGGCCAGTTCAAACTAAAGTAGGCCTTCTGGTTGTGCTGGGCATAGCAAAATCAAATTATTAACTCTACCATTCTTAATTTCCCCATTTGTAGGTTCTCCATCTGGTGGGAGGAAAGCAATTCAACTCCTATAGTACTTCTCAAATAGATGAAATCTTTTTTCTACCAAGGTATACAGGCTCAGACCCCTCTCCATGCTGGAACTAGCCTGGAGCCATCAGCCTCTGCTACTCCCAGGGGTTAACAGCTTAACTTTATAAGCAAAAACAAAAAGAGAGAGATTTGAAGATGGTAATGAAATTGTAAAGTTGTAAAACAAATTAATATACAGTGAAGGAAACTCGAATCAAGAAATGTATTGTTTGCTTTACCAGGTGGTGGCACAGTGGATAGAGCATCGGACTGGGACATGGAGGACCCAGGTTTGAAACCCCGAGGTTACCAGCTTGAATGCGGGCTCATCTGGTTTGAGCAAGGCTCACCAGCTTTAGCCCAGGGTCTGCTGTAGCCCCCCGGTCAAGGCACATATGAGAAAGCAATCAATGAACAACTAAGGTGCCATGACAAAGAATTGATGCTTCTCATCTCTCTCCCTTCCTGGCTGTCTGTCCCTATCTGTCCCTCTCTCTGTCTCTCTCTCTCACACACACACAATGTTTTGTTTAAAGCAGTGATTCTCAAAAGTGCCTAGAAATTAGCCTGAAAAGCTCTCAGGGTTCGGATTAGAGTTAGGGTGATCCAGAACCAATTACGTCAGGATCTCCAGGGATGGGATGGCAATGAAGCATTGGCTATTTTTTTTTCTTGAGCTCCCCAGGGTCTCTAATGTGAAGCCAATGTTGAGAGTCACTGGTTTAATATTACCAAGTAAAAACAGGTGTCCTGGGGTTGAGTCTGGAAATCTGTCTTTTCAGCCAAAATCTCAGTGATGCTGCTCCAGGGAGTATACCACGGCCTTCTTCCCTCTCGGGCGTGCCTCTCCTAAACTTTTAGGGTCCCCACAAGACTTAACAACCAGGGGAGCAATGGACAGTGGCAGTCTTTCCTTGTTTCACTTCCCCAGATTTAATAAACATACTCTCAAAAATAAAGAATAAAAAAAGAGTTGGAGGCTTAAGGTAAAATTTAATGTACATTTCCTGCTTTCATTATACTTAAATCATAACCCTTAACACTGAACCAAAATATTGTCTCTTACCTACCAGGAACTCTATTCATATGCAAATTGCATGAAACTCGGCCCTTATAATACGGAAGAGATAGCACAGAAATCACAGCTATGCAGCAACCAAGCAAAAACAGTGCTGATTTATGAAACTTCACAGACTTTGAAATAGAAACAAAACACTAAATATTCATGACATCTTATACAGTGCTTACACATAAGTTGCATCTCAGTGATTTGTAACTTTATACGGAATAAATAATAATCTGAGCACATCCAAACATACGGAATCTTTCAAGTGTGAAGTTTCGCCAATTTTTGGTCTCATTTTTATTTTGAGTCAGAAATAAATTTTGAATATGCTGTAAATGGTTGGCCATAATCTAAACCTTTCAAAGACAAACAAAGATTTCATCAGCAAAATAAGAGTGTGACTAGGGAAAAAAAAGGATTTAATGAAAATCCTCTCTGATTGCATTGTTTTAAAAAATAGTGGTAAAAGCTCTTTAAAGACAGGAGGACAAATGAAAGAAGCAAATAAAAATTTGTCACTAAACAAAGTGACATCATAACCTATCTTGCAAACAGAGTTCTAATAAGAAAAAATCTGTGCCATGTACTTTTTCTATTAATCATACAGTCAAGAAATAATCTGATAGCTAATACAGCAAGCAGGGGAATCTTAAATTTCACTGTGTTACCTTGCCAATTTTGGTTCCAGTTCCAAAACATAATTATCCCAATTTTATTTAACTAGACTAATGACTGCTGCAGACTTCAAACATAAACACTAGGTCTACAATCCATGCTCAAAGTGGAACAATTAAAAGCATAACAATGATGAAATCTAACAATTCAACACAAGACCTACTTGTTTATACTTGTTTATTTCAGAGACATAGGCTTTTTAAAAATCATATACTGCAATTAATTGCTAAAAATCCATTCTTTTTGTCCTCTTTACACCCTGTTGTTTTTTTGTTTGTTTGTTCGTTTCCCCATCAATGTATAATAAACCATAATCAATCCCCAGGGGCTCTGGAATAGAGTGTTGTTCTCAGAACTTGTGTAATCAGAAAAAAACTTTTACAATCAATATATACTTTTTTATGTGACAGGAGGATACTTGTTTTCAAATGGCCTTAGTTTTCCCGTGACACAAATAAATGCTCAGAGATAATGGTGTCACCTCCATTGAAATGTGTCTACTGTCTTTTAAAAAGCAAGTGGGATACTGGGATGTATAAATAGTAGTAGGTAAGCATTGGGAGTTGGAGATGACATGGCCAGTGTAATAACTGGGCAGACCCACAGGAGCACACATTGTTTAGGTTCAGAGACATAGGAGAGAGGTATGGAGAACAGTTAAAAAAAAAAAGATCAAAAGTTTTAAAAATAGAACCTGTTATGAAGGCCCGGACAAAATGACATTATTCAGCAAAGGAATTTTTAAATAATGGTGCTCAAGTATATAAAGAGGATGGTATCAGATGCTCTCCATCTTTATTGAGGAATAAATAAGCAAGACTGAGATTAAATTTCAGGAGAGTAGACTTAAGAGAATTCTACAAATGAGTTCTATTTTTTGAAAAGAAACAAATCATCAAAAGGATTCATGGAATTTCCTTCTCTGGAGATATTATCAATGAGGCGTATATTTCCTTGTTCAAATTGTTTCAGCAATGTTTTGCTGGGAGAAATAGCCTACTATTAAAGAATCTCAGAATAGGAATAGGTTTTTTCAAATCACCATTTATCATTATAAAATATACTAAAATGGAGACTGATTAGTTATAAGAATTAAACATTGAAGTATTCAAAAGATTTTATGATCTGTAGTAAAAATATGCTTAACTTCTATAAGATAAATTAAGAAAATAAAAAAAAAACAAACATCTTTTTTTGGTTAACTGGTCATTTTCCACATGACCTGATGATTAAACTGTTCTTTAAGGACTTTGTTCTATTCTTATACGTGGAGAGAGCCTGGTGGCTTAGGGATGCCAGATCTGAGTTCCTTCCCAGCCCTCACTGAACCTGATGTGGGAGTCTTGGGTACAAGCTCACTCTAGTTCAAGGAGTCAGATGGAAACGCGCACTCTTTGGGGTAGAAAACCTTAACATGAGACCCTCTCATCACCGCTCACTCTAACGGCCTAGGAGAGAAAGGACCACTGCAGAAACCTCCCCATTGACCACACTTACTGCTCTTCCAGGGGGAAGGTGCACAGTAAATAAAGAAGAACCTGGAGCCGGTTTACTTGCAAACAAGACTCTGCGGCCATTTGCAAAAATTTCCACACCTCCTGGAATCCTGTATACATGAACAGCTAACATTTATAAGGTACATGTGGTATACACAGAATATATTTGTTCTAATTATTAAATCCTGACAATCCTCAGAAGTCGGTAGTACTATTATCGTCATCCATTTTATACGGGAGGAAACGTTGGCAAAAATATGTTAAGTATTTTGCCCAGACTCGCTCAGATAGTAAGCTGTTGAGCCAGAATTCAAACCCAGGACTCCTGATGTCAGTGTGTATGTGTAAATCCATAACATCAAACTGCCCCTCTGAGGGTGGATTAACCTTACAGAAAAGAAGACATTGGCTATTTCCACTGTACTCCTCCTACCTGGACGTACCATTAATCACATGTTTCTAGGCACAAAGAGCAGAGCCCTCCAGGGTTAGTGAAAATAAAATAGTGCTTGAAAAATATATATAATTTTCACGAGATACTATAATAGCTGATTGTCATAAATTCATTTAGCCATGGGCAAAACCTCTTTTCTATGCCTACAAAAGGAAGAAAACAGATTGACACTAATAAGCTGTTTCTTGTTTTTCATTGTAGTTTATTTGAAGCAAGAGCTCATGAATTGAATTGATAAGAAGTAAATTAACATATAAGGATAGGAAGCAGAATGTATTTACACAAAAAGTGACTGTTGGTGAAGTAAACTGCTAAAATGAATAATATTCACAAAGAACATTTTTTAAAGACAAACTACTAGAAGGTCGTATATGGAATACTGACTCATTATGTGTACTTAGTCTCCCTTATTATTGACCTTGAGTTCATCATAGATGTAAATAAGTATGACCTTGACTTCAAAGGTCCTAGCTGACATGGGAGAGCCAGATTGGAACTGTAAATATGACTATAAAGGCAGAAGCTTACATTAGCTAATTCAAAAAATACACCCTGTCTCAGAATGTCAAACTGTTTGTTTCTGTTCCTGACACAAGATCCTGCAGCTTCGCCCACTCTGGGCTCTTCCCCAGCCACCACGCACAGCCTCCATCCCCACTCTTCCTCCTGACATGACTTCTCTCCAGGGACAGGTGTTCTCTGCCCACGGCAGTCACTGCTTGCTGAGTCCACCGTTCTGCCCTCAGGGAGGGGCTGTGAGCTCATCCTAGATTCTCGATACAAAAGCTAACACTAGCTGTAATTATCGGTTTCAGTTTTATAGACTTCATGGGTCAGGGGCAATGGAAGGAAAGGCTCAGGGCCTGGCCCAGGTGAGGAGTCTCGTAGGAGATTTTATACTTATCAGATTGGAACCACAAAGCTCTCTATCTTCAGAATACTAATGGTGAACCAGAAGTAAACCTGGCTGCCCAGCCCATAATAGTGAGGGATCCCTGACTTATGACCTTGACTACCCTTGCATAGTTCTGCAATCTAGGACCCTATCATCTGGCTGGTCCACGGAAACCTAAGCACTGTTTGTGTTTTAAGGACCAGCAGCCATTCCATACAGGAGTCAGAAGCAAATTCTCCCCAGAAGAAAAAAAAAAACCCTTACATTCTAAGCTTCAAAGAATTTCCTCAAATAAAATTTCATATGCTGTGAGGGCACATAAACATGAGCAAGCACAAAAGAAAAATGCAACATGCGCAAGAAAAATAGACAACAGATACAGATTCCCAAAACTTCAGACACTGGAATTACCAGATATATCTTATAAAACAGCTATGATACTGTGTTTTAAAAAAATAGTTTGAAAAATGAACACATTTGAAGATATCTTCAGAGAACAATGGACTCCAAAGATTGCCTCAGGAGAATCAAAAAGGTCCTAAACAAAATGTCTTCAAATGAAAACTAAAGGAACTAAAATGAAAAACTCAATGCATATCCACACCTAATAGAATGGCCTGAATCTAGAACAGAGACAGCACCAAATACAGTGATGGGATGGGCTAACAGCAACTTTCCTGCATCGCTGGTGGAAGGACAAAATGGCACAGACACTTTGGAAGATA
The DNA here is from genome assembly GCA_037038555.1 of Rhynchonycteris naso. Taxonomy (NCBI): domain Eukaryota; kingdom Metazoa; phylum Chordata; class Mammalia; order Chiroptera; family Emballonuridae; genus Rhynchonycteris; species Rhynchonycteris naso. The sequence goes on along the minus strand of CM073002.1, from coordinate 131,470,883 downwards.
GTTTGGAGGTTTCTTACAAAGCTAAACATACTCTTCCCATATGATCCAGACATCACACTCCTTGGTTTTCACCCAAAGGAGGTGAAAATTTATGTCCACACAAAAATCTGCACACAGATGTTTATAACAGCTTTCTTTACAATTGCCAAAGCTTGGGAGCAACCAAGATGTCCTTCAGTAGGTGACTAAATATATAAACTGTGGTACATCCAGACAAGGGAGTATTGTCGAATGCTAAAAAGTAATGAGCCATTGAGCCATGAAAAGACATGAAGGAGCCTGAAATGCATATTGGTAAGTGAAAGAAGTCAATCTGAAAAGGCTGCAAGCCGTGTGATTCCAACAATATGACATTCTGGAAAAGGCAAAACCATGGAGACAGTAAAAAGATCAGAGGTTGCCAGGGGTAAGAGAGAGGAGGAGACATGAAGAGGCAGAGCACAGAGGATTTATAGGGCAGAGAAAGTACCCTGTGTGAGACTCTAATGATGGGTATGTATCATTATACATTTCTTCCAACCCATGGAATGTAGAACACCAAGAGAGAAACTTAAGGAAGCTATGGACTTTGGATAATTTTGATATCAATGTATTTAATCTCTGGTTTAAAAAAAAAGTACCATGTGATGAATGATGTTGGTAATAAGGGAGGCTCTGCATATATGGAGGTAGGGGCTGCATAAAAGGACTCTACCTTTCTCTCAGTTTGGTTGTAAACCTTAGAGTGCTCTAAAGAACAAGTGTTTAAAAAGCCTCAACCAACTATTTTTATGATGCAATAGATCCAGATGAAAAGAGTGAAGGAAGCTGAAAGGTAGGTCAGAAAAAGGCAACATAAAAACACTTTTAAAAAAAGAAACTATGAAATGGAGGTTCGTGGCAAATAGAATGAGAAATATATTTTAAGTTTCATTAGAGTTCCAGTAGGGAGAGAGAGAATTTGACAGAGGCAATATTTGAAGGGATAATTAATGAGAATTTTTTCCTACAACTGATGAAAAACCCCAATCCACAGGTTGAAGAAGCCGAATGAACCTCAAGTATATAGTTAAACAATTCCAAACCTCAACATATAACACTAACTCTGAATCATAAAGAAAAGAAGAAAGGAAGGGAAGAAGGAAGGGGGGGAGGGAGGGAAGGAAGGAAGGAAGGAAGGAAGGAAGGAAGGAAGGAAGGAAGGAAGGAAGGAAGGAAGGAAGGAAAATGATGGCTATTTGATGACAAGAGTGGATAAATGAAGTTAAATGGTATTTATAAACAATGCATCTAATACATAAGCTAAAAGGAAAATAAAGTTGAAACTAAAAGGGAAATAAACCAAATACTACATAAAAGATAGCTAATATAACCATATTATTATTAGACAAAATAGGGTTTAAAAATATGATTCTCATGGTTTTGTTTTCCGGCTTTTCTAGTGTCCAGGTGCAGTCTTCATTGGGATTAATTTGCAGGATTAGGACTTTGTAGGTCCTTGACTGGCTGGCACTTCCCAGGCTGGCCCGGCAGCTGAATTTAACTACAGGTTCATTCACATATTATTATTAGACAAAATAGGGTTTAAGGCAAAATGCATTACAGTCATCCTTTGATACCAACGGGGAATTGATTTCAGGACACCCCCTCACACACCCACTCCTGCAAATACCAAAATGCAAGGATGCTGAAGTCTCTTTTATAAAATAATGTATTATATGCATAGAACACAATAAGCTTCGAAATATACTGAAATATGAGAGACTTATAAGGAGAGATAGATACATACTAACAATCACTGTGGAAATTTTAATGTATTTCTCTCAATATTTGATAAAATGGACAAAAAGATCAGTAATGATATAGAAGACATAAATAGCATAACAAACAAACCAGAGCTCCTGTGTATGTATATAGCACCTAACCACTCCAGGGTACATATTTTTTTAGCATACGTGGAATATTTATGAAAGGTTGACAACTCAGGACCATAAAAAAAGTTTCAGCGAATTTCAAAGGACTTTAGTCACAGAGAGCTTATTTTCTGACTATCACATGATTAAGCTAGAAACCAAAAACAACAGATATCTAAAAATTCCTTTTATGTTTGTTAATTAAGAAATAAACTAAATAACAAAACAGGAACAAAAAAGAAATCACCATCAAATTGGAAACTTGAACACCAACAGAAATACTTTAAAAATATTACAGATAACTCTTCAGTTAAAATAAATTCTATAGCTCAAAATATTAATAAATAATAAGCTAAGCATATGTTTTAAACAAGGGTTCCCCAAACTTTTTACACAGGGGGCCAGTTCACTGTCCCTCAGACCGTTGGAGGGCCGGACTATAATAAAAACTATGAACAAATCCCTATGCACACTGCACATATCTTATTTTAAAGTAAAAGAACAAAACGGGAACAAATACAATATTTAAAATAAAGAACAAGTAAATTTAAATCAACAAACTGACCAGTATTTCAGTGGGAACTATGGGTGCGGATGCATCCTGTGCTCCTCTCACTGACGATCAATGAAAGAGGTGGCCCTTCTGGAAGTGCGGCGGGGCCAGATAAATGGCCTCAGGGGGCCGCATGCGGCCCGCAGGCCCATAGTTTGGGGACCCCTGTTTTAGGCTATAAAAAAAGAATAGAATAAACACAAAGAAGGGATGAAAGAAAATAGTAAAAAGAATCTAAAGGCAATAAAAGTTTAAAACAAGCAGCCAGTGATGGGTGCAGCAATAATTTCAAACATTCAGTTTTTGGAAAAGACTGATAAAATTAGTAGATGCTGGTAAAATTGATTTTAAAAAATGTTATAAAAATATAATACCAGAAATGACAAAGGGCATCATATTAAGGACACTGCAGATACTAAAAATAAAACCTGAGGATATTATGGAGAAGCATTTAGTCAGTAAATTTGATAATTTAGATGAAATAGAAAATTTGGTAAAAAGAATAAGTAACAAGACTGACAAAAATTTTTTTAAATTGAATATTACCAATAGTCTGTAACCTGAATGTGACTGATAAGCATTAGAAAAAGTGAGTACTTACTCAAAATTCTTCTGGTTAATTCCACTTAATGTCCTACCTTATTCAATTCTTTTATAAGATAGAAAAAATTAAATGATGAAATGATTTTCAACTCATTCATCATCTTGTTTTTTAACCTAATAAGTAAAGATAAGAGAATTATGGGTCAAATTTTTTCATAAAAATACATGAAAAAATTCTACATAAATTTTACTACGGAACAAAATTTTTGTTGCATCCACAAAAAACACTTGTTCTTACCTTATTTGAGTGTGCTGCTCTCAAATCTGACATTAGTTTTCTCTATAAGCTACAGTTTTTTACAATTCAAGATTTTAGGTTTTTATCTTATTGTACAATTTTCAACATGTAGTTTAACATAATGAAGTAGAATGTCTTCTTGGGCATCATCTTTGTGAAAATATAATAATTTATATAATGCAGTAAATACACTAAAAGATATGATTGCATCAGAATTTGTCTACAATTTCAAAATAGAACATATTAAAACACTTATTTTAATCATACAATTTGTGCAAAACTTATTTAAATTCTATTCAGGCAAAAATTTGCGTTTGTAGCTCTTGAGTTTGTGTACTTTTTGAGGACAATCTTGTTTGATGCTCTAACAGTAGTCTGCTCATCAATAACAGCTCCAAGATTTTCGGGAAACTTATCAAGGTGACTGTTCAGGAAGTGAATCTTAACTCTCATGTTGCATCCAATGTCACGGAAAGCCAACAGCATCCTTTGAACCAGAAGTTCATAGTTTTCTGCTTTTTTGTTGCCAAGGAAGTTCTTTATAACTGCCACAAAAGACTGCCATACTGCTTTCTCCTCCTTATTCATCTTCCTGGCAAATTCTTTGTCACGTATAAGGGTTCAAATTTGAGGTCCATCGAATACACCTGCTTTTATCTTCTCAAAAGACAAGACAGGAAAAGCAGAAATAATATGTTGAAAGCATTCACTTTCTCTATTCAAAGCCTGAACAAACTGCTTCATTAGACAAGTTTGATGTGAATTGGGGAAAAATGATCCTGTCTCTATTAACTACAGTTCATTCACAATATTTTGCATCCCTTCTTCCAGAGCTTCACGTTTTGGCCACTCCTTCTGTGTCCAGTGTTTCTCCCGAGCTCAGCTGTCCCATAAACACAGAAAGCAAGGATACTTCATGAAATCTCTCTGTTGTCCTAGCAGGAAATCTACCATTTGAAGATCCACACAAATGATCCAGTTATGCTCTTCATACTTCAGAAAGTCAAGGACAATTTTTATGTCATTATAATCTTCTCGCAGATAAGTTGAATAACCAATAGGAACCGCTGCATAAACATTACCGTTGTGTAGAAAAACACATTTCAGACTCTGTTTAGAGCTGTCAAGAAATAGCTGCCATTCTGTTGGACTGTAAGTGTTAACAACTAGCTGGCCGAGAAGACTACTGATATCATGACAGTAAACAAAGTACTTGTCTTTGGAAAAGAAGTCCACAAAAATTTGTTCATGCTTCCTGAAATGGTATACTTTAGCTGACTGGTGAAGTATATTTTTTTCTTGAAGTCTGCAGGCTAATAACTCAGCTTCTTTCTTTGATAGCCCTGAATCTCTTACTAAGTCATTCAATTCAGGTTGGCTAAACTGCTGAGGGGTTAATGACTGCTTGGCATCAGAAGAAGACCCTTCAGATTCTACAACCATTTCTTCATGCATCTTACCAAAATACACTTGATCATCATGTTTACTGTCTTCATTCTTAGAAGAAATAAAACCATTGCAAACTGGAACCAGAATGTCTCAGAGTGTGGGATAGGTCGTATTGCTGAAGGAATATTAGATATGCAATCATATTCCATTTTTTTCTTGCCAATGCCCTTTGTATGGATCAGACAGAAATAACAGTCACTGCTGTGGTCCTTAGGTTCACGCCAAACCATGGGAATACCAAAAGGCATTCCTTTGCATTTTCCTTTTGTCCAGTCACAAAGCATTTCCTCACAATTCTGACACACAATATGAGGAGCCCAATTCTTGTCTTGATTGCCAAGGGGAACTTGAAAATAGGCAATATATGTACGTGTCACAAATGATGAAATATTGTGCCTTTGATGTTGAAGTGTGTAACAGCCACATATATAACAGAAGGTGTCAGGACTATTCTTACATTTATGCCTACTCGAGGAAGCCATGATTCAATCTTAAAACAAAATAAGAGGGTATTTTTATCAGATAATTTTTTACATTTAAAAACAACTACAATTATGTAAAAGTGATGTTTCCCAACCAAGTATTAACCAGGCCTGACCCTGCTTAGCTTCCGAGATCAGACAAGATCGGGCGCGTTCAGGGTGGTATGGCCATAGACAAAAGTGATGTTTGTAAAACATTAATTGCCTTGTGGTTATGTTCAATCCAAGAGTCATTGCCCTTTAACTCCAATTTAAAAAACAATGCATGCCATTAAGTGTAACAAAAAGAAATTAAAATTGCATAAATAGTGGAGAATGCACCAAAAACCAGATTTTATATTTGGAATCAGTGATGCAGAAATATATAGAAAACGTTCTAAAACCTCATGCAACAGAAAATGAAAAAAAAAATTGTTCCCCAATGTTATTAGCTGACTAAATTAAGTAATGTATAAAGAAGATAATGTGTCATGATTAAATTGGTCTTATACATGAATGTAAGGTCTGTTTACCATTAGAAATTATTGTAATTTATTATATTAAGAGATGAAACAAGAATAAGTATGTTATAATCTCCAAAGATACAGGAAAAAAATAAAACACTTGACATAATTCATGTCTCTTCCATGATTAAAAAAATAAATTTTTTAGCAAAGTAATAATAGAAAGAACTTTTAAAATCACATAGAGTATTTCCTGATACAATACAAAATGCAAATGTACAAAATGGTAAAATATGAAAAGTTTTCCCTTTTGACATTAAGAATAAGCTAAGGATGCCCACTGTATCTCTACTTCTAGTCAACCTGACTTTAGAGGTCCTAACTATAAGAAACAAAGAACTGTGCTTGCCATCCATTTCCAGATGATACAATGGCTTACACAGAAACTTTGTAAATTCACAAATAAATTTTAAGAATGGACACAATACATAGAATATCAAGTATATTTCTATGTAATAGAAAATACAGTTTTCAATAGACACCATTCAAACCATATAAAAATAAAGTACCTGAAAATATAAAAGAAATCTATGAAGTATATCTAAAAAAAGATTTCTACAAAAGAATTATAAAACCTTTTTGTCATTTTAAAGAGCAAGAGAATGGAGATAGTATGTTCATGGACTAGAAACTCAATAGTGTTATAATGTCATATTATAATTTTCCCTAAATTGATTTATAGAGATAACTCAACAAAAATGTTTGTGAAACTTGAAAGCTGATTCTAAAATTTAAGTGGAAGTATGAAGAGACAAGAATAGCCAAGATACCCCTGAGGAAAAACAATGTGGAAGCTGTAAGGTTCTACTCATTCTAACACATATTGGAATAGAGAAATTCTTTTGTTTTAGCTTATGTTTTGTTTGTTTGCTTTTGTATAAACTGATATCGATGTTTCTTTCCAAAGGGCAACATCAAATTGAACTAGCAAATATTTATTCTGTACAATGTTCAATATCATCATGAATAGCCCAGCAGTTCTCAGAGTATGACAAAAAAGACTTTTGTCAAGACTGAATTCTGCAAGTTACTCAAGGAAGGAAAATCAATAATAAATAGGAGAAACTCTTAGTTTTCATTTTGTTCTTAATGGTCTCATAAATAGAAATTGGTTTTTAGATGCTCAAATGTCTAATGGACTTTTAAAATCTCCAAAGTAACGAAAGTTCATAATACGGTTATTTGTCCAAATAGTTCTGGAAGATAATACAGGTATTTTAAGTTGAAGTGTGTATGTGTATGTTTATGTAGTTCCTGAAGGATTATGTGAGATTTGAAAACAATATTAATACATAGAAAAGAAGAATATGAAAAGATATAAAAAGAAAGTAGGATATGCCACCTTACAAGGAACAATGAAATATGTAGAAGCAAAATAAATCAACTATACCTTTCATCTTCGCAAATGGCAAAATATATATTGATATAAACCATTGATTCTCAAAAGAGTGGTCGCCAGACGACATCATCAGCATTACTTGGTGTCATGAGGGACACACAAAATCTGGGGCTCCACCTCCCATCTACTGCTCAGTATGCTATAGGCAGGGTATGAGGCTCAGGAATCTATATTCTAACCCTTCCTCCTGGTGATTCTGATGCCCTTACAGTTTGAGAATCACTACCCCATTCCAAACCACACTACACTCAGTTTTTGCTTAATCTGAATGAACTATGAGTCTTCATGTTATCACGATGATCAAATCAATAGTCACAATTGAAGACAAAAAAACGTCTTTAAAATAGGATTGAATCGCATAAACGGAGCTTGCATTTTGTCAAAATATAATTACATGAGTATCTTTTCAGTAACTTCATGAAGCTAATATTTTATATGAGAAAGGAAAGATCCATGATCAGAAACTGCTTACAAATACTTTAAAATATTGCACATTGCCTGACCAGGTGGTACCGCAGTGGATAGAGCGTTAGACTGGGATGCGGAAGACCCAGGTTCGAGACCCCGAGCTCTCCAGCTGGAGCGCAAGCCCATCTGGCTTGAGCAAAAAGCTCGTCAGCTTGGACCCAAGGTCGCTGGCTCCAGTAAGGGGTGGCTCGGTCTGCTGAAGGCCCGTAGTCAAGGCACATGTGAGAAACCAATCAATGAACAACTATGGTGTTGCAATGGCAACGAGAAACTAATGATTGATGCTTCTCACCTCTCTCTGTTCCTGTCTGTCTGTCCCTATCTATCCCTCTCTCTGACTCTCTCTCTGTCCCTGTAAAAAAATAAAATAAAAAGAAATATATATATTGCACATAGATATTAGGGAGATATTTTCTTATTTGCAATCTGCTAGTTATAGAACCTCTCTATATATTGATTCAGCTGTCATTATGGTGATTTGTAGTTAACACATGTAATCTCATTGTTGTTCTAAGATCATTTCATACTAATTTTTAAGTTCACCAGAAATTATTTTTTAATTACAAAGGGTGTCTCAAAAGTACCCTCATGAGTCTAACATAGTACTCAGAAGTACAGTCACATTTCTGAATCATAACATTTTCTCCCACTTGTTTCACTCAGCTTTATTTACCTAATCACTATCTGCACATCCATTGTATAAAATGACAGGTTTCCAAAGAAAAGCTCCATGAAAACACACAGTAGTTAACTTTAATTGTAAACAATCACAAAACACACTTTGAAGAATTTCTACCAATGCAAAGGCCTGTGGGAAATTGTTTTCTCAAAGTATTATGGATGATTATTATGAACAATAAATGAGGGAAAGTAATGTTCCAATAATGATCTGGAACTGTGGGTCCAATGAGGAAGATTAGAGGCACAAAGGAACTCTCCCTAATAAACAAGCAGATAACTGCTGGAAAGAAAAGAAAAATATGTTCCCTGTTTGAAATTAACTGGCAAACATTCCCAACCTACACAAAGCTGTCATAAAGGACATCTAAATCTGTCCTTGTTTGTAACATGTGTTGTGACAAGATTTGACAGTTTATCAAAGAACTATAATTGCCACCTAAACATCTAGCATTTTGTCAACTGCAAGTACGTTTAGTAAAAGCGTTTATTTTACTTAAAATACAACTGTTTTTCTCCACTTTCTGAAAGAATTGACTGACTACCTTTTCTCCTTAGCTGATCAAGCTGCATCAGGACTTTCTTTGAATTATTTATGCTAGAATTGTGAAGGGTAAAAGAATAATCAGTAAAGCAAGAAACTATTATCAGGGTTGTGTGTGTGTGTGTGTGTGTATTAACAGAATATATATATTCTGAGTATTGACTCAAAAGACCTTCAAAATATGATTCTCACAGATCTGTAGAAATTACATTTAAATGTGCTTGCCTTGGGAAAGAGAAAAGACATTTTCTCTATACTACAATTTTTGTTTTCAGAGTATTAAGAAACGTTAGAGAATGTGTTGTGCAGTAGGCATCATTCCGACTTGTAACTTTTGTCAGAAACAGCCATTGATCAGATAGATGTCCTACTCCATCTACAGCGACTAGGAGTTAAATCCCCTGCAATAGATTCATGTAACAGAAATGCCAGGGTCATGTAGGTATTTCCATGACACTATTCATGCTCCATTTCTTTCCAGAAATAATTTTTTAAAGCAAGAAAAATTTCCAGTCTCAGTTTCTGTTCTTTATGTAGTGGTTTGATAACAAAAGTGAAATTTTTCTGCAAAAATTTTTGCACACCTTTTTAATTTTTCCTTTATTCTGACAAACCTCAAGAAAAGGCCTGAAAGTGAAACTGAAAAAAAAATTCCCATTTGAAAATTCAGGGATCCTATATTCTAGTCCACCTTTTGCCTCCAATTAGCTGTTAGATTTCAGGCCAGGTGTTTTATTTCTCTGGGCCTTCGTTCCCTATCTGTGAATCAGAATATTAGACTAGGTGGTCTCTAAGGCCATTCCCATCTTTAACATTTTTAACAATTCTAGACAATCCTTGAAACTATGAGGTGTTGCAACAGCCAGAGCTTAGAGCAAAGATAGCAGGACAAAAATTTCTCCTGCTTAACAACTCAAGGAAAATGCAACCAACTATGGGTTTTTAATGTTTACATTAGTATTCAGTCCTATTTAAGTAATATTAAGTCTATTTAAAAATATGTTTGCTTTTCTTTAAAACTTAAAAAAATGTGTGACACATCAAGAACACTAAGAGAAAAATCATTTTAATTGAAGCTGCAAGTACCTTTTAGTACTGCTAAATTAAGCCACAGAATTTTCTTTAGAAATCGCTGTAGGTAGTCTGGCTGAGGATGAGAATTATGTGGTATAGGCGAGTCTGTTGATTTTACGATAGGAAAGAATGTGAATGGAGGATTGTGGACAGAAATGAGCCAGCAGGCTCTGTCAACCATGAAGAGTCTGAAAAGAAGAGACAGGAATGTTGATGTTGGGGGAAGATGTGACTGGAGCAGCCGCAGGACATTTTGATGTAGCTTTTTTGACATAGCTGTTTCTTTGGATTTATAAGAATAGCACATTCAGTATATAAAACACTTCCCCCCCCCCCGGAAAGTAATGTATTTCACAGATTGCCAGATCTTACCTCTTCTGTTGCCTACTCCATTCCTTAGCCCAGTCCTCAGCCTGTCCTACCCATGAACCAAACCCAGTGGGGAAGCTCAAATACAGGGTGAGAAAATATATTCCAAAATTATTTAATAATTTCAATTTAGTCATTTCAAAATACGGTGTTAGGCTAAATCAAAATATTGCAAAAACAAATGTCCCTCACCCAATTAGCTGGATAAAAATGTATGATCTAAATCTAAATGCCTTTGTTATTTTTATAACACAGTTTATTGCTGAAATTCGTGGTCTCTGTGGTCCCTTTCAATTCTTGCCCCCTTGTTCCCAAAGCACTTTAGAAGCTGTGTGCTTAAAATTTGCTAACAACTACTATCATCATATATACTTTGCTGGTCTTTTAAAAATTAAATGTTTAAATATTAATAAATTGCAATGAAATGTGACAGTTCTCCTTTGTTTCTAACCCCCACAAACCTACTTCTCTCTCCAAATATAATCATGATAAAAAGAACTTTCATAATGATTTGAAGTTTTGACTATTGTTTAATTTTAAATACATCAACATGCTAGACAAAATTTTTGTTACCGGATTTTTTACATTTAATAGTGTTTGAAAGACATTTCCATATGACTACACATAAATTAGTCTCTTTAATGGGTGCCTGTATGTGTACAATACAATATTTGATAAATTACCTGTCAATGTGAATTTGTTAGATTCTAGATTTTGATTTTATGAGCAATTTTAGAGAGGCTACTATTTCTTATTCAACATCTTATACTTGTTCATTTCAACACCTGTTCCACAGAACACCTCAGGAAATATTAAGTTAATACAGCAACAGATTGAATTATCGATATATTTTTGAGGTACTTGTCAATATTTTTATTAAGTAGACTCCTAGAAGTAAACATATTGGGTCAAAGGTTATGGGCAAAATTTCCCTTGCAAAATCTACACATTAACCCATTCTATTAAAATGCAAGGACTTACCGTATCTATCTTACAATTTTGGCTTGCCTGATGTGTGAAAATCTAGCATTTTCTTGTTACTAGCATTTTTCATATCTATTACTACTTATTTTTTCCTGTAAACCTCTTATTAATACCATTTTTAAACTTCTCAAATTTTCATTATCTTTTTCTCACTTAATTGGAAGAATGGTCAAAAATATATTTTAGACACTTCCTCTAACTTTCCTTTCAAACAAGTTTTGTTTTTTGTTTGTTTGTCTTTGCCTTGAAGAAGTTATATATTTTTTATGTACTTGAATTTGTTTAAGAAGCCCTGGGAAAGTAGCATAGGCACTGATAAGGGGGGAAATCAGATAATATCCACAGAACATGGGAGGTTAAGAGGGTTTGTGTTAGTCTCAGTATATTAAAGATCTTATCTAATTTGGGAGGAAGCTTACTGACACCACACAAGCTACAGAAGAAAATAATGGGACAAATTGTTACCAAGCTTCTAGACAGAAAAAAACCCTGATATAGGCAAAACTAAACAGATCCAGCTAAAGGTAGGAGGAGATCAATGAGGAAGAAAACATAGCAAACAGAATATACCAAATACATATTTTTACGACTAAAGTCAGTATGTTGAGTTAACCTTATAAAAGACAGATTATTACATTGGGTAGCAAAAGTATCTAATGATATGCTGTTTACAAATAGTATATCTAGAACAAAAATTTGGCTATAAAGGGATGATGAAAAATATACCAAGTAAATGCTGACAAAGAGTAAGTGGAGTGATACTTAGAGTAAAATGGAATGTGTTTTGTTGACTAAACCCCCCAATAAGGTGCATCCACCATAAATCTTTATGCACCTAACAACTCAACATTGAAATATAAAAAGCAAAACAAAACAGTGAAAAAGTAGAAAGAAATGTATAATCCATATTAACAGAGGGAAGTTTGAAGAAAATTTTCTTATAAATTAAATAGGAAATCATATAGGATTAAATAATTCCCTAGTCACAATTTAATAACTGTATGTGGAAATTAATAATAATCTTTTTCCAGCATGATTTAAAACATTCATAAATATGATAGGTCACAAAAAGTCTTCATAAATTTTTTTAAAAGAAATGTATATAAACCATACAAAGTAGAATGACTACAATCATCTTGACAATATTGTGAAAAAATAAAACTCAGTAAAATAGAAATAGAATGCAGCTTGCTTGAACTGATAAAGAAAATTTACTGAAGCCATACAGGATATTCTTAATGAGAAAGTATTGAAAACATTTCCATTAATTTCAGGCAAAAAAAAAAAAAAGGCAAAATTGTCATTTACAGATGTTACAGTTATTAACAAAAAAAATCCAACAATTGAAAGAAAAACTACCTATTCTTACAAGAGGTGAGTAAAGTAACTGCATGTAAGATAAATAAAATAATTGTCTTTCATAAATACCAACAAAACATAATTTGAAAATACAAATTAAAAATGTTTCCACAACTAGAACAATCAAAATAACCAGGAATAAACTCTAAAACTTTAGGCCTTGTATGAAAAAATATTTACTGGAAGATATAAAAATGCCTGATTAAATATTTTATGAACCTGGAGAGGAAAAACAATATGAGAGTTGCCCCCAAATCATCTAGTCAGTATAAGCCCAATGAAAAACCTCCTAGAATTTTTTTTTTAAAAAAGAGAAGTTATCAAGCTTTTCTTAAAGTTCATCAGGAAAATAAGTGATCCAAAATATTCAAGCTCTTTCTGAAAATGTTTTTGTACTATAATATGCTAAAACATTCTAAACCTGCAGTAATTAAAACTGTTATATTGATGCAAGAATAGACACAAATTAATACTGCAGAATTTAGATTCCTGAAACAGACTCATGTATACTTACAAGAATTCAGTACACACATACCCTTTCTAATGAAAGGACTGTGTTACTGGAAAAAGGAGCATAACTGAATCACTTCTATAGTAGAATCACTATTATAGAGTCCCTATGGAGATGCTTTCCTGATATTCTGCCTTGGCAACCACACCTGCAATCTACTCAGACTCTCTGAAGTGAAGATGAGACTCCTGCCATAGTGTTTTTCTAAGTATCTTCATACAATTGTTTGGTCAATCTAGATCATAGTGATGCCTAGGATGCGCTTCTTGATATTAGTTGTCACTTACTGGTATCTAGCTTCTTGATGATCTTAACTTTCTGCTTTCTTGATTATATCCTGAAAAGCAACTTCAGCCTATTCAAAATGTCCACTTTAAGACCCATTAGAACACTATTACTTTGTTTATATGACAGAGAGCTGATATTATTTGCACTCATTTAATCAACCATTATTGGACAAACTTTATACAAAATAAATGAAAATAAGGCCATAGCATCTTCTAAATAACTTATGCTGCAGAAAATATTCATCCCATAATAAGCTAAGTAGCAGATTCCCCAGCTGAAAGCTAAGGTATACATATGCTTATTAGATGAGAAGTGTTTTATACAGTTGATCACAGTACATACCATCTCCCATTGGCTGAGAGCTCACAACAGTACACAGAGATTGAAGAGGTGCAAATACACATAGAGAATTAATTCTGCCAAAGTGGCATTAAGTCAAGTATGCCTATATTGGATAAAACTGATATGTCACGGCTTGACCTGTGGTGGCGCAGTGGATAAAGCGTCGACCTGGGAACACTGAGGTCGCCAGTTCAAAACCCTGCACTGGTCTGGTCAAGGCACATATGGGAGTTGATGCTTCCAGCTCCTCCTCTCTTTCTCTCTCTCTCTCTCTCTCTCTCTCTCTCTCTGTGTGTGTGTGTGTCTCCTTTCTAAAATGAATAAATTTATAAAAAAAGAAAAAAAATTAAAAAAAACTGATATGTCACATGTCACTATATAAATAATGTACTGATCAGTCAGTGGTGCTAGAAAACTATTGATTGGGAAACCAATTTTTGCTGATCCTTAAGTGATACACAAAAGAATATGTTCAAGAAGTAATGGTTATAAAGAACAGAACTCTACAGCACTGGAAGAAAATGTGGAATAACTTTTATAACAGAAAAGTTACAATGGACGTATATCTCAGAATTCTTAAAAAATAAGATTGCGACGTGTTTTCGGAGATTCTGTAGGCCGGAAATGGACTGACAGGGCTACTCAGCTACACTCATGTGCAGCCCTTCAAGGAGAGAAAAAAAGAATGACTTTAAGGCCAGAGATGCCCTCGGTACAGATGCCAATGGGGCAACTGTGGGTGGCCCAGTGGCCCATCAGCCTGCTATATAAACCTAGAAGCTGAAAGAGTCCCTTTCACAGGCCCAGAGGCTGCAGCCACGGACCCAGAGGGTAAAGCATCAAGATGCAGAGGATTAGTGATTCTCAGGCCTTAAATCTAGTGAAATTTGTCCTACTGCCTGTCAGGTTTGCTTGGGATGGGCAACCTCTTTATTCCTTCCAAAATCTCTTTTTTTACAATGGAAGTGTATACTCCACACCTGTCCCACCATTGTATTTTTTTTAAGTTTTTTCTTTGTTTTTTTTTAAATTTATTTTTATTTATTCATTTTAGAGAGGAGACACAGAGTGAAAGAGAGAGAGAGAAAGGGGGGGGGGGGAGCTGGAAGCATCAACTCCCATATGTGCCTTGACCAGACCAGTGCAGGATTTTGAACTGGCGACCTCAGTGTTCCCAGATCGATGCTTTATCCACTGCGCCACCAAAGGTCAGGCCCACCATTGTATTTTTGAAAGCAGATAATTAATTTTCTCTGTTTGCAAGTCCACAGTGGAGATGAGTTTTGCCTCAGGATAGTTCATCCCCAGTCTCATCCATACCTGGTTTAGATGATGAGATTTGGGACTTTGAGCTGATAATGCATAGATAAAATTTTGGACTTAGAGTTGATATAATGAACTGAAACTTCCTTATTTGGAGAGCCTAACTTTTATCTTGATGAACGTCAAAGTCGTCAGCTCCATAAGGACTTGTTAGCATCGGTTTCAATATACATGTACCTTATATAATCCAGGAATTATTTACTTCTCTGATCTTTTGACGTTTCCTTTTAAAGGCAAGATAACCATTTTTTTATCATAGTGCCCTCTTCACTGGACTTTTTATGACACTAGAGCTTTCCTCCCAACTCCTAGCTTTTCTCAAACTTCTTCCCCAACCTCTCACTGATGTAGCTTATTCTTAGTCACTGTGGTCAAACCTGAAGGGTAGAGGGCTGTTACCCCAATATACTCCCTCCAGTGATTTCCTCTGCCCTTCTGCCAGACTTGTTTTCCTAAACTATTACTTTCATTACCTTAATCCCATGATCAAACTTTCAATTTTTTTGTTTACAAAAAAAAAAAATCACTCTTTATTTTGATGCATGACGCTCAAATCTGTTCCACTACTCCCCATATGAACTCTATAATTCATTGACTCCAAAATACTTGTAAACCTCTTCTGTCATTCCCTTACACACATTATTCTAACCTCCAATAGCCTCTGTCATCCCTCCTCTTGACTAAATCTTACTTTTTTACTCAAGGCCCTTATCTTTTTTTTTTTTTCATTTTTAATATATATTTTATTATTATTAATTCTAATGGGGTGACACCAAAAATCAGGGTACATATGTACAATGAAAACATCTCCAGGTTATCTTATCATTCAATTGTGTTGCATACCCATCACCAAAAGTCAAATTGTCCTCTGTCACCTTCAATCTGGTTTTCCCTGCGTCCCTCCCCTCCTCCTAATCCCACTCTTCCCTCCCTCCCCCCATCCCATAGCCACCACTCTCTTGTCCATGTCTCATACCCTCACTTTCATGTCCCACCTATGTATGTAATCGTGCTGTTCTCAGTTTTTCTTCTTTTCTGATTTACTTATTTCACTCCGTATAATGTTATCAAGGTACATCCATTTTGTTATAAATGATCCGATGTCATCGTTTCTTATGGCTGAGTAGTATTCAATAGTATATATGTACCATAGCTTTTTAATCCACTCGTCTTCTGACGGACACTTGGGCTGGTTCCAGATCTTCGCTATTGAGAACAATGCTGCCACGAACATGGGGGCGCATTTCTTCTTTTCGAACAGTGCTATGGTGTTCTTTGGGTATATTCCTATAAGTGGGATAGCTGGGTCAAAAGGCAGTTCGATTTTTAATTTTCTGAGGAATCTCCAAACTGTTTTCCACAGTGGCTGCACCAGTCTGCATTCCCACCAGCAGTGCAGGAGGGTTCCCTTTTCTCCACATCCTCGCCAGCACTTGTTCTGTGTTGTTTTGCTGATGAGCGCCATTCTGACTGGTGTGAGGTGATATCTCATAGTGGTTTTAATTTGCATTTCTCTAATGATTAGTGATGTTGAGCATTTTTTCATATGCCTATTGGCCATCTGTATGTCCTCTTTGGAGAAATTTCTATTCATTTCTTTTGCCCATATTTTGATTGGGTTGTTTGTCTTCCTGGTGTTGCGTTTTATAAGTTCTTTATAAATTTTAGTTATTAACCCCTTATCATATGTGCTGTCGAATATGTTCTCCCAATGTGTGGTTTGTCTTTTTATTCTGTTCCTATTGTCTTTAGCTGTGCAAAAACTTTTTAGTTTGATATAGTCCCATTTGTTTATCTTGCCTTTTATTTCAGTTGCCCGTGGAGATAAATCGGCAAATATACCGCTGCTACAGATGTCGGAGAGCTTGCTGCCTATGTTTTATTCTAAGATGCTTATGGTTTCACGGCTTATGTTTAAGTCTTTTATCCATTTTGAGTTTGTTTTTGTGAATGGTGTAAATTGATGGTCTAGTTTCATTTTTTTGCAGGTAGATGTCCAATTTTCCCAACACTATTTGTTAAAGAGGCTGTCTTTACTCCATTGTATGTTCTTTCCTCCTTTGTCAAATATCAGTTGTCCATAAAGCTGTGGGTTTATTTCTGGGTTCTCTGTTCTGTTCCATTGATCTATGTGCCTGTTCTTATGCCAGTACCAGGCTGTCTTGAGTATAATGGCCTTATAGTAAACCTTGATATCAGGAAGAGTGATACCTCCTGCTTTACGTTTTCTTTTTAAGATTGCTGACGCTATTCGTATTCATTTTGGTACCATATAAATTTTTGGAATATGTGTTCTATATCTTTGAAGTATGTCATTGGTATTTTAATTGGTATTGCATTGAATTTATAAATTGCTTTGGGTAATATAGACATTTTAATGATGTTTATTCTTCCTTGCCATGAGCACGGTATATGCTTCCACTTGTTTGTATCTTACTTGATTTCTTTTATCAATGTTCTATAATTTTCCGAGTACAAGTCCTTAACCTCCTTGGTTAAATTTACTCCTAGGTACTTTATATTTTTGGCTGCAATAGTGAAGGGTATTGTTTCCTTAATTTCTTTTGCTGATATTTCATTGTTGGTGTATATAAATGCCTCTGATTTGTGAGTATTAATTTTATATCCTGCCACCTTGCTGAAATCATTTATAAGGTCCAGTAGTTTTTTGACTGAGACTTTAGGGTTTTCAATATACAATATCATATCATCTGCAAATAATGACAGTTTTACTTCTTCTTTTCCAATCTGGATGCCTTTTATTTCTTCTTTTTGTCTGATTGCTGGAGCTAGGACTTCGAGAACTATGTTGAATAAGAGTGGTGAAAGTGGGCAACCCTGCCTGGTTCCTGATCTTAAGGGGATTGCTTTTAATCTTTGTCCATTTAGTATGATGTTTGCTGTCGGTTTATCGTAGATGGCCTTTATCATGTGAAGGAATGATCCCTGTATTCCCACTTTCCTGAGAGTTTTGAGCATGAATGGGTGCTGGATTTTATCAAATGCCTTTTCTGCATCTATTGAAATTATCATGTGATTTTTGTCCTTCCTTTTGTTTATGTGGTGAATCACATTGATTGATTTGCGAATATTGAACCAGCAATGCCTCTCCAGAATAAATCCCACTTGATTGTGGTGTATGATTTTTTTCATATATTGCTGTATCCGGTTGGCTAATATTTTGTTGAGAATTTTAGCGTCTAAATTCATCAGAGATATAGGCCTATAATTTTCTTTTTTTGTGTTGTCTTTGCCCGGTTTTGGAATCAGAATTATGCTCGCCTCATAAAAGGAGTTTGGAAGTCTTCCTTCCTCTTGAATTTTTTGAAATAGCTTGAGGAGAATAGGAGTTAGTTCTTCTTTGAATTTTTGATAGAATTCACTTGTGAAGCCATCAGGCCCAGGACTTTTCTTTTTTGGGAGTTTTTTGATAACTGTTTCGATCTCATTTGCTGTAATTGGTCTGTTTAGGTGTTCTGATTCTTCCAGTTTGATTTTTGGAAGGTTATATGATTCAAGAAATTTGTCCATTTCACCAAGATTGTCTAATTTTTTGGCATATAGTTCTTCATAGTATTTTCTTACAACACTTTGTATTTCTGTTGTGTCAGTTGTTATTTCTCCACTGTCCTTTCTAATTTTATTTATTTGAGTCCTCTCTCTTTTTTTCTTGGTGAGTCTAGTTAAAGGTTCATCAATCTTGTTTACCTTTTCAAAGAACCAGCTTCTGGTTTCATTGATCCTCTGTATTGTTTCCTTCGCCTCTATGTCATTTATTTCTGCTCTGACCTTTATTATTTCCTTCCTTCTACTTGTCTTGGGTTTTATTTGTTGTTGTTTTTCTAGTTCTTTTAGATGCAGGGTTAGGTTGCTTATTTGAGCTTTTTCTAGCTTCTTATGATATGCCTGTAGTGCAATAAACTTCCCTCTCAGAACTGCTTTTGCTGTGTCCCATAAATTTTGAGTTGATGTATGCTCATTATCATTTGTTTCTAGAAACTTTTTTATTTCGTCTTTGATCTCATTGTTAATCCATTCATTATTTAATAACATGCTATTTAGTTTCCAAGTGTTTGAGTATTTTTCATTTTTTCTTTTGTGGTTAATTTCTAGTTTCATGGCATTGTGATCAGAGAAAATGCTTGATATGATTTCAATCTTCTTAAATTTATTGAGACCATTTTTGTGTCCTAACATGTGGTCTATCCTAGAAAACGTACCATGAGCACTTGAGAAGAATGTATATTCTACTGCTTTAGGGTGAAAAGTTCTGAAGATATCTATTAAATCAAGTTGATCTAGTGTCTCCTTTAAGTCTGCTGTTTCTTTATTAATTTTCTTTCTTGAGGATCTATCCAGTGTTGTTAGAGGGGTATTGAAATCCCCTACTATGATAGTATTGCTGTTAATCTCGCCCTTTATATCCATCAAAGTCTGCTTTATGTATGTCGGGGCTCCTATATTTGGTGCATAGATATTTACAATAGTTATATCTTCCTGCTGAATTGTTCCCTTTATCATTACGTAGTGTCCTCCTTTATCTCTTACTACAGCCTTTGTTTTAAAGTCCATTTTGTCTGATATAAGTATTGCTACCCCTGCTTTTTTTTCATTTCCATTTGCATGAAATATTCTTTTCCATCCTTTTACCTTCAGTCTATGAGCCTCTTTTGTTTTAAGGTGTGTCTCTTGTAGACAGCATATGTATGGGTCCTGTTTTTTTATCCATGCAGCTACCCTATGTCTTTTGATTGGATTATTTAATCCATTTACATTTAAAGTTATTATTGATATGTAGTTGTTTATTGCCATTTTATTCTTTAAAGCTGTATTCTTCTTTTGCTATATTCTTTCCTCCCTTTAAACTGTTCACAAGAGGCCCCTTAGTATCTCTTGCAGAATTGGTTTGGTTTTTATGAATTCCTTGAGGCTTTCTTTTTCTCGGAAGCTCTTTATTTCTCCTTCAATTTTAAATGTTAGCCTTGCTGGATAAAGTAGTCTTGGTTGTAGGTTCTTGTTCTGCATTACTTTGATTATTTCTTGCCATTCCCTTCTGGCCTCAAGTGTTTCAGTTGAGAAGTCCGATGTCATCCTTATGGGGGCTCCTTTGTAGGTGATAGTCTTTTTTTCTCTAGCAGCTTTTAAAATTTTTTCTTTATCCATTAGCTTTGGTATTTTAACTATGATGTGTCTTGGTGTAGATCTTTTGGGGTTTCTCTTTAATGGAGTTCTGTGAGCTTCTTGAATGTGTGGAGTGTTTCCCAGCCTTAATTTAGGAAAGTTTTCTGCTATGATTTTATTGAACAAAGTTTCCATTTCCTGTCCTCTCTCCTCTTCTTCAGGCACCCCTATGATGCGAATGTTGTTTCTCTTCATGTTGTCACAAAGCTCCCTTAGAGTTTCCTCACATTTTTTAAGTCTCTTTTCCTTTTCCTTCTCTGCTTCTGTTCCTTTGTTTATTGTGTCCTCTAACTTGCTTATTCGATCCTCAGCGTCATCCATCCTGCTTTTAATTCCTTCCATTGTTGTCTTCAGTTCTGATACTGTATTTGTCATTTCTGTCTGATTCTTTTTTATTATTTCAATTTCATTTTTTATTCTTGTTATCTCTTTATTTAGGTGTTCATAATGACTATCCATTGTTGCTCTTATTTCTTTGAACATCCTAACTATCATTATTCTCAATTCTGCTTCTGGTAATTTGGTTATATCTGGTTCATTCAGGTCCTTCTCTGGGGATTTCTCTTGATTCATTTGGTTTGCATTCCTCTGCCTGCCCATTTTTTCTGTGTATAAGCAAGTTGTGGCCACTGGAGTCCAGTAGGTGTTGCCTTTGTGTTCTCTAGGTGTGGTCTATCTGCAGGCCCCCCACCCCCTCTGCCGGTGCCTAGGGTGGTTGGGTATGAGCGTTGCCAGCGCCGGCCCACTGTGGCTTTTGCTGTGATTTCTGCCTCTCCTCCGTGGGAGGGGCTGTCACTCAAGCCACAAGATCAGCACCAAGGGTAGAGGTGAGCACCTTTGCTCAGCTGCGGACCCAGCCTATTTCCGGACTTCCGCCCAGAACCAGCAGTCGGAGCCTGCTCGCTACAGTTCCGCGGGTTAGGCGGGGCTTTTGACGTGCTCTCAGCTGTAAGCTTTTGCCCATCCGGAGCTTTAGCCCCGCCCTCGAGGCCAGGGCCCTTCTGCGCAGGGTCGGAAACCAAGGTTTATTGGGGCGGGCGTGTTTGCTGGCTTCCTCTCAGCTGCGTACTTCCGCTCGTCCCGGACTCTACCCCGCCCCCGCGTTAGGGGCCCGCTCGTGCACGTATGAATGCTATCCGCGGTTTCTCCGTCTGGGCGGGGATAGCAGCGTGAGCTCAGCTGCGAGCCTCCACTTGTCTCGGGGTCCACCCTGTTCCCGCGCTCGGAGCCCTCTTGCGCACGTATACTGGCCAACCGCGGCTTCTCCGGCGGCGGGGGGGGGCTGGGGGACTGGTAGCGTCAGCTCAGCCACGAGCCCCTGCCCGTCCCTGGTCCTAGCCTGGTCCCCGCGGTCAGGGCCGGTTTGCGCAGGGCCTGCCTGTTCCTGGCCTCCCGCTTTGTCCCCGTAAGTGGGATTAAAGGCGGGCCCGCAGCTTCCGGACCGCTTTCGCGTGCCCCTCCGACCCTCTGGGCTAGACCAATCTCCCACCGGCTTGGCCTCCGCCCACGCCGACAGAACCGCCTTTCAGCGTCCTGCCGCCCACCATGCCCTTAAGCAGCCCTCAGCAGAGTAGGAAGGGACCTAATACTCCACACTGTGGGCCTGGGAGCTCCCTCACTTGTTTCACAGCTCAAAACTGTCCAAACGCCTCTTCTAGGCTCTAGGACTGCAGGCTGGGGCTTGGTTCCTGGGACCCAGGTCCCTCCCTCTCCGCCAAACTCTCCTCCCGCCACACGGGTCTCTCCGGGCTGCCGTTTGCTCCGGGGAGCTGGGCAGCCCTCTTCGCGTTTTCGCTATTCCTACCAGTCTCAATGTGGCTTCTTCTGTGTTCCTTGGTTGAAGAGTCCACTTAGTTTTGTTCAAAGTTGGTTTATCCAGGTGATGGTTCTTAAAATTGAGTTGTAATCCACTTTGGTTCTGGGAGTTGGAAGTTGGTACGTCCGCCTACTTCGTCGCCATCTTCTGAAGCCAGGCCCTTATCTTTTACAAACATCTTAATATTCAATCTCTCTCTCTCTCTCTCTGTCTGTCTTTTATGAAATTTCTTTGGTGGTCTTTAAGGATTGCAAATATTTCGTATATATTTTTTTGTATTTTCAATGTACCTTACATAATCTTTGCTATATACTAAGTATTCAGTTATGATGCTTTGGTTGATTTTTAAAAATTGATATAAACCTTACGTGATGATGGGTAAACCTAACATTTGCTAAATAATTGTGTGTCTTAAATACCAACCTAAGGATTTTCAAATTCATTTGGAAAAGCAATGGAGAGCTACGGGAGCATTTTCAGTACATGTTCCGTCAGTGGCTGATGCCGTGAGAAAGTACTTTCTGGAGAGACTGCAGCGGCATGGTGCAAAGTGAACTGAGCTGGAAAGGCTACAGCTGGGGGACCAAAGCTGCCTAGGGGAGTTCCATTTGGAAAAATTAAGCCCATATAATTTTTTTTTAGATTTATAGTAAACAAAGATGCCTTCATTGTCCTAATCCCTAATGCACGCAAGGGATGTTTACTGGAATTCAGACTGAGTATAAATTTCTAAATGTAACACTGACGATATCTCTTATCAGATGACATGATTAATGATGTTTGCTTCAAAGTTGTTTCAGTTAGTGCTTATTAAGATGCTTCCCAACTCCTAATGCTATTTCAAAGATACAGTCAGACGATTACACTTATGAGCACCCTGCAAGAATCAGAACAGATAAGGCAGTGATTGAATGGCTTTAAATAATATGTTTTACACAGATTTAATTATTATGCAACTCGTGACTTTCTTCTTTGTTTTTATGCATGGTATTCTGTTACTTTCTTTCTAGGAAAACCATTATTTAGTTTACCCTGACTTCACTGCAGATGCTGTGTGAAGACTGGCATAACTCATTGCTTATAGATAGAAAAGGGAGCCTCCCTTTCACAAATTAAGAAGTTGCTGGTTGTCAGATAGACAATGAATAGTGTCTGTTCTTCTTCCCCACCCCCACCCCCTTGCTTGCCAATTGGCTCTTTCACTTAATAGCCCTACAATTTAGGAGAGGATTAGAAACACCAGCCCTGTGAAGGTATCCAGGAAGGACATCCCATGCAGAGGAATAAAGGCAAAGGCTTTGAGGTGGGAACATGCACTTGTTAGTCACAGTGTGGCTGCAGTAGAGTGAGCAAGAGGAAAAGCAGAATGAGATCGAGTTAGTAATGTGCACAGATCCTGGTAAAATAGGTAGGCTACCACATGCTGTGAATTTCCCTGATCACTATCACCATCAAATTGATCTGCTGTTTGCCATTGGCCTGTATGACTCAAATGTCTACTAGAAAGATTATATCTTAAAGTATTACTGCTTAATAAGTTAATATTTGTCCTTCACAGGGACTCTCTGAATATGAAGGCGAGTCAAATCTTTCCAAACTTGCCAGATCATAAAATCCCTGGCCTCCCACTTTTCACATCCTGAGTCTCACAAAAAGAGGCTCAGGAAACAGTATTTTAAAATAATTAATGTAGCTGACTCTTATGATCAGGCCCGCTTAGGAAACACTAAGCCCCAAAAGTGAGATTAATGGAGAGAAGTTTGAATGTGGAAGTGAGTTTTGAGCAGTAGCATCCCAAATTACATAAAACTTTAGTCACATTTGTGGCAGCTCTCGCCAACACATGGCACGTGCGCTGCAGTCTTTCTTGCCCGTGACCATGCACTTGATCTCTAATGGACCACAAGGCTATTTCTGCTAACTCTGGACATTACCTTAGATCTCTTCTTCACGCAGAGATCCAGGCAGCACTACTGACTGATAAGACATAGGAGATGAAATTTATATGCCACCCCTCTGGTGGGATTATCCCCACACCAGGGACACTTCTCAGCTGATTTTTATTTTGAGGAATATTGAATTATTGCATAATAAGATATATATGTGTCTGAGGATTGATACATAGAGTTTACTTTGTTTTATTGCATTGGCATTATACAGGGTGGGGCAAAAGTATGTTTAAAGTTATCTGTATAGAAAATAATTACAATAATTAATAAATAATAATACAAGAATAAACTCTGGGTTCTGGCTGGTTGGGTCAGTGGTAGAGCGTTGGCCCAACATATGGATGTTTCAAGTTCGATTCCCAGTCAGAGCACACAGGAGAAGTGCCCATCTGTTTCTCCACCCTTCCCCCTCTCCTTCCTCTCTATCTCTCTCTCCCCTGCCTACAACCAAGGCTCCATTGGAGCAAAGTTGAACTTGGCACTGAGGATGGCTCCATAGCCTCAGCCTCTGATGCTAGAATGGCTCCTGTTGCAATGGAGCAACACCCCAGATGGGCAGAGCATTACCCTCTAGTGGGCATGCCTGGTGGATTCCTGTCGGCAGGTGCATGCAGGAGTCTGTCTCTCTGCCTCCCCACTTCTCACTTCAGAAAAATACAAAAAAACAAAAGAATAAACTCTGTGTTTCACATCCTCACAAATGTAAACCTACTTTTTCCTCATCCTACAGTATTATCTGCAAAGATGAATTTCAAATTTTCTTTTATAAAAGTGTGTGCTACAAAAATTTCTAAAGTATGGGACAGTGAAGACAAAAATGAGTTTTAGAATTAGAAAGAACTTTATTTTAATCCTGGCTGGGCTGCTGACCAGTAATATTACTACACAGTTAATGTATGTCTTTGATTCTCTCAGCCCTCATCTCCATAATGGAAATGAAATATCTCACACAGGAGTAGTCAACCTTTTTATACCTACCGCCCACTTTTGTATCTCTGTTAGTAGTAAAATTTTCTAACCATCCACCGGTTCCACAGTAATGGTGATTTATAAAGTAGGGAAGTAACTTTACTTTATAAAAATATATATATGCAGAGTTAAAACATATAATAATAATTACTTACCAAGTACTTTATGTCAGATTTTCGCTAAGTTTGGCAAAATAAATCTTTATGAAACAACTTACTATAGTTAAATCTATCTTTTTATTTATACTTTGCATACATAGAAATTACATTATTTAATTGAATTATTAGTGGGATCCCTGAGGCTGATGCTGGGAAACTAAATATTGAATATCCGGTTCAATTTTTGTGAGGAACAAATAAAGGTCTCCCCTTTTGGAAATATTCAGGTGGTTTCTTTCTTTTGTCATAATATGATTAACAGCACTAAATCCTGATTCCACAAGATATGAGGTAGGGAAAGGTATCAATAAACTAAATACCATTTTCCACATATTTGGATATAAGACCGGCATTTTGTTATTTTGCCATAGGTTTTCATATCCACCACTGTCGAATTTATGTTTACTTTCTTCATCATATCTAATTTCTAACAGTTCTTCTTGGCAAGTTGTATCAACCTTTCAATATTTGCAGTAAAAGGATTTTTCATCCAGTCATATACCTTTCAAAATATCTTCAAATCGTTTTCCCATGTCCATTTTAAGTTCATTGAGGTGGCTACTGAATCTGTCAATATCCTCTGAAGTTACATCATCTTTTATAGATGATAATAGAGGAAACTGATGAAATTCTCTCTTCAATAGATTATGATGAAGTAGTTAAAGTTTGTCAATAAATAGCACAATACTTTGGCAACCTATAAGAGTTTTATTAGCTCCTTGAAGCTGCAAATTGACATTGTTAAATCTCTAGAAATATTTGAAAAATAAAAGGCATCATTCTTTACTGTTTTTAACTGTTGACACAGATTGGTCTCATTATTACTTTCAAAAAATTGTATGACACTATCATATAATGCTACAAATCTAGCCAAAGATGTACCCTTTGAGCCACCGAACTTCTGTGTGCAAAAATAACTTAATAAAAATCTTCATTATTGGCCTGGCAAAACTGCCGAAACATTCTATCATTCTTTGCATTGGATTTGATCTTGTTTACAGCTCGAATTATTATAGTTAATGATGAATGGAGACTTGTACTTAGATGTTTTCCTGTGAGATATTGTCTGTGCACCACACAATGAATACATAAAACATTTGGCACTTCCGAAAAACAGGAGCTGGAGCAGCTAAAAGAGGAGCAAGATAGCGACAGAGTAGGCGGACGTAACAACTTCCAACTCCCAGAACCAAAGTGGATTATAACTCAATTTTAAGAACCATCATCTGGATAAACCAACTTTGAACTAAACTAAGTGGACTCTTCAACCAAGGAACACAGAAGAAGCCACATTGAGACTTGTTGGAATAGTGAAAACGCGAAGAGGGCTGCCCAGCTCCCCGGAGCAAATGGCAGCCCGGAGAGACCCGCGTGGCGGGAAGAGAGTTTGGTGGAGAGGAAGGGACCTGGGTCCCAGGAACCAAGCCCCAGCCTGCAGTCCCAGAGCCTAGAAGAGGCGTTTGGACAGTTTTGAGCTGTGAAACAAGTGAGGGAGCTCCCAGGCCTACAGTGTGGAGTATTAGGTCCCTTCTTACTCTGCTGAGGGTTGCTGAAGGGTATGGTGGCGGCAGGACGCTGAAACACGGTTCTGTAGGCGTGGGCAGAGGCCAAGCCGGTGTGAGCTCGGTTGAGCCCAGCAGAGGCAGAGGGGACGCGCGAAAGCAGTCCGGAAGCTGCAGACCGCCTGTAATCCCACCTACTGGGACAAAGCGGGAGGCCAGGAACAGGCAGAGATCAGCTCTGCGACCCTGCGCAAGATGGTCCTGACCACGGGGATGGGGCTAGGACCAGGGACGGGCAGGGGTTTGCGGCTGAGCTCACGCTACCTGCCCCGCCTGGCCGGAGAAACCACGGTTGGCCATTCTACGTGCGTGAGCGGGCTCCGAGCTTGTGGCTTGAGTGACAGCCCGTCCAACGGAGGAGAGGCAGAAATCACAGCAAAAGCCACAGTGGGCCAGCCTGGTAACGCCAATACCCAACCGCCCTAGGCAGCGGCAGAGGGGGTGGCGGGCCAGCAGACAGACCACACCTAGAGAACACAAAGGCAACACCTCCTGGACTCCAGTGGCCACAACTTGCTTATACACAGACAAAATGGGCAGGCAGAGGAATGCAAACCAAATGAATCAAGAGAAATCCCCAGAGAAGGACATGAATGAACCAGATATAACCAAATTACCAGAAGCAGAATTGAGAATAATGATAGTTAGGATGTTCAAAGAAATAAGAGCAACAATGGATAGTCATTATGAACACCTAAATAAAGAGATAACAAGTATAAAAAACGAAATTGAAATAATAAAAAAGAATCAGACAGAAATGAAAAATACAGTATCACAACTGAAGACCACAATGGAAGGAATTAAAAGCAGGATGAATCATGCTGAGGATCGAATCAGCGAGTTAGAGGACACAATAAACAAAGGCACAGAAGCAGAGCAGAAAAAGGAAAAGAGACTAAAAAAATGTGAGGAAACTCTAAGGGAGCTCTGTGACAACCTGAAGAGAAACAACATTTGCATCATAGGGGTGCCTGAAGAAGAGGAGAGAGGACAGAAAATGGAAACTTTGTTCAATGAAATCATAGCAGAAAACTTCCCTAAATTAAGGCTGAGAAACACTCCACACGTTCAAGAAGCACACAGAACTCCATTAAAGAGAAACCCAAAAAGATCTACACGAAGACACATCATAGTTAAAATACCAAAGCTAATGGATAAACAAAAAATTTTAAAAGCTGCTAGAGAAAAAAAGGCTATCACCTAAAAAGGAGCCCCCATAAGGATGACATCGGACTTCTCAACAGAAACACTTAAGGCCAGAAGGGAATGGCAAGATATAATCAAAGTAATGCAGAACAAGAACCTACAACCAAGACTACTTTATCCAGCAAGGCTAACGTTTAAAATTGAAGGAGAAATAAAGAGCTTCCCAGAAAAAGAAAGCCTCAAGGAATTCATAAAAACCAAACCAGTTCTGCAAGAGATACTAAGGGGCCTGTTGTGAACAGTTTAAAGGGAGGAAAGAATATAGCAAAAGAAGAATACAGCTTTAAAGAATAAAATGGCAATAAACAACTACATATCAATAATAACCTTAAATGTAAATGGATTAAATGATCCAATCAAAAGACATAGGGCAGCTGCATGGATAAAGAAACAGGACCCATACATATGCTGTCTACAAGAGACACACCTTAAAACAAAAGACGCACATAGACTGAAGGTAAAAGGATGAAAAAAAATATTTCATGCAAATGGAAATGAAAAGAAAGCAGGGGTAGCAGTACTTATATCAGACAAAATGGACTTTAAAACAAAGGCTGTATTAAGAGATAAAGAAGGACACTACATAATGATAAAGAGAACAATTCAACAGGAAGATATAACTATTATAAATATCTATGCACCAAATATAGGAGCCCCAACATACATAAAGCAGACTTCGATGGATATAAAGGCTGAGATTAACAGCAATACTATCATGGTAGGGGATTTCAATACCCCTCTAACAACACTGGATAGATCCTCAAGAAAGAAAATTAATAAAGAAACAGCAGACTTAAAGGAGACACTAGATCAACTTGATTTAATAGATATCTTCAGAACTTTTCACCCTAAAGCAGTAGAATATACATTCTTCTCAAGCGCTCATGGTACGTTTTCTAGGATAGACCACATGTTAGGACACAAAAATGGTCTCAATAAATTTAAGAAGATTGAAATCCTATCAAGCATTTTCTCTGATCACAATGCCATGAAACTAGATATTAACCACAAAAGTAAAACTGAAAAATACTCAAACACTTGGAAACTAAATAGCATGTTATTAAATAATGAATGGATTAACAATGAGATCAAAGACGAAATAAAAAAGTTTCTAGAAACAAATGATAATGAGCATACATCAACTCAAAATTTATGGGACAGAGCAAAAGTAGTTCTGAGAGGGAAGTTTATTGCACTACAGGCATATCATAAAAAGCTAGAAAAATCTCAAATAAGCAACCTGATTCTGCATCTAAAAGAACTAGAAAAACAACAACAAATAAAACCCAAGACAAGTAGAAGGAAGGAAATAATAAAGATCAGAGCAGAAATAAATGACATAGAGGCGAAGGAAACAATACAGAGGATCAATGAAACCAGAAGCTGGTTCTTTGAAAAGGTAAACAAGATTGATGAACCTTTAACTAGACTCACCAAGAAAAAAAGAGAGAGGACTCAAATAAATAAAATTAGAAAGGACAGTGGAGAAATAACAACTGACACAACAGAAATACAAAGCATTGTAAGAAAGTACTATGAAGAACTATATTCCAAAAAATTAGACAATCTTGGTGAAATGGACAAATTTCTTGAATCATATAACCTTCTAAAAATCAATATGGAAGAATCAGAACACCTAAACAGACCAATTACAGCAAATGAGATCGAAACAGTTATCAAAAAACTCCCAAAAAAGAAAAGTCCTGGGCCTGATGGCTTCACAAGTGAATTCTATCAAAAATTCAAAGAAGAACTAACTCCTATTCTCCTCAAGCTATTTCAAAAAATTCAAGAGGAAGGAAGACTTCCAAACTCCTTTTATGAGGCGAGCATAATTCTGATTCCAAAACCGGGCAAAGACAACACAAAAAAAGAAAATTATAGGCCTATATCTCTGATGAATTTAGACGCTAAAATTCTCAACAAAATATTAGCCAACCGGATACAGCAATATATGAAAAAAATCATACACCACAATCAAGTGGGATTTATTCTGGAGAGGCATTGCTGGTTCAATATTCGCAAATCAATCAATGTGATTCACCACATAAACAAAAGGAAGGACAAAAATCACATGATAATTTCAATAGATGCAGAAAAGGCATTTGATAAAATCCAGCACCCATTCATGCTCAAAACTCTCAGGAAAGTGGGAATACAGGGATCATTCCTTCACATGATAAAGGCCATCTACGATAAACCGACAGCAAACATCATACTAAATGGACAAAGATTAAAAGCAATCCCCTTAAGATCAGGAACCAGGCAGGGTTGCCCACTTTCACCACTCTTATTCAACATAGTTCTCGAAGTCCTAGCTCCAGCAATCAGACAAAAAGAAGAAATAAAAGGCATCCAAATTGGAAAAGAAGAAGTAAAACTGTCACTATTTGCAGATGATATGATATTGTATATAGAAAACCCTAAAGTCTCAGTCAAAAAACTACTGGACCTTATAAATGATTTCAGCAAGGTGGCAGGATATAAAATTAATACTCACAAATCAGAGGCATTTCTATATACCAACAATGAACTGTCAGAAAAAGAAATTAAGGAAACAATCCCCTTCACTATTGCAGCCAAAAATATAAAGTACCTAGGAGTAAATTTAACCAAGGAGATTAAGGACTTGTACTCGGAAAATTATAAAACATTGATAAAAGAAATCAAGTAAGATACAAACAAGTGGAAGCATATACCGTGCTCATGGCTAGGAAGAATAAATATCATTAAAATGTATATGTTACCCAAAGCAATTTATAAATTCAATGCAATACCAATTAAAATACCAATGACATACTTTAAAGATTTAGAACACATATTCCATAAATTTATATGGAACCAAAAAAGAACACGAATAGCCTCAGCAATCTTAAAAAGAAAAAATAAAGCAGGAGGTATCACTCTTCCAGATATCAAGGTTTACTACAAGGTCATTATACTCAAGACAGCCTGGTACTGCCATAAGAACAGGCACATAGATCAATGGAACAGAACAGAGGACCCAGAAATAAACCCACAGCTTTATGGACAACTGATATTTGACAAAGGAGGAAAGAACATACAATGGAGTAAAGACAGCCTCTTTAACAAATAGTGTTGGGAAAATTGGACATCTACCTGCAAAAAAATGAAACTACACCATCAACTTACACCATTCACAAAAACAAACTCAAAATGGATAAAAGACTTAAATGTAAGCCGTGAAACCATAAGCATCTTAGAAGAAAACATAGGCAGCAAGCTCTCCAACATCTGTAGCAGCAGTATATTTGCCGATTTATCTCCACGGGCAAATGAAATAAAAGGCAAGATAAATAAATGGGACTATATCAAACTAAAAAGTTTTTGCACAGCTAAAGACAATAAGAACAGAATAAAAAGACAAGCCACACAATGGGAGAACATATTCGACAGCACATCTGATAAGGGGTTAATAACTAAAATTTATAAAGAACTTATAAAACTCAACACCAGGAAGACAAACAATCCAATCAAAAAATGGGCAAAAGAAATGAATAGAAATTTCTCCAAAGAGGACATACGGATGGCCAATAGGCATATGAAAAAATGCTCAACATCACTAATCATTAGAGAAATGCAAATTAAAACCACAATGAGATATCACCTCACACCAGTCAGAATGGCACTCATCAGCAAAACAACACAGAACAAGTGCTGGCGAGGATGTGGAGAAAAGGGAACCCTCCTGCACTGCTGGTGGGAATGCAGACTGGTGCAGCCACTGTGGAAAGCAGTTTGGAGATTCCTCAGAAAATTAAAAATCGAACTGCCTTTTCACCCAGCTATCCCACTTATAGGAATATACCCAAAGAACACCATAGCACTGTTTGAAAAGAAGAAATGCGCCCCCATGTTCATGGCAGCATTGTTCACAATAGCGAAGATCTGGAACCAGCCCAAGTGTCCGTCAGAGGACGAGTGGATTAAAAAGCTTTGGTACATATATACTATGGAATACTACTCAGCCATAAGAAATGATGACATCGGATCATTTACAACAAAATGGATGTACCTTATAACAGTGAAATAAGTAAATCAGAAAAAAAGAAAAACTGAGAACAGCATGATTTCATACATAAGTGGGACATAAAAGGGAGAATATGAGACATGGACAAGAGAGTGGTGGTTACGGGGTGGGGGGAGGGAGGAGAGGGTGGGATAGGGAGGAGGGGAGGGACACAGGGAAAACCAGATAGAAGGTGACAGAGGACAATTTGACTTTTGGTGACTGGTATGCAACACAATTGAATGATAAGATAACCTGGAGATGTTTTTATTGTACATATGTACCCTGATTTATTGTTGTCACCCCATTAGAATTAATAATAATAAAATAAAATAAAATAAAATAAAACATTTGGCACTTCCTGCTTCAAATAAGCAACAAATCCATGATAGCGACCTACCATTGATGGTACTCCATCAGTCGCACATGCAACAATATTATTCAAAGGAATATTATTTTTTGTAAAGTATGTTCTCACAGCATTAAATATAGATAATCCTTTTGTATCTACGATGAGATTTATTATGAATAGCATTTCTTCTCATAATATATTGTTTTCATCAAAATAGCATACATATGCCATCAATAAAGCATCATTATCTGCAATGGTAGATTCACCCAATTGCATGGAAAATGAAGAGTTTTGGAAAATACTTATAAGTTTATTTTCAACATTAACTGCCATTTCATCAATTCGTCGCTTTACTGTGCTATCGCTTAGGGGCAACGTTTTTAAAATTTGAGGTATATCCTGATATATTACAGTTGAGATAAATTTTTTTATAGAGGGTATTATTAAAGTTTCTCCAATATTATAGTTTTTACCACTTTTTGCAATTATTTGTGAAATGAGGTATGTGGCAATTAATCCATCTTTGTTCGTTGTATGTTGTTTCTTAAATGATGCAATGATAGTTGAACAATTTTGAAATTTTTTATATATTTCCTGAAAATATTCAATGGGCTTGTCCTTGTCATTTGG
This sequence comes from Rhynchonycteris naso, assembly GCA_037038555.1. NCBI lineage: Eukaryota > Metazoa > Chordata > Mammalia > Chiroptera > Emballonuridae > Rhynchonycteris > Rhynchonycteris naso. The sequence continues at coordinate 131,437,971 of CM073002.1, read as the reverse complement.
ATGCTTTATAGAAAGATGTTCTCGCAATCGACTTGGCTTCATTGCCTCATTGGATAATGTTTTATGGCACAATAAACACACTGGATGTTGTTTATTTGCAACAGATTCTATGAAACCCATCTTCAGATACTCTGGCGAATAGCTGCGTGAGTTTGGTTTTTTTTTTTTTTTTTTGAGACATGAGCTCATGATATTTCACAATATTTTGTTTGAAGCTGTAAGCATGTACTTGCTCTCAGAAATCTAACTACGTACTGACTTTAGTTTCAGTTACGTAACGATTTAGCTTCACTTACGTAATGTGAACAAAACTTATGCGCTTGAAGTCTGTTGTGCGGTCACGACGTTACAATGGTCATGGTTGAGCGAGAGTTTGTTGAGACCAGACTAAGTTAGTGAGTATCGTGGTCATGCGTTTTATAAAATTTTATGTAGTGGGTGTTGACCAATGGCATCACTTCTTTGCGATCGGGACGAAGTAGCAAGACATTGCCTAGTTTTGGCAGTCCAAGGGGAGGTTCCTAGAATGTCACCCTATTACCCTAAAATCTGGGAATCAAGACAGAAATATGAGTTAATTGGTGTCTCCATTGTCTGTCAATTTCCATCATAGAAAGAAGCGTCAAACCATGGAGTTCTTTGTCTACGGGGTAATAAAATGATAAACTGCTAGTTTTTGGGTGACAATAGCAGTCATAAACTGCCCGCCAGATTGGGCGGCGGATGTGGACCCAGGTTCAGGTACCTGGCTGCTTACGGATGCAGGTCTGGTGGTCACGAAAGAAGTTGGGTGTGGTCCCAACACAAATGCCCTGTAATATAGTCTGACCACTGTCCTGATCTTGACTGGTCAACAGTTAGTGGATTAGTATCTAATCTCGGCGCCGTTTGGTTGCTTTGCTACCGCCCACCATGAAAGCTGGAACGCCCACTAGTGGGCGGTAGGGACCAGGTTGACTACCACTGATTTAATTGCTGTGATTCAATATGAACACATGTGAAACAACAGCTAGAACAGTCTGCTTACATGGTGTGTACATTAAATAAAGCCTAGATGTCCTTCTTTCCTTTGCTTGAAACAGAAATCTCCCTCTATTAATAGACTTGCTTATAAGACTTTTTCTTGTGTTCCTCTACTTGGTAACAGAATTTGGTTAACATAATGTGGAAATTTGAAGAAATACTCTAAACTGTTATTTATTCAAAGTTTGATAATTAGTATACATTTAAACAAGCAAAATCCTCAATTAACCTATTATATATATGAGGTACACTCTAGATTTGTAAGGAAACCATGAAACCATAGCTAAGTGGGACCCTCAACAAAATTATTATAAACACTGAATTCCTAATAATGAGAAAATAAGTTTAAATTGGGGACTCATTTACAAAACTGTGTGACCTGGAATTAATAAAGACTTGTCAAAACTATACATTATACTTCTTCAGTAAAGAGTAATGCTTATAAGTTTTGTACAATCTTTAATTTTTTTTTTTTACAGGGACAGAGAGAGGGATAGATAGGGACAGACAGACAGGAATGGAGAGAGATGAGAAGCATCAATCATTAGTTTTTCGTTGCCATTGTGACTCCATAGTTGTTCATTGATTGCTTTCTCACATGTGCCTTGACCTCGGGCCTTCAGCAGACCGAGCAACCCCTTGCTGGAGCCAGCAACCTTGGGTCCAAGCTGACGAGCTTTTGCTCAAGCCAGATGGGCCTACACTCAAGCTGGCAAGCTCGAGGTCTCGAACCTGGGTCTTCTGCATCCCAGTCTGATGCTCTATCCACTGCGCCATCGCCTGATCAGACAATCTTTAATTATTGAAGTAATCTATGCTATGTGCATTATACTACCATGATAAGTCAGGTAGTTAAGCTAACCCGAGAGAAATAAACTTAAGAAGAGTTCATACCCAAGCAATATTCTACATAGCTCAATAATCAGAAATCTAAATGAATCAGAAAACTTGATCCCTGAATAAGATAATTCTTCAACATTTTATTGAAGTTGAATATAAATTTATCTCAAGTATTTCCAACTTCTCTGTTTTCCCTGCTCCTCAGGCATGTGTACTTCTTCCAAACATGTAACATTAGGCTCAAGTTTCAAAAAGTTAAATCATAGGCTCTTACTACCTGTATTGTTATATCAGTTCCAAGGGTCGGTCTTATTTTATGTCTCTCATCTGTCCTCTCTGAGCTACTTTACCAGGGATTTGCTAGTCTCTGAACCAATCCAAACAATATCAGGATCAAAAGCTTTGAATCCGCAATCTGGTGTAGGTTTAGAAAGCATTCCAGCAATGCCGCAGCTACACGCAGGGACTGGGCTCACACAGGTCCTCCGCTTGTTCCTTTACCATTGACATAGTGCAACCCGACGTCTGCTATGTTAAGACCAAGCCCTGATCAGGTCTCCTTGGCCACTGTTTGGGTTGGCCCACTCTGACACTCCTCTTAGGTTAGCCGGTAGACCAGGATTTTCCTTTGATTATCTCTCTTCTTTATATGTTTTTTTAAAGATTTTATTTAGTAATTTTTAGAGAGAGATAGGGAGAAAGAAGGTCTGAGGGGTGGAGTGGGAAGCATCAACTCAGTTATTTGTTGCTTTTTGTATGTGCCTTGATTGGGCAAGCTGCAGGTATTGAACCAGCAACCTCAGCATTCTAGGTCGATGCTTTATCCACTGCGCCACCACACGTCAGGCAATTACCATATCTCTTTTCTTCATGTGCTATCACTCTGTGCCCTTACCCCTGTTTGCACAGAGACCCTACACTGAGCCTCAGGTGATGTCAAGGCCCTAGAACAGGGGTGCTCAATACGTCGATTGCAATCTACTGGTCAATTGCGAAGGAAGTGTGGGTAGATCGCATGACATTAAAAAGACATTTATTTGTCTTTTGATTGGCATACAGGGTAGCCAATCTGACATCTGAACTTTTGACACCCTGCGCATGCGCATTAAACCGCACTAACTTGTTCAGTTACATTGCTGCGTAGTTAGCCTTCAATTTATTTAAACTAAATACAACAAAGGGTATAAAAATGAGTGCCGTAGCTGGTCCAAGTAAGAAGCCTAAAACCTACCACTTTCATACAGAATGGGAAGGGATTTTTTTCACTATGTCATATTCTAAGTGCGTTTGCCTCATCTGTCTGTGTGCCATTGCTATTCCAAAGAAGGGAAATGTGGAGCGGCTTTCTCGGACTGTTCATAAAAACTATGACATTGACTTTCCTCCGAAAAGAGAGCTGAGAAGGAGAAAGGTGAAAGAAGAACACACAATATTAAATAGTAATAATAGTAACTTAAATAATGATCATATAGAAGAAATAAATTTATGTTTTGCATTTTTATTGTAGGTAGATCATTTTGACTTGGTCATCTTATAAGTAGCTCGCAAGCTGAAAAAGTGTGGGCACTCCTGCCCTAGAAGCTTGCTGGCTGAAGTGTCTGCATCCTTTTGTGAGAAGAAGCCTGGAATGGTTTCTCCCACACCTGTTGTCTTGTCACATCAGGTGAGCTCTCTTGCACCATCACCTAGATTTTTTTTATCACTTTTCTGTCCAGTGAATCAGCTCCTCTGATTCTGCCAGTATCATGCTCAAACGTGGCGCTTGGATGCTGAGCTTTCGGAGCACGCATCTGCCCTCACTGGGGCGCTCTTCCACTTCTCATGTGCTTAGCTCTGGCACAGGGAGTGGAGAGCTTACCACCCACTTTTCCCTTGACCCACTCTCTGCCAAGGTCCCCAGGTGCTTTCTACCAAGGCTCACCTGTTACTTCTGCTCGTCCCCTGACACGAATCTCTACCTATACAATCTCCATCATGTTGCTCAAAAGCCCTGCAAAGCTTCCTATTGTCTTTGCATTTAACTTTTTTTTTTTGTACTTAGAAATCTCCCATGATCCATCCAAATGTCCCAATAGTTCCCAAGTGTCAAATATGAACTTGCTCACAGCCAAACTGTTTGTTTCTCTTTTCTGCATGTCCCAGTCCTAGTCCTAGTTCAAGAACAAGCTAAAGTAGAAATCCCAAATAGAAAGTCTTTCCTGACCCTTCCGGCTCTCTGGCACATTGACCCAGGTTGTAACTATTTCGCGCTTAATTCTTTCCTAGTTGCTTCCTAGATTTCATTCGGTCCGACTTTCCTAAGACATTTGGAAGGATTCTATAAGAAATGATCATTTTCTCTACTCTTATATCTCTTACTGTGCTCAGGACTATAACAGGAGGCATGAAATAGATGGATAAAACAAGTTCATTTGGTTTGAAAACTGTCCTGTAGGCAAATCTTTTATTTCCCTTGAAAACCCGCTGGTCAGTCACTAAGCTAAGCAGTGACTCAGCTCTGTATGGTAGCAATTCGGTTATAGGGCCCTTTGCTCTGACAACGCTACTAAGTATCAGAGATGTCATAAGGTGACTCCACTGTGTGAGGCAGAAACAGGTGTTAGAATTGTGGAAAGCTGTCCGCAGTGGTGACTGGGATGATGGTATCTGACTCAGCTGGAAGGCCCGAGAATAACTGTTTCCTGATTATTTCACTTGGAAAGAAATTCTAGATTATTTCTTTCCAACAGGGCAGGGGACTGAGGAAAGGTAAGGATGATGAACTATGCTCTTAGGAAGAGGTGGGGAGGGAGGGATAGAGAAATAGGGGTGCGGGGCAAGGAGTGGTGGGGGGAGAAAAACAAATATAAATATAAAGGTTCTTCTTTTATGAACGAGCTAAGAATTTAATTTTAAAAAGGCACTATAGGAAAGTGATGCCTGGGACATTTACTTTGCATATAAACAGTGGGGCACTGATCAGTACTAAATAACTAGTTCCCTGGAAAACAAAAGTCTTGACTTGAACTCTTTTCAAAGTTCCATAGAATAAATACTCTCATTGTTGACAAATTCAAGCTACCAATGTACCCTCACTAAACGGGCAATTGGGAAGAATGTCACAAGCCAGTCCAATGACCTAATAGAAGCCTGCTCCAGCACGCCCTTGCATGAAAGTTCAGGACAGTCATTATGAGAACATTCTGAAATTAACTTGAGCACTTGTAAATTCTCTGATACTATTCATTCTCCAAGGGTAGCAGGCAGCAAACACCTTCTTGAAAAGGGCCTCACTGGTTTATTTTAACAGTGTTGTAAAAAGAGTGTTTCTATTCTTCAAATAGTCTTTGGAGGTAAGCAACCCAATGTTGCAAAATATATAGAACATTTCTTATCAATTTTTCTGTTCTTGAAATAATCTGTTTCATCACTAATACTATATTATTTAAAATTTCCATTGACTTGAGAGAAAGAAGCATCAACCATTGTTCCACTTAATTGTTCTTTTAGTTGTTTACTCATTGATTGCTTCTCATACGTGCCCTGACTGGGGATTGAACCTGTGACCTTGGCATGCCAGGCCAATGGTCTATCTACTGAGCCACCTGGCCATGGCCATAATATTCTTTTATATATCAATCTTGAGCTGATAATTTAAAGTTTACTGTGAGCCTGCTTAGTCCTAACTACTATTCTAGGTGAAGATATAAAGAAATCAATGGGTTGGTCCCTGCCTGCCTCGCTTCCTTAAGGGGATGTTCTTTTGCTAGAGACCTTAGAAAACTCCATTGGAAGAATTTGGTCTTTCACAATAGAAACCTGTCTTAGTTTGGGCGCTATAACAAGATACCATAGACTGGAAGACTTAAACAACAATTTACTTTTCACAGTTTTTGGAGGCTGAGAAGTCCAAGATCAACATGCTGGTGAGAACATGCTTCCTAGTTTGGAACTTTTGTGCTGTATTCAGACACCGTGTCTCCTCCTCTTTATATAAGGACATTAGTCTTATCATGAGGGTCCCACCCTTTTGACCTAATCTAAGCCTAATTATCTCCCATAGGCCTTACCTCCTAATACAATCACATTGAGAATTAGGGCTTCAATTATGAATTTTGAGGGAGACACACCATTCCATTCACAGTGTTGGTCAAATAAGTTTGTAAATACAATATATATGTTTGCTCGCTTATAGTTTGCATAAGGGTGTGGGGGACAGGCTGTAAGTAGGCAGTGTCGTTATAGACTAAGGCTTAGTTTTAAGACTAAGCTTTTCCCCACACCCTTAACTATTGCATGATAGGGGGTGGTGCAGTCTTATGAGGAATCCCATTATGCCTCAGATAACTGACTTTGTATCAGGGACTTTTTTGTTTGTATATTGAATAAAGGTTTTGATTTTTACACTATAAAATGGCGCAGAGGAGCCCATGCTAGAGGAGAGCAGAGAAAGGCCATGTGGAAGAGAGGAGAAGCAGCCAAGATGGCAGAGTGCTGAAGGAGAAATAAGTTTGTGCAGAGTTTGTGCAGAGAGAAGGAGATGGGGAACAGAGGTGAATAAGGCTGGTGAGCTAGAAACCTTTGATTCTAGGAAACTCGGATAAGTCAGTGGCTTTGGGAGCCCTGAATGGAAAGGGAAGTGCTTTCCCAGTGTGTTTATTTCTTGCCCGCCGGGTGCAAGCTAGGATTAAAGCTAATGGCCTGCCAGTTCTTGGCTCCGTTGTTTCATTACCATCTGTCCAAATCAAATGCGAACGTACATGGGTCAGGCGGCTGTGATGGTGACCGTGGCTACTGGCTTCACACATAATATAACCATTATCATATAACCATTAGAAACAGGATGATACTTGGGGCCAGGATTGGGGGCTAGAGGAAGCTGAGGAAGGGTAAGCAGAGACCCTGGTAGGGAGCTCCATTTAACTGAAAAAAAATTTCTTGCTGTTAGACCAACAGGGACAATAACTGAGCGATGACAGTTTTAGGAAAGTGAAGGTACGAAACCATTTAAGAATTAGTTGACCCCAAAGTAAGTAAACTGATCTAACTAGAGGTTCCCAAAATAAATTAGTATTAGAGTGATCTATACAAAATAAGTTTGGACAACTTTGATTTATTTAAATGAATAAAAACAAAATGTTAATTTACGAACATAATGCGGTAGGCTAATTAGTCATGCAGTACAGCATTGCCCTTCGACAGTTTATTTCCATCAGCAGAATTAATCACAGCAGAGCAGATGTAGTAGGGACAATCCAAGGTTAAAACAAATGATATAAAATAATGAACTAGAGCACAAGATGATAACCTGGAGGAAGTAATGATTTATTATTCCGCCAGAGCCTTCTGTGGATTGGGCGGCCACTTTATGCAAGCCTCTCTCCCTTTTAACCAGATATCTCTGATTGTAGCGATCTTTTACTTTGCATTAATTTTATCTGCCTTTGAACGTAATGTAACTGTGATAAGAGCCAATTAGTTTTGCACCATCGAGAAGCACAATGAAATGTGACTTAAGAAAACAAAGATAAAATTAACTGTCTAAATGAGACTACCAGGCAATCTCATCTTTGCTATTTTCTAATAGGGTTAGAGCGCCATAGGTTCAGCGTCATAAACTGAAGGACAACTATAAGGATATTTGAGTTGGTTTGAAGACATGCTGTAATGAACACGATTCTTCCAGAGGAGCATTAACCAGTAATTTAATGCTAACTTTCCACAGGACTCGAGATCTATAGGTACAGATTACATTACAAAAACAAATGTCAGGGTAGCACTATGGGGAACCAAATCTCTCTTAAACTTTATGTTTGGGATTCTGATTATGAAATAAAATGGGCAGGGGGGTCTTCAGTTGAAAATCACCTGGCTTTATCATGCCATCATTGTTGTTTTCCTGTTGCTTCAGTACACCCAGGAAAATTATGGTGTTTGAATTGCAGAGGTGTTGTGAAAAGAAAAACTTCAGTGGAGTTAAACTTGTGCATGTCTTTTGTGGTTTTAAAGCTATGCTTTTGGTGAGACATGAATGCAAATAATGGCTAAATAATGCATGCTCATTACATTGTTCTAGGTCTTGTATTTATTTAAAAAAATGATTTTATTCTCGATAAAGGTTATTTGGGGAGGTGTAGAAAATTAATAATAAAAGGTTTTATTTTTTTAAGTCAAGAACCTGGCAGACATAGATCCATGAAATAAACCCACGTTTATATGGTTTATTAATTTATGACAAAGGAGGTAAGAATATACCTCCTTTGTAGGAGGAAAGACAGTCTCGTTAATAACTGGTATTGGGAAAACTGGATAGCCACCTGTAAAAGAATGAAACTAGATGACTATCTGACTTACACGGTACACAAAAATTAATTCAAGCTGGATTAAAAACTCAAATCTAAGACCTGAAACCATAAAAGTCCTAGAAGAAAACTGGTGGTAAGCTCCTTGACATTAATCTTGGCAATACTTTTTTAATCAGACTGTGAATGCAAAGGTAATAAAAGCAAAAATAAATAAGTGGGACTACATCAAACTAAAACTCTTCCACACAGCAAAGGAAACCATCAACAAAATAAAAAGGCAACCTATTGAATGGGAGAACATATCTGCAAGCCATGTATCTGAAAAGCGGTTAATATGCAAAATATATAAAAGCTCATAGAACTTGGAAGCAAAAAAATGAAAATTAAAAATTCTTTTGTTACTGTTGTTTAAAATAGTAAAAATTTGGCCTGACCTGTGGTGGCGCAGTGGATAAAGCATCGACCTGGGAACACTGAGGTCGCCAGTTCAAAACCCTGCACTGGTCTGGTCAAGGCACATATGGGAGTTGATGCTTCCAGCTCCTCCCCCCTTTCTCTCTCTCTCTCTCTCTCTCTCTCTCTCTCTCTCTCTCTCTGTCTCCTCTCTAAGATGAATAAAATAAAATAAATATAAAAAAAATTAAAATAGTAAAAATTTAACAACATTCTTAAAATATATTCATGGAGAAGATACAGGATGGGGAAAAAAAAAGTTTACAGTTGTGAGTATGCAAAACACAGGCTTTGTTTTTTTATTTTTATTTATTATTGTATTATTTTCTGAATGAACAACTGTGAACCTGTTGCCCCACCCTGTATTTATTAAATAAATTATAGTCCATCATTCGAGGACACTCTGCAACCATTAAAGTCATGATTTGCAATTAAGAATCATCTGGAGATCTTTTAAAAATTCAAAAGTCTAGGTTACATTCCACACCAATCAAGTCATAATTTCTGAGGATGAGACATAAGCGTTGTGATTATTTTTTGAAGCTCCCTAACTGCAATGTGAGATGTTATTTGGAAACTATTGCATTAAGATGATATTAAAAATATCATGAGAGAATTTTCAAAATATATTGCTTTGTCAAAAAAAATTAAGATGGAAAATAGTATTACTGAGGATAGAGCGGTGTTCTACAGAACACTGCTAACTTGTATTTTGTACCTGGAAGGCTGATCATCTAACTGAAGGGACAGCCTCAAGCCTCTGGTGTCACGCTCCATCGATAGGAAATCTGACTAGACCAAAACTAAGCTGCTGACCCATAGGCAGCCAGTCTCTGAGCTGGCCAGAAGCTCAGGCTCGCTTGGCATCAAAATTTCTGACCAAGCAGAAATGAGTTGGGCCAATCAGGATCTTGTTTTAAGGAGATTGCAATAGTGAATTTGGAAGGAATCAGGCAGTAAGATCGGAGCTGAAGGGATGTAGAAAAGAGGTCTCAAGGTAGAGAAGGAACCAAGAGAAAACTACAACAATGGAGAAGTTGAAAGCATTAGCAAACACAATCTGTGAAGTAGTCAGAGTGACTGATGGGTCAGCAAAGACAGTTTTAAAAGACATGCAAAATGAGGAAAGACCACACGAGTCCCTGATACGTGGTATTAGTGACGCTCCACAAACTCCTGTTGAGGGTATCCAGGGTTTTCTTGGATTCTAAAGACTCACTCCAGCCAGTCTTTATGCGGCCCAGTAGAATCCCAAAAATAATTGTCAAGGTAAGTGCTGTTCCAGTGAGCAAAGTCTCTGTGAAGATCGTGTCAGAGAAGACGCTAAAGACTCCGAAATGAAGAAAGCAGACTCTATGGCAGAAATCAAAAACTTTGGTCAAAACTGAGAAGAATAAGCAAATATGGTGACAGCTCTAGAATTCAAGTTCTATAAAATTGAGATTATTTTCTTGGCAAGAGGTCTTGTTTGCAGAGAATTCCCTACATCAGGGTCTCTGTACTTGGCACTTGGAATTTTTTGAATTCTTCTTTGCTACTGTATTAAGACTGGACTTCAAAGAATACATGTAAGAAGATTTCTTTCCTGAGCACTATGGTTCATATAAGAGGCCACTTGTGTGCTAATGTCCATTACTCTATTACAACTAATTATGCAGGGGACATGGAAAGAATCATTTCCCTCTCTGGGCATCTCAGTTTTCCGTCTATAATCAGGGTATTGAGCTAGTCTCTACCAGCCGTAAACTGTGATGATTTAATTATTATACAACTAAACCAGGATTATTAGAATTCCTTTTCTCTGAGAACCATCTTAAAAAACAATTGTGATTTAATATTAATTACTGAAGTCAGTGTATTTAGGCCAGGGGTCCCCAAACTACAGCCCACAGGGCCGCATGCACCCCCTGAGGCCATTTATCCAGCCCTCACTGCACTTCTGGAAGGGGCACCTCTTTCAATGGTAGTCAGTGAGAGGAGCACAGGATGCATCTGCACCCATAGTTCCCATTGAAATACTGGTCAGTATGTAGTTTTAAATTTACTTGTTCTTTACTTTAAATATTGTATTTGTTCCCGTTTTGTTTTTTCCTTTAAAATAAGATATGTGCAGTGTGCATAGGGATTTTTTTTTTTTTAAGTCACCTAGCTTGTGGTATTTTATTATGTAGCCCAGGTTGACTAAAATAGATCAGTTGGCTTAAAACATGGTTGGGGAGATAATATTTACTTTTTATTTTCTTTTATTTTTATTTTTATTAATTTTAATGAGGTGACATTAATAAATCAGGGTATATATGTTCAAAGAAAACATCTCCAGGTTATCTTATCATTCAATTATGTTGCATACCCATCACCCAAAGTCAAATGGTCATCGGTCACCTTGTATTGGGTTTTCTTTATGCCCCTCCCCTCCCCCCGTCTCCCCCCTCCTGCCACCCCGTAACCACCACACTCCTGTTCATGTCTCATAGTCTCGCTTTTATGTCCCACCTATGTATGAAATCATACTGTTCTCAGTTATTTTGTTTTACTTATTTCACTCTGTATAATGTTATCAAGGTCCATCCATTTTGTTGTAAATGATCCGATTTCATAATTTCTTATGGCTGAGTAGTATTCCACAGTATATATGTACCAAAGCTTTTTAATCCACTTGTTCTCTGACGGACACTTGGGCTGTTTCTAGATCTTCGCTATTGTGAACAATGCTGTCACGAACATTGGGGCACATTTCTTCTTTGCAAACAGTGCTATGGTGTTCTTAGGGTATATTCCTAAAACTGGGATAGCTGGGTCAAAAGGCAGTTCGATTTTTAATTTTTTGACAAATCTCCATACTGTTTTCCACAGTGGCTGCACCAGTCTGCATTCCCACCAGCAGTGCAGGAGGGTTCCCTTTTCTCCACATCCTCGCCAGCACTTGTTCTGTGTTGTTTTGCTGATGAGCGCCATTCTGACTGGTGTGAGGTGATATCTCATAGTGGTTTTAATTTGCATTTCTCTAATGATTAGTGATGTTGAGCGTTTTTTCATATGCCTATTGGCCATCTGTGTGTCCTCTTTGGAGAAATTTCTATTCATTTCTTTTGCCCATTTTTTGATTGGATTGTTTGTCTTCCTGGTGTTGAGTTTTATAAGTTCTTTATAAATTTTGGTTATTAACCCTTTATCAGACGTGTTGTTGAATATGTTCTCCCATTGTGTGGTTTGCCTTTATATTCTGTTCTTATTGCCTTTAGCTGTGCAAAAACTTTTTAGTTTGATATAGTCCCATTTGTTTATCTTGCCTTTTATTTCATTTGCCCATGGGAATAAATCAGCAAATATATTGCTGCGACAGATGTCAGAGAGCTTACTGCCTATGTTTTCTTCTAGGATTCTTATGGTTTCACGGCTTACATTTAAGTCTTTTATCCATTTTGAGTTTGTTTTTGTGAATGGTGTCAGTTGATGGTCTAGTTTCATTTTTTTGCAGGTAGATGTCCAATTTTCCCAACACTATTTATTAAAGAGGCTGTCTTTACTCCATTTATGCTCTTACCTCTTTTGTCAAATATCAGTTGTCCATAAAAGTGTGGGTTTATTTCTGGGTTCTATGTTCTGTTCCCTTGATCTATTTGCCTGTTCTTATGCCAGTACCAGGCTGTCTTGAGTACAATTGCCTTGTAGTATAATGATATCAGGAAGAGTGATACCTCCTGCTTTATTCTTTTTTTTCAATATTGCTGAGGCTATTCGTGTTCTTTTTTGGTTCCATATAAATTTTTGGAATATGTGTTCTAAATCTTTGAAGTATGTCATTGGTATTTTATTTGGTATTGCATTGAATTTATAAATTGCTTTGGGTAATATAGACATTTTAATGATGTTTATTCTTCCTAACCATGAACATGGTATATGCTTCCACTTGTTTGTATCTTCCTTGATTTCTTTTATCAATGTTTTATAATTTTCCGAGTACAAGTCCTTAACCTCCTCAGGTAAATTTACTCCTAGGTACTTTATTTTTTTGGTTGCAATAGTGAAGGGGATTGTTTCCTTAATTTCTTTTGCTGACAGTTCATTGTTGGTATATAAAAATGCCTCTGATTTATGAGTATTAATTTTATATCCTGCCACCTTGCTGAATTCATTTATCAGGTCCAGTAGTTTTTTGACTGAGATTTTAGGGTTTTCTATATACAATATCATATCATCTGCAAATAATGACAGTTTTACTTCTTCTTTTCCAATTGGAATGCCTTTTATTTCTTCTTCTTATCTGATTGCTGTGGCTAGGACTTCCAGAACTATGTTGAATAAGAGTGGTGAAAGGGGGCACCCCTGCCTGGTTCCTGATCTTAAGGGGATCGCTTTGCATAGGGATTTGTTTATAGGTTTTTTTTATAGTCCGGCCCTCCAATCGTCTGAGGGACAGTGAACTGGCCCCCTGTGTAAAAAGTGTGGGGACCCCTGATTTAGGCAAATGTTTTACTGATAAAGACCTAGTACACTAAAGATGTTTGATCCAAAGTTCAGTATTTGGGAGGGTGTTTGAAGTCACTCCATACAGTATTGACAGTTTTAAGAAAATCAATTTTCAGATTTTTATATTTTATTTTATTATTTTTAATTCTATTTATTTATATTTTACAGAAACAGAGAGAGAGAGTCAATGAGAGAGAGAGAGATAGGGACAGACAGACAGGAGCAGAGAGAGATGAGAAGCATCAATCATCACTTTTTTCGTTGTGACACCTTAGTTGTTCATTGATTGCTTTCTCATATATGCCTTGACATCGGGCCTTCAGCAAACCGAGTAACCCCTTGCTTGAGCCAGCGACCTTGGGTCCAAACTGGTGAACCTTGCTCAAACCAGATGAGCCCGAGCTCAAGCTGGTGACCTCGGGGTCTCGAACCTGGGTCCTCTGCATCCAAGTCCAACGCTTTATCCACTGTGCCATCACCTGGTCAGGCCAGATTTTTATATTTTAAATTACTATTTTTCCTAAACCTGAGCATTTGTCTATGGTCAAAAGATCATGTCTGTGTTCTTTTTCCACCTTCCCTTTTCTTAATTCCATTTTCCCAAAGTAAAACACACCTCTTACCCAGCATGAATTTAGGAAGATTGCATTTCCCCAGATTTAGAGACTATGGGCTGCCAAGCAAAGGGCAATGCAACATTTTAGTGTCTGTGAAGCTCTCTTTAGTCAACACACTGCTTGGGTGTCTGTTACTATTCTTATGATTCTGTCTTTATTTCCCATGACTGCCTCAAGTTTGAATGAAAAGAAAAATGGTAGATGTAAGTTAGTGAGTTTTCTTTCTTTTGTTTTTAGCATATATTCAGACACATATAAGAAATATTTCCACAAACATTTGCCGTTATATTACTGACACTGTAAGTTGACATGTGTCTTTTTTTTGGATAGTTTCCGGCCCACCACCACATGTGGACAACGTCTCTGTTTATTTTTTCATTCTTGCTACATACTTATTCAATTTAGACGAACTTGAAGGGGATTCGTTGCAAATTTTTCTGCAAATAATGCACTTAGAAATAATCATGAGAAAACTTCATGTAGCGATACACTTATTAGTGACTTTTTTGGTAATTTCTACTAAAACTTGTCTCATTTTAGAAGTAAGTCACACTTATCCATAGATATACTCTTTATTTAAAAAAAAAAAATAGAAACTCTAGCTATGACTCATTGGTTCAAGCACATCAGCTCTGTGGAACTTCTACCTCAGGTGGTAAAAATAGCTCAGTTGGGAGCATCAGCACTAAATGGGGGGAGGGGAGTGCTGGGTGAATCCTGGTCTGGGTACATGTGGGAGTCTGTCTCTCTCTCTCCCCTCCTCTCACTTGGAAAAAAAGAATATATATATATATAGTCAAAACTGAACCCAAAAGAATTTTTTTTTAACACTAAGAACTTTATGGTAACAGACAATAAATGAATTTTCAAATGTCATTTTATGTATGTATTTTGTTTCAGAAAGGTAGAAAGGTATAATCAAATCTTTTCAATAAATACTTCAAAAAATCAGTGGGGTAGCTATAAGGGAATTATGAATATAAGAAGGAAAAGGAACAATGTGTACTTCTGACAAAAAGAGCTGTGGGTGTGTCTTTCAAATGTACAAATTACTGTGATATTAGATTCTATTATCTATATTTAAAAGCACTGTAACAGTTCTGATTTAAAATGTTAATATTTCAATATTGTAGAAATAGCATATTAAGAATTTTTTAATGTTGACTTACCATGAGCAATTGAGTATCTAAGTTTTTCAAAATATTTATAGGGAGTAATAAAACAAAAATTTGAAGATTTATAAATGGGACACTGTATATTTAGTCTTTATTTTATGCCACTATAAATAGTCTTCTCGAAATATGGAAAAACAAAATTATAATATATTGCTTACTAAATGAAAGTCATAATATAAAATTTACATAAAAATGAAAAAAATCTAGGTGATGTTAGAATTTTAACAGTATTATCAATTTTAGTATCTTGTGTTAATTATTTGTAATGTATTCATTAAATTATAATGTTCAATTATATTAATTATTAATATTAATCACTAAAATATTAAAATGGTTATCTCTGGGTGGTGGTATTATGAGTAAATTTTACTTTCATTTTAGTATATCTGTTATACCCTGAATACATATTATTTACATTGTAATTATTTAAAACAGTAAAGTTTATTTTTTGATCTGGACATCAACAGCTTTTCTAAGCAAAAACAATAACAATAACAACTACAAAAATTTGTGTGGAAATAGGTTCTTTGATAGTAATTCTGTATCTTTAGCTATGACAAATGCTAAAATGAGACATCGCTTCTTGATCCTAAATTCAGCTGTCTTTATCCGGGATTCTCAGGACATTAATTCCGAACAAGGAGTGCAGAATCAGGCCCCCTGAACAGCAACGGTACTACATCACTAAAAATGTGCTGCATAAGTCTTTGTAAAAAGGCC
Source organism: Rhynchonycteris naso (assembly GCA_037038555.1). Classification (NCBI taxonomy): domain Eukaryota; kingdom Metazoa; phylum Chordata; class Mammalia; order Chiroptera; family Emballonuridae; genus Rhynchonycteris; species Rhynchonycteris naso. The sequence goes on along the minus strand of CM073002.1, from coordinate 131,422,389 downwards.
AATCAGCAGAAAACATATTCTGTAAAGACAACTCCTGCATGGTCATGAATTATACTTATCTTAACTGAAAAATAAAGGAACAAAAGAACACAGAAATAGGAGTCAACTTACATTCTACATTAAGTTTGAATTATTATTCTTCAAGGAGTTCTGAGGCTGTTCAGTGTGTATTAAATCTCAAACAAGTTACAGGTTTTTGGAACCAAACAGTAATTGGTTTGTAAAACTGGCTTAAGCATTTCCATCGGCACACATAAAATTTTGATTAATTTTCTTTCTAGCTATGCGGTGAGGCATAGCAATGTAGTTTGACATTGCGCTCTTATTCACATTTAGAGGACTGAAACGTCATTATACCTTCACTCTCTGTGAAGACATTTCTTGGATAATAATAGACTATACAAAAATAGTACCAGGTGATACTTGGCTGGTAGTCAAATGCAGCTCTGCTTTGTCTATGAATACAATTTTCAAAAAACTCAATTCTACAAACACTTGAATGAGCCTTTTGGTGTTGTTAGTTTCATCTTGCATATTGCAGAAATATTCTACCAGAGGATGTCCTGGTAACCCTGTCAATACACATCTCTTTCCTCAACTCTAAGATTTCTTCTGAATTTAAGACATAGAAAACAAAGGTTTGCAAGGAGTAGAAGAACATTATAGTAAGCAAAGATGGAATTATACTTAATCTAGCTTATTGGGTCAATGCAAAAGAACTGTGAATGCCAAGTGAGATATTAAGGTGAGACCATCATGTCTTAAATCCACACTTGTTTTGAATGTACAAATTATGGCAATTCTATAGGTTATATATAAATTCTTAGAAAAGAGAATACTTAAGTTTCAGGTAGAGATAGGAGATATTACTCCCTAGAGGTGGAGCTTTAGCTGAAATAGAAGCTACTTAAAATAAGCCGTGATGAACAATCCTAATGCACTTGGATTTGAAATGAGGGCTCATGGAGAGGAGAATGAACTATAGTTTGAACTGCTCACCAAACCAATTCTGATCAGCAAAAATATAAATCTGTATTTTATTTTAATATTTGATGTATTTGTCTAAGATATTGCTATTATTTATTAATATATAAAATTCTTCATAAAACCAGATCTTGCTATCTTTTCTAGGCTTCTCCATCATGTTCTCACCCTCTAATTGTTTACACGGCATTCACACACACAAAAAAAGTTTCCTAGTTTATTTAGAGACCAGACTACCGTAATTCCATAATTCCTTCTGATGAGGTGTTAGGAACAGTAGGCTTGAACAGCAGAATTTGAACCTCAGTGCTAATACTGACTGGATGTTTGACATTTGACAACTTACTTAAACATCTAAAACATTTATTTCATTATAATTTAAGTGGAAATAATAATATTTATCTCACTTTGTTGCAAAGAGTAAACAAGGTAATACAGTGGTACCTTGAGATACAAACAGAACAACATACGAATTTTAAGATACAAGCTGCCACTCAGTCCTTATTTTTGTTTGAGATCTGAGTGAAATTCCGAGATATGAGTGGTGATTTGGGAAGCTGCTGCTAGTTGGCGCATTGGTTCATGGGTCCAGTATCAGCAGTTTTATATATTAGTTGACTGACTTACGAGCTTGGTTACGGAACAAATTAAATTCATATCTCAAGGTACCACTGTGTAGGGAAAAAGAGTTTCCATCATCTCTGATACATAATAGATTCTTCCTCAAAAAGTTTTTGTTGGCCTTGGCCGGTTGGCTCAGCAGTAGAGCGTTGACCCAGCATGTGGAAGTCCCAGGTTTGATTCTCTGTCAGGGCACGCAGGAGAAGTGCCCATCTGCTTCTCCACCCTTCCCCCTCTCCTTTGTCTCTGTCTCTCTTCCCCTCCCGCAGCCAAGTCTCCATTGGAGTAAAGTTGGCCCCAGGTGCTGAGGACAGCTCTATGGCCTCCACCTCAGGGGCTAGAATAGCTCTGGCCACAACAGAGCAATGCCCCAGATGGGCAGAGCATCACCCCCTAGTGGTCATGGTGGATGGATCCCGGTCGGATACATGTGGGAGTCTGTTTCTCTTCCTCCCCACTTCTCACTTCAGAAAAATACAAAAAAAAAAGTTTTGTGTTACACTGTATCCTACTGTACCACCTGTGGGTTACATTTATTAAAAATTAGCCATAGCCTGACCAGGCAGTGGCGCAGTGGATAGAGCATCAGACTGGGATGCGGAAGACCCAAGTTCGAGACCCCAAGGTCACCAGTTTGAGCACGGGCCCATCTGGCTTGAGCAAAAAGCTTGCCAGCTTGGACCCAAGGTTGCTGGCTTCAGCAAGAGGTTGCTCGATCTGCTTAAGGCCCGCGGTCAAGGTACATATGAGAAAGCAATCAATGAACAACTAAGGTGTCGCAACAAAAAACTAATGCTTCTCATCTCTCTCCATTTCTGTCTGTCTGTCCCTATCTCTCTCTCTCTCTGACTCTCTCTCTTTCCCTGTAAAAATAATAATAATAATAATAATAATAATAAATCAGCCATAGCAGAATCTCTATAGCAGTAACTCTAAGACAGTGGTTCTTAACCTGGGTTCTATCGAACCCTAGGGGTTCGATGAGTCGGTCTCAGGGGTTCGGAGAAGCCTCTGCCACGGAGGTAAAGACACACTTGTGTAAAGTCGTGATGACACGCCCCGCTTGGCCATCACTTGCTGCAGAGGATCACGTTACATTGCTTGGCCAATCAGTGCTGCGGGGAATTTAGTGCGTGCAGTAGTCAACAGCTGTCCAATTTGTACGTCGTGTGGTTTCTTTCTTAAAATTTTAATCCATACTAAATATGTCGAGCAAAAAAAGAAAGTGGTTGGACGAATATGTACAACATAGATTCACATGTATCATGGAATGGGATGGGAGTCAGCGTCCTATCTGCATGATATGCAATGCCAAGTTGAGCAACTCTAGTCTTGCACCGACAAAACTAAAATTGGAAAAAAAATCATATTTTATTTATCACTAAAGAAGGATTCGGTGAATACTCATATGAAACTGGTGGGTTCAGTACCTCAAAAAAGGTTAAGAACCTCTGCTCTAAGATATTAGTAATTGTGTAAAAACAATATTCTTCTGATCATAAAGTGTATTGAGTAAGTTCAGAGACAGATCTATATTAAATTGAATTTCATGTCATAATTGACTTGTTCATGCTCTGTATTAACCATCACATGCTCTAATGTACTTACCTTATCAGTGCATTTGTTTAATGAATGTTCTTAATAATTTGGTCAGTGTCAATGCTGTTTACTCTAAACTTTTTAATCGCCTTTGGACTTCAGTTAGCACATTGTTATTACATTAAATTAAGAATATAATGCTTAAGAACTTCAATGTTAGACAAGTACATTTTGATTTAGCTAAAAGTCCAAAGACAAATGATGAAAAAAGAACTCACTGCTATGGGATTTACTTCTAGTAAATGTCAGACTATTGAAGGCTTACTGCAAGGGGAAATATATTAATAAAAAACTTCCTGCAAATGTAGGAGTAACCACAAAGCAATTAATGAAAAGTGAGTGTCACTCATTCACATGGAAGAAAACATTAAGTAGTCATTCAATACTGTTGTGACCTTTGTTTCCCTAGACAATGACAACTTTGGGAGCAATCAAGGTTTAGGCAATAATCACATTAATAATTGGGTCCAGTGGCCATACAGGATTTTTCCTGGGACTCCAAGTTCTGTTTTCCTGGTGGGGCTATTAGAAAAAGTATTAAGAGTGCCAGTCAATTATTATATGTAATTCTACTCTGAAAACTTTCATGGGTATTTTAAAAGGGCAAGTTAATTAGACTAGAAAGAAACAACTACTGGTTTTCTTCATCAACTCCCATCTGTTAAAAATTTATAATTACTTCATCCTTTCACTGATTAAAAAGCACAGTCAGAGATAATGGGAAACAGAAGGGAGATTTACACTCCCTCTTCCTACATGGAGGGTTCTAGCTCAACTCCCCTCTAACCGGAACTCTGACTAGATGAAATCTCGGTGTAGTAAAATCTCTACTTATGCAATCCAGCATCACCATGGAAACATCTCCACTTCAGTGAGATAATGAGATGGTAATGAAAACAGCTGCCACATACTGATCCTAGGCACAAGCAGAGGCTGAGCTACTCATGCCAAAAAGTGAGTGACAGGAGGGTCCATGGGCGAGGAGTGGGATGGGCAAGAAGGGAGAAGAAAGCCTTCAGTGGGTCTTGTGAGAAAAGTAGAGAAGAATTGCATAAAATTCTAATACTGAAACTCTCAGAATTTGATTATTAAAAACTTTGGTACTGAATTTGTGGCATTCCCATTGCAGAAACAATGGGGTGTGTAACTTGAATTTTGACCATGTGTGTTCAACCTGACATTTTACACGTAACTATTCAAACTCAAAATATGTACCTTGACCATTCAGTGTTCAATATTCTGTTGGATCCTAAGGCACATGTGTAAAACGGAAATAATATCAGAGCAAGTTACAGGTTGGGATGTGGAAGGAGGTGATACCTTCCATTTTAGCTCTCACAAGTGAGTAGATATTATCCCCTCTTCTCCCAAGATGACCTGGGCTTACTAACTCACCAATTTCAAGACTAAGAGCAGAAATAGGTTGGAACAAGTTAATAGACTGGGCTACATAGAGAAAAAATAATACAAATGAGAAACTGTTTTGTGAAAAAAATTCACATAGAAAGGCATGAATCCAAAAGGTTTGGGTCAAGACTGAGGAACAAAGAATACAATAACATGGAAATATATATATTCTATATTATGTTTATCACATATATGTCTATACATATATAATCATATATACATATTAACAATTGTGCCTGACCAGGTGGTGGCACAGTGGATAGAGCATCGGACTGGGATGCGGAGGACCCAGGTTTGAGACCCAGAGGTTGCCAGCTTGAGCACAGGCTCATCTGGCTTGAGAAAAAATTAAAAAATCTCACCAGCTTGGACCCAAGGTGACTGGCTCCAGCAAGGGGTTACTCGGTCTGCTGAAGGCCCGCAGTCAAGGCATATATGAGAAAGCAATCAATGAACAGCTAAGGTGTCGCAATGAAAAATTGATGATTAATGCTTCTCATCTCTCTCTGTTCCTGTCTGTCTGTCCCTATCTATCCCTCTCTCTTACTCTCTCTCTGTCTCTGTAAAAAACAACAAAAAAACAAAACAAAGAAGCAAACAAACAAAAGATCAATTGTCTGAAAGTCTTCCTTAAGGAGGAAGCCACTTTTGTTGAATAAATATGTTTCCTTAGCCCCCTGGAGCCTGGGTCTTCAGGGCTGTCGATAGAGCTGATCAGTAAAAGTGACCAGAAAATCATGAATTTTATCCAGAGATAGAATGAAAACTAGTCCCAGAAAAAAAAAGATCAGTGGAGACTGGGAGACAAATATAAATGTTTTTAATTACTATATTACATAAGCTATACTTGTTCGATGTAACAGTTTTACCTGGTAATTTGCTGCATATAAGGGGTAAGGGAGAGGCAGCGGAAACAAAAGGAGAAAAAGGCAGGAAGAGGGAAAATGAGTTTGATTTCATTAAAAGCAGGACTTGTTAGAGATGCAAATCTCCATTTATTTTTTCCATGCATTCGTGCATTCATTTGTTAATTAGATGAAGCTTTAGCAAATGCCTATCAGTGCCTCCACTATGCTAAGCACAGAAGGTGAGTGGGTTACGCAGTCAACAGGACAGACATGGTCTCTGTCCTCATGGGTCTCCCTGTCGCAGGGGCTGAGACCAGAGGTGTAGACTATTCTTTCATGAAGCTTGGCTATTAAAGTGGAAGATGGAAGTACCTAGAAGGAACAATCAACTTCATGAGTTTTTTTCTGATGATGAAAAAGATTTGACCATGCCTATACCCCTTGAGAAAAGAGCTAGTAGGAGAGGTTGAAATGAAGGAATAAGTGATGATAGGAAGATCTAGAAGACAGGAGGAGCTGGACTTGATTATTTCTCACATCATTGGGGGAAAGATGGTGATAGATTCAGGAGGCAGGGGAAGCAGTTAATAGTTCCTTTAATAGTCCAGCCTCTGCTCCCGCAGTGGTAAGGACAATTGCTGAAAAGAAGTGGAAGGCAAGAGTCCTAGGGGGTCCTTAGCAGAGAACAGTGGAAGTTTAGAATAGTCTGTTGAAAAGTATGCAGAGCCGCCTAGTGGTTAAAATGCATTGTTCTGGAATCGGAGAGGAATTGATTTGAATTCTAGCTTCTCCATCTACTAACTGTGACTGAGAACATATGGCTTAATATCTCCAAACTTAAATTTATTTACCTATAATGTGAGGTCAATAATGTGATGTCTTTATCTGGTCATTGTGTGATTGTGAGGATTAAATGAGATAAGGCTTGTAAAATGCCTATCACAAAAAGGGTTCAATAAATACTAGCTATTATTCATATTAATACAAGTCAAAGAGTTGACAGGTTACTAGAGCTTTGGAGAGAATGTATATTGACACCTGGCATTCTTAAATAAATTTTCATGTGGTATTTAAGACTCGGCTGAAATGGAATGTATTTGGAATGGTCTCATTCTCTTCAGTTAGGCAATAATTCAGAGCTCTGATTTGTAGCCTGGATATAACAGGAAAAAAGAAAATAAGACAGATCATACAACTGATACAGAATTGAAAATTTGTAAGCAGAGTTATCTAAAGAACCTTTAAAGGGTGCTGGTAAGAGAAGATTTGTCATCTACTGTAAGGTACATTGAAGAGAAGCAAGTATAGTGAGCAGAAGTTGGATAAAAGTGAAGATGTTAAGAGAATGCAGGTAGATATTCTTGTGAAACAAAGTTAGAAGAAGCCACCTAAATATTGAAGGGAAAAGGTGGTTGGTGAGAATGGAGAGTAGTGACCCAGAGTTCCAGGACAGTCCTGCTTATAAGCAGTGTGTCTTTGAAAGCAGTTAGGGCTGGTTCAAAGTTTAAAATGAGGTCAGCAAAACCCATATCATGAGGTCAATTTCCTAGCAGCTTCTGACCAGACCAGTTCCTGTATACTTCCTGTCTCCTATTGCACTGGAATTCAAGTGACTTCCTCATATGGCTCAGAGTCCTTCTCCTTGGTCACTCTCTAATAGACTCTAGCCTTTCCCCATTGTGGGAGCCTCATACCATAAGGGGTTCTATGAGTGTCCTCTCTTAGGATCCTACTATAATCGTCCCTTTACTCCCAAGTGCTAGTCAAATCAATCATTTATGATACTCCTCTGTAGCCCTGATTTATTCTTCATTAATAGCATCTCTACCATTAAGACTTTCTGCTCTGCCCTGCCCCAGTCTAACTGCTGTAGTGCCCCCAGCTGCCACAAGAGATCCCCATCAGTGGCTGGTGGATGTTTCCTGACTGACCTTGGTTGAAGTAGACAGAAAGAATGCCAAGATGCTCAGCCTTGTATGAACAAACCACTACTGATAACAGGAACGAAGGGTGAAAGACACTAGTCATTAAGGTATCCCTTCCCTGAATGTGTTTAGTAGCTTTACATTTTGAAGTCATTACTCAAATGTGTAAAAATGATGGTAAAGATCTTGTACTTTTGCCATTTCAGCATCTTAAACTCTTCTTTAAAATGTACTGTCTTTCAGACAGTAATAAAAAAAAAACCAACAAAGAACAACAACAAAAAAAGAATAGCTTCCCCTCCCCTGTTCCCCCTCTTCAGTCTTTTCTTTCCTCTAAGTAAACTAAGTACCCTGGGGACTTGCGTATCACCCTAGGCCAGTGATGGGAAATCTTTTGAGCTTGGTGTGTCAAAATTCGCCAAAAAAACGAGCATAACTCGGGTGGTGTGTCACTTCTAGGAAAACGGCTTAACCGGAAGTCCCAGAACTAGACGCTCTGTGCCAGAGTTCTGTTGTTTTGGCCTTAAAGACCTCTGGCACAGAGTGTCTACACTAAGGTATCCAGACGTTCCGCTTTTGGTGGGACAGTCCCGATTTTTAACAATTTGTCTCGCGTCCCGGGGCATTTTTAAAAAGTCCCAATTTTTGGAAAGAATGCACGAAAAGCTAGGGAGTGGCTGGAGAACGGGAAGAGAATATACAGTTTTCAGCAGGGAGACCCCACCTTGACTTGGAAGCACCTGCAATGCTGCAAGAGCTGGCTGCCCCATGCCGGGCCCCAAAACAACTTCGGGAGGGACATACCCACTGGGGCAGCAGCTGTCAAGTCCCCTAACTACCCATAGACCCGCATCCTGTACGCCAGCGTGAGACTCCGGGCTCCGCGAGGCACCTTCAGTTTCATGACCATGTAACCCAATCCCTCTGAATGACTCAAAATTTCCCATAAAGTAACATTTCTGAAAATCATCTTTTTAATGAGGTATCATTATTAAAAAATATATTGATAAGGAAAAGCTTAAATCTTGGGCATCAGCAAAAATCACAATAGAGAACAAATGCTTAGAAATATTTCATCATTTTGAAACAAACCATGCTGCATACAATAATGCACTAAAAATTGTGGAATACGCGCTGTCTTTACCAGGAGCTAATGCTGCGACTGAATGCGTTTTTTCTGCGCTAAAGTGTGGACATCAGAAAAATCACAATTAAGTGTTGAGACTTTGAAAGCCATTTTATGTGTGAAATATAATGTAACAAATTCTTGTGAAAAATTTCATGACCTTTTAAACAATGACAGCAATCTACTAAAAAAAATTTACTCAAATGAGAAATATGCCAAAGAATAAAATAATACTATACATAATTTGTAATGTATTATATTTGTAAATTGTACTTATATTGAAATTTAAAAATATATATTACAATATTATTTTTGCATTCTATGAAATTTTTTTTTGCTCCATATAGACCAAATTTTTAATCAAGACACCACCCCCGACCCCTCCCCCCATCAATGGTGCGGGAGCCGAGGATGAAACATCCTTCTCGGCATGCGGCCCCATAGCTCTCTCGTATGCGGATGCACGTAGCCGTGTGTTATTGAAAATGGCTACGCATGTCAGTGCTGACACGCGTGTCATAGGTTCGCCATCATGGCACTAGTGTATCTGTGTGTTGAGGGTGAGGAGAGGGACTATCTGGTTTAGGAACTGTGCTTGGGTCTGTCCTACCTGGTATTCAGGTACCATACTATGGCATTTGCTCTGTTTTAGCTGCCCATACTTGGCCTTGGGGTATCGCTGATAACCATGATGCCTGTTGTGACACCTGGCCACAAGATCCTATGCATTTGGAGGTTTTTCTCATCTTCAGGCCTTTTCCAGCCCTCGGGGCCTCTCGCAATTCTATGGATTTCTGGAGAATGCAAGCTGCTTTTCCCTGAGCGGAGCGTGTGGGCCTCTGTGAGTACGCCTTCAGGCTCTGCTGCCCGGATACCCCCTCCGGCCGTGGTCAGCGAAGTCCTAGAGCAAAAGACTCTTGCAAAGCTTCTCTAAAAGGCCTGTGTCTTCTTCACTAATTTTCTTAACTCCCTACTCAGCCTATTTGAGCTTTGAAGGTAAGGCAGGATCTAAGTTTTAGTCATGTCCTTTTCACCTTCTTCTTGACAGCTAGCTGAAATTTTATCTCTTTTCATAGTAGTGAAAAAGATGCCCTGACATTCAGTAGTAAATTCTTCCCATTTTATGGGTTGTGGTATAGGCTCACATCCTAACTGGGTAGACAGACAAAAATAATTAATAATTCAGTGCAAAGTGCCAAAGATCCACAGGGGAAGAATGTCAAATTTCAGAATTTTAGATGGTCTACTCCATGTAAAGATGTTAACTTCAGACTTACTATGAAATATTAATTAATAACTTTTATATGGATTACATGTTGAAGTTTTTGGATATAATGGGGTATATAAAATTACTTTTACTTATTTTTTGTTACTTTTTTAAAATGTGACTATTTGACCTAAAAAATATAATGACTCTCATTATATTCCTATTGCACAGTGTTAGTATAGGTAGGATTTCTCACATGTTTCCAGCATAAAAGTCCAAGTAGTCCAAGAACTGCAATGGAGCTGAGTCTAGAGTAGACCAGCTATGGGAGGCAAAGGGTCTTTCCTTTATACAACCCTTATTTACTCATAATATAAAGAAACATCAGGGCCCAAGGCAAACATTGAAAGTCATCCAGCCCTGGCTGGGAGGCTCAGTGGATAAAGCATTGCCCAGCACACGGAGTGTTGGGCAGATAAAATATATATGCTCACTTTGTTAAAGATGGCGCTGCACACAGGGAAGCCTGTTGCCCAGGTGATAACATTAGTTGCCCTGCCCTTCCTGCTTGGGATGAGCGTGTTGTATTAATGTGTGTTGGGGGAGGGCTTTCATGCCAAAAGGTTTTAAAAGAAAGAGAGATCACGTTGTTCAAGAGAAGAGTGATTGCATTCTAGGAGGAGCCCATGCTGGAGGGGAGCAGAGTAAGGCCACATGGAGGAGGCCAGGAGAAGCAGGCAAGATGGCGGAGTGCTGAGGGAGAAGGCAGTTTGTGAAGAGTTTGTGCAGAGGGAAGGAGATGGGGAACAGAGGTGAATAAATCTGGTGAGCTAGAAAGCTTTGATTCTAGGGAACTCGGATAAGTCAGTAGCTTTGTGAGCACTGAATGAGTGAGTTTTGGAGCCCAGTGTGTGTTTTTACTTGCCTGCCAGGTGCAAGCTAGGATTAAAGCTAATAGTCCACCAGTTATTGGCTCTGTTGTTTCATTACTGACTGGCCGAATCAAATGCGAACGTGCATGGGCCAAGCAGCTGTGATGGTGGTCATGGCTACTGGCTTTACATTGGGCGTAGTCTATGGCAGGATTCGGAAATCTGTATGGAGTCACCACTACCTTTGAGCGGTGGAGTAGAGGACTGGCTGCTGTTATGGTTTCTCATTGCTGTCCTTGGGGACCATAGGCTGGCTGACTTTTACAGCCATGTGTGAGGAAACCAAGAGCTCTGTGGAAGAGGCTGCCTGGGACCTGCAAACCGAGCAGTTGAAGGAGCTGGAGGAAACATGGGAGAAACAGATGCTGACCCTAGAGCTGGAGGAAGCACTGGAGGAAGAAGCCAACCTGGTATGTGAGATTTGCTTGGAAATGGAGCAGACGCTGGAGAAGGAATCACATGTTCGTGAGTTGCAGATTACCCTGGACGTTGTAGAGAACCAGCAGTGGCAGGAGGCCCGGGCTGAGGCCAAGGCTAAGGGTGGGGCTGGAACTGCAAGACCCGCAAAGCAGAAGGCTGCAGCATCATGGGGCTCGAGCCTGGTGGTGGGAGCTGATGTTGTCAGTTCCTCTTTGGAGGATGAGGAGAATCAGGCTGGAGTTGCAATCCACAGTTGCCAGATGGTGAGAGCCCAGCAGCAAGGAGTAGCTGTGCTCCTGGTAGGTCTGTGATTTTCGGACCCACGGGTGGATGCCATCATGCTCTCTGGAGGAGAGATGGAAATGCTGACTGCCATTGCCACATGCTCCTTCTTGGGACAGTGTAAAACCTGCCAGGATGGCATGGATGAGGGGGGAAGCTAAGGCCCCATGTGCGTGGACTGATACCTGGACTATGACCTGAGTGGGCACTTGCTCCTTTGCTGGATGGACTTACGGATTTTGGACAATATGAAGTACCCCGATGAGGATGGGGATGGCTTTGCTGGAGACCCTTCCCCTGCCCCAGGAAGCCTTTCAAATGGCAAGAGAGAAGGCCGAGGACATTTTGCGCTTTGGCAAAGTGCTCAGAGACTGGTGAAGTGTATCTTTGCAATTGTTGAAACTGTATGATTTGTCATGTTGTTGTAATTTGTGTAATGTGCCTAATTTCTTTGCACAGTGTAAAGCCAGTAGGCAAGGCCACCATCACAGCTGTCTGGCCCATGCAGGTTCGCATTAGATTTGGACAGACGGTAATGAAACAACGGAGCCAAGAACTGGTGAGCCATCAGCTTTAATCCTAGCTTGCACCTGGTGGGCAAGCAAAAACACACACTGGACTCCAAAACCCACTCATTCAGGGCTCACAAAGCCACTGACTTATCCGAGTTTCATAGAATCACAGGTTTCTAGCTCACCAGACTTATTCACCTCTGTTTCCCATCTTCTTCTCCAGCACAAACTCTGCTCAAACTGGCTTCTCCCTCAGCACTCCACCATCTTGGCTGCTTCTCCTGTACTCAACGTGGCCTTAATCTGCTCTCCTCTCTAATGCTAATCTCAGGAACCGAGAGAGCAAGCTCCCGGCCTGCCCCACTTTATAGTGTAGAAATCCAAACCTTTAATCCAATCTACAAACAAGGAAGTCTCTGACACAAACTCACTTATCTGAGACATACTGGGAGGATTCCTCTTGAGAGTGTACCACCCACATCATCCAATCAGTCAAACGTGTGGGGAAAAGCTTACTCTTAAAACTTGTACATAGGCAGCGCCACCGTTAACAAAGTGAACATAATATATTTTATCTGCCCAACACACAGGGATGCCGGTGGTGTAGATTGTGGGTAGTAAAATGAGCATAGGGGTGTACTGTTGGGTAGGTGGCCGCGAGTACTGGCCTTACAACATAGAAAACAGGTTTTCAATTATCGACTATCTCATATGAGGAAGTGATGAGAGAAAGAGAAACCTTCTTCAAGGTACACAAAACAGAACTTACTTTTAAAAAAATCCCTGGCTGTCAACAAGTTACCAACCAGGTTTAGACTTCCAGGTCCATTTTATCCTTCTGATTCTCCAAACTGCCCACTGGGCAAGGATCTGGTATGTGAAGGGGAAATGAACACTTTCTCCTTTTTGCCAAAAGTATCCAACTTAAAAAAAAAAAAAAAAAAGTATCCAACTTAAGGGTGTTAGCCATCATGGTTTCCAACACTCCAAGCTCCAAAGCTACCACCCTCTGAGTTTTGTCCAGACTTATTCTACTTGCTACCATTTAGAAAAGCCAGGTGCTGTGTAGCTTAGTTCCATGAGGAATTTTCCCCTTAGCACTCAATGTTATACATGGGCAATTCTTACTTTTTTTTTTTTTTGACTTGTTTACTTTTTTTTTTAATATATAATTATTATTAATTCTAACGGGGTGATACCAATAAATCAGGGTACATATGTACAATGAAAACATCTCCAGGTTATCTTATCATTCAATTGTGTTGCATACCCATCACCAAAAGTCAAATTGTCCTCTGTCACCTTCAATCTGGTTTTCCCTGTGTCCCTCCCCTCCTCCCTATCCCACTCTTCCCTCCCTCCCCCCATCCCGTAACCACCACTCTCTTGTTCATGTCTCATATTCTCACTTTTATGTGGGCAATTCTTATATTTTAATAGCATTCTTAACTTTCAGTATCACTCAATTTTAATACCGTAGTATTAGTCAGACTTATGGGAACAGCAAAACAGGAAGTATAGGTTGCTTTTCCTTGGAAACAGGCAAATTATTGAAATAGAAAGCTTCCAGCCTCGCTCTCAGTATCTTTTTTTCTCACTATGTCCTCCTGGTCCTCTCAGATTCAAGTCTTCTTCCTGCCCTAAGTGCCCTTGGTAGGACCTATCTGAGGTCCACCCTATTCTCCATGACATTCACTGTTCCCAGTTATCTTATCTCACTTCCTGGAGTCCAATCTCCAAGTTCCTCTCCACAGTCTTCCTTTAGGTATCATGAGGAAAGCAATCTGAGTTTCTTTGAATTCTTGTGTCAGTGAATAACAATTTATTTTGTCTTAATTCCTATTATGATATGAAGGAGTTAAACTGGATGCCTTTCTTTTTTAAAAAAACTTTTTTAAAAAAAACTTGATTTGAGAGAGGGAGAGAGAGAGATGGGAGAGAAGGGAGGGAGAAAGAGAAGCATCAGCCCGCTATTCCACCTAATTGTTCACTCATTGATTGCTTCTCATATGTGCCCTGAGAAAGGATCAAGCCCTCAACCTCAGTGTAAAGCCAGTAGCCATGGCCACCATCACAGCCACCTGCTCCATCCAGGTTGTAAAGCCAATAGTCGCGGCCACCATCACAGCAGCCTGACCCGTGCAGGTTCGCATTGAATTCGGACAGATGGCAATGAAACACAGGAGCCAAAAACTGGTGAGCCATCAGCTTTAATTCTAGCTTGCACCCGGCGGGCAAGCAAAAACACACACTGGGCTCCAAAACCCACACATTCAGTGCTCACAAAGCTACTGACTTATCCGAGTTTCCTTGAATCAAAGGTTTCTAGCTCACCAGACTTATTCACCTCTGTTTCCCATCTACTTCTCACTACACAAACTCTGCACAAATTGGCTTCTTCCTCAGCATTCCACCATCTTGGCTGCCTCCTCTTCTCCACATGGCCTTAATCTGCTCTCCTTTCTAATACTAACCTCAGGAACCGAGAGAGCAAGCTCCCGGCCTGCCACACTTTATACTGTAGAAATCCAAACCCTTAATCCAATCTACAAACAAGAAAGTCTCTGATACAAAGTCACCCATCTGAGGCACAATGGGATTCCTCATGAGAGTGCACCACCCTACATCATCCAATCAGTCAAGGGTGTGGAGAAAAGCTTAATCTTAGAACTAAGGCATAGGCTATAACGACCCAGCCTGCCCACAGCCTGTCCCCCAAAACACATTAATATCAACAGATTTGCATGTGGGCAGCGCCATCTTTAACAAAGTGAGCATAATATATTTTATCTGCCCAACATATGTGCAACAGGTAACAGATGCCAGTTTCTTCTTTAAGGCGAGTGTAAAGCCAGTAGTCGAGGCCGCCATCACAGCTGCCTGACCCGTGCAGGTTCGCATTGGATTCGAACAGTCGGTAATGAAACACAGGAACCACAAACTGGTGAGCCATCAGCTTTAATTCTAGCTTGCACCCGGCGGGCAAGCAATAAACACACACTGGGCTCCAAAACCCAAACATTCAGTGTTCACAAAACTACTGACTTATCCGAGTTTCCTAGAATCAAAGGTTTCTAGCTCACCAGACTTATTCACCTCTGTTCCCCATCTCCTCCTGCACAAACTCTTAACAAACTGGCTTCTTTCTCAGCACTCTGCCATCTTGGCTACTTCTCCTCCACATGGCCTTAATCTACTCTCCTCTCTAATACCAACCTCAGGAACTCAGGAACCAAGAGAGAGAGAGAGCAAGCTCCCGGACTGCCCCAGTTTATAGCATAGAAAATCCAAACCTTTAATCCAATTATACATACAAGAAAGTCTCTGATACAAAGCCACCCATCTGAGGCATAATGGGATTCCTCAGGAGAGTGCACCACCCTACATCATCTGTAAAGCCAGTAGTCGAGGCCGCCATCACAGCAGCCCGACCCACACAGGTTCGCATTAGATTCGAACAGTCGGTAATGAAACACAGGAGCCAAGAACGGGTGAGCCATCAGCTTTAATTCTAGCTTGCACCCGGCGGGCAAGCAAAAACACACACTGGGCTCCAAAACCCACACATTCAGTGCTCACAAAGCTACTGACTTATCCGAGTTTCCTAGAATCAAAGGTTTCTAGCTCACCAGATTTATTCACCTCTGTTCCCCATCTCCTCCTGCACAAACTCTTAACAAACTGGCTTCTTCTTCAGCACTCTGCCATCTTGACTGCTTCTCCTGCACATGGCCTTAATCTGCTCTCCTCTCTGATACTAATCTCAGGAACCCAGGAACCGAGAGAGAGAGCAAGCTCCCGGACTGCCCCAGTTTATAGCACAGAAAAATCCAAACCTTTAATCCAATTATACATAAAGAAAGTCTCTGATACAAAGCCACCCATCTGAGGCATAATGGGATTCCTCAGGAGAGTGCACCACCCTACATCATCCAATCAGTCAAGGGTGTGGGGAAGAGTTTACTCTTAAACTAAGCCTTAGGCTATAATGACCTGGCCTGCCTACATTACAGCTTTTCCCCCACAGCCATCTCAAGCATAAGGGCAAATAATATCACCTGGATGATGGGCTTCCATGTGGGCAGCGCCATCTTTAACAAAGTGAGCATATTATATTTTATCTGCCCAACAATCCACCCCTATGCTCACTTTACTACCCACAATTTACACCACCGGTATCCCTGTACAAGGAAATGAGTACATTACACAAATTACAGCAATAGCACAAATCATACAGTTTCAATAATTACAAAGGTATACACATTTCACCAGTCTCTGAGCACTTTGCCAAAAGCGCAAAATGTCCTCGGCCTTTTCTCTAGCCATGGGAAAAGCTTCCTGGGGCAGGAGGGCCTCCAGCAAAGCCACCCCCACCCCCATCAGGGTATTTCACATTGTCCAAAATCCGTAAGTCCATTCAACAAAGGAGCCAGTGCTCACTCCAGTCGTAGTCCAGGAAATCAGTCCACACACATGGGGTGTTAGCCTCCCCCCTCATTCCTGCCATCATGGCAGGTTTCACACTGTCCTAAAGAAAAGCATGTGGCAATGGCAGTCAGCATTTCCATCTCTGCTCTAGGGAGCATAATGGCATCCACCCCTATGTCCCAAAATCACAGACCTACCAGGAGCTTGGCAGGCACTCCCTGCCATTTCAGCTGGGCTCTCATCTTCTGGAGACTGCGGATTGCAACTCCAGCTGGATTCTCCTCATCCTCTAAAGAGGAACTGAAAACACCAGCTCCTGCTGCTGGGCTTGATCTTTGAGCCACCGCTGCCTTCTGCTCAGCAGGCCTTGCAGCTCCAACCGCGGCCTCAGCCCCGGTCCTGGCCTCAGCTCAGGCCCCGGCCTCAGGCCCGGCCTCATGCCGCTGCTGGCTCTCCACAACATCCAGGGCAATCTCCAACTCATGAACCTGTGATTCCTTCTCCAGCGTCTGCTCCATTTCCAGGTGAATCTCATGAACCTGGTCAGCCTCCTCCGGTGCTTCCTCCAGCTCCAGGGTCGGCATCTCTTTCTCCCACGTTTCCTCCAGCTCCTTCCACTGCTCGGTTTGCAGGTCCCGGGCAGCCTCTTTCATAGAGCTCTCGGTTTCCTCACGCATGGCTGTAAAAGTCAGCCAGCCTAAAAAGAAATGAATAGAAATTTTTCCAAAGAGGACATACAGATGGCCAATAGGCATATGAAAAAATGCTCAACATCACTAATCATTAGAGAAATGCAAATTAAAACCACAATGAGATATCACCTCACACCAGTCAGAATGGCACTTATCAGCAAAACAACACAGAATAAGTGCTGGCGAGGATGCGGAGAAAAGGGAACCCTCCTGCACTGCTGGTGGGAATGCAGACTGGTGCAGCCACTGTGGAAAACAGTTTGGAGATTCCTCAGAAAATTAAAAATCGAACTGCCTTTTGACCCAGCTATCCCACTTTTAGGAATATACCCTAAGAACACCATAGCACTGTTCGAAAAGAAGAAATGCGCCCCCATGTTCGTGGCAGCATTGTTCACAATAGGGAAGATCTGGAAACAGCCCAAGTGTCCGTCAGAAGACGAGTGGATTAAAAAGCTTTGGTACATATATACTATGGAATACTACTCAGCCATAAGAAATGATGACATCGGATCATTTATAACAAAATGGATGTACCTTGATAACATTATACGGAGTGAAATAAGTAAATCAGAAAAAAAGAAAAACTGAGAACAGCACGATTACATATATAGGTGGGACATGAAAGTGAGGGTATGGACATGGACAAGAGAGTGGTGGTTATGGGATGGGGGGAGGGAGGGAAGAGTGGGATAGGGAGGAGGGGAGGGACGCAGGGAAAACCAGATTGAAGGTGACAAAGGACAATTTGACTTTTGGTGATGGGTATGCAACACAATTGAATGATAAGATAACCTGGAGATGTTTTCATTGTACATATGTACCCTGATTTATTGATGTCACCCCATTAGAATTAATAATAATAAAATATATATATAAAAAAAAAAAATAAGTCAGCCAGCCTACAGTTCCCCAAAAAACAGCTATGGGAAACCATAACAGCAGCAGTCCTCTACTCCACCACTCAAAGGTGGTGGTGGTTCCATGCCGATCTGTATCGAATCCTGCCACAGACTACGTCAAATGTAAAGCCAGTAGTCAAGGCCACCATCACAGCAGCCCGACCCACACAGGTTTGCATTAGATTCGAACAGTCGGTAATGAAACACAGGAGCCAAGAACTGGTGAGCCATCAGCTTTAATTCTAGCTTGCACCCGGCGGGCAAGCAAAAATACACACTGGGCTCCAAAACCCACACATTCAGTGCTCACAAAGCTACTGACTTATCCGAGTTTCCTAGAATCAAAGGTTTCTAGCTCAGCAGACTTATTCACCTCTGTTCCCCATCTCCTCCTGCACAAACTCTTAACAAACTGGCTTCTTCTTCAGCACTCTGCCATCTTGACTGCTTCTCCTGCACATGGCCTTAATCTGCTCTCCTCTCTGATACTAATCTCAGGAACCCAGGAACCGAGAGAGAGAGCAAGCTCCCGGACTGCCCCAGTTTATAGCACAGAAAAATCCAAACCTTTAATCCAATTATACATACAAGAAAGTCTCTGATACAAAGCCACCCATCTGAGGCATAATGGGATTCCTCCCTACATCACCACCCTACATCATCCAATCAGTCAAGGGTGTGGAGAAGAGCTTACTCTTAAACTAAGCCTTAGGCTATAATGACCCGGCCTGCCTACATCCTGTTCCAGAACACACATTAATATCAACAAAATTCCATGTGGGCAGCGCCATCTTTAACAAAGTGAGCATAATATATTTTATCTGCCCAACACAGGCGTAATTATATTATTGTGGGGAGTGGGGAGACAGGCTGTAAGCAGGCAGGGTTGTTATAGCCGAAGGCTTAGTTTTAAGACTAAGCTTTCTCTACACTCTTGACTGATTGCATGATGTAGGGTGGTACAATCTCATGAGGAATCCCATTATGCCTCAGATAAGTGGCTTTGTATCAGAGACTTTCTTATTTTGTAGATTGGCTTAAAGATTTGAATTTCTACACTATAAAGTGGTACAGACTAGGAGCTTGCTCTCTCTGGGTTCCTGAGATTAGCTTTAGAGAGGAAATCAGAGAAAGGCTATGTGGAGGAGGCCAGGAGAAGCAGGCAAGATGGTGGAGTACTGAGGAAGAAGCCAGTTTGTGCAGAGAGAAGGAGATGGGGAACAGAGGTAAATAAGTCTGGTGTAAAGCCAATAGACATGGCCATTATCACAGCCGCCTGACCCGTGCAGGTTCCCATTTGATTCGAACAGTCGGTAATGAAACAGTGGAGCCAAGAACTGGTGAGCCATCAGCTTTAATTCTAGCTTGCACCCGGCGGGCAAGCAAAAACACACACTGGGCTCCAAAACCCACACATTCAGTGCTCACAAAGCTACTGACTTATCCGAGTTTCCTAGAATCAAAGATTTCTAGCTCACCAGACTTATCCACCACTGTTTCCCATCTCCTTCTCTCTACCCAAACTCTGCACAAACTGGCTTCTCCCTCAGCACTCCACCATCTTGGCTGACTCCTCTCCTCCACGTGGCCTTATTCTGCTCCCCTTTCTAATACTTCAGGAACCGAGAGAGAGATCAAGCTACTGGTCTCTCCCACTTTATACCGTAGAATCAAATCCTTTAATCCAATTACACAAACAAGGAAGTCTCTGATACAAAGCCACCCATCTGAGGCATAATGGGATTCCTCAGGAGAGTGCACCACCCTACATCATCCAATCAGTCAAGGGTGTGGAGAAGAGCTTACTCCCAAAACTAAGCCTTAGGGTATAACAACCGGGCCTGCTTACATTACAGCTTTTCCCCCACAGCCATCCCAAGCATAAGGGCAAATAATATCACCTGGGTGACAGGCTTCCATGTGAGTAGCTCCATCTTTAACAAAGTGAGAATAATATATTTTACGTGCCCAACATCTGGTGAGCTAGAAAGCTTTGATTCTAGGAAACTCGGATAAGTCAGTAGGTTTGTGAGCACTGAATGAATGGGTTTTGGAGCCCGTGTGTGTTTTTACTTGCCTGCTGGGTGCAAGCTAGGATTAAAATTGATAGCTCACCAGTTCTTGGCTCTGTTGTTTTGGTACGACTATCTGAATCTAATGCAAACCTGCATGAGCCAGGTTGCTGTGATGGTGGCCACGACTCCTGGCTTTACAAAAACCCTTAGGCTTCCCTGACCAGGTGGTGGCACAGTAGATAAAGTGTTGGCCTGGAATGCTGAGGGCCCAGGTTAGAAACTCTGAGGTCACTGGCTTGAGCATGGGCTCACCAGCTGGAGCGCAGGGTTGCTGGCTTGAAAGTGGGATCATAGACATAATCTCATGGTCCCTGGCATGAGCCCAAGGTCGCTGGCTTGAGCAAGAGGTCACTGGCTCAGTAGGAGCCTGCTGGTCAAGGCATATATGAGAAAGCAATCAATGAACAACTGAAGTGCCACAACTAGAAGTTGATGCTTCTCACCTTTCTCCCTTCCTGTCTGTTTGTTTGGCAGATAAAATATAATATGCTCACTTTGTTAAAGATGGTGCTGCCCTCATGGAAGCCAGTCACCCAGGTGATATTATTTGCCCTTATGCTTGTGATGGCTGTGGGGGAAAAGTTGTAATGTGGGCAGGCCGGGTTGTTATAGCCTAAGGCTTAGTTTAAGAGTAAGCTCTTCTCCACACCCTTGACTTATTGGATGATGTAGGGTGGTGCACTCTCCTGAGGAATTCCAATATGCCTCAGATGGGTGGCTTTGTATCAGAGACTTTCTTGAATGTATAATTGGATTAAAGGTTTGGATTTTCTAGGCTATAAACTGGGGCAGTCTGGGAGCTTGATCTCTCTCTCTCTCGGTTCCTGGGTTCCTGAGATTAGCATTAGAGAAGAGAGCAGAGTAAGGCCACGTGAAGGCCAGGAGAAGCAGCCGAGATGGCAGAGTGCTGAGGAAGAAGCCAGTTTGTTATGAGTTTGTGCAGGAGGAGATGGGGAACAGAGGTGAATAAGTCTGCTGAGCTAGAAACCTTTGATTCTAGGAAACTCGGTGTAAAGCCAGTAGCCGCGGCCACCATCACAGCAGCCCGACCCACACAGGTTCGCATTGGATTCGAACAGTCGGTAATGAAACACAGGAGCCACGAACTGGTGAGCCATCAGCTTTAATTCTAGCTTGCTCCCGGCAGGCAAGCAAAAACACACACTGGGCTCCAAAACCCACACATTCAGTGCTCACAAAGCTACTGACTTATCCGAGTTTCCTAGAATCAAAGGTTTCTAGCTCACCAGACTTATTCACCTCTGTTTCCCATCTCCTCCTGCACAAACTCTTAGCAAACTGGCTTCTTCCTCAGCACGCTGCCATCTCGGCTACTTCTCCTCCACATGGCCTTAATCTGCTTTCCTCTCTAATACCAACCTCAGGAACTCAGGAACCAAGAGAGAGAGAGATCAAGCTCCCGGACTGCCCCAGTTTATAGCATAGATAATCCAAACCCTTAATCCAATTATACATACAAGAAAGTCTCTGATACAAAGCCACCCATCTGAGGCATAATGGGATTCCTCCTTATATCACCACCCTACATTATCCAATCAGTCAAGGGTGTGGGGAAAAGCTTACTCTTAAACTAAGCCTCAGGCTATAATGACCTGGCCTGCCCACAGCCTGTTCCAGAACACACATTAATATCAATGAACTTCCATGTGGGCAGCGCCATCTTTAACAAAGTGAGCATAATATATTTTATCTGCCCAACAATCCACCCTTATGCTCACTTTACTACCCACAATCTACACCACTGGCATCCCTGTACAATGAAATTAAGTACATTACACAAATTACAGCAATAGCACAAATCATACAGTTTCAACAATTACAAAGGTACACACATTTCACCAGTCTCTGAGCACTTTGCCAAAAGCACAAAATGTCCTCAGCCTTCTTTCTAGCCATGAGAAAAGCTTCCTGGGGCAGGGGGAGGGCCTCCAGCAAAGCCACCCCCCACCCCCATCAGGGTATTTCACATTGTCCAAAAACCATAAGTCCATTCAACAAATGAGCCAGTGCTCACTCGGGTCGTACTCCAGGAAATCAGTCCACACACATGGGGTGTTAGCCTCCCCCCTCATCTCTGCCATCCTGTCCCAAAAAGGAGCACGTGGCCATGGCACTCAGAATTTCCATCTCTGCTCTGGGGAGCATGATGGCATCCACCTCTATGTTCCAAAATCGCAGACCTACCAGAGTTGTAGTAGAAGCTCCTTGCTGCTGGGCTCTCACCTTCTGATGGCTGCAGATTTCAACTCCAAACCAATTTTCCTCATCCTCCAAAGAGGAACTGAAAACACCAGCTCCTGCTGCTGGGCTTGAGCTCTGGGCTGCCATCGCCTTCTGCTCAGCAGGCCTTGCAGCTCCAACCCCAGCCTCAGCCCTGGCCTCAGTTCTGGCCCCAGCTTCAGGCCTGGCCTCATGCCGCTGCTGGCTCTCCACAACATCCAGAACAATCTCCAACTCACGAACTTGTGATTCCTTCTCCAGCGTCTGCTCCATTTCCAGGTGAATCTTGCAAACATGGTCAGCCTCCTCCTCCAGCACTTCCTTCAGCTCCAGGGTCAGCATCTGTTTCTCCCACATTTCCTCCAGCTCCTTCCGCTGCTCGGCCTGCAGGTCCTGGGCAGCCTCTTCCATAGAGCTCTCGGTTTCCTCACGCATGACTGTAAAAGTCAGCCAGCCTACAGTCCCCCAAAAAACAGCTATGGGAAACCAAAACAGCAACCAGTCCTCTACTCCACCACTCAAAGGTGGTGGTGGCTCCACGCCGAACTGTATCGAATCCTGCCAAAGACTACGCCAAATGTAAAGCCAGTAGCCGCGGCCACCATCACAGCAGCCCGACCCACACAGGTTCGCATTGGATTCGAACAGTCGGTAATGAAACACAGGAGCCACGAACTGGTGAGCCATCAGCTTTAATTCTAGCTTGCTCCCGGCAGGCAAGCAAAAACACACACTGGGCTCCAAAACCCACACATTCAGTGCTCACAAAGCTACTGACTTATCCGAGTTTCCTAGAATCAAAGGTTTCTAGCTCACCAGACTTATTCACCTCTGTTTCCCATCTCCTCCTGCACAAACTCTTAGCAAACTGGCTTCTTCCTCAGCACGCTGCCATCTCGGCTACTTCTCCTCCACATGGCCTTAATCTGCTTTCCTCTCTAATACCAACCTCAGGAACTCAGGAACCAAGAGAGAGAGAGATCAAGCTCCCGGACTGCCCCAGTTTATAGCATAGATAATCCAAACCCTTAATCCAATTATACATACAAGAAAGTCTCTGATACAAAGCCACCCATCTGAGGCATAATGGGATTCCTCCTTATATCACCACCCTACATTATCCAATCAGTCAAGGGTGTGGGGAAAAGCTTACTCTTAAACTAAGCCTCAGGCTATAATGACCTGGCCTGCCCACAGCCTGTTCCAGAACACACATTAATATCAATGAACTTCCATGTGGGCAGCGCCATCTTTAACAAAGTGAGCATAATATATTTTATCTGCCCAACACTCGGATAAGTCAGTAGCTTTGTGAGCACTGAATGTGTGGGTTTTGGAGCCCAGTGTGTATTTTTGCTTGCCCGCCGGGTGCAAGCTAGAATTAAAGCTGATGGCTCACCAGTTCTTGGCTCCTGTGTTTCATTACCGACTGTTCGAATCTAATGCGAACCTGCGTGGGTCAGGCGGCTGTGATGGTGGCCTTGACTACTGGCTTTACACTGTTTATCTCTCTTTTGGGCAGATAAAATATATTATGCTCACTTTGTTAAAGATGGCTCTGCCCACATGGAAGTCCATCGCCCAGTGTTGGTCAAATAAGTTTGTAAATATGATATATATGTTTGCTTGCTTATAGTTTGTATTGGGTGTTGGGGACAGGCTGTAAGCATGCAGGGTCATTATAGCCTAAGGCTTGGTTTTAAGACTAAGCTTTTCCCCACACCATTGACTGATTGCATGATGTTTAGGGTGGTGAACTCTCATGAGAAATCCCATTTGTGCCTCAGATAAGTGACTTTGTATCAAAGACTTCCTTGTTTGTAGATTGGATTAAAGGTTTAGATTTCTACACTATAAAGTGGGGCAGACCGGGAGCTTGTGCTCTCAGTTCCTGAGATTAGCATTAGAGAGAAGAGTGATTACATTATAGGAGGAGCCCATGCTATAGGAGAGCAGATTAAGGCCATGTGGAGGAGAGGAGAAGCAGCCAAGATGGTGGAGTACTGAGAGAGAAGCCCGTTTGGGCAGAGTTTGTGCAGAGAGAGGGAGATGGGGAACAGAGGTGAATAAGTCTGGTGAGCTAGAAAGCTTTGATTCTAGGAAACTCGGATAAGTCAGTAGCTTTGTGAGCACTGAATGAGTGGGTTTTGGAGCCCAGTGTGTGTTTTTATTTGCCCGCCGGGTGCAAGCTAGGATTAAAGGCAATGGCCCACCCGTTCTTTTCTCCATTGTTTCCTTACCGTCTGTGCAAACCTGCATGAGTCAGGTGGCTGTGATGGTGGCAATGGCTACTGGTTTTCCACTCTCTTACAAAAAGCAAACCAAAAAACCTTACGCTGAATGGATCTACTTTTATTTCATTATAGCAATGGTTCCATCTGATTATCGATCTGTGAACTTAACAGGTTTTCTCTTCTCAAATGTAAACTGATTTCTTTCTTGATTAAAAAACAAGTCTGTGATTCTCAGAGTTTATTCAGAGCTAGATTTGAGGCACAGAGAAACAACTGGAAGGGGAGCCAAAGAGACTAGTTTACACTTGTAAACTAATGTCGCTGAACCTCACAAACACCATAGGAAGGTGTGGCTGTTATGCAATTTGTTGTGCTCCAAATTCCTAACAGGGTTTTACAACTCCTGTTTCATAAGCTTTTCATTTTTTCCATTTTTTTTTATAATGCATACTAGTCTAATTTATTAAAATAGCACTGGCTCAAATGTGCAGTACATTATCACAGCATTTTGAAGTAATTTATTTTAATAAAAACTATCACTTTTACTTGATGTGTTAAAACACTATCACTTTTACTGTGATTATTAATGGAATGCCTGATTTTTCACTGACTGCATGGTCACCTGTTGGGCAGATAAAATATAATATGCTCACTTTGTTAAAGATGGTGCTGCCCACGTGGAAGCCCATCACCCAGGTGATATTATTTGCCCCTATGCTTGGGATGGGTGTGGGGGAAAGGCTGTAATGTAAGCAGGCCCAGTCGTTATAACCTGAGGCTTAGTTTTAAGAGTAAGCTTTCCCCCACACCCTTGACTGATTGGATGATGTAGGGTGGTGCACTCCTGAGGAATCCCATTATGCCTCAGATGGGTGACTTTGTATTAGAGACTTCTTGTTTGTACAATTGGATTAAGGGTTTTGGTTCTGCACTATAAAGTGAGGCAGGCCAGGAGCTTGCACTCACTTGGTTCCTGCTATCATCATTGCAGGGGCCTCCCTGATCCTTTGCCTTCCATGGGAAAAGCTGGTTTTCTGCTTTTTGCTTGTCTTCTCTTGTGGCTTGCCTGTCTTGGTGGGACACCAATAAACAGAATGGCCTACCACCCTCCGACTCTGCCATTTCTTCACCATCAGCCTGAATCCAATGGGAACCTGCATGTGAATGGCCACGATGGCGGCTCCTGGCCTTACATCACCCAAAGTCGAGACTAGACTACATTTCTTAGCTGCCCATGTAACTAGGTGTGGACACTAAATAAGCTCTATTCAATGAGATGAAAGTGGAAGTGATGAGCACAACTCTCAGGAAGCATTACTAAAATGAGTGACTATCATTGTTAAATAGTTACTCCCCTAAAGGCATGTCAACCTGGAAACTGTAAATGCAACTTTATTTGGAAGAAGGGTCTTTGTGGATGTGATTTTGAGAAGTATCCTGGGAGAAGATCATTGTTGATTTAGGGTGGGATCAAAATCCAATGACCAGCATCCTTATAAGAGAAAGGCGAAGGACCTTTTGAGAACCAGAGACACATGGTAGAGACTATAATCAGAAGACAGAGCAGAGACTGGAGTTATTCAGCTCCAATCCAAGACCTCTTTGGAGCCATCGGAAGCTAGAAGAGGCAAGGAAGAATTCCTCAGTATCTTTGACAGGGGCTTGGTCATATCCAAACCTTGATTTCAGATTTGTGGCCTCCAAAACTGAGAGAGAATACATTTCTGTTGTTTTAAGACACTGATTTTGTGGCAATTTGTGAAAGCAGTGTTAGGAAACTAACACAGAGGGTATGCCTGACTTCTTTCCCTTCTTCTTTCCTGCTGACTGGTCATGACGGCTGAACCCTAAAAAGCAACATGAAGACAAGAGCAAGCCTTGGAAATGAAAGCCAAGCATGACAGGGTAACCCTGCCACCATGAGTCACCATTGGCACTGACTACCTCTAGAGCTCTAAAAATGGAAGAGAAGTATCTTCTTTAAGCCATAACTATTTTGAGCTTCCCTGTACTCACCTCTAAACTTAATGCTACCTAATATCATCTGTGTACTTATTTTGTGTGGTTAGCCTGTCATTTTCCTGAGAGCCAACCTGATATGGGATTCACCTCTGTAGTCGTTTTAGGTGTTGATATTAGTACCTTACATATTTTAGCCAGTCAACCAATATTTGTTAAATAAATGGGTGGATTTAATATTAAATCTTCCCATCAGTTTACACAAGATTAAATTTCTGAATTTAATCAAAACCTAAGAGAGTCTAAGTTGTAATGACAAAGTCTGCTTTATAATGACAGGCAAATAAAAGAAAGTCAAAGAAAATTAGTAGGTTTGTAGTCAGTTTTGAATGTAAGAGATAGCGGTACAATTTAATTTATTGTTTCCATAATTTTTTAATTTGCACTCCCCTCTTCTTCCTGTTATTTCCCAAATGAAGGCCTTTTCCTCACAATAGTGTGTCTGTGTGTTTCTAAGGATGTGCTTTAAACCTGCATGAGAAACATGATAAAAAGTTCTAGAAGCCTAAATAATGACCCATAGAAAGAGAAATAGAAAATAAAATTCAACAGCCTTCTCTCCAAATCACAATCTAATAATGGAGCTATGGAAATCAAATTATAAATTATAGTGTGCAGTATCTTTAGAAGATATGTCTTAACTCATCCAAAGACAACATCTTCCATTGGTGAGTGGAAATGTATATTTTAGGAACCTTCTTCAAATCCAAGTAGCTGCCAGTGACACATTGACACAACCTGTCACACTGGCCTCAGAGTGAAAGAAACACCAAGGACAGGGATCCACATTTCTTCTTCTTTTAGTTTATGATTGACAGTCCCAATGTTTCCAATAATTAGGTAGGGTCAGATTTGTAAATTTCAAATGTATGCCCATGTAGGTTGTTGGAGTGGAGCAATGACAATAAACTTGCCAATTATGACATTTAAATTTGGTTAAATTAACACAAGTCTAATACACATATTTAGAGTATTCTCTTTCCATTTCACTTCCTTATATTTAAGTATCACTTTGATTCTCAGTGTTCTGTGGTCAACTGTGTATAAAATAAAATTGACTTCTGATAAATTCAAGCTCAATATTCAATGTTATTCAAAGTTATGGGATCAATAAAAATGCAGATGACTAATATTCTCATACCTTACTCTTATGCATGTATTCATTCATTTGATATTAATATATATGTCACTCTTGTCCATTCTAGGATTACAAAGTTAACCCAAATATGGATCTGTCTTTCAAAAAGTTTATCCTCTCATGGGTGAATAGAACAGAGGTTAATAGTTGTCCCCTATATTATCTTCTAATAACATAACCCATATATGTATATTTTTTAATTAGGCACGTGGTCATGTGGAATAAATGTTGCCTTTTCAGCTGAACTTGTTTCTAGATGTGGACATGTAATTCAAGCCTGGTTAATGGAATATAAATGCAAGTGGTGTATACAACCTTCAGAAAGGTGTTCAAAGGGCAAATACAGTGCTCTCCTCTGCCCTTCTTCATCCAGCTGGTTCAGTCACCCCAGCTTGAGCAGCCATGTTGGACCATGAGGTGGGAGCCACATGCCAAGGGAGACAGAGCAGCAGCATGGAAGAACCGGGGCTGGAAGTCCCCTAGCTCTTCAGTACCTCCTCCTGGACTTTATTTGTGTGAACGATAAAACAAGATGATTGGTTTAAACACTTATTATTTTGAGTAATTTGGTAATTTTAAGTTACATTAAACTGAGCTTAATCCTAGTTCATACTGGAACATAAGATGCTTATAGGACATGGAAACGACAATACGGAGAGAAAAATGAGATGTTCAAGTTACTTAGAAAGGGAAGGAATTCGTTGGAGGACTGAAAAAGGCTAAATAGAGACAGTGGCACTTGCAACACGTAGAATTCGGTACATGGAAATGAGGTGGGGAAACGGCATTCCAGTGTGGGGTGTGAAAGAATGTTGGTGGGAAATAGACCTCGAAGAGAAGCCTGGAACCAGGGAGTGTGTGGGCTTGAACACGCCTGTAAAGAGTTTGGGCTTTAGTTCACAGGCAGTGGGGCGTCATCAAAGGTTTGCATCCATGATCAGTACTTTTCTTTGGGACGATTATTCACAGGTCATATAATTACAGAACGTATTCAGCTCTTAATAATGAGAATACCTGGTGATGCTAGTGTAGTTCTTTCCAACCTTTCCCACATAAGGATACTAACAGAAGTAATAATATTTGTATAGCACACTATGTTAAATGGATGAGGCTGCTGATTGCTGAGGGCTCCATGCACAGATGCTTTACCCCACCTGGCAGCCCTGACACCTTCAAAGACCAATAAATCAGCACACCTAATATCTATTTTCTCTATGGCATTTCAATTTTTAAAAAAATCTGCCATAGGGATGTTTTATTTAGACATGCTTATGTGAACAATTTAGCAATGGCACTTGAGTAAAATGAAATGTTATTCTCTTATTAAGGTTGGTACCTTTGTTTTCTACATGAAGCCTGAAGAACATTCAATAAATGAGAGGCAGCTTGGTGATTACATTGCAGTGCATGTCTCTTTCTCCATGCACACATACTAGAAATAAGTAAATACATTCACACACATCTGCAGTATATATTAAGGAGAAATGCAGAAACCATTCAGTTTTGCCAAATATACTGTTATATTCATTTTGATAGGCAATTAGACACATATTAGAAATTGTTCATTTTCCCACGTCAGTGACTGATATCCTTACCCCTTATGCCCATGCCATATGGCTTTTTCCTGTGTTTTTTTACATGTAAGAGAGGAGGTGGCAGAAAGGGCTAAGCCCAAGAGAGCCAATGGCATGCAATGTCACAAGTAAAACCTCTTCAAGTTTGTCACACTGACCAGTCTCTTTGCAATTCGAGTTGATACCCTTCAATAATAATTTAAAAAATAGGAACAGTACGAATAACTAATATGTGCAGAGTGCATGGTGCCAATTATTGTATACAAACATGATCTTATTTCATGCTCACAACACAGAGAAGTAGGTGCTATTATTATCCCCATTTAAAAAGAAATCTAATTTTAGGATAAACTTTAAATTGTTATTTGTTTTTTTCTTGTTAGGACTAAAAAGTGAAAGAAATATCAATTGTAGCAATTTATTTGGGTGGGAAGTGACTCAATTTATTCTACATATCACATTGTTGGGGCCCCTACAAATAGAAAACAAAACAGAACTCATATAGATGTGGTTTTTGGGTGAGTGGGTTGGAGGAAGCAGTTTTTAATCAGGTAGCCTGAGTATTTTGGTCCTTGACGGCCCAACTGAACTTTAGCTTTGGGTATTTCCATCAAGGAGATACAAAGAAACACAGATATGAGTCACTTTCCTTTTTTGCAGGGCATTTTTTCTCTCGGTAAATCAATACCTTTTTTTTTTTTCATGACAGAGACAGAGAGAGACAGAGAGAGGGACAGGTAGGAACAGACAGGCAGGAAGGGAGAGAGATGAGAAGCATCAATTCTTCGTTGCAGCACCTTAGTTGTTCATTGATTGTTTTCTCATATGTGCGTTGGCTGGGGGCTGCAGCAGAGCAAGTGACCCCTTGCTCAAGCCAGCGATCATGGGGTCATGTCTGTGATTCCATGCTCAAGCCAGTGACCTTGCGTTCAAGCTAGTGAGCCTGCGCTCAAGCCTGAGATCTCTGAGTTTCGAACCTGGGTCCTCTGTGTCCCAGTCTGACACTCTCCATTGTGCCATTGCCTGGTCAGATGGTAAATCAATACCTTTAAACACTTTCAGGAAATTTGGAGTCTTGAACATCCTTGAAATCTGAAAATTATTCATGAAAAAAATATTCATACTAAACTCTGTTCTGCATGATAGAAACATACCCTTGTCATAGAACTGCAGCATGATTTGAGGATTATATTGCCCCCCCCCCAATTTGGTTAAAACGTTCATTTTTATTTCTTTATTTTTTTGCTTCATCTGATCAGCTTAATGAAACAAGAATGACAAGATATATGGAAAACCTGCATCTCAAGCTGTAATTTTATTCCTAAAATCAAACCTATTTTTAACAACTATTGAGAGCCAGGGACTAATTTTTACATAAAATTATGCATTCATGGAAAAACTGTGAATGAATGTACTGCGCATTAAATGAACATAAGTAAGTGATGGAGTAAACTGCCACCTAGAGTTGAAATTTTAATTTAGCTCAAAATATAATATAAAAAAGATTTTATCAGTCTCAGATCTTTTAATATCTCAATATTTACATGTATGCAGAAGTCCTATACTTCTGAAAGTTAATGTCTCTATATAGTTGAGAGGTATGCCCAAGAAAAGGGGTGATATTTTTATAAGAAAAATATAAGTCTACTAGAAGTAAAATAAGTTGATATTCATTGGCTATAATTATTTAAAAAATAAGTTTTGGGGGAAATCTATTTAATATATTAATATATGTTAGTGCTCCAAAAAGAAGAAGTCAAATTATTTAAATGGTCTTATGTTGTTAATTCCCAGAACAAAAATATATTCACCCCTGCTCTTCCATTCATAACCTACTAAATTTTCTGCTTCACTTGCAACCCTAGTGGGAGCTGAAGGCTTCTACTGTTTACCAGGATCAAGGTAAAAAATCTGAGTGAACTATTCAGATTTAAATATGACAGTGATTTGTTCCGAGGTCTGGAGAGCAGATATTTTCACTTCCTTAACTAGGTTGCTCTAAAAGCATACCCTTGTCAGAAACCCTGAAATTAATAGAGTAGCCATAATAGAACCTATCCGGCTTCATAAATTGTGAACAGCCCATTCTCATCCTAAATTTCCACCTGCCTGCAAGTGTGAAAAAGATTTCTACATCCTAACCACTCATGGGTAGCACGATCGAGCCGTACTCTGTGTATGTCTTACTGTGAGTAGAGGTTTTCTGGGTGAAGCAGAGAGTGTCTGTGAGATGAGGGTTTGGATATAAGGTATATGACTCTTCGCCAGTGCAAGTCTATGATTGTAGGCCTAGCACCTGACTACCCTCATTTTTCAACCCTTGCCATGTAACTGATTTCTCTTGAAGCCTCTTGGTGCATGGAAAAATAGGATGTTGACCTTTTCCTGCCTCATATAATGTCCTACTTCTTTCTCCTGTGGCAGCACTTCCTCATTCTTATCTTCCCTGCCCACTTTCCCGGCACGCATTTATTATCGTCATGTTTATCCATAAAATTTTCTTTCAACTCTCCCTTCCCCCTCATTTCCACTACTTTCTGTGTGCCGGCTATGGCCCCGTCCCCTGATAGCAAATTTGTGTTTGATCTTGTTTACTTCCCATGGCTTCCCTCCATCTCCTCTAGGCTTTTGGCAGGGGTCTTTGCCTCTCTGTTTTCCCTAGGAAACTCTTGTCTTCCCTGCTTCTCCAATCAGCTAGAGAGGAGGCAAGATAGGTTTCCTCCCCCACTCCCTAGCAATTTATATATTGTTACATTGAAATTCTTTTCTTGGCCCTGGCCGGTTGGCTCAGTGGTAGAGCATTGGCCCGGTGTGTGGAAGTCCAGGGTTTGATTCCCAGTCAGGTCACAAAGGACAAGCCCCCATCTGCTTCTCCACCCTTCCCCCTCTTCTTTCTCTCTACTCTCTTCCCCTCCTGCAGTCAAGGCTCTATTGGAGCAAAGTTGGCCTGGGTGCTGAGGATGGCTCCACAGTCTTTGCCTCCGGTGCTAGAATGGCTCCAGTTGAAATGGGTCAAAGCCCCAGATGGGCAGAGCATCGCCCCCTAGTGAGCATGCCAGGTGGATCTCAGTCGGGCACATGCAGGAATCTGTCTCTCTGCCTCCCTGCTTCTCACTTCAGAAAAATACAAAAAAAAAATTCTTTCCTCATTACTTGAATTTCCATCATTTCCATCTTATTCCTTCAGTTCAACTTGCCTACAAGTCCTTATATACCTTCTCTTCTCTCTTTTTTCTCTTCTTTCCACTAAATCATTATTATCTACTTTAGAAGATTTCAGTGCTCAATGTTCACTGCCCTCCTGTCCAACCATAACATTTCATTGTCTCCATGTCCAGCCATAAATTAGTATTTTGTCATCTATGTTAAAATATCTTACAACATGAATTGAACACTCCCTGTGTCAAAGCCATCATTCTATGTGCTCTGCAGTATTTATTACTTCATGTTTTTTAAAATCTCCATAAACCAGGTATTGTCCCAATTTTGTAGATAAAAAACAAAACAAAACTTACACACAATAAGTCTAAGTAACTTGCCCAAGGGAACACAAGCAACAAGCAGTAAAGCTAGGGTTTGAACCCCAAAAATGTTAGGCAGCAGAGTCCACAGACTTAGTCACTAGCCTTTACTGATATCAACACTTACTACATCCTCCTATTTCTAGTATGCACTAGTGATGAATCTCAAAAGATCTCAGAAAACCTAGATTTAGGTTGCTTTGAGAGGGGCTGAGAAAGTCAGTTCACTTCAGACTTGTATTATTTTCAGATAATAAAAGCATCGTGGTGGTCTTAAATGACACACTAAATCAGATGTACTTAATTTATATCTTCAGAGCTTTTCACCCCAAACCAGCAGAATATACATTCTTTTCAAATGCTCATAGAACGTATTCTAAGATAGACCACATCTTAAAACAAAAAAAGTCACAATAAGTTTAAGAAGATTGAAATAATATCAAGCATTTTCTCTGATAATGGTATGAAACTAGAAATCAATCATAAGAAAAGATATGATAAATACACAAAGACATGAAGGCTAAATTACATGTTACTGGAAAATTGGTGGGTTAACAATGAGATCAAAGAAGAAACCAAAAGATGCCTTGAAATGAATGAAAATGAAAACACAACTCAAAATCTATGGAACATAGCTAAAGCAGTCCTAGAATTCATAACATTACTGGCATACCTCAAGAGACAAGGAAAATCTCAAATAAACAATCTAACCCTGCACCTAAACAAACTAGATAAAGAACAACAAACAAAGCCCCAAGTAAGTAGGGGGAAGGAAATAATAGAGATCAAAGTGGAAATAAATGACAAAGAAACATATATATATGATCTTTTGTACACACACAGTACAAAAGATCAATAAAAACAAGAGCTGATTCTTTGAAAAGATAAACAAGATTGACGAACCTTTTACTGGACCCATTAAGAAAGAAGAAAAGATAGAGGACAAAATAAGTAAAATGAGAAATGAAAGAGGAAAAATAACAACTGAAACCAAAGGAATACAAAGGATTGTATGAAAATATCATGAACACTGTATGCCAACAAATTGGACAATCTGTAATAAATGGATAAATTTCTAGAAACATACAATCTTCCAAAACAAATCAGGAAGAATCAGAAAATCTAGATACACCAAGTCTCTACATCATTAATCATTGACTGATGGCTGTTGTGAATTAATAACCCAGAACCAGACTGTCATCAGATTGACTTCTTCCAGCATTTACATTTTCTTATATACAGGGTGGGGTAAAGGTAGGTTTACAGTTATTTGTATGGAAAATAATACAATAACTATAAATAATAATACAAATAAACTCTGAGTTTCACATACTTACAACTGTAAACCAACTCTTACCCCACCCTGTATATTGTTTATATTCTGACGTGACATGGACTTCTTGGTTTGCTTGCAATCTCTATTATCACACAATTGGCTTTCCCAGATAAAGACTCTGTTAGAACCAAGCCCAGGATTTTCTTCAACTTTGGAGTTTGGACTACTGGCCTGATTTCCTCAGCATCTCACCCAACAGTGACCCTTTCCCCATGAAAACGTACCTTCCTTCTCCATGTCCAGTCCTTATTGATAGAGTTAGATAGCTAAACACCTGTCGTGTAGCCCTCAGTCTAACCACTAAATTGCTTTTCATTATTCTGTGGTAGGCATTACTGTGCTCGCCTATATCAGTCCTCCTCCTTTTGGAAGCGTCATGCATTACACTTCTCTGCCCACCTTTTGGTTAGGCAGCACTATCTTAGGTCGAGTTCTCTGAATGCAATCCCTAAGACAAGAGTGTGTGTGCAAGCGTGATGTATTTTTAAAAAAGTGTTCTCAGTGGAGACTGATAAGGAATGAGAGAAGCAAAATAAATAAATGAATTAAAGTCAAGCAAGAGTGTAAACTCAGGCAAAAATCCCACCGAGGGTTGGCGGGCTTGGCTTTCACATGACCCCACAAGAAATTTCTGGAGGCCAAGTGATTGCCTCTGAGTCATCCTAAGCTGAGGAAAGGCTGTTGAGCTCATATTCTGTACTAGACATTCATTAATGAACAGGCACTTGAAGGTCTATTCACGTGAATGCCAAGCATTTCTGAAAGTCTGTGCCAAGGAGTTCCTGTAGCTCAAGAACAGGTGCTGGCCATTGAAAGCAGGCAGACGGGGGATTTAAGGGCACGGGGCTCGGAAACACATTGTTTGCTATAGGTGCTAAGTGAGTAGTTATGACCAATGAATTTGAGATGGAAATTACTATGCCAGGTGAATCTAATGTCCAGTGTGTGATCCTTCAGCATTTTTTTTCTCCTGTCTTAATGAAAGGAGAAAAAAATATTTTTCATTGTAGATCCCATTGCCACAACAAAGTATAGTCAGGACCGTAATAAAGAAAGGCTGTGGGATCCAGAGTGCTATATGAACAATGAATAGGACACTCTAAATCTGACAGCAAAGCAGGAAAGTCTTCTTAGAGGAAGTTATGTGTGAGTTAAATTATAAAATTTATATGTGTGAGTGGAAACTAGCTAGAAAAATCAGGAGGCTAGGGAGGGAAGGTCATCTGAGGCAGTGAGAACAAGAGATGCAAATCTCAGATTCATGATGCACAGGACACATTGGTGGCTTACTAGATGTAACAATATACAAGTTAATATTTTGATATTTTGTTTGTTATAACTTGGCCTATCAGATTCAACCACAGACTAGTTAACTGACAAGGAGTCAATTCAAATTATGGGGTAGTTCATGACTGAAGGCAAATTATTATTTTACCTCTCTGTGTCCTGTTTACCTACTTGAAAAGATGAAGGTACTGACTTGTTTCATAGGGATGTTGTTTAATTAATATTTGAAGTTGCTTTGAAAATATCAAACCCATCTCAAACATGAAAAACTAGTTTAACTTGCTTGGGAGCTGTGTTGACAAAAGCAGAGTGATTTCTAAATCTTTAGACTGAAATAAATATAAAGAAGAAAAGAATTGTTGGGTCCCTTTTAATAGTACTAAAACACTCTCGGCCTGGCACGTGCAAAGTCTACCAATGAATGAGTGAATAAGTGGAACAACAAATTGTTTCTCTCTCTCTCTCTCTCTCTCTTTCTCTCTCTCTAAAATCAAAAAATTAAAAAAATATAAAGAAGACTTTGCTGTTATGTGTTTAATGGTAAAGTTATGATCATTCCAACACAAGGTTGAAAGACTTCACAGCAGATGGGAAATTTTTCAAAGTTCAAATCTTTTACTTCCTTGGCTAAATTTATTTCTAGGTAATTATTTTTAGTATTCATTTGTTAGTTTATTTGTCTATCTATTTATTTATCTATTTTTGTGTTTTGTTTTGAGGAAAGAAAGTGAGAGAGAAACAGGAGGAGAGAGGGTGAGAAGCATCAGCCTGTAGTGCTTTCATTTCAGTGGTGCACTGATTGCTTCTCATACCTGCCTTGACCAGGGCTGAGTCAGTGACCCTTTGTTTAAGCCAGTGGCCTTGGGCTTTTCGTGCCAGCAGCCTTGGGTCTCAAACTGGTGAACCTTTAGATCATGTGGATGTGGACAATCCTTCACTCAAGCCAGTAACCCCTTGCTAACTTTAAGTTTAGAGGATAGTAGAAAAAATGCTTGGGGTGGTGGTTAGGAGTGGAACTTCTGGGAAAATAAAAGGTAAAATTTTAAACCAAAAATGATCTGAAGAATTTTAATAAATAGACATATTGGGGTAAACTTTTGGCCTTGTAGGTACGTTAGCTCAAAGTGGTGCAACAGTGGAAGTCTTACTCCCCCTAGCAGGCTCTCTCTCTGTCTCTTTGGTCTGGGCACCTTGAGTTTGGAAGTTACTCCTGAATCAGAAAAGACAAGTGAGGTCAGGACACAGTAGGAGAAGACAAAACACAAAGGGGGCTGCTTAGGACTAACTGGAGGCTGTATGTCAGGAATCTAAGATTGTTTTTCTAGCTTATGATCTCTGTTGATTAAAATAGAATAAGAATGAGAAACCCAGGACAGAGGCTCTTTGTAGAAACAAAGGTTATTAATTTAACTAGGTTATTCACTTGCGGGAACAAACTCGCAAATAGGAAACGGGTGGAAGATGAAATCCAGGAGAGGAGAATCCAACAGGCGTCTAGCAGAAATGCTGTCAGTTATGGAAGATGCCACATTATTTGCCATTCTCCTGGATATGGCAAGATTAGTGGCATCCTTGATGAGTTTTTGCCATCTGTTTTCAGCTTTTTAGATGTGAAGGGAAAACTTATGCAGCTCTCTAAGTAGCTTGTATCAAGTAAAAGATGTTATTTGACCATTACTCTTCTGAAATATAATATTAACTTTCTAAACGTTTGGAACACTGTTCATAATTTTGTTTTGATCATTTCTCTACACTTCATGGAGTAACTGTATTAAGCCTATCAATGAACCATACATATCACCTGCTCATAATTTTCTCCCTGACAGTATAAATGTGGAAAAATCCTAACTCTTTATCAGTGCTACGTATGGGTGAATGTGTGGTGTTTCATATGCTCCTTAATATCTATAAAGTCTTTGGTGTGAGGAGTTGCCAAATGGATCTGTTAGTTATTTATTCTGACTTTTTCAATTCTATCTCCATGTCACCTGGAATAACTATTTAAATAGGTGCCAGATGCAGTTTTACAGTATTTTGCTTAGGGTGGGATAAGTTACTACTTTTGATGTCAGGGTAAAGCATCTGTGGAAGAAATGAGTGATAACAATAAGTACATGATTAAGAACAACAAATCCCATAGTTCTTGTCCAAAAGCAGCTTTCTTTGCATCGAACTTTTTCTTCTTGGCGCTGAGCACCTATGGCCATGTTCATTTGCACTGCCATTATAATGAACTATCATCCTGAAAATCTGAGGCTTGTGGTCCTGAACATGCAGGTGCCTGTTTCTTAATCTTATTGTACTCAAACATTTCTTTTAGCTATACATTAAAGGGTGGAAAAATATTATTTCTGTTTGGTGATTGGGGTCTTTCATAGCTTCCTTTGTCTTGCTTATCTATCAATCAGTTTGTATACATGTGTGGATTGATATTATAGCCAGTAGCATAAGAACTATTTGTGAAGACAATATATGGAGAGAATATAGATTCTAAGAATGTGAGCTAACCGTAAAGGTCACACTAGTCCAACTACCCAGTAAGTAGGTATAACCTCTGGCAGTTTTAGGACTAAGATTATTATTTCTTTCTGTGCATCATTCTCAAATGTTAACTTGGTGGTTTATGTGATTTAGAAAAGCAGCACTAAATTTTAACTAAACATCGAGTTTAATTGTTGTAAATTTGATCTCTTTAGCTCCTGAACTTTCCTTACTAGACTTATCAATTAACCTGATATCTTAGTCTAATTGTATACAGTATAAGCTTTAAACATGATTTATTCACTTCAGCCTTGACAGGATATTTATGTCATCTATTGAATATGATTATAAAGTGCTTTTTTTTAAAAGAAACTTAACTGTACCAGATTTTAATTTTCAAACAGATTTATTTTCAAAGAAACCATGACTGTATTATTTTATGGTGTCTATTATAATTTAAATAAGATTTAAATGATTTATTTGGGGTGCAATCGGTACAATCAACCAAAACTCTCACAAAAGCTAGCAAAATATTGCTTCAGTTAGGTGAACAGAACCTGCACAGTCTTCTGTTTCATGCTTATCCAAGCAATAAATTACTTTTTTAGACAAAAATCATCCCCTGAAATTGCTTTAGCTTTTTCTGAAGCGAAAGGTATTGACTGCATAGTATTGGGAACATTTTATTTTGCTTTTTATCAAATGCAATTATTTTTGACATGATAGCTAACATGACAGGAGAATAAGATGGGTTTCCTATATTTTACTGTTTTCTCACTCATATCGAGTCCAGTTTTAATTTGTCACAATGAAGTTTCTTCCTGCCTTGTAACTTAATACATTGTCCTCCTAACCCAAGTCATTTTGAATCTTAATCTTAAAACATCCAAGATACATTTATTAAATTTGAATTTATTGCCTAATATTATTTCCCTGAAAGTTCTTCCTCAAGATATATAAAAGTCATTTTTTAAAGTTTTGATAGAATATAGATACTTATTTCTTATTAAATGTTCATCTTCCTTGACATTTTGTAAGTCGAATGAATAACAAATGCTTCCCATTTTAGCCTCCCTGAGAAATATGCTAACAATATCACACATACACAAATAGACTAAGATGTGAAGAAAGCAACAAACAGAATGGAATTAAATGAAAATTAAGTTCCTTTGGGATTCAAAACTCTTAAGAAACCTCACAATCTAGGTTAAACACATCAGGCAAAGACAGACTCCAATTTCTCCTTGGGTCACTGTAACAACCACAAGGTTGATGTGGTATGGACTCAGCAAATCTGACACAGAAAGATACCTATTCAGTTTATTGTGGTTCACTTTAACTTAGGTCAGCTTTTGTGAGCTTGCAGGACTTTCTGCGACTCTGAGGGAAGCTATAAATCTTATTTCTGGTGGTGGGGGCCAAGCACTTAAACACAAACACAGGAAATCTTGCATATAATTTCAGGCAGTTTGCAGACTTGCTGAAGCCTGTCCATTAACTATATGGGGATTTTTATTAGTCAAGACTAATACTGCAAGAATGTGAAAAACAGTTTGTATTATCTTAAGGGAAAAATAAACATAGTGGTCCACGTAGCTGGGAAGTTGTTGCAATAACTCACCGAAATAAAGAAATGGCTATAGGAAGCAATGCCAATGGGAAGAACTGGATCTGGGAACGTAACACACTCTATCTGCTGCTCCTTTCTGACTGTTCTTCTCTTGGTGTAGTAATTTCATTTTCTCCTGCTGCAGAGATGCATTCTTCATGTATAGAAAACATACCTGCTGGTATGGATCCTGCTTAGCAAACTCAGGGAAAACGGTAATCTGGCTATCCAGGTACCAGCATCAGAGAAGGATGCTATCACTGCCTAGTTCACCTGTCATTCCCTCTAACCTCTGTTGCTGAAATTCATCAAGTCCAAATTTCATGGCCACCTTTGTGGCAAGGGAGACCGAGTCCATAACTAGAAAAAAGAGGACAGATCACCTTAAATGCTATAACCGATATCCGTGAGTCCCTGCATCAGGAATCTATGACAATGGACAGAAGAGCCGAGGAATTGCCTTTTTCAACCTTTATCTGAGAACTCTTTCAAATCTTAAATGTGAGACTGGAGGAGAGGGGGAAAAGTAGATAAGCAATGGATGAACTGAAGCTATGTGAGAAGTCCATGGTAGGCAGTGGTGAGCCAGTAAACTGGCTCTCTGGAAAAATAGAGCAAGCAGCTATTTATAGATGCATATAAATTTATTATCTATTTTACTGATATAAAGAATGATTGGCACGCAATTTGTTAAAATAATATAACATTCAATATTTGTATTATTTGCATAGAACCGATTCTCATATAATGCTTTTGTAGAGTTTTGCTGAAGTCTTATATCCTAGCTGTTTGATGAATATGAATATAGGTTGATATTTTCTTTTTCATTGACAAGTAAGGTGTTAGAACTTCATTCGTTAATAATGTGAGCAACTTCTTTGTTGAATTGGATATTAAGTGTTCTTTTTTTAATTTTAGAGAAAAAAGACAGGAGAGAGAGAGAAACATTTATTTGTTGCTCCACTTATTTATGCATGCATTGGTTGATTCTTGTATGTGCTGGGGATTGAACCTGTAACCTTGGTGTATAGGGATGATGCTCTAACCAACTGTACTACTTGGCCATGGCAGATATTATTTTTTTAATATTCAAAGGATGATCCCTAAATGTTTTTGTGTTATTCACAATGTAGTGGTCATGACACTTTTTTAATTTTAATATCAATTATTAACTCAAGAAAATCAACAAGACAGTAAAGTAATGAGGAAATGAATATTTTTTATTATTTATTACCTTTTTATATATAATTTATTTAATCATAAGTTTATATACTTTAATTTTTCATAATTACTATTTCTAAAAATTGGCTAGTAATATTCCAAGAATGTTAATGATTCCCTCTAGCTCATGAGTCAGTACAAACCAATTCCAGCATTCCACTGTGAAGGTTTGTATGATTCCTATGAAGAAAAAGGTGGTTAAGAAATAATAAGTTTAAGTTGTTGTAAAATGGAGAGCTGACATGTGAAATCAAGGTTCTGCCATTGGCATCACTATGATTTATCTAAAACAATATACTCAATAAATATAGCAAGGTGAATATTCAGTATTAGATACACTCAGATTTGAATGGCTTTTCTTTATAGTTTGACAAGTTTTAGATTGTTTACCATTTTGGTGTTTCAAGTCCATTTTCTCTTTTATTAGTGCCAGTGACTGAGAGGTTATTTTATTATATTTATAAAAAGTGTAATTTCCATAAGCTTTATATTTTAGTTAGAAAAAGAAACAAATACAGAATCTCTGGAAGCCTTTTCTCCTTCATTCATGTATGTGATTAAAATCTGACTTCCATTTCTTCACATTATAAACTCTATCAGAATCTCTTTCACGCTTTAATAATCTTCTAAAAAAACTATACAAGACAAAATGGGACAATGAGCACTAGGAGTATGCTGTTTATCTCAGATAGACTGCTGTTTTTCAGTAAATAGTGAATATGATTTGGCTATGAAACAAGAATAAAGGAAATAATAGTGAAAAATGCTTCTGATATTTTTATTTTATGTATTTGGCATTGAATGCAGAAATGTCTGCTTGTTGGCTTTCTGGTGACTCAAATTCTTATATGCTTTAAGCAATGAAAGAAATGAATAAATGAGAGTAATTGTTGAATAAATTAAGTTGGAAACTGCATATTAATAGTGTCATTTAGTAATTATTTTGTCTTTGAAGTTATGTTGAGTACAGACCCTTTGCTTTTAAACATTGTGCAGTTGTAAAAACCTATCAGTTTTCTCAGTATGTTTTAAATTGTAATGTATTTCTTAACACGGGCAAAAGAAAACCTATAATTATAAGATACAGTACACCAAACATGTTTGTAAGTATTTGGTTTGAAAGAAAAGGAATAATAAATGAGACTAATAAACAAGGGAAAGATAGTCTGGAGCTTAAGAGAAAAATAATCAGAAATGATTGAAAATAATGAAAGAACGATAATAAACGGGTTAGTTGTCTGCCCTGCCAATAAATGGAAGATTCTGCAATTAACTCTGGACTTCAGTTCTCATAAACGTCCATATGCTGCAACAAAACAGACGTGCCGTTGAAGTCGGCAAACCATTTGTACTTTGTGGTTTGTTCTTTTGGGTGGTTACAGATCACAGGGTCATCCCTTTCAGCCCTAATGGGGCTCAGAGGCAGCCTATACCCATGGTCACAAAGGATACTTTAGGGACTAGGGATTAGTCCAAAGAGGAAGAGGAAGATTTGATTAATGCTAGATTTATCAATGTCAGAGCAGATGAGGAGCAGTAGATGCAATGGGTCTAGAAAAAGAGGAAAGCATCGTCCCCTGAGGGGGAAAAGTGGAGGAGAACAGAACTGATACAGCTGGCAGAGCACTTGGAAAGGGAGGCCAGATGAAAGAAATGGGCCAGAGACCACTGGGTTACAGTTAAAGGCATGACCAGAGGCAGACATACAGAGTCATATTGATGTCAATGATGACGAGGCCTCGAGGGCGCTCTGCGATACCAGCTGAATGTCTAATGCCGTCAGTCAATCAATGAGAAAGATTAAATAAATATGTCAGAATAGCATTTTAAAATCAGGATAGATAAAGTGTATTTACATTAGAGTAGAACTATGGTTAGACTTTGACAAAACAACCGAAGAAATTGGATGAAACTCTATTGGACTCATACTCTTGTCTCTTCTTATATGAGATGGGATGGAGAGGAGGAGTGGCTCAAGTCATCGTGATAATTTTTTCAAGAGACCCTCATAAGATCTGGACTGTAAAAACCAGAAAATGCTTGAAAAAAAGAGGTAGGCATTTAGTATATGTGCTGGCAAAGTAAGCATTAAGAGGTAGGCTTTTATTGGCTATTCAGAGTAGATCAACTACTACATCTGAGGCTGAATCTGTGGGAGAAATAGCAAAAACAACAAAAAAAGCTTCAAGGCAGAAAAGTCTAGACTCAAGCTGATTTGCTACTTATTAGCGAAGTAGTCTTAGGATAATTAAGTAATCTTCTGAGCATTGACTTCCTAATTTTAAAAACGGGGCAGACAATATTTACCACAAGGATTAAAGGTAACCAGATATACAATGCACCTGGCACAGAGGAAGAGTATAATAAACATTTGTTCCCAGTGGACTGTTCAGTGTGGGACACTCTCCATCAGTGGTGAGGACCACATGTAAAACATCCCGAGGGCAAAACCGGCCCCATAGTCCAGGGGATCAAAAACTCATTCTTTGATACAATTCCTAAGCCAAAAACCTGACTGTATTCCATCCTTAGTTTCCAATTTGGCCATATCCTCTGGTAATGGTTATTCAATTCAAGGAAGGCCCTCAAGGTTTCAGAGCAACTGGTTCTTGATTCTAATTCTTGCCTGTCTCTTATTCACTCTTTTTTCTATTTCATTAACTTGCCTAGTTTTCTTTGAAATGACTGGATAGAGCAGGGTTGT
The DNA here is from genome assembly GCA_037038555.1 of Rhynchonycteris naso. Classification (NCBI taxonomy): domain Eukaryota; kingdom Metazoa; phylum Chordata; class Mammalia; order Chiroptera; family Emballonuridae; genus Rhynchonycteris; species Rhynchonycteris naso. Next base: position 131,379,064 of record CM073002.1, on the reverse strand, counting down.
CAGCCCATCTCCTATGCCCAGAAATCTTTAGGTACTCCATGTGCATGCATGTGTGTGTGTGTGTGTGTGTGTGTGTGTGTGTCTAAACTGTAACACCCAGGCTATGACTTATTAAAGTGGTTTTTCTTTAAAAGCTGTGAAACTACTGAGGACTTATTTCTTTTTTTTTTTTAATTCATTTTAGAGAGGAGACACAGAGTGAGAGAGAGAGAGAGAGAAAGAGAGAAAGGGGGGAGGAGCTGGAAGCATCAACTCCCATATGTGCCTTGACCAGACCAGTGCAGGGTTTTGAACTGGCGACCTCAGTGTTCCCAGGTCGACGCTTTATCCACTGCGCCACCACAGGTCAGGCAACTGAGGACTTATTTAAGTAACATCTCTAAACGGGGATCAGAGAGGGTGAAGATTTCTCAGATTAGATTTTTGTCCTCAGTAAGTAGAGTATTGTGTTAAGGGTATGTATTGCTAGTTGCTGTAACAACAAACCACAATAATGCAAATTCCAAAGATCTTTTTTTGATCTAGTGGACAGGCTCTCCTCTGTTGTTCTTCCATCTGAGTCTCTATTTCTTTAACCAGTAGCATCCATGGTCACCTTGGAAAGTGGAGAGAGAGGAGAAGTGCTACATTCTAAGGATCTGAGCTAGTTACACTGCTCCACCTCGCTATGTAATCTCCCTCAATGCCCAGGACAAAATGAAATGACTAGGAAAATGATAGGTCAACACAGCATCATTATGCCACAGAATGATTCCGAGATACAGTCTGAAAAATCCCTTTGTTCCAAAAGCTACTGGCTCATGGAATAACAGCTTGCTTCTAAATACAAAATGAAATTTGAAAGACAGAAACTCAATTATATTTTCACAGCATAGATTTTTGATGTACCCAAAATTTCTGGCATAACCATAAAATATAAATTTTATAAATTACCCAGAGACAAAGCTTCAAGCAAAAAAAAAAGCTCTTGTTTAAGAAAACAACAGTCTCACACAGAGTACTCTAACATGGTTAAGATGGTGTTAATATAGAAGTTAATTTTAGGTTAATAAAATTACTTTAGAAATAATTCTGTAATTTTTATTTTAAGCTTAGGTCACATGGTTATAGAATTTTTAAAATAAAAATTCTGTAATTTTTATTTTAAGTCAGAAAGACCATTTTTTTTCTCCATGCAGTTTTTTTTTTAACTTTTTATTTTATTCATTTTAGAGAGGAGACACAGAGTGAGAGAGAGAGAGAAAGCGAGAAAGAGGGGAGGAGCTAGAAGCATCAACTCCCATATGTGCCTTGACCAGACCAGTGCAGGGTTTTGAACTGGCGACCTCAGTGTTCCCAGGTCAACGTTTTTATCCACTGCGTCACCACAGGTTAGGCTTTATGCAGTTTTAAGCATAGTACCACAGTAATATTTTGTATAGATTTGCTCGCTTGTGGTATTTTCCCTATCAGTTTCCTGGCCTAAACAGTGCAAACAATAATAAAGATGAACAGCAAGATGGCTTGTATTGATCATAAGATCTGAAGGGAAAGCCAGGTCTCATCTATACCCTTTCCTTTTTTTTAATTAATGAGAGGAGGGAGGCAGAGACAGATTCCCGTATGCGCCTGACCAGGTTCCACCTGGCAAGCCCACCAGGGGTTGATACTCTGCCCATCTGGGGCTTTGCTCCGTTGTGCAACAACCAAGCTCTTTTTAGCACCTGAGGCAGAGGCCATGGAGCCATACTCAGTGCCCAGGGCCAACTCACTCCAGTCAAGCCTTGGCTGCAGGAGAGAGAGAGAGAGGGGTGTGCCCTGACTGAGAATTGAACCCGGGACATTCACATGCTGGGCCAATGCTCTACCACTATGCCAACTGGCCAGGGCCCCCCCCCCCTTTTTTTAGGTTAAATTGAATCAGTAAAAATGTATAGATGGTAACTATCCTTTTTGTACCTTCTAATCACTAGAGGTTGAGTGGGAGAAACACAGATAAAGAAATGAATTCCTGCCTGACTAGGTGATGGCGAAGTGGATAGAGAGTCTGAATGGGATGTGGAGGACCCAGGTCCAAGGCCCCAAGGTCGCCAGCTTGAGTGCGGGCTCACCTAGTTTGAGGAAGGCTCACCAGCTTGGACCCAAGGTTGCTAGCTTGAGCAAGGGGTCACTAGCTCTGCTGTAGCCCCCCGGTCAAGGCACATATGAGAAAGCAATCAAGGAACAACTAAGGTGATGCAACCAAGAATTGATGCTTCACATCTCTCTCCCTTCCTGTCTGTCTGTCCCTATCTGTCCCTCTCTCCATCTCTCTCTGTCTCTGTCACCAAAATAAAATAAAATAAAAATAAAAAAAAAGAAACGAATTCCTTCATTCATTCTTCTCCCCCACCTACCTTTAAAAACAAACACATCCCATTCAAGCCAGAACATTCAGCCCTCAGTTAGCAACAGAAAGAACACTTCCTCAGCAACAGGAAAACCCGAAAAGGACATCTATTTTTAAAAATAAAATGTGAAGCCCTCAGCATTTTGTTGATTTAGTGAACAAGATTATCTTTTCAAATTAACTGAATGTCCTATAGATTTCAAGAATAAATAGACTGATTTTACATGCCTTGTATTTGATTATTTACTTCAGTTTTCATACACTAGACCGTTTCTTAACATTTCTGATGATTTTTCTGTTCATGGGTATTTGCACACATGGCCACGATCAGGTAGGAAGTGTCTCTTTTTAAGTGAAAATGTGGTCATTCAAGTTTATTCCCATATGCAAAACAGTTCACAGCAGCACAGCAGAGGCTTGGTAGCAAGGTTGTTTTTTTTGTTTTTTTTTTAAAGGTGATAATGAATATGCTTGTTGAAGGAAAGTGATAGGAAAATAAACTGCAACTTACTTGCTTTCATTAGTACCACAGTTTTAAAATTCAAAGAACCTTAAAGATCACTTGATCTTAAGACACAAGGCATTGCCCAATGCTTCAAATAATTGACTCTATTAATGTACATAGCATATTGGTATTAATCTAATTAAAAGAGGTTTCAACCTCTTTTAACTTTACAGAAAAAGACACAGAAGTTTAACAAATGATAAATGTTCACTCTATGGTTTAATCCTATTTAATTGTGAAGATAGAACCATAATACAAATCTTCTGAGGCTTCTATCCTTTTCATCCCACAGTCAGTATTACTGGACATATGTCTAATAGCTCTTCCACTTCAGTGTGTGAGCATCCATTACAAATAGTTTTACACTGAAAGTTTTTATTGAAAACAAAAAGATCACCATATATGTAAGGATGAAGCCAGGTCAAGTAACTTTGTGTCAATTAATGTAATATATTACTATTTCAAAACAATAGTGATTCTTAAAGGAATAATTTTTTTTTTTTTGCCTCAGTAGTTAAGCAAGTAAAGCAGGAAGCAATATAATAATAGTCTTTGAAAAAAATAATAAGTCTTTGATTTTACGCTTACTCTGTAAAAATGGAACTAGCTGAGGTAAGCCTTAAATATGGGGACGTATCAGGTTTTTTCTTTGAGCACTGATTCCTTTTCTCATTTCCTCCTTTGGCTGAAGGCAAACACAGGGGCAACAGCTCATCACAATTCTTATGATTTACATAAAAAATGCGGGACAAGATGGTTAAAAAGTTTAGTTTTTAAAGTTAACTGATTCAATATACTTGAAGATGCAGTATCTATAGACACACACATATATAATTCTGAATTATGTGACTATATGGCGCATATATACACATACTTATGTATGTATATATTTCTTTTTTTTTCATTTAATATTGACTCTACTAGTAGTTGTGTGGACTTGGGTAAAAAAGTGTAACTTTCTGAACCTCGGTTTCCTCATTTGTAAAATGGGAATAATAGTTTCTATCTTACAGGATTGCTGTGGATCACTTAAAACAGAGTCTGGCACATGGTAAGGATATTAACATTAGGTATTATAGAGAATTATATATCTATCATTATGTATGTGTTTATATATCCTTATTGATATCTCTATCTATACACAGTGAAGTTTTTCTTTCTATAAAATCATCAGTTGTTTGTGTCTATGGATAAAAACGTAAAAGTAATTTTAGGCATTTCTCTTTATCTTTTAGGGCTGTGAAAACATTCTATATGATACAACATTATACATTTTTCAAAAGTGAGCACAAAGAATGACACAATTTTAAAAATCAAATTATTTAGGAGGCTGGGGAGTGTCAAGAAAGTGGGCTGCAAAAAATAAAATAAAGAGCCTGACACTATCACAAATTTATGAAACCACCTCACTGAAGGGGTGAGGCAAATGGTGCTGAGCTAAGCAGTTTTGGAAGTGATGGAACTTTATAAGACAAGAACAAAAGGAACTGTTTTTAGACATTGTATTCTAGTTGATAAGGTTGTTTTGCAAGGGGATATTGGTTAATAATTCTGGTACTGCTGTACATGTATACTGAAACTGAACAATTAAGTAAATGGACAATAAGTGGTAGGATCCAGGTGTCTCGATCGGAGTGGGATTTTACAGATTAGCAAAGAGGAGATAATCCACCCTAGAATAATCCATCTGCTAACGGGCTAGAATTGGATACATCAGAGAATGCATTTTTAGCTTAATATAGATACCCAGTTCCATATAGAAATACTCATCCATAGGTGTATATGTACGGGTTACTTACACACATATATTTCCTTGCGTTGTCAACTGCAAGGGCTGAAAAGAAAGGACACCCCAAGTAAAAAGAACACATCAATGCCTACATCTTGATTTCTAATACCAATTTCCAATAAAAGAACAAATTTCCTTGGAGAGTGTCTGATTCTAGGACTAGGGTATGATGTAGTACCAGCAAGTAAGGAAGTGCTTAAAAACAAAAACAAGTCAAAAACCACCTGACATTGATGAATATTTAAGAAATGTAGGACAACTGAAAGAGTTTCCAATGACCGAAGCCGGAACAATTTGAATAACAGAATAGTATTAGATTTAAGCCAAAGTAGAAAATAAAATATCTATGAGTCCATACTCATATAAACAAATGATTGACTCAATAAAATAGAAAAAGATTTCTTATGCAAAATAATTCATGTAGATTACTCACCCCTCAAGGAGGAGGAACATAACTCCCTGATCATCAAATGTGGGCTGTACATAGTGACTTCCTTCCAAGGAGTGTCGTATGGAAAGGGTGGAAAAGAGTGCAGTGGAGAAACCTAGCAAACAGTACCTCAGCCAGGTGGACAAAGTCAACATCAAGAGTGGTAAGTCAAGTTGATAGTACATATCTTTGATTGGTGACCTGGGGCAAGTTACTAAACCTCTCTACTGTGATGGTCATTTTCAATTGCTAGATATCTATCAAATGACTCCTACAACACCTGGCCCATAATCAGTACTGAAAAGTAATATTCATAATTGAGAATTAAATGTTTAAAAAGTGCTCTAGGTCTAATTTTTATGATGTAAAAATATTTACTTGTCTTGGCCACATAGCTCAGTTGGTTAGAGCATCGTCCTGAAGTGCAGAGGTTGCCAGTTCGATCCCCAGTCAGGGCACATGCAGAAACAGATTGATGTTCCTGTCTCTCTCTCTCAAATCAATAAATAAAAATTTAAAAAAAATTTACTTTATAAACTATTGACTGAGCTTGCCAGTGATTTAGCTATACTTCTGAAGAGTACTACAGTGTGTGTGTGTGTGTGTGTGTGTGTGTGTGTGTGTGTATGTGTAGTCTGCTCACAGAAACTAGGGGATATTTTATAGCTTCATATTCATTTTGAAATATCCCCTAATTTTTGTGAGCAGTCTACATATGATCCTCTCACTTTACATGTTGGTATTGTTGGAAAGTTGTTATTGAAGGGACTTATGAATATTGTTGTTATGGCTGCAGCTGCTGTTAGCAAAGCTTGTTATTGTTTGTTTGTGTTTCTTAGGCTTAAATTGCCTCAGTATTTTCCTCAAAAACATACCCTGCAAGAAAAAAGTGCATTCCAGGGTGTTTGAAACAAGGTATCAGATCCCACATAAATGCCCTAATATTTCTGCTTCCTATTGCCCTACTAAAGCTATATAACAAAGATCCGGGATATCCTGTTCTTAGAAAGTGTCTCCTCTGCTGGCAATGCATTACTTCAATACTGATTCACTGGCTTGGAGGCCAGACCTTGTTAATGAACGTAGAGTACTCTGTAATGTTCAGTAGAGGTGGTAAGCAACACTAATGATATTGCATTATGAAGAAACTGGAGTTAATAACATGGCTTACGAAATCAAAGGATTAAATGTGACAACTGCTTAATAGATGCAATTTGCTTGGGAGGTTGATTGTATACATTTCCAGTTTCTTAAAAGGGATTACAGCAAGTTTTTGACTAGCTGAATATGTAGCAGAATGTTTTTTGTTTGAAAACTAAAAAATAAGCAAACTGGACGTTGTGAATTGTTGCTTGGAGGTTTAGAAGTCACTGGCAGCAGCTTGTTGGAAAGCATCAGACACTAGATATTTGCCTCTGACCTCTTTTTGTCATCCTTTCCCATGATAATCAGACAGCTTGGACACCGCAATGACAGACATTGCGTCCTTATCATGTGTTTCTTAAGATGAATTGTTTTGTTTGGTTTTAAATTTCTGTTTGGTAGCCAAAGAACCCAGCTTCTCAGATCAGCCTGTCCCAGGTTTCCTCCCTAACAACTGATACGATGTTTTTAAGACCACATGGAATAAAACTGCAATCTGTACCAAATTAGATGCTTTTTTTTTAAGCTACTGCTTCTGTAAGCATTCTTTCCCAACTATATAACCCTTACATTTCCATAACTCTCCGAAATGATAAACCTGTTCACTCTGATGCTTCCCTTGCCAGCAAATTAACCTTAAAGAATGCTTTAAATATAAGGTTAACTTTAACATATTTTATTATCTCCCCTCCTATTACCACCATTTAAAATATCAACAGTGTATAAGGTGAAGGAAAAGGTATAGCTAATGATTGTCATAAAATTCTCTCCAGCATTCTTAGTGACAACAAAAGTAATTACCCCATAACTGCAAGATAAGAACGTGCAATGGCCAACTTTTAAAAAAATTAATCTTTCAATATCAAGGATTTTTTTATGAGTTTAAATTGGGCCTAACCTTTTGGGGGTCTTTTAGGAAGTGATTCACCCATTCATTTAAGAAATATTAGTCTACCGTGTGCTATGCACAATTCTTGCATTCTAGAATAGGCGTTGAGGAAATATCATTGAATAAAACAGAAAAATCCTGAACTCATGGAACTTACATTCTAGTGGAAGGCAGATAAACAATAAGAAAAATAGGGTTTATGTTAGAAGATCTGGAGGGAGCATTTGAAATGACATGATCGGAGCAGGTTTCCTTGAAAAGGGTGACATTTGAGCAAAGACGGGGCAGGAGTGAGGGAGTTAGCCATGCAGTTATCTAGTGGAAAGATCTTTCCAGATAAAGTGAATAGTTAGTGCAAAGGCCCCAGGGCAAGAGGATGCCCTGTTGTTACAGGAGTACAGTGCTGGAACAAAGTGATTAGTAGAAATGAGGTCAGGGAGGTGACTGCAGGGACTTGGTTGGCTAGCTAGCATGTTTTTTAGGTCACAGAAAGAACTCCAGCTGAGAAAGCTGGGAGCTGATGATTTTGGCTTGCTTGGAGATCGACACAGACTTCTAAATGTGAAAAGCATATACATAGTGTATTACAGGTTGGTATAAACCTCAAGTTATGTCTAGACATAACCTTTAAGTAAGTGGAAATGCTTTCCTTGTGGAACTGGAAAAATATATGAAGAAAATTAAATCCTCAGGCCAGAAACCTAAATTACAGTTTTAACTCACTAGTTAGGATCTTAAGTATTAATGAACCTCCTTCTCTGTTTTCTTATTTACAGGTTGGAACAGTATCTTTTTCCAGGTTTCTTGTTGGCTCTAGTATCTCTTGGTTTCCCTTAATATCTTAGTCCAGGTAGTATTTTCCAACCCTATTTCCTATTCATGGCTTAATCTGTTAATACCAGTAACACATTTTTTTTTTTTTTTTTTTTTTTTTTTTTTTTTTTTTTTAGTGATGTAGAGGTCAGCATTTTGCTGGCCCAGAAATATGGAAATTATGTACCATATGTAGATTAAAACAACAAAATCTACTTGGCCTCAATTAGTTAAATGAAAGGAAGTCAGGTTTTTTCTTTAATTTCTGCTTGAGTATCTAAACCAGGGGTCCCCAAATTTTTTACACAGGGGGCCAATTCACTGTTCCTCAGACCGTTGGAGGGCCGGACTATATAAAAAAACTATGAACAAACCCCTATGCACACTGCACATATCTTATTTTAAAGTAAAAAAACAAAACGGGAACAAATGCAATATTTAAAATAAAAAGTAAATTTAAATCAACAAACTGACCAGTATTTCAATGGGAACTATGGGTGCGGATGCATCCTGTGCTCCTCTCACTGACCACCAATGAAAGAGGTGCCCCTTCTGGAAGTGCGGGAGGGGTGTGTGTGTGTGTGTGTGTTGGTGGTGGTGGTGGGGGTGATGCCACCGCAGGCTGTAGTTTGGGGACCCCTGATCTAAAGGAACCATTTTGTTTCCTTAGTGAGGACACAAATAGCATAGAGGTGACAAGGTTAGTAATACCTTTACTTAATGTTTTGGGATAAGAGTAATGTATTAAGTAAATTCCATCTTGTCTCTAGTACTATTATTCAGGAAGGGAAATGGATGAGGAGCTGGGGGAGATTGGTAAAGGGGAGGGGACTCCTTGGACTTAGTTTTCCAAAACGCCTTTGTGCCCAGTGTGAAAAAAGAGATGGAAGGGGTTCTATATGTCAAATCTGAAAATTTACTTCTCAAGTTTCTTGAAAATGGTTTCTATAATAGGGTAACACACGTTGACAGCAGGTTCGGGGAAGTGACTGCCTCCAACTCCACACATTGTCCCCAGTGGCAGGTTCAGAATGAGATTTCAGGAGCGTTGAGGCACACTGCGTTCCAGGGTGCAGTCCCGCTGAAGTTGGACTGTTTCCATTGACACCTGCTGAAATCTGCTCAACCTGACGCGCAAGAACACCATTGGGTCAAGAAGCCAGTAAAGCTGTAGAGATGGCGGTTGAAACACAAAAGTGGCTTTAATGTTTTTTCGAGGTCTCTAAGCCTTCATTGTCATGCAGGTCCTGGCCAATCAACTCACCGGCGACAGTCTCTAACTGCCGGGATCGGGGTGAAGCTGATACACCCGTATCACTTCCACAACCTGTCGCGCACCCAGCAGAGCGCTCGCCCAGGACTGGTAGGGACAAAGGAAAGTTTCTGTCAAAGTTTAGGAGACAGCGACAGAGCGGGCAGCCGTTTCGGATCGGATTTAAGCCCCGAACCGCGGAGAGAGCCACACCTCCCGCGCGCTCTGCGGCTGCCGCGGGGGCCAGGGCGATGCGCCGGGGAAGCTCTTCTGCAGGACACCTGCCGCCGTGTCCCCGAGACGCGCGAGCTCCGCAGCGCCCTCCGTCCAAGACTCGGCCCTGGCCGCTCGCGCTCCACCCGAGGGCCGGTCGACCCCGGCGAGTGGCGGAGGACGAACGCTGTCCGCAGGTGTGCGCGCCGGCTCCCCGGCTCGCCTGGCGCTGGGGCCTCTCTCCACTCCCCGCGGTTCCCCGTCGGGCTGGGCGCCGAGCTCCGCGAACCCCACCGCCCTCGCCGGCCGGGCCGCCGGCCGCACCTCTCCGCTCCCCCGCGCGCCGGCGCTATGGAGACAGTCACGAGACGCCGGCGGCTCCCGCGCCCGCCAATGGGAGCGCACGTCGCGGGGAGACGCGGACGTCGCTCTTCCAAGATGGCGGCGCGTCCGTCGCGAGCAGCAGGGCCGGGGGGAAGCCAGCGAAGCCGAGTCAAGCCGCCGCCCGGGAAAGGACTGGAGGAGCTGTTGCCGCCGTTGGCGGCGGCTCGGGCAGTTTCCGCTGCTGCTACGGCTGCTGCCATGCGGCGAGGCTAGAGAGGAGCTCGCTTCCCCGGGGTGTAATAATGTTAACAGAGGTAAGCGGCGGCGGCGGCCGGTGTCGACCTGGGAAACGGGGCAGGGGCCGGGGCCGGGGCCGGGGCCAGCCCGGCAGAGGACAGCCCTGCTCGCGCCGCGGGCCCGGCCCTGGGCGGCGGGCCGCTGGGCCGGGGGAGACGGGGATCCTACAAGTGCTCCCTGCACAGGAGCTGTGCTGACTCAACAGTCCCGCGCCTGCTGCTCCCATGGGCTGCTCTGTCGCGGTTGCCACTTGCCCGTCGCCCCTGGCGGTGGTCCCCCTGCGCTGTCGCTGCCCCCTAACTTGCTGCTCCCTCCGTGGCGTCCCCTGCGTGATGCCCGTGGCGGCGTGGCTCTCCACCCTGTCGCTGCCGCCCGTTTTTCCACGGTTTGCCTGAGGTCTCCCTCCAGCCTCCGGCCTCCACGGCCCTCCGCCTCCACGCGCGGGCAGCATCCCGGGCTTGTCACTCGGCCAGACCGGCTTGTGTCCCACCCCCTCCTTTGACAACTTCGTGAAGTGGACCTTCTCTTTCCTCCAGCGACGCTTGGGTAACTCCCACGCCCACAACCAGTCACCTTTCGCTTGAGTCGTGGGAATAAGAAAGTTCTGTTGAGCATCCACCCTCTTGGTTGCTTAAGGCTCCTTTGGTACTCTCTCCCGGGAGCAGTTTTTTTCCTTGGACTTGAAATGGAAATAGGGCAAGGAGGACTGGCCAATCAGTGTCCTTTTCTAGTGCCTAATGTCCACTGCAAAAAGCAGGCTTTTTAAGAAAGTCGAGTTTGCCTAGACAAGCAATGCTTGAAGAACTAAATTGATGTAGCTAGGTACTTGACACAGTGAACACCTTTGCTGGCGTGGGCAGCACTGAAGGGAAATTGCAAATCTTGTGGATTTAAGGAAATATCTTAAAAGCTACTTACTCCCTTGAAGTCCTGTGAGGAATCCGGTATCAGCTGTCAGGAACTAGTTTGGGCATCTTTGGGTCTGAACTAAGGATAGGAAACAATTTTGATGGGCAATGGGAAGTAGTCTTACTTGGGTCAATAAAGGAAAAAAAAATTTGTAGAGAGGAGTGTGAAAAATTTGTTGATATAACTGGGAGGAACTTCCTACTTTGCTGTTTGTACTTGGTGTTTGTACTAAATAATCTATGCACAGAGCCTGGCATATGACGTGTTTATTAAATACTTACTGATTGATTTTAAGTCATGAACCCCTTACTTATTTCCAGTCGTCTGTATTTGAATTTTAGTTCTAAATTCCACAGATTTTTCAGTCCTGGAGTTTATTTCATTCCCAAAGATTATGGTATAGCAAAAGTTTTTTGTTGTCATTAGCAGTGTTCGGTTAAAAGAGAAAAAGAAAAATTTAGAAGTAGCAGAAGTTCTATTTTTACCTTCAGTGTGATATTTAGGTGGGAATAATTAGCCTTATAATAAGTTTTCAGTGGCGTCTCTAATGTACGGTGTTTTATGAGATGATCTTTTGATCTTAAATTTGGCTTAGTGTAGCACATTTTAAAAGTTGTGATGCTTTCTGATTTCATACATAGGTGGGACATAAAAGTGAGACTATGAGACATGGACAAGAGAGTGGTGGTTACGGGATGGGGGGAGGGAGGGAAGGGTGGGATAGGGAGAGGGGAGGGACACAGGGAAAACCAGATAGAAGGTGACAGAGGACAATTTGACTTTTGGTGATGGGTTTGTAACACAATTGAATGATAAGATAACCTGGAGATGTTTTCATTGTACATATGTACCCTGATTTATTGGTGTCACCCCATTAGAATTAATAATAATAAAATATATATATATATAAAAAAACTTGAGTTCAATAACTTTATGTAATACATTATTTTTTTCAAATTGCTGGCCCCAAACTTAAGGTGAGTCTTATACATGGGGAATATGGTAATCAACAGTTCAAATGCTAAAGAAATGTTTACCTGAAACCTATGTACTCTTATTGATCAATGTCACCCTTTTAAAGTTAATTTTCTAAATAAAATTTAAAAATTAAAAAAGTTGTGATGCTTTCACATGAACTCATTGAGTCTGCTGGTAAAATGATAGTGTCCTGACTTGGAAAGATTGAACTTTCTAAACTTTTGTATTTTAAAATAATTTTGTGCTTCATTGCTATATTTTAAACAATAAGTCAGTGATAGTAGTAAGATGTGCTTAGTGTTTTGTGTGTACCATACACAGGTTGTCAGCGGCAGAGCCAGGGTTCCAACACTGGCAGTCTTGCCCCCAGTGTGCTAGCCCCTAGACTGGATTGCTTCTCTGAAGTAAGGTCCAGGTTAAATGGTTCTTGAATCTTATCTATGGCTTTCAGTAGTCATTTTATATATTAGAAAACTGAAGCCCAGAGACTTGTCCAAGATTAAGCAATTATTAGTGGCAAAGTGGACTCGCTCTCCACCTTTTGGTCTCACAATTGAACTCTGACATTTTGCTTTCAGTAGTTTTTAGCTCTTTTGATAGATTTTAAAATAGGCTAATTTCTGGTCTGAATATTGTCAGGAGATTAACTTAAACTTATCATTATTTGAGAAAGACTTTCTGCTTTAATTTTAGTTCTTTTGTTTGTTTAAACAAGGCTCGGAAATAGGCCTATTTTGAAATACATATTTTAGATTTAAAAATTTACTCATTATTTACTACGTCTTTTAGTGCTAACTTTAGATAAGCAAGTTTTAGGAGACATGATTTAATTTATGTTAGATATTAAAATGTATAAGGAAGAACTAACTGTGTTATGAAAGAATCTTATGTTCAGCAAACCAGATATATGGCACTCAGAAAATGGTTAATTGTACTTTCTGCTTGGTTCCTTTGCATTTTGACATCAAGGTAGGTGATAAGTCTATTAGCCAGGCCAGAAGAGAACGCCGAGATTGAGAGTTAAAGGTGGCTTGCTGGTTAAATAATAATAATAATATGTAAAGTGGCTTGCTTGTAACAAGTAGTGGACCCAAGTCACACCTAAGTCTTCTTATTCCAGGTATGTGCAGTTTCTGTGGCTCAGTATGGAATTTGTCATTAATTTTTGAAGCTGATAATCAACAATATGCTATTTTTTTTTTTGAATGGAGGGAGTGATTCCAAGTATGTAGACAGATAATAACATAATAATAAACAACATTAAAATGAAACTTTTTAGTGTTTTGTTTTGTCAGAATAGATCTTTGAAGCTTTTATCAGAAATGAGAAACCATGAAAGTGATTAACTAAGGGCTATATTAAGTAATCTAAAAGAAAAAATTACTCAATTGAGCAAATATGTACAATGAACTTTGAAACTTGTGAAATATGATAGATTAGTGTTCATTGAAAATACAGCTCCAGGAGGTCGTCTTGTACATATATTTTTAATGTCCAATTAAATATTTTTCCTTCTACTCTCTGCCCCGTTGGGACTTCTTACTCTTAATGTTACTCCTAGAAATTTGTCAAAAAATTAGTCATAGTATACTTGAAAATTGTTTAATACCCACTCATCTTCTACACCCCATGTTCATTTTTTTTTTTAGATTTTTAAAAATTAATGTTAGAGTGGAGAGAGAGAGAGAGAGAGAGAAGGGGGGAGGAGCAGGAAGCATTAACTCCCATGTGTGCCTTGACCCGGCAAAATTGGGGTTTCAGACCGGTGACCTCAGCATTCCAGGTTGATGCTTTATCCACTGTGCCATCACAGGTCAGGTCCCATGTCCATTTTTAAAAATAATTCTTTTATTTTCTTCTCATCTCTATTTTAAAAATAAGAGTAAGTTTCTGTATATCAGAATTAGTTAGGTATGGGATGTTTACCTGATAATTTGTTTCAATTAATCTGACTTTCACAACATTGAATATTGTGAAACATTTACCTGTGAGTTTTCATTAAACACACTTTTAAATGATTTCTTGATGTTTTAAAGGCTATTAGAGTTATAATTCTGAGCATTTATTATTACAGAGAACTAAAGGTATAGAAGAGGTAGGAAATGCTAAATTTGTACCAGTACTATGGCATAATCTGGAGGTTGTTTCTGCATGAAAACCAGTTACCAGCCTATTGACTTTTGTTTTGTGCTTTTAAAAATGGTGAGTAAAAATTGTACTTGAACTTCATAGTTGTTTGGGTTATGTGCAAATGTGGGACATTAGTTAATATTAAATAAAAGTGGTTTATATTTATGTTAAGTGAGTTACTTCCATCCAGATTTATTGGCTTTTATATATTAGCACTAATTCTTTACTTCGTGGTTAACAGATATGATACAGTAAACTGAAGCACTTATAGAAATCCCAGGTTAATAGTTGTTAAGGGAGTTAAATTTTGTGGTTGAAATAAATTTGGAAGGTATTTGCTTAAAGAAAGTTAAATAGGTTTCTTTGGAGAATTCTCATAGCTTTTGATAGGTGATTTAACCTCATAGAAGGTGACAGAATTTGTATTGTATTGCAGAATTGTTTAGCATAATGGTTTAGCTTCTCTGGAGAACTCAGACTAATAGAGACTCACAGAGTTTCTTGTATTTCATTTTAGGAAATCCTGAGCTGTGATGCATTGTGCGTCTAGGAAGGGGCCGTGGACTTACAGGGATCTTTTTACACACACACACACACACACACACACACACACACACACACACGTGTTCATCAGTGATTAATACATTATGAATTGATTTGATTAATAATACGTTTGCTAATAGAAATACTTTTGTGACTGCTTAATTCTTAAACTACACGAGCTATTTCTTTAATTAATGACATTGTAAAGGCAAGTAACCAGGTAAAGAACCTTAGGTCCAGTGACATTCAAAGAATATTAAGAGCTCAAAAGGTTGAGAGGAGAGGGAACTTTGAATTAAAGCAAGTGGACAGCTCTTAACACACCATTTAAAAAGAAGTGGTTGAAGTTGAGTGAAAAATTAGGCTGGAGTCATGGTAATGCATACTTAAGTCTATCAACAAGTGATACCTACCAAACAAGTGGTACGTACCACAGTGGTTTGGTAACACACATGACCTACATGTTAAGCCTTATAAGGATGAGTCTGAACCTCGCCACTTATTTATGATATGACATTGGGTAAGTTGGTTGAACGTTCTGAGCCTTAGTTTCCTTGCTGTAAAATTGGGATGTTAATAGCACTTTCCTGAACTGCTCTCTTACTGTAAAGATCAAATAAAATGAAGGAAGGTATATTACTCTTTGTAAACTGTCAATCATTATACCAATATCAGTGGTTAGTACATAAGGTTTTTTCTCTACATGCCTTGTACTAATATGGAACCAAGTCCTAGGTTCTATATAACTAGCTTCATGGTCCACTAGCTTCTCAGTGGGTGGGTGGCTCCCAGGAAAAAGGAGGCATCCCCTGGCCATTGCTGTAGTTACAGGGAGGCAGGGACTAGACTAACAGAAGTGAAAGAAGAACAGACTGAGAACATGTCCTGCAGCTAGTAATGAGGGTCATGGATTGTACAGATAGTAAACTGATGACAAAGGATTTCTAAAAGGGACGTTCCAAAAAATATTTTGTAAAGGGTTCCTTATTTGAAGGTTAGCAGTCATTTGAGTGTATATATTCAGAAATATTTTTGGAAAATCTTTTTTTGAAATCAATCCTGGTACATTCTAAAAATCCTAGTATCATTGTTAAAAGGAAAAGCTGTTTACGATAAATTTTATAAGGCTTTGGTTATGACTTGACCTGGACATTAATTTTTGTCGGTTAATTTGCTCACCCAACAAACATATAACGCCTACTGTGTGGTAGGCACATGCTAAGTTCTGGTGCTGAAGTGATGAATCATACCTAAAACCTGCCCTCAGAAAATTAAGTAGCAGAATTAAATTGTGCCAGTTTGGCCACCATTCAGCTGAAGCCTTGAGGTCTTTTGTCAGGATAAGACAAATAACGTAATTAAAGGGTGAAAAATGAAGAGGAAGAAAAGGTTGGCGAATAATTAAAAGTAATTACTTGTATTAGCTTTATAACTCCAGGTTAAGCTACCAGTTTGGATGAGATTGCAGCTTTAAAATAAGCTTCTTCTAGCAATCAGTGAACAACTAAAGTGATGCAGTTATGAGTTAATGCTTCTCATCTCTTGTCTCCCTTCCTTCCTTTCTCTCACTGTCTCACCAAATAATAATAAAAATAAAAATGAGCTTCTTACAACTAGAGACAGCATAGTACAACTGTCTGTATTTGCTCCAAGGTAATTAATTGACAGTGTGAAGTGAAAGAACAGAGAAGAAAAATCTGTGAATTTGTCATTATTTTCTTTCTTGAAAAGACTTTGAAATCTCCTTAAGAGGTCTACCAGATTGTACCAAAAGACCCAGCTGAGTTCCATTACTTTGGTGAAAGTAATACTTGGTCCTCACCCAACCTTTAATTTATGTACTTGCTTTACATTTCTTCCCAGTTGGACGTAAACTCCTGAAGATGAGGCTCACAGTTGTGCATATTCCTAGTGCCTGGAACAGAGCTCGATGCTTAGTTGTCCACGCTAAATATCTGTTGATTGAATGTTGAATATTTCTTGCAATAAAATTAAGGAAGAAGTGAAAAATTACTAAGACACACATTGTGGTAAATTTAAATGGTCACATTAAATACTCTTCAAGGATTGTTTACTATCTATGCTCACTAGACATTTTTAATAGTGTACTGTGGTTTAATATTGTGTTTGGGATCACAAAACACAAAAGAAGAATTTGATCCCCCCCAAAAAGTTGAACATCAAACTTTTAGGTAGAATGCAAGTAAGTCCTAGCCTGACCTATGGTGGCGCAGTGGATAAAGCATTGACCTGGAACGCTGAGGTCCCCTGTTCAAAACCCTGGGCTTGCCTGTCAAGGCACATATGGGAGTTGATGCTTCCTGCTCCTCCCTTCTCTCTCTCTCTCTCTCTCTCTCCTCTCTAAAATGAATAAATAAAGTCTTTAAAAAAATTAAAAATAAAGTCTATTAAAAAGAAAAAGAATGCAAGTCCCTCTTAATTTTTCTACAGGAAAAAATATGATTAGATTGATGTTATTTTCATATAACTAATTATAAATGCAGGAAAACTTGGATTATATCTTGTACCTCATACAGCTTAAATTTTATTTGATTTCATGTGTACCACTTAGAAATGTATTCCGGAGCTAGATAAACTGAGAGGAAGCTTTGTTTTTATAGTAGTACAATAATCCTGATTTTTGTGGCACTTCGTTGAATGTTTCACCGTTTGTGTGACTTTTAATGCTATCAGGAAGTTTGCATGTATGAGTAAAAATTTGGTCATGGATTTCAACAAGTTGGAAAATTGGGGGACACATTTTCAAGGAGTGCAGATGCTACCACAATCTCTTGACTACTGCTTCTCTCAGTGTTGGATTGTTAGGTTATTTCACCCATCTACAATTCCATTGCATGCTTAGAAATAATGTGTGCCAGGGAAGATCAGAAGTAATTCTGCTGTGTTCGGCTGTGGTGTGATGTCTTTTAAGTTAGTTCGAGGGTCTCATATATGTCAAGTGGGGTAATTCATTCCTAGTGTGAACTGATTGTACTGTTTTATCCAATTTCCTGAGGGACCTTTTTTTCTGATGCCTGTGAAATAAATCCCTAAGGTGAATCCCGCTTTGCTTTTGACTTTAGCCCTGCATTGTTGGAGAGTCCTTGAATGCTACTCTATTTAAACCTGAATTCTTTTTGCTCCTGGAACTCTGGGGCTATTTTTAGCCTGGCAGTTGTTCTGGCACTTGAGAGAGTATGTGATTCTTTGTATTGTGACTTTTATTTTCAGGCTCAAGTTGTGTGTCAGCCTGCATGTGTGGGGAATGGATTTTGGATTCATCATCATTTGAGGCTTAGAAATTATAAAACTGATGGAAGTTGTACAGTTTTAATGGAAGAGATAAATATGAAAAAAGATTTCATTTATTTTAGTTATTACATTAATTTTGGGAAAAAATAGTCTGATTTTAAGATATTATATGTTCTCCAGTGTTTCTCCAAATCATAATATTGCAATTTAGAATTTGTTCTTGGCCCTCACCTGTTGGCTCAGTGGTAGAGTGTCAGCCCAGTAGAGTGTTGGCCTGGTGTGTGGATGTCCCAGATTTGATTTCCGGTCAGGGCACACAGGAGAAGCAGCCACCTGCTTCTCCACCCTTCCCCCTTCTCTCTCTATCTTCTCCTTCCACAGCCATGGCTCAATTGGCTCCAGTGAGTTGCCTCAGGTACTGGGGATGGCTCTGTGGCCTCTGCTTCAGGCCCTAAAAGTGGCTTGGTTGCTGAGCAATGGAGCAATGGCCCCAGATGGGCAGCATGGCCCAGTAGAGGGCTTGCTGAGTGGATCCCAGTCCCAGCACATACAGGAGTCTGTCTCTCTGCCTCCCATTCTCATTTAATTAAAAAAAAAATACTAAAGAATTTGTTCTTGATTTCTCTTCCTGAGTTTGAGGTGGCATTTTGTTCTCATAATTATTTTCAGGGTGTTTAATCATATTGCAACTGATATTTCAATCAGCTATTTTTATATCTGATGTTAATTACTAACATCTGATGCTTTTTCTTGAATAATAATACCTAAGTACTCAACACTTAAACTGTTTCAGTAGTCTAATCTTGGTAAAAGTTAGCAAAACAAGAGGAAACGGGCTAAAGGGAGGTTGGAACTTGAAAGCTGGAACACAGCAAACAAAAGAACTGAAATAGTGTCTTGTACAAGTAGAGGATGTGCTGATAACATAGCAATTTTAGGAAATTAGTCTTAAGAGTATTTTATAGATTAGGAACCAAAAAATCCCCACAAGTTAATGTCTCATAGCTGAGAATATTCAGTTAAGTATTAGACATTAATACAAACTATAGGACTGAGTTAGTGAGATTGTTTTCATATTGGGACTCAGAGTGTTCCTCATTTATATCTGTAGCTTTCTCCACATATACACACTTCTAATCACAAATTGAACATCCAGAACTTCTGAAGAAGAGTATATGCTTTTGGTTAAGAATGATGGCTTGTGACTGATTTTTTTGGATTTGAATCAAAGTTTTGTCGTGCCAGGGCATTTTGACCTTAACCTTTTTCAGCCTCAGTTTTCTCAACTGTGTCAGTTGTAGATTAATGGTACCATAGGGTTCTAGAAGTATTCACATTTTAAGTACTAGGCACAGTGTTTCTCACAGTAACTCCCAATAAATACTCGGTTTTATTCTTATTTCCTCAGATGTAAACCACAGGTGTTTATTTTTGTAACTTAGAGTGTTTGAAACTGTTTTCTGTGTTTTGTTTTGGTTTCATTGAGGAAGTTTTAAAATGTCAAACAATGTAATACCCTTTGACTCAGATCTAATTCTTCTCTTTCCGTTTTCAGTAACTTTCTAATTTATGTATTGCATTAATATCTAGATTAAGACTGAATTCAGGAGAAAGTTAAGAGAGTTGATACCTGTATAATATGAACTGGTCATAACTAGAACTTTGAACTGACCAATATTTCTTCTGGCCATTAAAGCTTCTATAGATGAAGTGCAATGGAAAACTGTAGTACGATCTCATAATACGCTTTTAAAATGCCAGTGTGAAATGGTTTTCTGCTGTGGAAAGTACTGTGCTTCTTGTCAGTTTGATAATATTTTATGTAATGTAGCTCGAAATTTATAAAAGCTCTTATTGAATTGTTCCTTTTATAGGGAATAAAAAGGTGAGGAATGTTAATATTCTTTGTGAAAAAAAGCACGTAGTTGGCTTGATTGGTATTTGGAGAACTGTGTAGTGGTTAGGAAAAGGAGTTAGGACTAAGTTATTACAAATAAAATATGTACTTATAATTCCGAATATGGATATTAGGCACATAAATAATTTCATACCTTTTATATAACAGCTCCTTATCTGCGTTCTTCTAATAGTACAACAAACTGTTTTACTCAGAGAGTAGGTTATTTATGTTCTAACAACATTTGACTTAGCTGGAGATTATACCATCAGAGTCCTTTGTGGGTGAGTTTATGTCAGTCTCTATTTTCCTTTCTGTACTTATTTTTCCTTCTTTACCTGGTCACTTAGTGGATGTGTTGATCCCTCCCCCTCCCCGCTCTGTCATTTATTATTATTATTTTCTATGTCTGTAGGTCTGCAGCGTGCTCTCTTGTTTCCCCCCACCAGCCTTTACCTCTTTCTCCTGTCTCAGGTAAATCAAACAGGCCACAATAGCGACTTTAACTTTTATTTTTAAGTTATACTTCACTCTTACATGTTAAAAATATTTTCCATTGTTAATTTAGAAGGCATACAAATAAAACATTTTGTATACTTTTTAAAAACAGCTCATTATATTTCCTTCTATGATTGTATGCTTCTTGTCTGGATTTATCTTGATTAAAAAGACTCATAATCTCAATTAGTGAACATGTAGAGCTTTATTTTTTATTGTGAATTAAGGGATCTTATAGTTCTTTTAGGATCATTGTTCTGATACTGAATTACTGTGCAGCCTCCAGAAATGTGTAGGAAATTTATCCTTATCTGTACAAACTCTAGAACATACCCCAAAAGTTATATGAATACTAATACCTACAAAATTTACATCATATTAAAGAGCTTTTTAAAGAAATGATTTAAATATAATTATTTTTGTTGTTAGATATTTTATAAGAATTGCAATTTTTTACATGTTTACTAATTTTTAAGAATATGATTGAAATTTCTAGCAACATAACTTTCAACCTTTTAAACTTCTCACAAACTATTGGTGGAAATCCTATTTATTTGTTTTTAAATGACAGGGGAGTCAGGGGGCAGAGAGACAAGACTTCTGTGTGCGCCTAGACCAGGATCCTCCTGGCAAGCCCCCTACAAGGTGATGCTCTGCCCATCTGGGGCTGCTGCTCCATTGCTCGGCAACAAAGCTATTTTAGCACCTAAGGAGAAGTCATGGAGCCATCCTTAGTTCTCAGGGCCAACTTGGTCAAACCATTTGAGCCATGGCTGCAGGAGGAGAAGAGAGAGAGAAAGGGGAGGAGAAGGGGTGGAGAAGCAGATGGTCGCTTCTCCTGTGTGCCCTGACCGGGAATGGAATCTGGGACTTCCACATGCTGGGTCGCTGAGCCAACTGGCTAGGGCCTGTTTTCTTTTTTCTTTTTAATTCAAATACATTGAAAATTCTAGGTACAGTAGTAGCATAACCTGTTAGAGATGATACCATTTTAATTCAAAGACTTATTTCTGTTGTTTGAGTAAGCCTCAAGTAGGTTATGCAGAGGTTCCTTTTCTTTATGCAGGCATTCATTGCTAGTTATTTTCTTAAGTAAAGATAGCTTTTTTGGTAGTTTTTAAAATAATTTAATCTCATAACATTTGAACCATAAAGTTAAGTATAAAAATGCTAATTGGTTATAATTTCATCATGTAGAATAACCAAATTTAACATGTCCTATCTTCACTATTCTGTTATTTGTGTACACTTTTTAAAGTGAGATCATATATACAAAGAAATTTGTAACCTCCTGTCTTCACTTAATATAAATTCATAGAACAGTTTTTTATGAATATTTATGTAAAAATTATAATTAAAATAGATTAATGTCAGGTTGTACATTAAAGGAACACTATGCTATTAAATAGGAGTCATTGCAGATATGCTAAAATGGCTCGTATTTTAGAAATGTTATTATAACTGATAACTGTATTGTTTGGTCTATGTAGACAAAAACCCTGAATATTATAGGAAATACCAGGAAGGCATTTGATAAAATTCAGTTTCTACTCTTGATTAAATTTATTTAATAAAATGGAAATAGATGACTGCTGTGTTAAAAATTATATCTTAAAACCAATGTAACAGGCCTGACCTGTGGTGGTGCAGTGGATAAAGCGTCGACCTGGGAACACTGAGGTCGCCAGTTCAAAACCCTGCACTGGTCTGGTCAAGGCACATATGGGAGTTGATGCTTCCAGCTCCTCCCCCCTTTCTCTCTCTCTCTCTCTCACTCTGTGTCTCCTCTCTAAAATGAATAAATAAAAAGAATTTTAAAACCAATGTAACATCATACTTTATACTTTTTAAATCATACATAGATTTTTAAAATCATGAACAAATTTGACTTAATAATTTTCCATCTTTGCCTGTTACATTGGTTTGGATTTTTTTGATTACCGGTGTGGTTGATAATTTTTCTTATGTTCATTGGACATTTGTACTTTCTGTTTTGAATTGCCTGTTTCTATTTTTTTGTTTTTGAGTATTGGTCTATTTATTAATGATTTATAACATATTTTACTCAAGGATTTTAACTTTTATTGTAACTGGTCCAAATATTATTACAAGTACATATAATAAGTACATGGATATTTTCTATAATATATATTTGTTTTATGTTGTTAAGTATGTGAATATTTTTCCTACAGATTTTACCATGTTAAAAAAGACCTTCTGGCTCGAACTCAGTGATTTTCAAACAGTGTGTCACAAGAATTTTAAAAACATGCCGTACCTGTCTGTTTAGTCAGGGACACCAACCTCTTTTCTGTTCAATTGTCAAATAAAAATGACAACAGCCAACTCCACACTTGCCATCTAGTGTGAGTGAATCAAAATTATACCTTTTTTCTTTTTTGCCAGATCAGCAAAACATATATTGTTGGTGTGCTGTGGAATTTTAGTAATTATTTTATGTGTGCCATGAAATGAAAAATATTATAAATTGCTGCCCTAGGTTGTACAATGATTCACAATTTTTTGTCAGAAAATCTAAGCCATTATCTACATAATTTTAATATTTTTGTGAGGTGTGTTATAAGGGGAAGTACTCATAATTTTTGTCAATTTTTTATGATGCATAATTTCAGGCATACACAAACCTTGAGAAATATTCCTGTCAGAAATCATGTACCAGTTGACTTAGATTTGTTAATGTTTTGTCATATTGCTTTAGACCTGATTCTCTGTCATTTTTTTTGTTAGTGTTGCTGAATGATTTTAAAATAAATTGCAGATATGATGTCACTTCTTGAAATACTCTCCTGAGTATACTAAGAATAAGGGTGTTTTTTAAAAGAACTATAGCGTTGTCACACTGAATAAAATTACCAGCAATTCCCTATTATCACCTAATACTCAATATATACAAATTTCCCCCATTTGAGCCATTATCTAATCTAGAAGTACTGTACTATTATTGTGTCTTTTTAATCCAAAATAGATAATCTCCCATCTTTCTTACTCTTACGCCTTCTCCTCTTTCCCTTCATTGTTGTGGGCAGTTGTCTTGTGCTTTAGGGCTCTGTGTAGGATGCACACAGCAACATCTTTGGCCGCTATGGTCGCCCCCTCTCCCATTTTAATAACTAAATATGTTTTAATACATTGCTAAATATCTCTTGAGGGACAAAACTGCCCTTGGCCGACTACCTTTTCTGCACTTTATTCTTTTTACTTATTCCTCACAACTTTTTATATAGATAGAATCTATTCTGTGTCTCTGTTCTTTAGCCTATTTTGCTTATTAATTTTACTTTACTTTGATGTTTAACTAGTAAGTAGTACTTTATAAATAGCTTTATTGAACTATAATCCACATATCATGTAGTTAATCCAATTAAAGTATACAGTTCAGTGGCTTTTAGTATATTCACTATAATTAGAGCTGTGTCTTTATTGCCACAATAAGTTGTAGGCTGCATTACCACAAACAGAAAAGTCCTTACCTTTGTGCTCATTTTAAAATTGGTATTTTGTCTTTTTTAAATATAGTTTTAATACTTTTTTTTTGTATATTCCAGACAGTTCATTATCAGTTATACAATTTACAAATATTTACTTCTATTCTTTGTGATTTTTTTTTTTTTTTTTTGAGAGAGACAGAGAGTCAGAGGGATAGACAGACAGGAAGGAAGAAAGATGAGAAGCATCAATTCTTTGTTGTGGCACCTTAGTTGTTCAGTGATTGTTTTCTCATATATGCCTTGACCCCGGGCGGGGGGGGGGGACTATAGCAGAGTGAGTGACCCTTTGTTTAAGCCAGTGACCTTCACTTCATGTCTATGATCCCACTCGCAAGCCAGCGACCTCGCCCTCAAGCTGATGAGCCTGTGCTCAAGCTGGTGACCTCAGGGTTTCGAACCTGGGTCCTCTGCTTCCCAGTCTGATGTTCTATCCACTGTTTCACTGTCTGGTCAGGCAAAATTTTCTACTTTTGACATAGTCTAATTTATCTAGTTTCCTTTTGTTGATTGTGATTTTGGTGTAAAAGGTACTTAAAGTTTGCAGTGCATTTTCTTTAGTTAGCTTCAGAGATGGTATCAAGTATCACATAAACAAGACTAGGGGTACTTAACCTTTTTATACCTACCACCCACTTTTGTATCTGTTAGTAGTAAAATTTTGTAACCGCCCACAAGTTCCACAGTAATGGTGATTTATAAAGTAGGAAAATAACTTTATAAATTTATAAAGCAGAGTTACAGCAAGTTAAAGCATATAATAATAATTACTTACGAAGTACTTTATATCGGATTTTCGCTAAGTTTGGCAGAATAAATCTTTATAAAACAACTGACTATAGTTAAATCTATCTTTTTATTTATACTTTGGTTGCTCCACTACCGCCCACCATGAAAGCTGGAGCGCCCCCTAGTGGGCGGTAGGGATCCGGTTGACTACCACTGAACAAGACAAATAGATGCAAGTAGGGCTGAACTTAATTGTAGTTTTTCCTAACTTGAATTTGGAAATAAACCATATTTGTGTGAGTTGTGTTATGTCTAGATATGGTGTATGTGTTTATAGAAGACTATACTGAGAGTTTGAGGGAGAAGAGGGGTTGGGGTTTACATTGTAACAATGCTGGGTAATTAACAATCACTGTTCTCTGTAGTGGGTAGCTAACTACAGTCAAGTAAAATTCTGCAGGGTTCCTGTCTTCATGTACCCTGCTGTGAGTATTTTTCATGGTTAGCCTCCCTTGAGGGGAGGAAGAATCCTTTAAAAGCAGAGACCATATGATGCCAGCCCTGACGTCTCCGCCTGTGTAAGAATCCTGCCTGCATTGTCTTGTGATTATTGGGCTGCTTCTCCATGGTTTCTCTCCCGGTACAGTCTGAGTGTCGGGGTATTAACTTCGGAGATCCCTTACTGTGCTGGCTTATTTCAGCAGAGCTCCAGGTGCAGGAGTCATAGCTCAGCATGTGATCTTGAGGACATTCTTGTTTGTGGTGCGGCTGCTCTTTCACAGACTGTCACTTGCTCCGTGTGTCTGCCCTCATCACCTCCACCTTCTTAGTGTCACACTTCTTAGTAAATGTTTAAAACTTTTATTTACTACTTAAACAATTAATCCTTGACAATATGCAAATACATATCTTTTTTTCTTTTTTAAGATTTTTCATGGAAAAATTTGTTTTAAAGGTTTCCCCTTGTTATTACCATAATTTGACCAACTATTTTGTTTTGCCTTCACAGATAGGATGTTACTATCAATATTTCTTTTGGTGGAGTAGAAGTTTTATGACAGTCTTTCTGATATTGCTTGATAGAAATAAAAGTAATATAGTGTTTACTTCAGTGTTTTAAATGACTGCTAATTGAATGTTAATAAAATGAGTTAAGGATATTGCGTGTCTTGAAGGAAAGTAGTATGTGCAATCTAAAAATAGTAATTTGTAAAGTATTGCTTATTTAAAAATTACATGCTTCTTGAAAAGTAAGTCAGTGCAGAAGTGTATTTAGTAAAAAGTAAAAGTATTATTTACTTTTTCCATTTTAAAACAGTCTGGGTACTTCTGTACCTTTCTTGTTTAAACCTATGAGAGAGAACTTTTATTGATAAAAATTATTCTTAAAGGCCTGACCCTAAAAGGCCTGTGCAGTGAATAAGGTGTCGACCTGGAATGCTGAGGTCTCCAGTTTAAAACCCTGGCCTTGCCCAGATGAGAAGAAACTACTACGGGTTGGTAATTCCAGCTCATCCCCCATTTTTCATTTCTCTCTCTCTCTCTCTAAAAATAAATAAGTAGAATTTTTAAAAATATATATTCTTAAAGGTAGTGATGTGAGTCATCCTTTCCTGCTTTGAAAAATTTCTCAAGTGTATATTTAATTTTTCCCATAGTTTCTGTTTATTTTTACATTTTATAGTCTTCTCTCCTTCCCTCTGTCCTATGGAGAGTATGTACTTACTCAGTGAATTGGTTTGACCAAGAAACAAAGGGCACGTGGAACCTAAGTGTTAAGATGCCAATTATGATCAGATAGGAAACTAAACTGGTAAAGACCATCTCTAGGAAAAACATCTTGATTTATGTAACATTGATTTAGATGAGTAATCAGAAGATCTCTGTATTCAGTGCTACTTACTGACAATATACTGTTATGTGCGAAATGTTATACTAGACACAGGATACCTCACTGAACAAAACATCCTCATGTGACTTACAGTGTATGGTACATACTATAAAATCAGGTAATTACAGCATAATGTGATAAATGAGGATATTGGCAAGAGAGTGGTTGAAATGGTGAACCATGGAGGCCAGTCCCAATAGGAAAGTGAATACAGAAGTGGACTGTGTGAGGAGAAAGTGGAAGAACCTAGTGTCTGCAACTCTGAGGACAAATGAGAAATAGATGTAGTTGGTGTAACTAATTTAGAACTGGAAGATTGTGGTCAGAAAAAGGGTAGTTCATTTTCCCTTTTCCCACTCAGAGAAGACAAAGGTGATGATGAAGTTAGAGTGTCATCTATGGTGACTAAAGTGGAGTTGCATGAAACTTGCTGGAGGTGAAGTGCTTATATATTAAAACCAGACTGATGTATTATCTTTGTGTATGTTGAAATCAAGGTTATGTGGTACTTGGGCTAGAGAAGAGGGTTGTATGCCACATGTTAAGAGTTTTGCGTCCCTTGGAGATCAGTGGTTCTCACTGTGATTGCAATTTGGAATGAACCTGGAGAACCTTGCTGCACTGTGGTAATTCTAATTGTTAGCTCCCATCCCCAGCTACAGTATTCTGAATTAATTTGTGTGGGATTCAACCTGGGCAGTGGGATTTTAGTATGCCCCCAGGTAATTCTAATGGCAGGAATTGCATGGGGAGGGATATTTACAGGAAACTGGCTGGGAGTTATTGGGAATGTGACCCCGCATCATGAAGTTGGGGTACATAATGAATAAAAGAATAAGTAGCCTTTGAGAGGGCTGCATGAGTAGCAGCTTCTACTTAAAGCAAGTACTGAAGATTTTGAGGATACTGATGTGTTCGTTTATTATGAAACAGAGTAAACCCAGAGGGAGGCTCTGGTGGTGGTGGGGGGAAGCTGTGGGAAGTTGGATAAAGGAGGAAAAAGCAAGGTCTGTACAGTGGCTAGAGTACATGAGAGAACTGATAACTGAATAAATTTGGCTGTTGGAGGTGACCAAAGATAACAGGGCATAGTGGGTTCACAATTAGTCGGGAAAATACATTCACTAGTTCCATAGTGGATGACAGACCTTGCTGGGTTGAACTTCTCTGGAAGTTTTAGCCTTATATCCTTCTCTTTGTTAAGGCGTTTGGATTGATTGTGAAGGAGTTGGGTCTTCAGTATCCATGGCGACCTGGAGGTCCAGGCTGATGTTCCTCAGGTTCCCAGGGAAGTGGTTAGAAGCTCATTTTTTCTGACTCTGGCAGGCAGAGGGTCCGGACTGTCAAGGCTTGGCCAGTTTTGCAAAGCAATGCTCTGTTCACCCTGACATGCTGCTTGAGTGAGTTTGATACTCTGCTGTACCTTACGGTGGCAAAGCCTTCACTATTTCTTTTACCCTTGATGCTTTTCAGGAACAATTTTAATTGCCCAGGTCCAGATTTATGAGCACTAATTGATAGGTGTCTTTTTTTTTTTAATGTAGAAGTAATGGTATGGACTTAGGAAAAGTGAAAAGGGATCTTACACATTACCTACGCAAACTTCTCTTATTTATTCATACTTGAGAATTTTATGCATACAGAATCAAAACGAGTTTCACAAAGAAACCACTCAGCCTAGATTAAAGTATAAACTGTATATGGGACTAGAAATTTATAGTTGTTATACTGATTCAAATTTGTTTAAGAATAAATTGGTTGACTGATTTTATTAATTTGATGTGTAACTTAATTTTTTTGTGCTGTTAAACTTGGAAAATGAGACCATCAGACATCACTGTTAACAAAGTACAGCCACTTAAATTCCCTCCCTCCCTTTTTCTTTTTTAGGTGAGTGTGGGGGAGATAGTGAGGCAGACTCCAGCATGTACCCCAACTGGGATCCACCCAGCATCCCCATCTGGGGATGATGCTTAGGTACTGAGCTCATTTTAGTACCTAAGGCCGATGCATTCCAACGGAGCTATCCTCAGCGCCCTGGGCCATACTCGAACCAATCGAGCTATTGTCTGTGGGAGGAGAACGGGTTAGGTAGGGCAGAGAAGCAGATAGGCGCTTCTCCTCTGTGTCCTGAACAGGAATCGAATCCAGCACATCCATATATGTCAGGCTGACGCTCTTGTCTGCTGAGCCACTGGCCAGAGCCTAATTTTCTTTTAGAATTAAAGCTTTTTAAAGTATAATACTTATAGTCTTCAAGAACTAAGCTAGTTATGCATATAAGCTATGAAGTTACCTTTGAATGAGCAGTTTATTCAGACCATCAAAATTTTTCATTATTTTTTTGGTCAGAATAAGTTAAGTAGTAAAGTAGTAAATTTGGTAACAGCTTGATGTAGAAACAAGAAAATTATATCAAGTGAAAAACAAGACTTTTGTGATTATAGTATATTATGATGACTAGTAATTAAAACCCATTGCTTTTACTAAGCAAATATATCTCATGATTAAAGCCTTTATACTTTTTAAAAATTAGGTGATTTTGTATACAGTGGCCTTATTGCACATGTGTTTGAACTTTTCTAGGCAATAACACCAAGCAGATAAAGCCTTTGATGGGTCATGGGGATTTAGACTACATCAAAAGGATGCTTTTAACAGCTTGATTGTGACTTGAATTTTTATATGTATCTTTTGAGTAAACAAATTTTGAGAGACATTTTGGTTTCCTAGGTCCACGGGATGTCTTAGAACTGACTAGGATTAGAAACCGGGATTTCTAACTATTCTTTCATTTTTGTGCATAGTGCCTACTTACTGACTTAAAAAATGACTTTGGTATTTCTGATTAATCTTGATTAGGATTTTCTCCTTGAGACTCTTGATTGTAAGGAGCAGTAATATACCCTAGTTACCTTATTAAAGTAAGGTCAGTAGTCGCAGCCATCACGGCCATTCACCTGCAGGTTCTCATTGGATTCGAGCAGGCGGTCAAGAAACAGTGGAGCCAGAAGATGGTGGCCTGTTCCTTTATTCAAGTCTCGCACTGGTCTACAAGCAAACAGGCAGGGAAGACCTCTTCCATCTCATTCAGTGGCTCCTAAAGCCCTGACACATTCTCTTCCACAACCAGCAGAATCTTCTCCAGTTCCTCCTAGAATCAAAGGCCCCACCAGTCTCAGCGGAGCTCACAAAGCCCCTCAGCTCTCCACATCTGCGCCCCTTTTGCTCTCTCTGCAACACTGGCTGGGGCCACCAAGCCCCCTCCTCCAGCAAACATTAGCAAATCAATGGCCCTTCCCAAGAAGGAAGGTAGTTTGCAATTTCACAGACCATATATACTTAGCACTGCCCAGCCCCCAATGCAAACTGTAAGCGAGCAAACATAAAAATCATATTTTACAAACTTATTTGACCAACATCTTATAAAAAGGAGAATCCAGGATGTCAGATGAAATGCAGCTGGTCCTATGGGGACTGAAAAGCTGACTGAAGTCTCAAGTCTCCCTCAGAAAACCACCAACTCTCTCATCTTGGCTTTTTAGAGTGTATTTGCTTACTTTTCAGTTTTTCTCTCAATTGGCTTTCTTGCTCATTTATTGGCCTGTATGTCCCCTTTAAATGGCCACCCTAACCCCATAATATACATATTCTTTTTCAGGCTCAGCGCTCACCGCTGGCTGTCAACAGTCTAACTTTTCAGGTTCCTGAGAGTCTGGCTGCACTCACTGAAGGACCAGGTCTCACAGACATTGGCTGCCAGCTCTAGCCCGGGTTGGGGTCGCAGGCAAAAGGGAACAGGATAAGATTCCCAGGATTGAGCATGAGAGGATGAGCACATGAAACCTGCCTTTGTAATATGTAACAATTAACTGGTTTCATATTCAGATGTTTGTGTAGTAAACTCCTGAATATATTTTACAGTTGGATGCCAAAGACTGCCAGACATTGGCATGGGACATGACTATACCCCATGCATTTGTGCGCTGTTTTGTTCATTAATTATCAAGGAAGCTCTAAAGGAATAACTTTCAAGGGTGGAAATACATGCTGTTAGGGATTATTTATTTTTGGTTCATTAAAAAATATCAGACAGTGTTTATTTTCATGCTAATTTTTAGTACTTTATGGTTCACTGTTTTGTGAATGAGTGTTTAGTGTATTAGAAAGGGAGACAACTGAATTCGTCTATGTAGTTATACATATCACAGAATCTTTGAGTACACACTGTTTCAGGAATTTTGCTAGCTTTGGAGAGATAAGATTGAATATGCTTGGAAACTGAGCTGTCCCTCTTGCTGTGATTAGAAGTCAAACCCTCTTTACGTTTTAATCCTTCACCTACGACTGCATGAGTCATACCTGTCTCACCTGTTCTCCTTTACTGCATCCTTCCCTAGAGCCTGACACGTGCACAGATCTCTTCCCACTCAGTTCTAAACCTACTGCAATCTGGTTGTAGCTCACTACTCTATTGATCATTTACCTTCTAGTTGTCAAAGTGCCCTGGACACATACTGGTTTTAATCTTACTGAACTGTTCTGCTCTAGGACATTGCTGATCACTTTCTTGAGGAGAAACTATTCTCTTAGCTTCTGGGTCTCTACTTGTTACTTGTTCTTTTGTATCTTTCTATGCCTGCCTTCTCAGTCATCTTCATGGGCTTTATTTTCCTTTTTATGTCCCTTAAAATGTTAATGTTACTAGTATTTTATCTGTGACTTACTGCTTTCTTCATGATTGAATTCATTCTCATTTTTTGGGTTACCATCTTGTGTGGTAGTGAAACCTGAAAATATCAGAGTTTGTGCTGCTTGTCACCAATTCAGCCAAATAAGTAGAGACCGGGATTGAATCTTTATGGGTGCTTTATTCAGATAGCCAGCAATCTGGGGAGACGGGGGTGGCGGCGTTATATTCCCAAACCATCTCAACCCCCCTATCCCCAGCCAACCTTTTAATGAGGGGAAGAAAAGGGTAGGTAAGGGTTTTGGAATTTCAGGGGAGAGTTAATCAGATCATAGTCAAAGCTAACTGGATCATATTCAAGGCGATCTGTCCTTGGAGTGCAAGGACTTTTCTCGTAGTCCCTTGATGCACAAAGGTGGGCCCTTCACACATATCCTGGGGCACAGAAGTGGATCACTCTCAGATCTCTTTAAATCTTTTAGGCCTGTTCAGGTATCCCAGTTCTGGGAACAAAGCTTTTGCTTGCATTAACCATTATGCCCACTGACCATACCCAAAGCAAACATACTCAAGCTAAAATTTTAAACTCTTGTATCTAGCTCAGGGTATTCCATTGAATACTCTAGTCAGTTGCTTGCTAGCTGTCCTCATTTAAAGTCTGTGTGTATCTTTACCTTCAATATGTCCCAGACCAAACTTGATTCCTTCATCCACAAAACAAAACAGCCACACATTGTTCCCCAACCCTGTTCTCCTACATCTTGTTTAGGGTGACTGGCTGTTTAGTTAGTTGTTACTCAAGTTTAAAAAGCAATAATGATGGCATTCTCATACTCACTGCAGTTACTCACAAGATGTACTGATTGGGTCACGTAGATAGTTCTCCAATCTGTAGACTTCTGTCCATCTCTGCCACCTCTGCCCTATTTCTAGCTTTTAGATAATTTGACCACTTGCTCTTCCTAGGTTTTTCTGCCTTCAAGTTTGCCAATTTCAAATCATGCAGATAGTTGAGAATGGTTGAAATTTGAATGTCCCATATGCTTCTCACAGTCTACCTTTTAAAAACAATCTTCAGTGGCTTTCCATGGAAAACTTTCTTACTTCAATGTCCACTCCTGGTATCTCTTTATCATGTGCTCTGTTCTTCACCTGTCTGTGTCCTGTTATCCTCTGAGATTACTCTTTAAGTGTCACCTTTTTCAGGATGCTTCCTCTGATTTACCGCCCCTCCTCCCCTTCCGACTGGGTCAGATCACGTGTCCCTTGTTAGTGCTTTGGGAGAGCTAGTGCATGTCTGTCACTTTACTTACTGCGTTGCTATGTATATATTCTCTTAAAAAACTGAGCTTCCTGAGGCAAGGAACCTTGCTTTACTTATCTTTGAAACTGCAGTGGGCATATAATAGACCTCAATAAACATTTGATCAATAAACAAAAGAAGCTTCCTGTCTAGAAAAGGTAAATAAACATCAGTAACTATTGTAGAACTTTAAATAGTGCAGTGGGGGCAGGGAGTGCAAGAAGTGGACATTCTATTTGGCAGGAGGGAGAGGTGCTTGTGAGGGAAGGCTTGCTTCATGGAAGAATACGGGTTTGAGCTGCTTCTTGAAGGGAACTTGGTAGAGGTTATTGCTAGAGAGGAATGGTAATCCATCCTAGATACTAAAGGCAAAAACACAAGCCCTGCTTATGGGAAAGTGAGGTGTCTCAGAATGTTTTTCCAGAGGTCATCTAGCAGCAAGGCGGGTGGCATGGAGAGGAGGCAGGAGTTCTGGTCTGGCAGGTGGTAAGGAAGGTCTGTCCTGTCGGAAGCATTGGTGGTGAGGAGGAGACGGCCCCAGGAGATGCTTAACGTGTCGTTCTCTTTCCAGTAACTGGACAGGCACTGATGCGTCGTTTTAAACAAGAGAATAGAGGAGGCAGTTGGAATATGTAATAAATACCATTTTAGACATGACGAGTTGGAGGTACCCATGAGAAATCAGAAGTGTTCAGTATGCAGTTGTATATAAGACCGTATGAGAGTGAAAGCAGACTCCTGGGAACTGCCGACCCTTCCGCTTAAAGGTAATCATGGGCGTACTTTCAAAGCATTATGACCTTTCCTTGACTTCCTTCATTTCCTTATTTTCCTAACCACTTCAAACGAGTTCAGAAATTTCTTCTTTACAGCCCCTATTTGTGATTTTCTAATTTTCTTCCTTCTCTTCTTCACTCCACTGCATTCTTCTTGAGGCTGTTAGTTTATTACTCTTAGAAGTGTTTGTTGTCAGACTAAATTAGGGGAAAGGAAATGCTTAAATCAGATATGTGAATTCAAATCCCTTCATGAAATGGGCATGTCTATTTATACTTTCACTTTCATTAAGAAATGGACAGTCTGCCATTTTTAAAAACCTATTACCCTATTGGTATATCTTTTTGTTTCCCACTTTGGAGAGGTAAACTGTATGTTTGGCTTCTTTCACTAAACAGCTGTAAGATTATGATGATAAGTCACATCTTTGGACTCAGCACCTGGTAAACCATATAACTAGTACTGCAGAGTTCCTGATTAATGTTCGTGGAGGTTGTTACTACTGAGACTGGTCTCATTATTGCATTGCAGGGATGTGATTCCATTGGTTCCAGATTTTTCTGTTTTTCAAGAAATGCTATGATTCCTGATTTTTATGTGATCTTTACAGATGTTTATCTAGAATTTTAAACAATACTATTTTGGCCGGATGAAACACTCCAGTTTTTGATCCCTTTGTAAGGAAGACTGCCCAGCGGCACTTCCTGAGGTAGCTGAGATGTGTGGCTCCCGCACTGGGCTGCGAGAGGAAATTTGAAGCCACAGCAGCTAGTAGTGGAAAAGGAGACAGGTTCAATCCCTTGTTTTGGAAGATTGAGTAATAATGGGGTCATGGAATCAGATGGGCCAAGGTCTGTCCCATCTGCAGTGTTTTCTGGCAGCGAATCTTGCTTATTTACTGAGGTCTTGATCCTTGGCACCATGAATAGTGACTTGAAATTGGATTGGTTAGTTAGGATATTTTTCTGTGATTTTATCTTGCATATTTAAGTACAAAATTAAAACACATATTTGATGTTTTTCCCCAAGAATGTAAGCCAGCTGAATAATAATGTTTGTCAGTCAGTGGGTTTCGGGTTCTGAGCACCTGATTCACTAAATGAACTCAGTATAATTTGTTAGGACTTACTGTATTTATTTATTTCTTTATTTTGAGTCAAAGTAGGTGATGCTTATGGGAAGCCTCCTTCTCATCTCAGAGGAAAAGCAGGGAGACACGCTGGAACTGACCTGGCTTTCCTCTCCGTTTCCTTGGGGGGAAGGAGAAGGGTTCTTGCAGGTGGGACTTGCGCAGGTTTGCTTGTGCGTGTGCCCTCTTAGCAGCAGCTCTTCCATTTGTATAAAAATGACCTCTTACAATTAAAAAGTATCTTAAAAATTTGCCTCAAAATGTTAGAATTTGATTCCTGATTCTTGATCTCATTGGCTTTCGAGCACGCCAGATTAATTTATGAGAGGAATTTACAGTCTCTTACCTGCTTTTGAGTCCAGGAGTGCATTCCCTGTGGCTCACTCTTGAATGGTCTTAGCATTTGTGAATCTTTGTTCTCTTGGAAGGTCTAGTTTTGAAAATACCAAAACTTTAGTATATGTGGTTAGTAATCAGTTTTGAGTAATACCATTTTGATGGAAAGAAGTGAATTACAGTAAGAAAAGGATTTATTTTTCTTGTTTCAAAGTAGAACTGCCTTTGAATACAGTTTTAAAGGAGTTTCCATACTGCTTATCTTTGTGTGTTCCTGAGCATTGTGTAAGTCTTTTTATTAGTGTGCTTTCCGCACTTATGTTCTCCTTACATGTGTATTTTACCTTTATTGTTTGTGAGCATATTGAAGGCAGAAACTGTCCCATTCATCTTTGTGTAGTTAAGGCCTGATATATACATAGTTACTTAATTGTTATAGAATCAAAATGAACCTCCCCCCAAATAATTATTGTGAAGGACTGTAGTTCTATAAAATGTACACATACCCACACACAAAATAGTATATTAAAACTCATTACTTTGTTCCAATTTAAAATAATTTTTTTTCCTTAGGTGAATTGCCAAGTGTATATTGCTCTACTATCAGCCAAAGCATTTTTAGGACACTTCCAATCCCAGGTTAATTCCTTGAGCTGTAAACATGTGGCATGTGGTGGCCCGTTTATTTCCTGCAGTGCTTACTTAAGAAATGCAAGTGCACTTACTACGAAAGTGAATTTTGTGATTATTGTGTATGTTTAAAACATTTCTTAATGAAAAATTTTGAACCTTAAATGTAGAAAGATCAGCATTCCCTGTCCTCACGCCCAGTTTAGACCTTTATCAACTCATGACCAATTGTATTTCATCTATATTCTATCTCACTTTCCCCACTCTCTACTTCCGGAATTATTTTGAAGCATATTACAGAGATGTGATTTCCCCTGTAAGTATTTCATCATGAGTCTCTATAACAGAACTATTCTTTTTATTAAAACCATAATACCATTAGACCAGCTAAAGGAGGCAGTGACTTAACTATTATAAATAACAGAAAATGTTTAGAATTACTCAGTTTCTCTTTTTTTCTTCTCATTCTTCTCCATTTTTCAGTTTTCATTTTGAGGCAAGTTGAATATGTTTTACATATTGCAGTTTTACCTCAACAGTCTTCCCTTCTCCTCTCCTTTGTCCTTCATTTGTTGAAATAACTGGGTTTTGCCCTTTAGTGTTTCCCACAGTACGAATTTTGCTTAGCTCATCTTGGTATATTGTAACATTTTCTCAGTCTTCTGCATTTTCTAAATCAGAACCAGCTTTGATTCCCACTTCTCTGCACCCCACCCCCATCCCCCACCCCCCAACTCATTCATAGGTGGTGGTGTGTATTTTTCTTTTGAGAGGCATGAAATGTCTGGTTTGTTTTCTCTCTCTCTCTTTCATTCTCTCTAATGATTGCTAGACTCCTAATTTATTAAGGATTGCAATATGGTGATATGCTAATTCTGTTGTTTCCTCTTTATTATATTGAATATTTCCTTAAAGATAACTGATTTTTCGTCAACTCTGATTGCCCTGATAAATGCTTAATTCTCTACCACTTTCAAAGAGATTCCCCTCTTTAGCACTTTTCAGAGGTGATCAGTGGAATTTATAATATCTCTATGATTTCATGAACTGAAATATTTGAAGTACTCCAATCCATTGCACTAACAGTCTTAATGGTTTCATCTTTAGCCTCTTGAAACCTCTTCAGTTTGTCTTGGGAGTTCTTTCAACATATTCTCAGTCATCTTTCTGGTAGGGCAGGGTGCTCCAGGCCCATCTGAAACTCATTTCCTGCTCTAAACTTGGAATCAGCCAGTCTTCCAATAGCCCTGGTTTGGTTTAGTAGAATTAGCAACATGATTTTATGTTTTTATACTGACACAATTTAAGGTTATTTTGAAGTTTGTTTTGGTTTACAATTATCCACATGATTTTATGTTTTTATACTGACACAATTTAAGGTTATTTTGAAGTTTATTTTGTTATTACAATACATACTACTAACAGTTCACAAATTATATTATAAAATCACCTGATACTGTTTTTTATGTGGTTACTGTACATTTTCTGTATATAGTGTGGAGTTAGAGTTGTTTATTTCACTTTGCTTCTGATTTTGAATTTCCTTTTTATATGTAAAATATTTATACTGTTACAAACTAGATATCAGAGATGTCTAGTTCCTATCTCTGTTGCCTCTATCCCAGTGGTTCTTATCCTGGGTTTTATCGAACCCTAGGGGTTCGATGAGTCGGTCTCAGGGGTTCGGAGAAGCCTCTGCCCCAGAGGCCAGAATAAAGTAATACCGTAATTTGTTGTGAGTTCATGCACTTTGTTGGTTTTGTTCTTTGAGCAAGGTGATATTTATGCATGGCTCATTTTGTGCACCAGTAAAAAAACATACCTATGTCTTGAATTTGGAAAAAAATATCATATTTTATTTATCACTTAAGAAGGGTTCAGTGAATGTGTATATGAAACTGGTGAGTTCGGTACCTCAAAAAAGGTTAAGAACCACTGCTCTATCCTATTTTCTCCATTCCTCAAAGATCAGTATTTCTTAAAGTTTCTGTGTATCTTTACATTTAAAAAATATGATTGATAACTACATACTTTTCTTTATATCTATACGTTTGAAAATATGATTGATGCCTGACCGGGTGGTGGCTCAGTGGATCGAGCATTGACCTAGGATGCTGAGGACCCAGGTTTGAAACCCTAAGGTCACCAGCTTGAGTGCGGGCTCATCAGGCTTGAATGTGGGCTCACCAGCCTGAGTGCAGGGTTGCTGGCTTGAGCATGGGATTGTAGACACCAACCCAAGGTCACTGGCTTGAAGCCCAGGATCGCTGGCTTGAAGCCCTGGGTCGCTGACTTGAAGCCCAATGTTGCTGGCTTGAGCCCATGGTCGCTGGCCTGAGCAAGGGGTCACCTGGCTCAGCTGAAGCCCCCCAGTCAAGGCACGTATGAGAAAGCAATCAGTGAACAACTAAGGTGCCACAACAACAAGCTGATGCTTGTCTTCTCCCTTACTTTCTGTCTGTCCCTCTGTTCCTCTACCTCTCTCGCATATAGTTATGCTAAAAAAATTAAAAATAAAAATATGATTGACAGCAATACATCTTTTTTATGAGTATATAATTGAATTAAAAATCAGGGTGATATGCTGATGCAAAACAATATAGTTTTTTCAAAATACATAGAATTGTTATTTTCTGATATCTTGATGGATTCTGTCAGCTTACATAATTAGAAATATTGTCTTATTCTTTGGTATCTTAAATTTTGCTTTGGTTTTTTAAAAGAATACATTTTTTTTATGTCATATACATATATATATAGTTTAGGAATGAGACAGTATATATCTTTATCTGCCAAATAGAAACATTTATGAGGAAAATAATTTTTTGATGAAGATTAAAAGTTTATTTAAAATTTTTTCAATATTATTGAAAGTTATTAAGGCACAAAAACAGTATGTATAGCTATAAAAATATAGTTTCTATAAAGCTCTCTTATTTCAGCCTGTGTATCTACTATACCTTTTATCAGAAATTCATGAAACCTTGGTAAAATAGTTTTGCAATTTGAAGCTGTATTTGCTGGAAGCCTGCAGGGACTCTTATTTGCTATGTTTTCCCATCCACATTTTAAATACTTTATTATGTTTCCAAAATAAGGAAAAAATTCAGTAAATAGAAAATTTTTTTTTTAATATTGTTATTTCTATCCGGTAATTAAGTGGTGTTGGGGAGGGAGGTCTACAGCCTTAGTTTGTATCCTGAATAAACAGTATATGTTATGAATGTATCTACTATTATCTCAAACTGTATAAATGTGTTATAATTGATAGAATCTAATTTCAAAAAAATAATGTAAGGTTGGTGGATAATGGGGGAAGGTCATGTGAGGAACCCCCAGATTCGGGAACTTTTGCTAGAGCCGCCCACAACCAAGTGCGCCAAAAGAAACTTCCCAGGAGTCCTTTGGAAAAAAGCTGCTGTCTTGTCAGCCAGTGAGATTTCGTACGTCATATTAGCTCGCGCATCCTACAGACCCTTTAAATATCACCCATACGGATCATCCCATGCAACTTCTCTGGTCTCTGTCCCCGGGACCAGAGAACCTTGTCAGGTGGGAAGTGCTCTGTACTAAATAAAGCCTTTACTGTTCCACACTTTGTGGCTCTGGCCCCTCCCTTCTTTCTCGGTGGGGAAAAATACCTTATATTTGGAGCCGGAAACCCAGGAGGAGTTAGAAGTCTGTAAGGTCCAAGGAAGAACCAGGACCTCCGACCTTCCACCCACTTTAGTGCACGATGCAGTAAGTCCCCTGCCTCCAGCGTTTCCTCAGTTCTTTTTTGCCGAGAATTCCTGTCCGAAACCGCAGCTGCATCAGAGAAGTCTTTTTTCCATTCCGAGTGCGTGTGTGCCCGTGGAGACGTCCTGAGCACACCCACTTTACTTATCCGTTAGTGGCCAGAGCTTAAGTTTTGGGATGTCAATTCTCAACTCTGACCACTCTGAGGACTGAGGGCGACCGTGGGGGCACAGGAATCTAAACCTAATCCAAAAACACTCCTGGAGTGCCTTATCTGAAATCTCTCCCTCCCTAAAGAAGAAGAAACTGTTCTTCTCCACTGTGGCCAGGCCACAGAACCCACTGAATAATCGGACCAGGTAGCCTCCTGAAGGGACTTTTGGTTTTAACACCCTCACCCATTTATCGCCAAAAAAGCTGGGAACTGGTTGGAGATCCTTTACATTCAGGGCTTCTAGTTATTCGTGCTTTCATCCTAATCTCTGCACTGCCTGTTCTACACGCAGGCCGTTTTTGGCTAGAGAAACCTCACCTAAAACCTCCGCTCCTGATCTTTCCTTCTCTGTGGACTCCCAACTCTCTCCCCCTCCTGCCTGACCCCCAGAGGCGCCCCTCTCTCGGGACCTCTCTCTGGTCCCTCTGCGGACCTCTTTCGCTCTGGTCTCTTCCCTCCAGAGAGCCCCCTCCCCTCCCTTCGTAGCATCCTGTTTCTCATTCACCTGCAAATACCAATCTCTCTCTCTCCTCCCCTGCTGGCCAGGGGCCCCTCCCTTCTCCACTGTGTTCTTAAGCCCCTCCTCCATCAGGCCATTCTCAGCCTGCCATTGACTCTTACACCAATTTGCACTGACCCCACAGCCCAACCCCAATCTGCTTGCAGTAAGTTCTGGCCCTGTCCTGCCTCTGACTCCTGCGTTTTTGGCTGGATCTGGGTGCCGGACTCCCTAGGAACCCTCCTCCTCTTATTCTCAACCCCTCAAAGCCACCACCTGCTGACCTTCCCCTTTCCACGACGTCCCTAATCAGCAGGAAGTAGCCAGACGAATAAGCGGCACCCCTAATTAACACAAAAAGATCGGAATATATGGTCAGTGGATAATGGGGGAAGGTCACGTGAGGAGCCCAGATTCGGAAACTTTTGCTAGAGCCGTCCACAACCAAGCGCGCCAAAAGAAACTTCCCAGGAGTCCTTTGGAAAAAAGCTACTGTCTTGTCAGCCAATGAGATTTTTTTTTATTTTATTAATTTTAGAGAGGAGACACAGAGTGAGAGAGAAAGAGAGAGAAAGGGGGGAGGAGCTGGAAGCTCAACTCCCATATGTGCCTTGACCAGACCAGTGCAGGGTTTTGAACTGGTGACCTCAGTGTTCCCAGGTCGACGCTTTATCCACTGCGCCACTCACAGGTCAGGCGCCAATGAGATTTTGCTATGTCATATTAGCTCGCCCATCCTACAGAACTTTTAAATGTCTCTCCCATGCTGATCATCCCATGCAACTTCTCTGGTCTCTGTCCCCAGGACCAGAGAACATTGTCAGGCGGGAAGTGCTCTGTACTAAATAAAGCTTTTATTATTCCACACTTCGTGGCTCTAGCCCCTTCCTTCTTTCTCAGCGGGGAAGAATACCTTGCAAATAACGCTGAATTTATTGTAGCTCTTTTTGTTTCTTGTAGTACTAGGAGTCCTAATTGTGAAGTCGTCTATTACCTTTTATAATTATTGCTCTAATTTAAAAAATAAAGGGTTTGTTAAGGTAGTCACCTACTAATACATGCATAATTCATTCTTGAAAGTGTATAAAAGTTGAATAATAGACTTCTGTTATAAGGAAGAGGGTTTTATTACCAAAGAGCTAAAAATACTTGGGTACTGTATAAGTATAACCTAAATATTGTGGGCACCCTGTTTGGGAGAGGGAGGAAAAGCCCCATGGCTATCCAGTGACCGTTATCTTTACCAGCTGGGAGAAAAGGGATAGGTGTCTATCCCTTACACAAGTCCTCTGTCTCCCCTAGCTTAGTGGCCGGATCAAAAATTTGCCCCACATCACTCATCTTTAATCATCCCCAGAAGGATAGAAGAGTTACCATAATAGGGGTGAGTGGAAGTAGATCTTACTCCCCTGTCCCAGTTGACCCGGTGAATGTACTGAAGATCCCGGGGCAGCTGCCTCTGTGTCTGCCTTCCCGAAAGGGAAGTGATGATGTAGGCTGGCAGGAGGGAATGTTGAGAGAGCCGAAGAACACCATTTCAGCACATCCGTCCCATGGGAGAACAGGGACCCGGCTCTTGGGTGATTTTTTTTTTGAAGGTGGGTGCTTGCTTTGTGTTGTGCTGGCAGGAGGGTATAGCTGTGCCTAAGACCATGAAGTGGGGGTGGCGAGGAGCACTTCAATTTAGGGTCCTTTTCCACTTTCGCTTCACATTTTTTGTTTCTTGCCCTTTTCCCTGTCCTCCTCTTTTCTCCCCTCTCTTCCCATTCCCTCTCCCACTTCACTGCTCTAGTAGTAAATTAATTAGTTTCATATTTAGTGAGCTCTTTTGTGCCAGGCCTTGGCTGTATCATTCTGTAGTGTTTAAGGAGACAAGGTGCCATGTCAGGAGCACATTCTTTTGAAGTTATTTGGAGAACTTCCATTGTATTATAGATTGAATAAGGTGAGAAGAAAATTATCTGTAGCTGCAATAAGGCCACTTTTCTTAGGGTACTCATTTTTGGTGTTGAACTCATATGTATATTTCTGTGACCCAAGTTGCACTGAAGTGGTGTCAGCTTTAAGACTCTCAGCTCTGCCTGGCTGCCCTACGCCATATGGAATGTGAAGGTACACATACCAGTGGAACAGAACTCTGAGAGTGGTTGACCCACTCTAGTGCGACTCATGTCAGGGTCCAATGTTCGTTCTGTGGGAGCACTGACTGTATGTGTGATCTAAAGTAGCTGTTTCCACTCAGCCCCACTCTTCCCACGTAGCCCGGACAGCTGGGCCTGGCTCTCTGTATTGAATCATCCGAGTCATTATGAGTAGCATTACTTAACCAGTCTGCTATGGCCAGACTTGATCTGAGAGATGACCCTTCATTGCGCTAATGGGAATTCTGGATCAGAGAGAGCTTTAGTGATTTTGCAGAGGTTACACAGAAATTTAGTGGCTAACTGAAACCTGCAATTTTTGATTCTGTGTTCTCATTACTCAGTTATACTTTTCTATCAGAAAAGTCAGTGGTGAGGATCAAATGACATAAATGTTGTTATGACTTGATAGTAAAAAATATCAGGAAGTAAATTGCTCTCCATTTGTCAGGAGGCTTTCTATTGTCATTTTTTAATTTTTTTATTTTTAAGAGACAAATGAGAAGCATGAACTTGTAGATGCATCACTTTAGTTGTTCTTTGATTGCTTCTCATATGTGCCTTGACGGGGGGGGGGGGTAAGCTGAGCCAGTGACCCCTTGCTCAAGCCGGCGACCTTGAGGTTTCAAACCTGGTACCTCAGCATCCCAGGTTGACTTTCTATACCAGGGTCAGGAACCTTT
Organism: Rhynchonycteris naso; assembly: GCA_037038555.1. NCBI lineage: Eukaryota > Metazoa > Chordata > Mammalia > Chiroptera > Emballonuridae > Rhynchonycteris > Rhynchonycteris naso. The sequence continues at coordinate 131,336,568 of CM073002.1, read as the reverse complement.
TTGGCTGAGAGAGCCATGAATGCCACATATTTTAAAATGTAATTTCATGAGAGCCATACAATATGTTTAACACTAAATACAAGTAAATGTGTGCATTTTATGTAAGACCAACACTTTTAAAGTGCAATAAGTCTCTTAATTTTTTTTTGATTAGCAACAACATAATAACGTTACAACGTTATTACGTTGTTATGCTGTTGCTAACCAATGATGAATAAAGTACTTCTTACCATTAATGCGACTTCTGGTGCTGTGTGGTTTTGCTGATGGCTTTGTAGTCTGGTTGAGACGTGGTGAGGTGAAGCTTCATGCAGGCGTTGAGACTTCCATTCGTTAAACGTGATCGTAGGTTGGTCTTAACCTTTAGATGTGAGAAAGACTGCTCACATGCATACGTAGAGCCAAACATTGTCAGTACAGCAATACTCACACGCTGCAGTGTGTGGTATGTGACGGGAAACGCATTCCATGTTTTGACAATCAACTGGTCCACAGGTTGAAGTTTTTTCATTTCTTCCCACTTGTGTTTGCTCGCCAACTCTGCTTGCTGTCATGCAAGTCTTTCCAAATCTTCATTCAGTGACTTGAACTTATTCACCCACATGTCTGAGGCCTTCAGGTCAGAAGCGTGTAGCTCAAAATCTCTGACAGAGACAGTGGGGATGTAACTCAGGTCAGCGCTGTCCCACTGCACACTCGTGTGGATGGGTGATGAACTTAAAAAGATAAGTGTGCTCACGAAATTCTCCAGAGTGCACTTTGAATGACTGCAGGAGATTAGATGTGAAATCCGCTAGCTGCTGGAGATCAAGATGTTGAGCAGGGTCACTTGCTGTGCATGCATCTTGAAACTCCCAGTTTTTCAAAGTGTAGTAAATGACCTGTTTCAATGTTGGTGATGAAGAGTTCCAGCTTGTTTTCAAATGCAAACACCATTAATGTTGAAGGGATAAGATTGTACTTTCAACGCCTTGCATTTTCATTTACACATTGAGCTGGTTCAGATGTTTAGTCATGTCCACGAGATAGTAAAACTTCAGGAGCCACTCAGTGTTAGCTAACTCAGGATGCTTGACGTTTTTCATTTCAAGAAAAGTCCAGATTTTGCTCAGACAAGCCGCGAAACGACTGAGCACCTTTCCTCTTGACAACCAAAACGCACATTGCTGTGCAGAAGCAGACCAGGATAATTATTCCCAACTTCATCCAGCAGTGTTTTAAACTGGTGATCATTTAAAGCTCGAGCAACAATAAAGTTGACCACCGAATGACCAGCAACATCACCTCACCAAGCTGCTCGCCACACATCTGAGCACAAAGCGCCTCCTGATGTAGGATGCAGTGAAAACTTAGGATGGGTCTCTTTTCATGTTCACGAAGAAGCGCTACGAGTCCTCTGTTTTCCCCCACCATGCACGGAGCACCACCAGTACACACCGAAATAAGTTTATCCATAGGTAGATTTTTTTCTTTAGCGAACTCAGTGAAAGACTTGAATAAATCCTTCCCTCTTATCTCTTTCATAGGCAAAACAGCAAGACTTACCTCACGTAGTGTGTCACCCACAGCATACCTGCAATCACGCTGAACTGGGATAAATGGCTTTTGTCTGTTGACTCATCCAAAGCAAGAGAAAAGAATGGCGTTGCATTTATGTCCTTCACTTGTGTTGCCTCAATTTGATTTGCCATCATGATGGTATGATCGTGAACAGTTCTTGCCGACAGAGGCATGTCTTTTATTTGTTTGATTATCTTGTCTTTATCAAAGAAGTCATCAAAAAGTTCATTGGCAACATCAAGCATGAATGTTTTGGCATACTCCCCGTCTCTGAATGACTTTCTGTTTCTCACAATTGCTAAAGCACCAGCAAAGCTAGCCAAATTCCAGTCACCTTGTTGGGTCCAAACACGGAGTTGCTGCTGATTAGCTTGCACTCTGCACAGTAGCTCTTGACATGCTTTGTCCTGCTGTCCCCCGCTGGATATTTCGATGCAAATGTAGTATGGCGTGTGTCTAAGTGCCGCTTTATATTTGGCGTTTCATCGATGCAGTTTTATCATTGCATATTAGACACACTGCCGAACCTGCTCTCTCCACAAAGGCGAATTCCTCTGTCCATTCCTGCTGAAAAGTACGATACTAATCTTTTTCTCTTTTAGCCATCTTCTTCGTCAAAAGGGTTTCTGCAATTAGCTAGCTGACTGCTTGATTAAAAGGAAGGAAGTTTACTTCCTGACCTCCCAATGACCCGAGTACATTACACATTATCCAATAAAAATTTGGTGTTGTACCAGAGGACATCTGTGATTGGCTCCAGCCACCCGCAACCATGAACATGAGCGGTAGGAAATGAATGGATTGTAATACATAAGAATGTTTTATATTTTTAATGTTACTATTATTTTATTAAAGATTTGTCTGCGAGCCAGATGCAGCCATCAAAAGAACCACATCTGGCTCGCGAGCCATAGGTTCCCGACTCCTGCTCTATCCACTGTGCCACTACCAGTCAGGCATTGTTTGATTCTTAAATATGTTTGCAGCTGGGGTCATTTTTGATATCTTTGTGTGTCCCTGCACTTAAGGCCAAAGCAATGCATGTAGTTATCTTGTCATATTAATGTATTGATATGCTTTGAAACCATAATTCTTTCCTTTATTAATGTAGCGTATACATGGATAAACTGATTGTCTAATAAAAATTATATACTTTATATTCAGATTAGGGATTTACTACATTTATTATAAGTAGTTTTCTGACTGATTTCTTGGGAGGCATTAATTTGATTAATATATAGGTAAAAGCACTCACTTATGATTTTAGTATTTTTTTTTATTGTGACTTTTAACTTCAGGTATTTGTCAGCAGACAGACTTTAAGGTTCATGAGGGAGTCAAGATTTGCTTAGGATCAAATATCACTCTTATACTTAGTTATGTGACCTTGGGAAATTTTTAAACACTTCTCTGTACCTTAGTTCTCTGTTGTTAAGCTAGGAATAATAATAGTGATTAAGTTAAAATTTATCATTAGACCTTGGACTTATTTACTCCCCACAATAACCGCATGGTGTACGTGAGCAAATAGGCAGGTGGTGGTTACACAGCTCTTAAATAGATAGCAGAGGTAAGATTTGCACTCAGCTAAGTCTTAACTCCACAGTCTATACTTTTTGAGGACTATGCTATACTACCATTTTTATTTCTTCATAATTTCTGAGAAGTTAATGAGAATAGGGTATGTAGAATGCTTGGTACAATTTTAGTTTACAGTTTTTTGAGTTACAAAATTTTCAATAAAATTTTGTGGACATAGAGGTTAATTTTAGGAGAGTTTTATATATGTAGTTTTTCTTAGTTCTAAACAATACTAGTAGCCTGGTAAGATGAAAGAATCACAGACCCCATCTCAGATATCCTGGAGTAGAATCTGCATTTAAGAAACTTAAAGTTTGCCCTGGCTGGTCGGCTCAGTGGTAGAGCATTGGCCTGGCATGTGGATTTCCCAGGTTCAATTCCTGGTCAGGGCACACAGGAGAAGTACCCAACTGCTTCTCCCACCTCCCCCCTTTTGGTCCCTCCTTTCTTCTCCCTTCTGCAGCCATGACTTGATTGGAGCACGTTGGCCCCAGGCAGTGAGGGTGGCTTCATGGCCTCTGCCTCAGGTGCTAAGAAGAGCTTGGTTGCTGAGCAGTGGAGCAACGCCCAGATTTGCAGAGCCTTGCCCCCTAGTGGGTTTTCTGGGTGGATCCTGGTCAGGGCGCATGCCAGAGTCTGTCTCTCTGTCTCCCCTCCTCTCACTGAATGAAAAAAAAAAAAGCATCAAAGTTTTTGAAAGTTTTAGTACTATTGCCTTAGATGATTTTGAAGGTTTCTTCTAAATCATATTTGGTGAGTGATTGATTCTAGAGCACCAGCCAGCTGGATATCCAGTGTTAATTACTATATTTAGATAAGAAAATGGTAATAAATCAAGGATTACTTTAATGTAAATCGACTGTAATGTAGATTTATTTTTATTATTTTGGCTATCATTTTTAAGTCAACTCTAGAATTAATACCTGTTTGGTTTTGTAAAAGGTTTCTGACATAGTACTAATAAATTATTCTAATTTTTGTCATCCTGTATTATCTGAGGAAATACAGCTCAATTTTAAATCATTTAGGGAAAATGTTTTTCTTAACTTAATCTCACCAAATAACATTTTAATATCAGCTGACTATATGGGAACATAAGAATTACATAAAACCTTGTTTTTGAACAAGATACTATTTTAATGTTTCAATGAACAAATTACATGATTATGTACAGAACAGATAGCACCGAACTTGCTTGATTGGGAATCTTTAATTTTATTAGTCTCTAGAATATAAAAATTTCTATCAAACTTAATGAAGGAGTCATCTCAGATTTTTTTTTTTTTTATTATTCATTTCAGAGAGGAGACAGAGAGAGAGAGAGAGAAAGGGGGGAGGAGCTGGAAGCATCAACTCCCATATGTGCCTTGACCAGACCAGTGCAGGGTTTTGAACTGGTGACCTCAGTGTTCCCAGGTCGACACTTTATCCACTGCGCCACCACAGGTCAGGCACTCAGATTTTTTTTAAATGTGCCAATAATGTCTGTTTCTTTTTATCATTAAATCACTACCACCTGGCACATAGAAGGTAGTCACAAATATTTGTTAAATAAATGGATAAGAGTTTATTTTTGGTAATTTTGCCACTGTTTTTAAATGAATAATAGACTTGTAAGATTCTGAAATGGAGTTTTTAGATAGTTAAGCATCTCCCCCAAGTTAGCTAATTACTGCATTTAAAAATCTATTAACTTGTGATTCTTTTTTGAAAATTTCTTTAATTGTAGTAGCTGTGATTCAAACAGAAGAGCAAGTAACACATTTATGTAGTTTAAAAAGCAAACACCTGGTGAAGAAACAGAACACTACTGAGTATTCGCAAAGCCCTCCATGTATTGCCCTCATTTGCCAGCTCTCTTCCTTTATCCCCAGAGATAGCCACTTTGCTTGATTTCATTTTTAAAACCTTTGAATATACCTGAATATATCCTTAATAAGTTATTTAACTTTGAAAAACAGACTAGCAAGCATAAATCTAACTGTATAAAGGAAGAGTAATATTGCTAATATTAGATCAAGTCTCACTGGAGCAAGTAGGTTGAATAAAGGTATCTGGGTCATAGTCTGGTTTCAGTTTTCCTGAGAATTTACAAGAACTCTTTTCGGGAAAAGTCTGTGGATCAGACTTTGAGTGAATCTTGGGCAGTAGCCTCTCTCTCCCGTAGTTGGGCATCTGGCTGTATGGTCGTGTTGATCAGGTACTGTATGTTCAGCAGAAGTATTGTCAGGGGTACTGAACTGCTCTGTTCTTCATTCTGAATCCCCACGGCCTACTTTCAGCTCTTAGAAATAAGTCAGGAGACCACTTCAGGAGAAAGAAGTATCTCCACCTGATTCATGGAGATCGTGAGGCCAGAGCAGAAACTTCAGCAGTCATTCTGTCCTCTGGTTAAAAAGGTGCTAGTGGCCATGGTAAGGAAAAGAATAATCAAAATACACATGAACAAGGGTTGTGTCAGTCCTAGATAGAAGAAGAAGAAGAAAAATCCACTGAGTGGCATAAAAGAAGATAAAAATAAATGGAAAAATATTATTTTAGGGTAGAAAGACTCAATATTATAACTTCTCCTTAAATCTTGTCTAAGATTTCTGTTCATGTGTCATCTAATCACTGAGTGCTTTTTAGATCAACCAGATACTTCATTTTTTACAGTAACTTGTCCTTGTTTTACATAACTATAGTTAATTATTTGTGTTTTTTTCCCTTTCTGAATGTAAACTTGTAAAGATATGTAAATTTATGAGGATATGCTCACCTTTCTTCCCTCTTGAATACAAATGTTTTATTTATTATGGTTTCCCCAGCACCTTGAACTTACAGCATGTAGAAAACAGTCAGTGATTGTGAATGAATGAATAATTACAACTGTCCTCTCTCATAGCCACAGTGCTTATTATCTCATGACCATAGTTTTTTGGTCATTAACTTTGTTCAGCTTAGGATCTTATAATGCTTTTCCTTTATTTTTTTATTTTTATTTTTTGGTTTAGTGTCTAATTGTTTCATTCCTAAGAGAGTCTTCTCTACCCCCTGATAGCAAGAGTGGGACGGATGCTTTGTATACTTCACAGTACAAGGCAGATGGATATAGGAACTCATTGACTGAATACATTTTTTCATTATGACTTAAATTGCTAAAAATCCAGTTTGCCTTCAGCAAAAGGAGTATTTTTATTGGATAATACAGTATAATTCTAAGTGAAATAGGGCTTTTTGTTTATTTTTTAAATATGGAGATGTTTTGAGCTTATGTTAAATTTTGCTAAATAGGAGTTGGAAGTTTTGTAATTTAAAAATCACAATTTTCAGTGAGATATGGATTTCTTACCTTGAAATTTAATTTTTTTTAAAAAGTCATGATATAGTTATGTTTAAACTTAGTTTTGAAGTGAAACATTCTAAATAAGCACGATTTTGGTCTGCATTTTATATATGCTTTTGCTTATGTAAATACACAAATGTTTTTATTAATACTTTATTATTTCTCATTCCAGCATATTAATCAACAGTGTGCCTAACCATTTCTTGTTATACCTTTACATTGTCATTAGATTTTAAGAAAATCATTGTTCGTGTTCTATAAATCTCTATGTATAGATTTTATATGTCAGTTTTTGGAGATAAATTTCCAAAAGTGTAACTTAGCATTTTTGAAAGTAAATATTTTAACAGTAATTGAAATAATATCATAAATGTACAAAAGGAGAAACTTAAAACTATGTATCAGTTTTGTTGGTTCTTTTCTAATTCATATTTGTTAAGAAAAAAATATTTTTTGCTTTATTTCAGACCAGTCTGTCCATATGGGGCTGGGGAGGCCTTGGCATTGTCCTTTCTCTCATAACCTTTGGACCCTTTGTAATATTTTATTTGGCGTTTTATATCCTCTGCTTTGTGGGCGGGTAAGTATACTCAGTGATAATTTTACAATTTGTTTGTCATGTTCTGTTGTTCAAAATTGAAATAAATGACCAAGAGAAATGGAAGTATGACTTATTGTGAATGCTGTTTTTACAGTGTTTTTTTTTTTTTTTTACCAAAGTTTAAAAGTAAAATTAGGATACTGAAAGAAATTTAAGTGATGGTGATTATTATTTGTACCAGAAATGTGGTTGGTCACCTTCACAACTAAAATAAAAGTTTTAATGATATCCTTTATTGTGATAAAAGGAAAGTTTTTAAGATTTTTTTTTATTCCTTATGGTGTTATTACTCCTTTAAGGTTGAAATGACCTTATCTATTATAATAGTAACAAGATAAGTAAGTTATATTGAGATGGCACATCAAGTTTTGTGTAATTAGAAGATACTGTGTTATTGGTTAGACTTCAAACAATAATGTTAAATATTTTCCTTAGTGAATGCTGTCATTTTGTTTAAGAAAATTCAAATACACATCTGATTTTAGTTTTCTGTTCATGGTTTTTTGCTTTACAGTATTTATGCTTTTTACCTTGCCTTGATAAACCTTTAAAAGAGAAGTTTAAGTCATGATTTAGTATAGCTTTCTATGCAGAGCATTTGGTCTGAGGCATGTATTTTGTGTAACAGAATGTATAAATGAAAGAGATGCTTATTTTAGATACTCTAACCAGCTTAGCTGAAATGAGCATTTTGTTGTTAATATATGGTATCTATGTATACATATATATGTGATAAATTAGTGTAATTATTTGTGGAATGAATACTTACGAGTTCATTTAAAAATATCTTTTGAGAACCCCCAAATATGGAGGAGTTTTTTAATCCTATTGGTTTAGAGGACTTAGCTGAATTGAATAGTATAAAAAAACTATGACCTGAAAGACTGTTTAAGACACTAAAGGCTTCTGAATATCTGTCCCACCTATTACTTCTTTCAGGATCTGGGTTTCAAAGTCATGTATAGACATTTTTATTGGGAGTATACCACTGATTGTTGAACAAGAGAGAATTTAATCAAAGGACTATTTATAAAACTATAATTTTAGAGTAGTATTTTCATTAGAATTGCTTAGGTATGATAAGTGTGTATTGAAACAATTAAGAAATAAGTGGTAGGAATCAAATAAATGGATTTCTCAATATCTTTATTGATTGTAAAGATGATTGAAGACTATAGATTTGCAGCCACTTGTCTTTTAAATTACACTCCTTAGTCCTAAAATAAGGGCAGAAGTGTGTGGTTACATAGCTGCATGGTTGCACTTCTGCATAGGGCCGTAGCTGCTTTTACTTACCGAAAGGAGTTTGTTTTGAGATGTTTCTTTGAAAGGAGGGTTTCTTCAGTTTCACTAATTGAATAAGCCCTTGGCAAAAGCTAAAGGAGAAGGATTTTCTAACACTTCAGAAAGGGAGAAATTGCAGCGTGGTAGAGGAAGATAGGACTCCTAGGAACCCTTGGAAGATGGACAGGTGGAGAATTACTTCTTTCAGACTAAACTGCTTTATGTAAGATTTGGAAAAGAGAGAGAAGGATGATGAGTGCATTCATTTCAAAACCAAGGGAACACCCTTTTTGCATCTGCTAATTTATTAAGGAATCATTTAAAAATATATTTTTTGATACTTATAAAGTACTGTATATAAAAATTTTTAGATAAAATGAGCTACTAGAGAGTGTGAGAGAGCCACTAAAAACTCTTTAATGTGAAGTCACACAGTAGGCTGAAATTCCAGGCTCATGCTGTCTCATAAATGGATGTGTTGAGACTGTTGATCCCAGTGAAATGCGCAGTACGGGCCTTCTACTTTCATACTAGCCAGCCTCTCAAAGGAGTTAGTTCAGTAAGCACTCCTGCTCATTCAGTTATCATCAGTGGGAACCCTAATTCCTGAGTCAGATCTTTCTCATTTTGGTTCTAGTTACAAAAGTAATTGTCCCTTAACTTAGTATAGTTATGAATTTTAAAAGCAAAAATAGGCTTTTAAATATCAATCTCAAGTAAAACATTTTATATACTGTAATTGAAATCATTTCATAGTTTTGGTGTTTTATTCTGTAAGTTTTTAGAGATATGTTTTTGTTATATTTTAATATTTTTTTAGTGTGTGTCTGTGAGAGAGGTACAGACAGGGACAGACAGACAGGAAGGAGAGAGATGAGAAGCATCAATTCTTTGTTGTGGCACCTTAGTTGTTCATTGATTGCTTTCTCATATGTGCCTTGACTGGGGAGCTTCGGCCAAGCCAGTGACCCCTTGCTCAAGCCAGTGATCTTGGGCTCAAGCCAGCAATCTTGGGCTTCAAGCCAGTGACTTTGGGCTTCAAGCCAGCGACTTTGGGCACAAGCCGGCGACCATGGGGTCATGTCTGTAATCCCACGCTCAAGCCAGTGACCCAGCGCTGAAGCTGGTGAGCCCGCGCTCAAGCTGGGTGAGCCTGCACTCAAGACAACAATCTCGGGGTTTTGAACCTGGGTCTTCAGCGTCCTAGGCTGATGTTCTATCCACTGCTTCACTGCCTAATCAGGTTTTTCTTAAAATGCAAGCTTGAGAGAACTTAATACAGTTTTCTGTGGAAACCTTCTTTTATTTTTTGCTAATAAAACTTAGGTTTTAAGTTCTGCAGTTTATTTACAATGTTGAAATGTGTATATTTTGCTTGTAGTCAAAGCTGATCCCGTATTTTATGCTACAAGAATGCTTCTGGAAAGAAAAACCACTGAGGGATTTGTTTCTGTTTTATTTGTTTGTTATTTTGGCTTGCCATTTATATGATATTATGAGTTACTTAATAATGCCATTTTGTCATGTTTGTTTGGTTCTGCAATCATTATTGTCTATAGATGTTCTTACAGCCCGGTAAAACTGAAGTAGAGAGCCAACTTGATTTTTAGTAATAATATCAGATACAACACAAATAGGTGAAATTTATTGATAATTCTGAAGCTAGCCTTTTTAAAAGAAACAAAAACTGAATGGATGACATGAGCTGATTTGAAGTTGTGTTTCGCCCCCTGCGCCCTGCTTTTGCGGTGCGGTGCCGAAGAGCAGTGAAGTGGCAGGTAGCAAGCCGCCCGGAAAAGCAGAGAGCCTTGAGCAAATGCCTGTGAGTAGTTGAGGCCACCCAGATGAAATACAGTATTTCACTGTTACCTCTCCTCACTCAGTCTTTGAATCTCTGTAAGATTACTCTATGAATGAACATTACAAAGTTAAAATTTAGCTTTCCATTTTTAAATAGAATTTCTATCTACTTAATAGTGCTTAGATTTAATTGGTAAATTTTAAATATAGGAACTATTGATAGTATGTTGTCAATACTTGTCGTGAAGTAGCTCTAAAGCAGTTAATATCTTACCTTGATTCTATACGTTTCTCTGGTTAATTTCAGGTTTATTTAAATAAATCATGAACTGGATCACATTTTTCCTATAAGGTCTTTGTGCTATATCATAGTGGCAAGTTATAGTAATATCTTATGTTAATTAGTTAATAATAAAAAGTGTGTGAGTTAGCTATAGATTTAATCTCATTTTTGTGTCTTTGTTTATTAGCTAGCTTACTTATTTAATGAGGACTGATTTTACTGAAGCTTGAAAATATTGCCTGAGATATTTTTATGAAATATACTGGATGAAAACTGTGAAAGGCATTATTATTGTATAAATTCACAAATGCTTATAGTTGTTTTAAAGTTTAGAACATAGCAAAATCTGTCAATTCCTTGCTTTTCCAAAGTCAGTAATGTTTAAGAAGCTGATTAGTAAGTCTGAAAAATATGTTTGGTAATAGATGTGTTAGATTATAGGAACATTTTGTTTTTGTATCAATAATTACATTTTTTTTAGGGGTTTTGTGGTTACTCTCCTATTTGGAAAAACAAACTCAGAGAAGTACCTAGAGCAGTGTGAACACTCATTTCTTCCCCCGACATCAACTGGAATTCCTAAGGTAAGTAGGATAAAGGAATGTGCAGCCTTGTCCTGTTCTGTGCAATGATAATGTGATCATCTCTATGGCTGGGCACATTTTTCTATAATTCATTAATGTTCATTGTGAACTTATGAAAGACTTTCTGATCGTGCTTAGAAAATACATTTTAAAAGGTTACCTTGTGAACTTTCTCAGATGTTAAAAGTGGGAATGCAAATTTGAGGAAAAGACAGAAAATTGAAGTGTTTTTCTGCTCTCTTAACCTAGAATTTCAAAATGTCACATGTATGATTTGTGTCAATGAATACTGTTTTGAATGAAATAAGTAACATAGAAGCTAGAGGGAGGAAAGGGGTACTTTTTCTTTGACTTACTTGAAAAAAATATAGCTTGGAATTAGGCTATGCATTATTTATAATTTTATTAAGTTAGAGCCAATTTTACATAATCTTGAATGTTGCTAATTTTCTGTTCTTTTTCAATGTCATATCTTCAAATAAAATTGCAATTGACCACTATAGGTGGTAGTAACATAGATAGGCTTCAGATTTGCATGGCTTCAGTTTTTGGTTTTTTTGTTTTGTTTTTTTATAGAGACAGGAATAGAGAGACAGGAAGGAAGGGAGAGAGATGAGAAGCATCAACTCTTTGTTGTGGCTCCTTAGTTGTTGATACATTCTCATACGTTCCTCAGCTGGGCGGGGGTTCCAGCCGAGCCAGTGACCCCATGCTTAAGCCAGCAAACTCTGGCTTCAAGCCAGTGACCATGGGGCCATTTCTGTGACCCCATGCTCAAACCGGCCGCCTGGACTCAGACTGGTGAGCCCGTGCTCAAGCCAGAGACCTCGGGGCTTCAAATGTGGGTCTTCAGCATCCCAGGCCAGTGCTCTCTCCGCTGTGCCATGGCCTGGTCAGGCATTGCTTACTGTGGGATTGGAATGGTTTCATCTTTTATAAAGACAAACAGGCCCTGGCCGGTTGGCTCAGCGGCAGAGCATCGGCCCGGCGTATGGAAGTCCTGGGTTCGATTCCCGGCCAGGGCACACAGGAGAAGCACCCATCTGCTTCTCCACCCTTCCCCCTCTCCTTCCTCTCTTACCTCTCTCTTCCCCTCCTAAGCCAAGGCTCCATTGGAGCAAAGTTGGCCTGGACGCTGAGGATGGCTCCATGGCCTCTGCCTCAGGTGCTAGAATGGCTCTGATTGCCCCAGAGCAACGGCCCAGAGGGGCAGAGTATCGCCCCCTGGTGGGCATGCCAGGTGGATCCCAGTCGGACGCATGCGGGGGAGTCCGTCTGTCTGCCTCTCTGCTTCTAACATCAGAGAAAAAAAATGTTCAACTTAACTCAGACTATGAAATCTACAGGTGCCTAAACACAGAATTATAAAATGTAAAACACAGGCTTTACCTCATCTAATTGTATACACTAATGCAGTATTCCAAATGTGTGAACTCATATTAAAGTACAGGATGGAGACAGATGGTCTGGAGTTGAAGCTAGAAATTTAACTTTATAATTGTTAACTTGTTCAATTTGTGTTAAGATATAGGAGACGTAGAGAAAGTAATATGTAAAGTATTATTTTACATTATTGAAATAAAATTCCCTATTGCACTAATTTTCATATGATAAGTAATTCTTTTCTAATACTTACTATAACTTGTACAATAATCTGAGACTTTGGTCCTCCTTTAGGACTCCTATCAATATGTCTCCTTTTAGTTTGCTTACAGATTCTTTCTAGGGAAATGAACCTTTCCTTTTAATGTTTGTTTTTTGAATTATATCTTAGCCATTCATAGATCCATTCATTTGAGTGATAAATATAGATGGGAAGTATTTAAAAAATAAGATCCCAGCCTGACCAGGCGGTGGCGCAGTGGATAGAGCGTTAGACTGGGATGTGGAAGACCCAGGTTCAAGACCCCGAGGTCACCAGCTTGAGAGTGGGCTCATCTGGCTTGAGCAAAAGCTCACCAGCTTTGGACCCGAGGTCGCTGGCTCCAGCAAGGGGTGGCTTAGGCTGCTGAAGGCCCGTGGTCAAGGCACATGTGAGAAAGCAAGCAATGAACAACTAAGGTGTCGCAACGAAAAACTGATGATTGATGCTTCTCATCTCTCTCCGTTCCTGTCTGTGTGTCCCTGTCTATCCCTCTCTCTGACTCTCTCTCTGTACCTTTAAAAAAAAAAAAAAAGATAGAAAAAAAAAATTAAGACCCCAAACAGTAATAAATTCTAATCAAGACTGGTTAAGTCTTTAGAATCTATTTTTTAATAGGTGCTGTAGAAAGTAGTAATTTTGGCTTGCTTTCTAAAATGATCTATAAGCATGTTTGATGAAAATTTCTTAGAAGTTATATAAACTTGAAGCATGTTTCTTATATAAATAAATATGCTTTGGTTTGTATTTTCTATTGAAGAGTGCCCCACTACTTTTGACCCTGTTTCCATGCCACTGATCTCTCTGAAGTGTAGGTAGAATAGAGAAATTTATTTTCATTAATTGCCAGTAATCATCCCTAAGTAAAATAAATTAATTATTATTATGTATTCTTTTGGTAGCCGTTTGGGGCTGGCAGTGGGAAAAGGGAAAAGGAAAACTGATTTAACTAACTTGGTCCAATACTTAGGGTTTTAAAGTTTCATTGAATTATTGCAACAAATTATGTATATTTTTAATTTTTCACATTCTTGATATTTTCTGATTTAATTAAAATTTTGAAGTTAAGGATAGGTTTTTTTGGGTATGTGCTTGTCCTAACTTGAGAAATAGTGTTTAGTTTATGCTAGGGTCTCAAAAAATCAGGTTATTTATTGTTTACTTGAAGAAAATGACAAGAAAGTTACAGTGAATATTCAATTAGAGGTAAACTACGGAGAATTTTAGATCATGAACTATGCAGTAAGATGTGATGGTTTTCTTTAGTGCTTAGAAGAAATGAAACGGGAAGCCAGGACTATAAAGATTGATAGAAGATTGACTGGTGCCAATATAATCGATGAACCTCTCCAGCAAGTGAGTTTCAGTATGTGGTATTTGAATTCTATATATTGTGTGCTTCTTCTGAAAATATTAAATTATTTTGCTATTTATATAATAAACTAGAAATGTACTATAATGCTATCCTTGGATTTTATGCTTAAAGATGCCACCTTATTTTAATTTATGAGGTGGTTTACTTAATATTAAAGCTTATTGATTGAATTTGCATTTAGAAAAAATTTTACTGACATATTTGATAATGTTTCTAGTAATTTTATAGATGTATTGTTTTTAGCTAATGGACAAACTTAGTGCTTTGGCAAATTAGACATTATTGCCTCCTAGTTTTACAGGTATTACTTTTTAAAATAGTAATACCTGCTTTGAACAACATGGAAAAGTTAGAATTAAAAAAATTATTCTCCACAAAAATATTTTTCACTGAGTATTTTGATTGTATGATTATCATAAATAATGTGTACTTTAAAATTCTAATACTCATTTTATAGATGAACTGATAGTTTACCTGAATTCCAAAAACACTATACATTATGTTGCATTATTTGCTATTTAATGGCTACTGTTGGCAGTATCAAAGATATTAGAATTAAATGAACTATGTCATTTTTGTTATTTGACTGAAATGAATCTGATAATATAATCTTAGAAAAATCATTTTCTTTTTGAGACGTAGGGTCTATTGTCATTAATCAGCATCTTATTCCATTAAACCAATGAAAACACTTGATTTATAATGTGGCATTGAAAATTTACTTTTTCTGCAGGCTCCATCTTTATGAATTTCAGGTGGGCTTGGCCATAGATAACTCTTTTTAATTTTTAAAATATGTGGGTAGTATATGCATTGGGATACCCAAATAATTTAAAAAATGTCTTGAAATAATTTTTGGCATACTGATACTTTTTTAATAAAAATAACTGACCACCACAATTTAGTGTGTTGAGAATAAATATCAATTGGCAAATAATCCTTGTAGGTTTTAGTTTGCCACTGTTACTTTGAAATCCTAAAAAGTTGTATTTTTTCCCAATATTTTTGTTTTAGGTTATCCAGTTTTCCTTAAGGGATTATGTCCAGTATTGGTATTATACACTAAGTGAGGATGAATCTTTTCTTCTTGAAATTAGGCAGACTCTTCAAAATGCACTCATTCAGTTTGCTACTAGGTAAGGTTACTGCATTGTACTTATGCCGAAAAGTTTAAATATATTGTTTGTATCAGTAGGGAAAATAACTTCAATAGGAGGGGAGAACTAATTACAGTTGATCCTTGAACAACATGGGAGTTAGGGGTGCAATCCCTTGTATAGTCAAAAATTTGCATGTAACTTGACTCCCCTAAATTGTAAGCCTTACCAGTAACAAGCACTCAGTTAACACATATTTTCTCTATGTATTATATACTATATTTTTACAATAAAGCTAGAGAGCAGAAATGTTATTAAGAAAGTCATAATGTAGAGAAAATAAATACATTTACAGACTGTAGAAATGTATTTGAAAAGAAAACTGCATATAAATGGACTTGTGCATTTCAAACCTATGTTATTCAAGGGTCCACTGTATTAAAAGGTATAGACTATAGATAACTCAGATTATAGAACTAGACCCCTACAAACCTTTAAATTACTCCTTTAAATTTAACCTTTACATTTACAGAATGTTTATTTTGATTAAATCTGTCCTCTCAGTGTCTATGTCAGTTTCTTCCTCAGGGTCCAATCTTGTGACTCTTCAGAGTCTTTCATCACACCTCTATACATAATTTATTTCTTCTCTGACCAAGATGCTCCGTTTTATTTGAGTGTTATAGAAATTAGTTTCTCTTACCTCTGGCACATCCCTAGAGGAAGAAGAAACTGAACAGCGTAAGTCAGTGGAGACTATTCAGTTTATTATTTATTTATAGAAGAGAAATGTATGTTTCTACATTTTTAACTATTTTTAATAACAGCTGACATACAATATTATTTTTAGATATATATCCTAGTGAGTAGACCTTATATAGCTTACTGATTGTCTTAGTAAGTCTTGTACCTGTGTGACACTGTACATAATTATTAGAATATTATTGACTGTATTCCCTGTGCTGTACTTTGCATCCCCATGAATATTTTGTAACTACCAATTTGTATGTCTTAATCCCTTCACCTGTTTCACCCAGTATCCCAATCCCCCCACCCCCCGCCCAATCTGGCAGCTGTCAAAATGTTCTCTGTGTCTATGAGTCTGTTTCTGTTCTGCTTGTTCATTTATTTATCTATTTTTAATATTCAGTAGTTGATAGCTATGTATTTATTGCTATTTATGTCGTTGACCTTTTTTTCTTCTTCTTAAACATTTTGGGTAATACCAGTTTGGTGGTGATGAACCTTTTCTTTTTCTTGTCTGGGAAGCTCTTTCTCTGTCCTTCAGTTCTAAATGATAGCTTTGCTGCCTGACCTGTGGTGGCACAGTGGATGGGGCATTGGCCGCAATGCTGAAGTTGCCAGTTTGAAACTCTGGACTTGCTGGATCAGGGAACATACGAGAAGCAACTACTACGAGTTGATGCTTCCTGTTCTTCCCCTAACCCCTTTTTTCTCTCTCTCCTCTCTAAAATCAGTAATAAGTAAAATTTTTTAAAAAATGATAGTTTTGCTGGTTAGAGAATAATCTTGTTTTAGGTGCTAGATTTTCATCACTTTTTAATATTTCTTGCCATTCCCTTTTGTCCTGCAAAGTTTGTTAAGAAATCAGCTGAGGGTCTTATGGGAGGCCCCTTATAGGTAATTAACTGCTTTTTTTCTGACTGCTTTTAAGATTCTCTCTTTGTCTTTAACCTTTTATATTTTAATTATGATGTGTCTTGGTGTGGTTCATCTTATTTGGGACTCTGCTTCCTGGACTTGTGTGTTCATTTCCGTCACCATGTTCGGGAAGATTTCTGTCATTATTTTTTTGAATAAGTTTTCAATTTCCTTCTCTTTCTCTTCTCCTTCCTGCACCTCCATGATTCGAATATTGTATCTTTGAAGTTGCCCCAGATGCTTCTTCACTATTTTTATTTGTGGGGGTGCTTTTTGCTGTTCTGCTTGGGTGTTTCTTGCTTCCTTGTATTCCAAAGCTCTGATTCGATCCTCTGCTCCATCTACTCCACTGTTGAGTGCCTGTAATGTATTCTTTATTTCTGACTGGTTTGTTATTATGTTTCCTATCTCTTTATCAAAGTTCTCACTAAGTTTATTGAACATCCTTATAATGAGTGTTTTGAATGCTGTATCTAGTAGATTGTAGTTTCCCTTTTGTTTAGTTCTTTCTCTAGAATTTTGTTCTTTTTCATTTGGGACACGTTTCTTTTCTCCTCATTTTGGATGCCTCCTGTGTTTCGATGTATTAGGTAAAGCTGCTGTGTCCCTGGGCTTGGTAGAGGCCCTAGTTAGTATTTTGTAGGGTCTAGTGGCACAGCCTCCTTGTTCACCAAGCTGGGCACGCCAGATGCACAACCTCTCACCGCGCAGGTCAGTGGGAGGGATTTACCCCCAGGCCAAGCAGCTGTAAGGACTGGCTGTGACCATTGACCAGTGTGGAGAGATTAGCTGTTTAGGGGCGCACCACACAGCAGGACTATAAATTACAGAATATTAACATAAAACAAAATGCTAATTTCAAGACATAACAGGAAGAAAAGGACATATTTAGAGTCTAAAGTCTTGATTTTGAGCTTCAGCTGTTATTTATTAAGCTCTTTAGCCTTGTGTGGGCAGAACACATAAATTCTTTGAATCTAGTGATCATCCATATGTACTTAACAGGTTGTTATTAGGATTAAATGACATCATCAAATTTGAGGGAGTACTTTGTGATGGTGACACCTTATATTAACATTAGGGTAACACTTATTAGTTGCAGTTTGGGGGGACAAAACCATCCTAGAGCATTTTGTGTTCTCTGGAACCTGGGCTTGAATTAGACTGGAGTCTTAGCTGATGAACACCTATGTATTTTTACTCCTTATTTGTATAAAGTATCATGACATAGGACAGAAAGCCCTGGAACATCTGTTATAATTCTATGTATACCATTAAGTTACAGTGTATTTAAAAGATAATTTCTTAACTCTATGAGTAAAATAGTAATACTACCACTTGTAGTAAACTTATAGTTGTAAGGGAAGATGAGATGACGTGTGAGACATTTCATAAAGTATTTGTTAACCAATAAATGGTATTTTGAGCAAGTTACTTGACTTTCTATGCCTCAGTCTCTGTATCAATAAAATGGGGTAATTATCCCTCAGGGCTATATTGATTTTGTTTTGTTTTGTTTTGAGAGAGGTAGAGAGATGAGAAGAATCAACTTGTAGTTGTGGGTCTTATACATGCTTTGACCCCAGGGGGTTCCAGCCAAGCCAGTGACCCCTTGCTCAAGCCAGTGACCTTGGACTTTAAGCCAGTGACCTTTGGGCTCAAGCTAGCAACTGTGGGATGACACGGATGATCCCATGTTCATGCTGGTGACCGTGCACTCAAGCTGGATGAAAGCTTGGGATTTTGAACCTGGAACTTGTTTCCCAGGTCGATGGATGCTCTGTCCACTGTGCCACCACTGGACGGGCGCATAGTTGTAATGTCACACTATTGAATATGTTTGGGGAGTGATTTTATTTTTTTGTAGGCTTGATAATTTGATTTAATTTACTTTGAAATTAAAGTACTCTTCTGGTCTATTTTACTAGTGGGAGATCTTACTATATTTCTACATGGTCACATAAAATGCTCTACTTCAAACATAGAAGCATTTTATTAAAAAGTATTGAGGCTTTTTAAATTAATATTTCTGTTTTTAAATTTTTTCTGAATATAATATAACATATTCAACAAGTTTCCTAAAACTAAAGATTAAGATGTATAATTAACTGGATAACAAATCTAGTTGGAAATCAGGTGGTTTTCTATTTTTTAATTTCAAAAGAATTGAAGGAGTATCTAATCAGATTATCAACTGATATATTAGTAAAACTAAGTTTTGATGACATAATATTATATGATTTGGATGTTTAATTTGAAAGAAAAACTCATTGTCATTGATACAGAAAAATGTCTTCCATTCCTATATACTTATTTATATGGGAAATGGCTTTGGTGGTTTTATCAAGAAAATAAAAATATAAATAAAAGTGATGTTTACTCCTATTTATTTTTCAGTGACTATTATTTTGTATTAGTTTCAGGTGTATAGCACAGTAGCTAGATAGTCATATACTTCACAGAGCATTCCCTGATCTTTCTCATACCATTTGGTACCATACATAGTTATTTCAGCATTATTAATTATATTTCTTAGGCTATACTTTAGGCTAATGTTTTCTTGATGGTGAAAAATCTTGAATTGATGAAATTTAAAAAAATTTATTTGATTATCCAACCTACTGCTGTTCTTTATAGAATGCTGCAAACACAATTAAATTGTAGTTTTACAAGTCTACTACAGTAACTTTTGTGAGGTGTGAAGAGTCCCACCATGGTTAATTTTAAGATACCAGCATTAAGTCAGTGCACATGGAGTTAGGAAAGAGACGTGTGCATTTGACTCTCCTGCCTCAGCACACAGCTGGGAGGAGGTACAGCCATGTGAAGGGAGCAGACAGATTTGTAGTATTGACTATGAAGTATTGAGACTTGTTTCCTTGTGTGATTTCTAATTAGCTTCAATAAAATAGGAATTCTCCATATAATTTTGAGGATTGTGGTAGAGGATAATAGTAAATGTAAGTTCAAGAGTGTTGTGAAAAAAAAATCAGTTTACTTTAAATTCAGTCCTTATAACTAAATCCTTACAGGTTTTAAAAGGGAAACAGGTACTCTAGAGAGATGTAACATGTATTTATAAGTGAATTGAGGTTGACAGAATGGGAATTTTTTTTTTTAATTTTAATTTTTATTCATTTTAGAGAGGAGACACATAGTGAGAGAAAGAGAAAGAGAGAGAGAGAGAGAGAGAGAGAGAGAGAGCGAGAGAGAGAGAAAGGGGGGAGGAGCTGGAAGCATCAACTTCCATATGTGCCTTGACCAGACCAGTGCAGGTTTTGAACTGGCGACCTCAGTGTTCCCAGGTCGACGCTTTACCCACTGCGCCACCACAGGTCAGGCAGAATAGGAATTCTTTTAATATGTTTAGGAGCAAGCTTATAATTCCATGCCTTTAAAATTTTGCTCAAATTCCATTTCAGGTTGATGCTTTTGGTACTGTAACAGAGTAGTTTCTCAAGAACTCTGGGAGGATATAAACGAATAAAGGTTTATATATTTTAAAGAGCGAATCCTTTTCTGTAGTGAATTATGGTGGGGAAAGTTACTGTCTGGTTCAGTGGGTCAAGAAAGACTTTCTTCTTTCACAGATATGCTGCTGCTTTCAGCAAAGGATGTCTGTGTCTCAGTTAGTTGATCAAAAAGCCCTCTAGTGGAATAAAACTTTTCTCAAAATCTCCTCAAAAATGCTTGTCAAAATCTACCCAGAAAAACTTCAGATTTTACTCCACTAATGATTTTTTTTAATGCCTGATTTTTCTACATAGCAAAACCTTATAAGGGAGATGAACACATTTTTAATTTTATGTGATTGGTCACAGTGGATTGCCCTTATTGATTACTACATATATCTTTTAGAAAACTCCTCTCTCTCTCTATGTGTGTGTGTATACAGGGTGGGGCAAAAGGAGGTCTATGTTCACATGGAAAATAATATTACAAGAATAAACTTTCACATACTTACAATTGTAAACCTATGTTTGCCCTTTTGTGTGTGTATATACACACGCATACACTATTCAGTAAACGATATGCTGTGCCATTTTTAACTTTTAAAATAAGGTCTTAGTAGTCTTTCCTGTGAAAAAATGGTGACATCAGGAATATATATTTGTTGTTCCTATGAGAAAATTAGTTTTTACTTTTACCATTTTGACATAAAGGACCTTTTCCAGGAATGTATTCTGCCAAGAATGTGAAGATTGGTTTAACTGTCAAATGGTCACCCACTTTTCTAGTTAAGCAAGTCTACATAATGACTCTTGAATATACCATGCTCATTTTTTCTCTTTTTCTCATTCCTATATCATTTCTTTCCCATTTAAATACTGCTTATCTTTAATCTTATTTTAATTACAACATATTAATTAATTAACTTCTTTTTTATCAGTTGATTTTAGAGAGAGAGGAAGGAAGAAAATGACAGGGAGAAGCATCAATTTTTGTTTCACTTGTTTATGCATTCATTGGTAGATTCTTGTATGTGCCCTGACCGGTGATTGAACCTTCAACCTTGGTGTATCGGGATGACTCTCTAACCACTCGAGCTATATCCAGCAGGGTGAACCTTTGCTTATTTCTGTGTATGGTTATGGTCAACAGAATTTAAAGCTATTTTTGGAATGGTACCAATTTTGTACTACTGTAGTAAAAATTCTTTTAATTCATGTTTAGTTAGCCAGTATTCTCTATTCCCTTTGTAAGACCTACTGACTTATGCCCCTAGCAATAAAGCTAGCCTATAGATCACTTTCTAGTATTTCTGTCTACTTTTGTTTACATCTTTTGAGTTTTAAGCTTATCACAAGTTAGTTGTGTGATGCCTGGGCCCTGTCCCCAGATAAACTGATAAAATTGGTCTGTGGTGTGAGCTGAATATTCATAATTTAGAGGAGAAAAATAATTTATCATGCTCAAAAAGGAAGTTTTATTTTTTTTCTGAACCTGTGTATCCCAGTTATACTTTTAATTATAATATAATTTAATATACTCCCACAGATTAAAGAAATATGGGAATGGCAAGGTAATTTCTATGAAAACTAAACCACTCACTATGAAATTTTACTCATAGCTAGTTGCTAGATAGATTTCAGTTGAGTTGGTGTGCCAAAGACAACTATGAAATATAAGTGTAAAGTCTTGAAGGACTAATCATTCAGATTTGTTCACAAATATCTAGTTGTCATACCATTTAAAAGAATTTGGAAACCATAACTTTCACAGTATGGGAATAATTTATTCCTAACAAAGGCTAGTTTAATATCACTAAGCAAAGCAGTCACATAAAAGGTCTTAAACTTATGTTGAAAGAGTTATATGATTTAAGTTAAAATGAAATATACTCATAACTCCCTCTCTTGATCAAGTATTTTGATTTATAAGTACTTACTAGTCACCGGTTTTCCACATATGCTGTTCATGTGTGTTGGGGGTGGGTATGTAGTTAATATAATCACAGACTCAGCACTGGAAGTGTCCTTAGAGAATACAAACCCTGGGAAGTGATGTGACCTGCTGAATTTCACAGCTAATGAAATGGTGAATTTTACTTGAGTTACGGACACATGTATATGCTAGTCCAATGCTTGTTACAGAAGTACTTGGTTGATTTGTGTGTGTGTCTGATAATAAGCTGTGCACTGCTTATAATAGATGGAGCCAGTGAAGCAATTTATACAGTCACCATGGCATCCCACATATATGGGACATTCATTCCCCCTTTTAGGCATTAGTATTAAGTACGGTAGCTTGGTGGTTTAGAGGCAAAAAAACAAAAACAAAACCTTCAGAGTTTGTGTACCATTGCAGAACTTTAAGGCGTAAAGGAGCAATTGTTGTATGTGTCTTATGTGGCCATTTTCCAAGCACCTGTTAGCAATACTCTGACCCTGAAAGAAGAATCAGTAAATCACTATATATTGAGTGTCTCCAAGAGTTTAACATATTGGTTAGCCACTGGGGAAACCACTGTGAGTGAAGTGAACACAGTAGAGAAAACAAAGTTCCTAACTTCCTGAGATTTTTATCTCAGCCATTGAATTTACTTCTAGCAATTGAGTTCTTTAACTGCAAGTTGTAAGTGCTATAAAAAGTGAACAATTTGGTGCTATGAGAATATATAACTGGAAATCTAGACCTAGTCTGCAGGAATAAGGCAGAGGGAGAGGGTCACTAACAGCTGACATGTGGAATTGACCTTTTAGATGAATGCTAAAGTTTAAGTGGGAATTGTCAAATGAATGTGGGGGAGAGGAGGGAAATTTGTGGAGAGTGGGCAGTGGTGAGCAAACTTGGCAGAGGGAATAGTCTGTCCAGAGACACTGCAATAAAAGGCATATCCGAGTTGGATAGATAGAAGGAGAGCCTGTGAGTGTGCGGGAGAAGGGAGGGAAGGTGGAATGGATGACGAGACAGCAATGTCCCAGATATGCACGATTTTAGAGAAAGTATCTACTCAGACCTAAGATCAATGGAGAATTATTGAAAGATTTTTAAAGCTTTTATTTTGTACTATCACATTGGTATTTTTAAATGCTTATTTACTGATTTTTAGAGTAAGAAGAGAGAGAGAGAGAGAAACATTGCATTTGTTGGTTGCTTCTTATATGTGCTCTGACTAGGGACTGAACCCACATCTTTGGCTTATCAGGACGACACTAACCAACTGAGATGCCCAGCCAGGGCTTCACGTTTGTATTTTTATAAAGATCATGGTGGCTGCTTTATGGAAAACAGAATGGAAGGGAAGCCAGGATGGATGTGGGAGACCAACTAAGAGTCAGGAATGAGGGTCCTGGGGCTAGAGATAGAGATAATGGCATGTGAGATACATGATCAGAGAGGTACACATGATAGTTTGGCTTTTGCTTTTATGCTTAAATGACAGCTTCACTCCTTATTTGCATTCCTGATTAACCTTCATAATTCTTGCGCCCATTCTGTGCTCTATGTAGCTTCAGGGGTCTATAGTAAATTTTATATTTTAAGGGTAGGGTTGAATACATCACTTGTCCTCTTGATCATATAGAAAATATGTTCTCTTCTTTTAAAATTCAAATAAGAAAGTTTATAAGTAATAATAAAATAAAAGTGTAGGTAATAGGATTCATTGCGTAATAATCCCTGTGTTTTGTTTTTGTTTTTAGAATGGGAATGGAGGAGTTAGTATATTAAAGTGAAAAAGAGCTTTGATTGTAGGCATAATTTAAGAATAATTGATACTAAAAATTCTATTAACTACATGTAGATCAGTGGAAGAAAGTATGGTGGTTATAGAAATTGATTTTTAAAATTGATTTATATTCACATTCCATTACATATTTATCATACCCCATAATTTTAGAAAGTACTGAACTTTTATCACAGTGTTTTCAAATTTTGTTAATATAAATACTACTAGAAATTGATAGAAGATATTTTCTTAAACTTAAATGGGAAATGATGTGCTATTGTTCTCACCTTTCTAACCTGGAAAGTTCCATTCAGTTGAGATTTGCATGTTTTCAGTGGGAATGAGTCAGGAAGAGGATAAATAATGACCTTGGATGGAGATATAAAATACTGTGTTCCCTGTTTTCCCCACTACAGCATATTTGTGTGTTGAAAGTAGAAATCTGCATTTAAAATAACTTTTGTATATTTGCATTGCTATTTAATTGTCACTAATTTTAAATGTCATTATATTATCTATAGTGAATGATTATAGAATTGAGTTATTACAGAATTGAGTAAATTTTATTTTGTTTGAAATTTTCAATGTTAAAAATATAGCATTGTACAATGAAACAGATCAAACTTGAACAATTAGGTATTCTGCTTTCTTCTAAATTTAGTAGAAGGAAACTTTGTATTAAATGAGCTAATGTAATGGCTCATGCCAAGTAAATTACCGTGTTTCCATAAAATTTTCTGTATGATTTTGTACAAATATTTAAGTTAAAGTTTTCTGAAAGATCCTTATATAGATTGTGCATTTTTTTTCTTTTTAAATAAAAAAAGAGATTCTAGAGACTGCTAGGTTTAACTTTTTATTTTAGTTTTTATGTTGGGGCTGAAGATTGTTACTAAGTTTAATGTACGCTTGTATGCTTGCTTGGCTTTTACATTCAAAATAGTGTTAACTCTCCTCAGATCCCTGAGTTTAGGCTACCCTTTAATGTTGATGTGTTTTTGTGTTTATGTACTTATAATTTACTCTTTCTTTCCATGCATATACAAAATCATAGTTGTATAATTAAAAAAAATCAGTATATGAATGTTAACTTAGGTTTTCATTTGAAAACAGCCGTTATACTCCTCAATGCCATCACCCTTTGAAGTCTTTCTCTCAAACAGTGACAGTGTAATCAAGTTAGTTTCTTCACTAGTATCTCTATTATACATGTGTGGGTAATTAATATAATGAATTATTTACTTTTTTTTTGGCTCCTCTCTTCCCAGTATCTTCATGAATAGACTCTTTGTTTTCTATCTACTTGGTATGTTCCTAAAAGAGTAATTAATTTTAGTGCTAATTTAAGGAAAACAGCATTAAAAATATGACTTAATCCAAGGAGAGGTGTAAATGTTTTTGGCTTATCTGTTATTTTTCTTATCTGTTTCACTGGTGAACTAAATTAGCATTTGAGGTAAGAGTACTACATAATGTAATACAATTAGTAATCACTTTTTTCATGGCTGAATGTGGCCATGTTCTTGAAACCATTTCAGTGTGACTTTTGAGTACACAGGTTTTTAAGTGCTAGTATATGCAAACAGAAACCAGGCTTATACCAAAGGAATTTAGTTTAGAACTTGGCCTGTATAACTAAAAATAAGAATGTGGAGAATTCATAAAGGGTTGAAAAGAACCAAGAAATAGCTCACACTCTCTTTCAAAAGCAAGTGATAATGTTCTGAATTCCTGATGTATTCTTATGTCTGGGGTGAGAAATTATATGATATACCTGTTTTTAGATTCATTTCAGATTTAACTGGAAAAAATTATTTTTTTCTATTTAACATAAAATACTTAATGTTGATACACCTTGGATCGGAAAGAGAGTGCTAAGATATAGTAGTAATTAAAGTAACAAAACCTCAGTATGGATAAATTCAGTCTCTGATAATCATGTTGTCTTTTAGTAGTCATTAAAATGGATTTATATTTTCTGATTAAGCATTTATATAATGCTTTTATATAATCTGTTTCTTATAAGGTCAAAAGAAATAGACTGGCAACCTTATTTTACTACACGCATTGTAGATGACTTTGGCACACACCTACGAGTATTTAGAAAGGCTCAACAGAAGATAACAGAGAAGGATGATCAAGTAATAGGTAATATCTTTATTCCTGAAATTTATGATTTTGAAATGTTTTTTATTGTCATTTGGTATATCTTGAATCGTTCCTCTCTTTGTGCAGGTACAGCGGAAGAGCTTGTAGATACCTTCTTTGAAGTTGAAGTTGAAATGGAGAAGAACGTTTGCCGTGATCTAGTGTGCACTTCTCCCAAAGATGAAGAAGGTTTTGTTTTCAGTTCCACTCTTTTGAGAACAGAAACTGTTCAGCTTGGTTAGAGACAAGTTAGCGGAACCAGTGAACAAATACAAGGGTGAAATTCTTATTCCAGGGCAGGTAGCATAGTGAAGATACTGCTACTATTCACTTTATTTTATTTTTTAATTCTTAAAAGTAGTTTCCAATTTTTTTTTGGTTTCTTTTAAAGGTCATTTTTAAAATTTGAAGATGTTAATTAAAGATTACCTCTCTTGTAATATAGTAAGCATAAATATTCCATAATTATAAATGTTTTTGATCTTAGTAATTTTATCTTCATCTTGAATTTATTATTTCTACTTCAAGAATACATTTGTTACCCTAAAGTAGAAGGGAATGTTCACAATGATTTCAAATAAAATTTACAGAGATGAATGAACTTGTCTTCCTTGTGGGAGGTCAGACCAGGTAACTTTATGTGAGATGGTTGTTTTTCCTCATTTTGCAACAACTAAGAGTCTTTCCAACTTGGCACGTGTTTTGATGAGCCGTATCAGCTATGTGATTTTATTCCCAAGAAGTAGCAGCATATGAACAACTGCAGAAAAGCTTTTTTTGTTGTGGAAATTGTTTTCTGTTTTATTTTTTAACTTTTATAATGTGTTTCACATTTTTACTTATTTATTTTGCCTTTTCTATCCTCTTTTTTATTTTTTAGACTTATTGTGTAGTTCAGTTTTTCATTGCCATTTTACTAGCACTGATAGGAGATAACGAAATGTAAGAAATAGTGGAAGTTCCTTCTTGAAAGGAGAAGTACAGGTATATTTTTAAGTGTGCAAGTGATTTTTAAGTATGCATACATAATTAGCATGGTCGAGTGCAGGATACATGGTACAATAAAGTGGTTAGGGGTGCTTTTTCAATTGAAGTGCTGTAGTGATTCAGAAAGCGGGCTGAAACTGAGCAGAATAAAAACATCCGTTTGATTAATCAGCAGTTACTATTTGGAGAAGAAGGAAATTTTTAATGAATACTGATATATACAAATTAATTACTTAAATAATAAGCCAGTATAATCAGAAAACTGCTTATTTCTATCTTTAATTATGAGTTTTATATCAAGAGGAGGTGGAAATTTTATATTTTATAATGTTATTATAGCTGCCTTTTTTATTTCTAGGATTCCTAAGGGATTTGTGTGAGGTCTTATTATATTTATTGCTACCTCCTGGAGATTTCCAGAACAAGATCATGCGATACTTTGTCAGGGTAAGCTTAAACTCATACCAAATGAATGGATTTACAGAAACTTAGAATAGTACTTCTCAAAAGTTTGGTCTCAGGACCCTTTAACATTCTTTTAAAAATTATTAAGAGCCCTGGAAAGTTTCTGTGTGAGTATTGTCAGTATTTATTGTATTATAAATGAAAGTTGAGAAAATTTGATATGTAAGCAAACACTAACACACATTTCATTAGTTGAGTGATATCATCACACCTTGTTTTTTTAAAAAATTTAATGTATGCTGTCTCCCTCAATCTCCCAGACATCCCTTGAGAACACTTTGAGAATGGCCTGACCTAGAGTCAGGTATTAGATTTTTGATTTTTCCAAGATCTTTAAAAATTTTTTTAATACTGCTTTACCTATAAATTAGGCTAATTAAAATAATGCTTCTGGGTAGAAACTTAAAAAAAAATTAGGTGGCTAAGATTTTGCTTTTTGTAATTAGAGAATTAACAAGTCAGATGAGAACAGCAGTCATGGATTTTTTATTCCCTAGCTATAAACATTTGGAGTAAAATTCTGTATGGAGATGGAAAGGAATAGTTTTTTGGCTTTGGCTACTAGTTATGATTTGAAAATGCTAGCTGCATAAGCCCTTACATAGTTAAATGGGTAAAATAAAAAATTTTAATATTTCTGAAAAAATGAAAGCTTATGATCTTTTAAATCTGCCATCCTACAAAATGAGATTTCAGTTTCTGAGGTGTGCTTTTATACTTATATGCTGTTATTTAAGTAATACCATTCAATTTCCTAATACCCTACCTAAGTTGAGTTCAGGTAGGATAATGGTACTTTGAAGTAAGTAGAAAATACTTGGTTTTGGTGGGAAGAGTCTTATATATATTGTTAAGACCAATTATTTGGGCTAATCATTTTCAAGGGTAGTAAATACCTGGCATGCATATCATTAGATTCACCTTTACCACCAAAGGATGATGTAGTGTATCCATTGTAGCACTTGTTTATGCTGAGTATCTATTTGACATCAGAATGTTTGTCTACCTGGGACTGCAGACAGCCACTGTTAGACAATGTCTTAGTAGCATTTCACATGCTGGCTATCTTTTCCTTCTTAAAACTGTCTTTTTTGGGGTTCCATGTGTTGTTCTTTACTGATTTTTCTCCTTATTTGGTTGTCTTTTTAGTTATCTCTATATGCTTTAACTCATCTTCTACTTAACTTTTAAATATTTAAGTTCTTCAAGTCTGGATCTTGGTCATCCATCCTTCTTCAGGCTTTAAACACATCCAAATGCTAATATATTCCGAATTGATATCTTTAGTCTGGACTCCCCTACTGAACTCCAGACTGCTCTGACCTGCTGCTCTGAAATCACCATTAATTGACTTATAGCCCTTTAAGCTTCCAGTGCACCAAATGGAAATCTTATTATCTCCATATCCTTTCTGCCTCTTAGTCTTTTCTCCATTCCTGTAAATAGTATGACCATCCAGCAAATTTTTCAAATTTCTTGTCCTTTCAGAAACTAACAAGGCCTGTGTGATGTGGCTTTGTGTACCTTTCTAAACTTCATGTTGTAAAGTCACTATATTCCAATTACACTGGCTTTTTTCCTCCCTAGGTGCCATTTTCTCCCACCATAGGGCTTTATCATACTCCTTTTTTTCCCTCTACTCAGAATGATTTTCCTTATTCTCTTGGCTAAATTGTATTCATCCCTCATAACACGCTTCCTCAGAAATACCTCCCCTAACCATGAGATTTAAAGCCCCCTCATAACTGTTACTGTAGGTCATGACCCAGTTGGTTTTCTTTGTAACATTTACCATATTTTAAAATGAGAATCAGATTGTTAATGTTTACTCACTTAATGCATCTTTACTCTGTAAAGACGGGTTATATATCTGTATTTATCAGTATTACATACTTGGTGGTTGTCACAGTAGCTGGCACATAGCAGATACCCAATGAGAAAATCAGTTTTGATGCAAGAGGAAACAGTTTGCCTTCCTTGCTGGCTGTGATGCACTTGTTACTGCAGCTCCCTGAAGATTAACTGACTCTTAGGATCTATCAGTGAAGATCTGCTTATATGAGGTTATAGTTCAAAATGATTAGGATTGTTTAAAGAACAACAATGTTTTGCTATAGATTGTTCTTTTAGATCAATATTTCATTTCTTTTTGGTAGAATCTGAATATAATTATATAACACTGTATTCTTTTTCCTTTTAATCAGTTTTCTTTTCTTGGTAATTAGATCCAAGTTTTTCTCAAAGACTAGTTAAGATTAAATAATAAAGATGACTTCTTTCCTTTGTATGAATCCTTTGCCTCATTAGAACTATGTAGGAATTGTTGAGTCATATGGTTACATCTTGACTGACCAAATTGTTCTGAGGCAAATTAGAAGACCAAAGTAGTTTTCTAAAACAAATTGACTAATTGCATTAACTAATAAGAAGCATAATATTTGTTTAAAATTCTTTCCCATGTATTTTTTAAATCATTTTGAAAAGAAACTTTAAAAGAAGTTTTTTTTATCAATTTTCTCCTTACAAAGTATGTTTTAAGATTTGAGTATATGAACTGGAGACAATTTGAGGAAAGAAATTATATAAATAATAAAAATAATTTTTAAGAAGTTAGAGACCAAAGCTAACATTGAAAGGATAAACAATTCTTTCTAAATTGAAACTGTAAGATGTTGCAAAAGACATTTCAGGAAGTTATTAGAGCCTTTATTAGTGCCATTTGAAATTATTAATTCATCATGGTGTAATAGTTGTCAGAGACTTGTATAGCTTACACAAGTAGAATTTATAATTCTCTAAAGGAAGATAAAGTGAAGGCTGCCTTCTATGAACTTATTTTATAAAATGGCCCAGATAAATTAGAGATCTGGAAAGAAGGAATAGATAAATAATTCTTTCACTTAGAAAAGAGAAACATCTTATTAAGCTTGTAGTTATTTAGCTTTTCTATTCTTAAGAAATTGTGTTTCATAAATTTATATATTACAGTCATGAAGAAGTAAAGATGAAATACAGGTGAAAATATATTAATAGGATAAGCACTATATACTTAGTTTCTTTATTTCCATTCATTTCATATTTATTAAATGCCTGCCATGTTTAAACAATGACCTAGAGAAGATAAAGAGTAAATAATTAGGAAGATACCTAAACCAATAGAACAACTGACTAGTCTCACTGATATACGAAAGGTTCCTAGAGAGTTGTAGTCTATTAGAGAAGTAGAAGATATAAAATTACATAGAGAATGGTAAGGATAAATGCCATAAATATAGGGAATATGGGTATTTTAAAAAGTATGAATAAAAATAAAAATTTTAGCTGGAATGGTCAGGGTTTATTTAATTGGAGAATTGACTTTGTAGTCAGTCCTTGAAGGAAGGGAAGAATTTGAATAGATAGGAGCATAAACAGCTGGGAAGAATGGCAAGGTATTTTTGAGAGCAGTAGTTTACAACCTTTTAACACTTGGAAACCAGTGAAAATAGAATTATTTGAGGGACCGCAAAGGCAGAAATCACCCTTAGTATTTCTATTAGCAAAAGTTTCAGACAAGTGTAGAGAAATGCTATAAAATATATTTATGAACCAACTATTCATATTTAATCAGTGTTAATATTTTACTGTAGGCCCTGGCCAGTTGGCTCAGTAGTAGAGCATCTGCCCAGCATGTGGATGTCCCGGGTTTGATTACCATTTAGGGCACACAGAAGCTCCCATCTGCTTCTCCACCCCTCCCCCTCTTGCTTCTCTTTCTCTCTCTCTCTTCTCCTGCAGCCATGGCTCATTTGGAGCAAGTTGGCCCTGGGTGCTGAGGATGGCTCCATAGCCTCTGTCTCAGGCACTAAGAAGAGCTTGGTTGTTGAACAACGGAGCAGTGTTCCAGATGGGCAGAGCATCACCCCCTAGTGCCGTGATGGCGAACCTGTGACACGCGTGTCAGCACTGACATGCGTAGCCATTTTCGATGACATGCGCTGCATACCAGAGAAGTATGGGGCAGCATGCCAAGAAGGACGTTTCATCCTCGGCTCCTGCACAGCCAGGTGCAGGAGCTGAGGATAAAACATTTACTGTAATGTAGACACTCTGTGCCGGAGGTCTGTAGGCCAAAACAACACAACTCCGGCACAGAGCGTCTAGTTCTGGGACTTCTGGTTAGGCCGTTTTTCTCAAAGTGACACACCACCCAAGTTATGCTCGGTTTTTTGGCGAATTTTAACACAGCAAGCTCAAAAGATTGCCCATCACAGCGCTAGTGGGCTTGCTGGGTGGATCCCAATCAGGGTGCATGCAGGAAGTCTGTTTTTGCCTTCCCTCCTCTCACTAAATAAAAGAAAATATATATTAAAAATATATTTTACTGTAGTTGCTCAATTCCACTCTTGGTAGTAACTTCTAAAATTAATGTGTATATTTTTCTTTTCTTCTTTGTTTTATACTTTTAATATAAATAAATCCATAAACATTTATACTGCTGTATTTTGCCTATTTTTGACAGAAAAACTATTATATTAGAGATATCTTCTATTCTTTGCTCCATTCAACTCTAGGTGGTGTTGGGGAGATGTGTTTACATTGATATAGATAGCTTCATCTTAATTATTTAATTTATCTTAACTGTGGTATACTAGCTCATCTGTTTATAAACATGTTGGTTATCAAGTTTTTTTATGTGTATTGTACTTTACCTAAGTAATAGCATTGTGTTAGGGAATTTATATTATGCTCTTAATTTAAGAAGTATATTAGATTAAATGTTTATTTTTAAATATTTTAGGAAATCCTTGCACGAGGAATTCTTCTTCCATTAATAAATCAACTCAGTGATCCTGATTATATTAATCAATATATCATATGGATGGTATGTACTTTTTATTTTATTGAATTAATTGGGGTGACAATGGTTAAAATTAAGCAGTTTCAGGTTGTACTTTCTAAATTACAGCTCTTTCAAAGAGCTTTTTAAAATGTAGCAATAGTATTTGGAGGTTAAGATCATTAGTCAACAGTTTATTAAAGTAATTTTAAAAGATATATCTGAAGATAATTTTTATATTTCCACTATCTCTATGCTAATATGTTAAATGTACTAGCTAAATTCTCTTTAAGAAGTGTGTTAATAAGCCTGACTGGTGGTGGCATAATGGATAGAGTGTTAACCCAGAATGCCAAGGTTGCTGGTTTGAAATACGAGGTACAAGTTCAATTCTGGGGCTGCCGGCTTGAGTTTGGGGTCACACGTGTAAGCACAGGGTTGCTGGCTCGAGCCTGAGGTCGCTAGCTTGAGCCTGAGGTTGCTAGCTTGAGCCTGAGGTTGCTAGCCTGAGCTCCAGGTTGCTGGTTTGACCCCTGAGATTGCTGGCTTGAGCCTGAGATTGTTGGTTTGATCCCCTGGTCAAAGCACATGTGAGAAGCAGTCAGTGTGCACCTAAGTGGAACAATAAGTTGATGCTTCTCTCCCTTACTCTCTCTTTTTCTCTCTCTCAGTCTTTGCAATTTGGTTGCTGTTACTATTTAAATTTAAAAAGATACTTTACTGCCTGTGTCTATAGATGATTAGTAGTCTGTAAAGTTAGATTCTTTCTTGGAGGTCACAGAACTTGATTCTTCTTTTCTTGTCAACTTTTATAGAGTATAGGCCCTACCAAGAGCTTTAAAAATAAGCATACCCATGTAATTAAGAATATTTTTAAATGGCCTGACCAGGCGGTGGCGCAGTGGATAGAGCGTTGGACTGGGATGGAGAAGACCCAGGTTCGAGACCCCGAGCTCGCCAGCTTGAGCGCGGGCCCATCTGGCTTGAGCAAAAGCTCGTCAGCTTGGACCCAAGGTCGCTGGCTCCAGCAAAGGGTTGCTCGGTCTGCTCATGCCCGCGGTCAAGGCACATATGAGAAAGCAATCAATGAACAACTATGGTGTTGCAGTGGCAACGAAAAACTAATGATTGATGCTTCTCACCTCTCTTCGTTCCTGTCTGTCTGCCCCTATCTATCCTTCTCTCTCTCTCTCTCTCTCTCTCTCTCTCTCTCTGTCTCTGTAAAAAAAATAAAAGAAAAATTTGAAATGTATATTCCTTGGCTAGGAATAGTGCTGAAGTTTATTCTTAAAGTGATAATCAAGTTTGCAATATTTAAGACCACTAATGGAAACACTACTTACAAAACTAAAACGTTGAAAGCAATTGTAGTGTCTCACATAGCAGATTAGTTTTATAAATTATGTGTATTGATACAATAGAGTACTATGCATCCATTAAAAAATAATGGTAGTGTTTTCCAAGTCTGCTACATTTTCATAGCTCCTCTTACTGCTTTACTTGGCTTAAATTTTACTGGATTTCATAATGATTATTCCCTGCACAACCTCCTCAACCACCTTTTTTCTCTCTCTCACTGTATTGGTGAAAGCACACTCTGGTTAAGTCCAACTGAACCTGTCCGTCTATTCTATTCCTATTCTTTTTCTTTTTTTTATTATTATTAATTTTAATGGGGTGACACCAATAAATCAGCATACATATGTACAATGAAAACATCTCCAGGTTATCTTATCATTCAATTGTGTTGCATACCCGTCACCCAAAGTCAAATTGCCCTCTGTCACCTTCTAACCTTCTATCTGGTTTGCCCTGTGTCCCTCCCCTCCTCCCTATCCCACCCTTCCCTCCCTCCCCCCATCCCGTAACCACCACTCTCTTGTCCATGTCTCATAGGCTCACTTTTATGTCCCACCTATGTATGAAATCATGTTGTTCTCAGTTTTTTTTTTCTGATTTACTTATTTCACTCCGTATAATGTTATCAAGATCCATCCATTTTGTTGTAAATGATCCGATGTCATCATTTCTTATGGCTGAGTAGTATTCCATAGTATATATGTACCATAGCTTTTTAATCCACTCGTCTTCTGATGGACACTTGGGCTGGTTCCAGATCTTCGCTATTGTGAACAATGCTGCCACGAACATGGGGCCACATTTCTTCTTTTCGAACAGTGCTATGGTGTTCTTAGGGTATGTTCCTATAAGTGAGATAGCTGGGTCAAAAGGCAGTTCGACTTTTAATTTTCTGAGGAATCTCCAAACTGTTTTCCACAGTGGCTGCACCAGTCTGCATTTTCACCAGCAGTGCAGAAGGGTTCCCTTTTCTCCACATCCTCGCCAGCACTTATTCTGTGTTTTGCTGATGAGCGCCATTCTGACTGGTGTGAGGTGATACCTCATTGTGGTTTTAATTTGCATTTCTCTAATGATTAGTGATGTTGAGCATTTTTTCATATGCCTATTGGCCATCTGTATGTCCTCTTTGGAGAAATTTCTGTTCATTTCTTTTGCCCATTTTTTGATTGGGTTGTTTGTCTTCCTGGTGTTGAGTTTTATAAGTTATTTATAAATTTTGGTTATTAACCCCTTATCAGACGTGCTGTCGAATATGTTCTCCCATTGTGTGGTTTGTCTTTTTATTCTGTTCTTATTGTCTTTAGCTGTGCAATAACTGTTTAGTTTGATATAGTCCCATTTGTTTATCTTGCCTTTTATTTCATTTGCCCGTGGAGATAAATTGGCAAATATATTGCTGCTACAGATGTCGGAGAGCTTGCTGCCTATGTTTTCTTCTAAAATGCTTATGGTTTCACGGCTTATGTTTAAGTCTTTTATCCATTTTGAGTTTGTTTTTGTGAAAGGTGTAAGTTGATGGTCTAGTTTCATTTTTTTGCAGGTAGATGTCCAATTTTCCCAACACCATTTGTTAAAGAGGCTGTCTTTACTCCATTGTATGTTCTTTCCTCCTTTGTCAAATATCAGTTGTCCATAAAGGTGTGTGTTTATTTCTGGGTTCTCTGTTCTGTTCCATTGATCTATGTACCTGTTCTTATGCCAGTACCAGGCTGTCTTGAGTATAATGGCCTTGTAGTAAACCTTGATATCTGGAAGAGTGATACCTCCTGCTTTATTTATTCTTTTTAAGATTGCTGAGGCTATTCGTGTTCTTTTTTGGTTCCATAAATTTTTGGATTATGTGTTCTATATCTTTGAAGTATGTCATTGGTATTTTAATTAGTATTGCATTGAATTTATAAATTGCTTTGGGTAATATAGACATTTTAATGATGTTTATTTTTCCTGGTCATGAGCACGGTATATGCATCTACTTGTTTGTATCTTCCTTGATTTTTTTATCAATGTTTTATAATTTTCCGAGTACAATTCCTTAACCTTCTTGGCTAAATTTACTCCTAGGTACATTATTTTTTTGGTTGCAATAGTGAAGGGGATTGTTTCCTTAATTTCTTTTTCTGACAGTTCATTCTTGGTATATAGAAATGCCTCTGATTTCTGAGTATTAATTTTATATCCTGCCACTTTGCTGAATTAATTTATTAGGTCCAGTAGTTTTTTGACTGAGACTTTAGGATTTTCTATATACAATATCATATCATCTGCAAATAATTACAGTTTTACTTCTTTTTTTCCAATTTGGATGCCTTTTATTTCTTCTTCTTATCTGATTGCTGTAGCTAGGACTTCCAGAACTATGTTGAATAAAAGTGGTGAAAGGGGGCAACCCTGCCTGGTTCCTGATCTTAAGGGGATTGCTTTCAATTTTTGTCCATTTAGTATGATGTTTGCTGTGGGTTTGTTGTAGATGGCCTTTATCATGTTAAGGAATGTTCCCTGTCTTCCCACTTTACTGAGAGTTTTGAGCATGAATGGGTGCTGGATTTTATCAAATGCCTTTTCTGCATCTATTGAAATCATCATGTGATTTTTGTCCTTCCTTTTGTTTATGTGATGAATCACATTGATTGATTTGCGAATATTGAACCGGACTTGCCTCTCCAGAATAAATCCCACTTGATCATGGTGTATGATTTATTTCATATATTGCTGGATCCAGTTCGCTAAATTTTGTTGAGAATTTTAGCGTCTAAATTCATCAGGGATATAGGCCTATAATTTTCTTTCTTTGTGTTGTCTTTGCCCGGTTTTGGGATCAGAATTATGCTCGCCTCATAAAAGGAGTTTGGCAGTCTTCCTTCCTCTTGAATTTTTTGAAATAGCTTGAGGAGGATAGGAATTAGTTCTTCTTTGTATTTTTGATAGAATTCACTTGTGAAGCCATCAGGCCCAGGACTTTTCTTTTTAGGGAGTTTTTTGATAACTGTTTCAATCTCATTTGTTGTAATTGGTCTGTTTAGGTGTTCTGATTCTTTCAGATTGATTTTTGGAAGGTTATATGATTAAAGAAATTTGTCCATTTCACCAAGATTGTCTAATTTTTTGGCATATAGTTCTTCATAGTACTTTCTTACAATCCTTTGTATTTCTGCTGTGTCAGTTGTTATTTCTCCACTCTCCTTTCTAATTTTATTTATTTGAGTCCTCTCTCTCTTTTTCTTGGTGAGTATAGTTAAAGGTTCATCAATCTTGTTTACCTTTTCAAAGAACCAGGTTCTTGTTTCATTAGTCCTCTGTATTGTTTCCTTAGCCTCTATGTCATTTATTTCTGCTCTGATCTTTATTATTTCCTTCCTTCTACTTGTCTTGGGTTTTATTTGCTGTTGTTTTTCTGGTTGTTTTAGTTGCAGGGTCAGGTTGCTTATTTGAGCTTTTTTTAGCTTCTTATGATATGCCTGTAGTGCAATAAACTTCCCTCTCAGAACTGCTTTTGCTGTGTCCCATAAATTTTGAGTTGATGTATGCTCATTATCATTTGCTTCTAGAAACTTTTTTATTTCTTCTTTGATCTCATTGTTAATCCATTCATTATTTAATATCATGCTATTTAGTTTCCAAGTTTTTGAGTATTTTTCAGTTTTTCTTTTGTGGTTAATTTCTAGTTTCATGGCATTGTGATCAGATATGCTTGATATGATTTTAATCTTCTTAAATTTATTGAGACCATTTTTGTGTCCTAACATGTGGTCTATCCTAGAAAACGTACCATGAGTGCTTGAGAAGAATGTATATTCTACTGCTTTAGGGTGAAAAGTTCTGAAGATATCTATTAAATCAAGTTGATCTAGTGTATCCTTTAAGTCTGCTGTTTCTTTATTAATTTTCTTTTTTGAGGATCTATCCAGTATTGTTAGAGGGGTATTGACATCCCCTACTATGATAGTATTGCTGTTAATCTCGCCCTTTATATCCATCAAAGTCTGCTTTATGTATGTCGGGACTCCTATATTCAGTGCATAGATATTTATAATAGTTATATCTTCCTGTTGAATTGTTTCCTTTATCATTATGTAGTGTTCTTTTTTACCTCTTACTACAGCCTTTGTTTTAAAGTCCATTTTGTCAGATATAAGTACTGCTACCTGGGCTTTTTTTTCATTTCCAATTGCATGAAATATTTTTTTCCATCCTTGTACCTTCAGTCTATGTGCATCTTTTGTTTTAAGGTGTGTCTCTTGTAGACAGCATATGTATGGGTTCTGTTTCTTTATCCATGCAGCTACCCTATGTCTTTTGATTGGATCATTTAATCCATTTACATTTAAGGTTATTATTGATATGTAGTTGTTTATTGCCATTTATTCTTTAAAGCTGTATTCTTCTTTTGCTATATTCTTTCCTCCCTTTGAACTGTTCACAACAGGTCCCTTAGTATCTCTTACAGAATTGTTTTGGTTTTAATGAATTTCTTGAGGCTTTCTTTGTCTGGGAAGCTCTTTATTTCTTCTTCAATTTTAAATGTTAGCCTTGCTGGATAGAGTAGTCTTGGCTGTAGGTTCTTGTTCTGCATTACTTTGATTATATCTTGCCATTCCCTTTTGGCCTCAAGTGTTTCTGTTGAGAAGTTCGATGTCATCCTTATGGGGACTCCTTTGTAGGTGATAGCCTTTTTTTCTCTAGCAGCTTTTAAAATTATTTCTTTATCCATTAGCTTTGGTATTTTAACCAGGATGTATCTTGGTGTAGATCTTTTTGGGTTTCTCTTTAATGGAGTTCTGTGTGCTTCTTGAACGTGTGGAATGTTTCCCAGCCTTAATTTAGGGAAGTTTTCTGCTATGATTTGATTGAACAAAGTTTCCATTTCCTGTCCTCTCTCCTCTTCTTCAGGCACCCCTATGATGCGAATGTTGTTTCTCTTCATGTTGTCACAGAGCTCCCTTAGAGTTTCCTCACATTTTTTAAGTCTCTTTTGCTTTTTCTTCTCTGCTTCTGTGCCTTTGTTTATTGTGTCCTCTAACTCGCTTATTCGATCCTCAGCGTGATTCATCCTGCTTTTAATTCCTTCCATTGTGGTCTTCAGTTCTGATACTGTATTTGTCATTTCCGTCTGATTTTTTTTATTATTTCAATTTCGTTCTTTATACTTGTTATCTCTTTATTTAGGTGTTCATAATGACTATCCATTGTTGCTCTAATTTCTTTGAACATCCTAACTATCATCATTCTAAATTCTGCTTCTGGTAATTTGGTTATAATCTGGTTCATTCAGGTCCTTCTCTGGGGATTTCTCTTGATTCATTTGATTTACATTCCTCTGCCTGCCCATTTTGTCTGTGTATAAGCAAGTTGTGGCCACTGGAGTCCAGTAGGTGTTGCCTTTGTGTTTTCTAGGTGTGGTCTGTCTGCAGGCCCGCCACCCCCTCTGCTGCTGCCTAGGGCGGTTGGATATGGGCGTTGCCAGCGCCGGCCCACTGTGGTTGTTGCTGTGATTTTTGCCTCTCTTCCGCGGGAGGGGCTGTCACTCAAGCCACAAGCATCAGCACGAAGGTTAGAGGTGAGCACCTTTGCTCAGCTGTGGACCCAGCCTGTTTCCGGGCTTCTGCCCAGAACCCGCAGTCAGAGCCTGCTCGCCACAGTTTTGCGGGTTGGGCGGGGCTTTTGACGTGCTCTCAGTTGTGAGCCTTTGCCCGTTTGGAGCTTTAGCCCCGCCCTCGAGGCCAGGGCCCTTCTGTGCAGGGTCGCAAACTGCGGTTTATTGGGGCGGGTGTGTTTGCTGGTGTGAGCTTAGCTGCTAGCTTCCGACCGATCCGGACTCTACCCCGCCCCTACGTTTGGAGCCAGCTTGCGCACGCAGGATGGCAAACCGCCGTTTCTCCGGCCGGGCGGGGTTGGCAGCGTGAGTTCAGCGGCGAACTTCCGCTTGTCTCAGGCTCTACCCCGCCCCCGCGTTAGGAGCCCGCACGGGCACGCAGGATGGCAAAGCGCGGTTTCTCTGGCCGGCGGGGCTCGTAGCGTGAGCTCAGCCGCGAGCCCCTGCTCGTCCCTGGTCCTAGCCCCGTCCCCGCGGTCAGGGCCGGCTTGCGCAGGGTCGCAGAGCAGATCTCTGCCCGTTCCTGGCCTCCTGCTTTGTCCCCGCAGGTGGGGTTACAGGCGGGCCCACAGCTGCCGGACCGCTTTCGCGCGTCCCCTCCGCCCCTGCTGGGCTAAGCCTTGCTCACACCATCTTGGCCTCTGCCCACACAGCGTCCTCCCACCACCATACCCTTCAGCAACCCTCAGCAGAGATGGAAGTGCCCTAAATTTCCACACTGTAGACCTGGGAGCTCCCTCCCTCTAAGCAGCTCTGCTCTAATTGCCGCAGGAGAGCTTGTTTGGCTCGTGTCCCGTCTCCCTTTGCTGGTATTGCTAGTTCCAGGGGAAGTGTTTGTTTTCAATTAGGGAAGTGATTTAGCCCAGGCGTTAGGGTGGCTGTCCCTCAGAGTGTTTTTCCCTGTGCCTTCAGTCCACTCTCTGTTCCCTCTGCTCTGGTCCTCTCCTCTGTCTCTGTTCCCCGGAGCCCCGGGTGCGTGGTTGTGAGAGAGGTTTTCTGCGCTGTCCCTTTAAAAAGAATCTTGGGTCTGAGAAAACTGTCTCTTTCTCATAAACAGTATCCTCACTTGTTTCACAGCTCAATACTGTCCAAACGCCTCTTCTAGGCTCTAGGACTGCAGGCTGGGGCTTGGTTCCTGGGTCCCAGGTCCCTCCGTCTTCACCAAACTCTCCTCCTGCCACGTGGGTCTCTCCGGGCTGCCGTTTGCTCCGGGGAGCTGGGAAGCCCTCTTTGCGTTTTCGCTATTTCTACCA
Organism: Rhynchonycteris naso; assembly: GCA_037038555.1. Taxonomy (NCBI): domain Eukaryota; kingdom Metazoa; phylum Chordata; class Mammalia; order Chiroptera; family Emballonuridae; genus Rhynchonycteris; species Rhynchonycteris naso. The sequence goes on along the minus strand of CM073002.1, from coordinate 131,295,979 downwards.
GTCTCACTGTGGCTTCTTCTGTGTTTCTTGGTTGAAGAGTCCACTTAGTTTAGTTCAAAGCAGTTTATCCAGATGATGGTTCTTAAAATTGAGTTATAATCCACTTTGGTTCTGGGAGTTGGAAGTTGGTACGTCCGCCTACTCCGTCGCCATCTTGCTCCTCTACTCTATTCCTATTATTAACACATGTAACTAGAGAAAAAATAATAGATGTTCATATCATCACAGTGCTTGTACAGTTTAGGTTAGAGAATTAATTCCACTCTTCTGTTTAAAATCCTCCAGTAACTTTCATTCCACTTCGTATGACCATGAGGACATTTCATGTGCCTTACTGGTTTGCCCTTCGTTACCACCAATGTCGTTTTCTACTCAGGTACCTTTCTCTCATATAGTTCATGATTTGCTATCATCAAATATTCTGAACGTGCTTTTCTACTTTCTCACGTGCTGTAGTTTATCTACTCTGTTTATGGTATGTGACCCACGAGAATTTAAGTACAGAGATTTTCATTTTGATTTGTAGTAGCATTGGGAATGTGGTAAATTTTGCCTGTTACATTGTAGACACTCAAGATTCTGTTTTTCCTTAATAAGTAAGTCCCCGTTTTACCTGTTATTTAAATTTTATTTTCAGATCCGTGATTCTAATTGCAACTATGAGGCCTTTATGAACATTATTAAATTGAGTGACAATATTGGAGAGCTAGAAGCAGTCAGAGATAAGGCAGTAGAAGAATTACAGTATCTTCGATCTCTAGATACAGCTGGTGATGGTAAGTAATTTATGTAAAAGAATGTCTTGCTTCTTTATTGATTTCTGTATCTTCAAAGAAACTGTAATGTACCTAAATGTCATTGTATACTATTAGTTCTTTTACTTTAAATTGAAATCTGGTTTATTATGATAATATATGCTAAGAATAAGTTATTATAATTTTTGAATGTGATACTGTTATTACACTTATTGCTAAAGTAAAAAGAATTAGCATGGTTTAAATTTAATTAAATTTTCTATAAACTTTTAGGTTATTTCATTTAGTAAGTAAAATAATTGCTCTGTGCATTGGTTTTCTAGTTAAATTACAATAAGTGCATGTTTAAACTATTTCACATATAAACTACCATTTTCTAGTTCATAACTAATTTGTTTGTTTTTAGATATCAACACTATCAAAAATCAAATAAATAGCTTATTATTTGTAAAGAAAGTGTGTGACTCAAGAATACAGCGGTTGCAGTCAGGCAAAGTAAGTAAAGTTCTTTTGAGTTAACATTTAGTTATAAACACTTTTATTAAAATGTTTAGCAGAGTAGGAGGCTGTGTGAAGGGGCTTAAGAAGTACAAACTATCGGTTTTAAAATAAGTGACAGAAGTAACGTACAGCACAGGGAATAGGCAATAATGTTGAACTAAGTGCATATGGGGCAAATGGTATATTACTAGATTTAGATCACATCATAAGGTATATAACTGTCTAGTCACTGTTGTATTCTTTTAGCTAATATAATGTGTGTGTCAAATATAATATAAAAATAAAATTTAAAATGTCTAGCAAATAAGAAAAAGCAGGATATTAACCAATGCAGAACTCTACAAAAGAACTTTTAGAAAACAACTTCTCTTATACAGTGTAGTATATTTGTAAAACACAGCTAAAGAGATTGAAACACTGCCTGAAAAGTGCTAAAGTAATTAAACATTTTATTTTATTTCTTGATTTATTTATTTACCCACTTTTATCGCTTTTATTTAGCCACAGTGCAGCATTTATTGAATTTTGAGCACGGGGCACCATCGTATATTCACCTCATATACAAAACTCTCTTAATGGAGCTTACATTTTAGTTACAGAGTCAAAAAATCCAATAAGTAAATTGATGTGGTTAAAAAAAAGTAAAAAATAGGTAAAACATGAAAAAATAAAGCAAAGTAGAGGGGTAGAGACTGTCTAAAGTGTTTCTGTAGGTTCTGAGATTTGGTGACATGTGAGCATAGGGAGGCTTGAATAAACATGAAAGAGTCCTGTGACTTTTTTTAATTTTTTTTATTTTTTTAAAAATAAAGTTTCAGGCAAAGGAAGAACAAAAGGCAAAGGCCCCGAGATAGAAAAGTGGTTGGTGAGTTCGAGGAGGTCAGTGTGGCTGGTACGGAATGAGTGAGAGGGATTGTAGCAGGCATGAGATTGGAGAAGGAACCTTGGAGGTTAGTTACGTATGGTTTTACCTGCCAGAGGAAGCCTTTTTTTTTTTTTTTTTTTTTTTTTAATTTAAGATTCTAATTGTGATAGGAATCCATTGGAGATTTTTCTTGGTGTGTGATGTGATCTGATTTGTGAAGTAAAAGAATTACTTTGGCTCTTTGTGATGAGTATATTGTGGAGTAGTGGGGCAAGAATAGACACCAAGAGATCACTTACAAGATGCCACCTTAGTCCAGTAGGGGTATCTGTAGAGGTTGTGAGAAGAGTTAGAGACTGGGTATAGTGCTAACAGGATTTGCTAGTGAATTAAATATGGGGTGAGAAACTTACAAAAAGACTCAGGGTTGATTTGTAGGTTTTTAGTTTTGAGAAACTGCATGAATAGTATTGCTGTTTACTAAAATGGATAAAACTAAGGAAGAAGGAGGTTTTGAAGAGTTTTGGACATTTTAGTGTGAGATTGCTGTTCAGCATTCAAGTAGACATGCTAATTGGTAAACTCAAGTGCAGAGGGAAGTTTATTAAGAGACATAAACTTAGGGAATCCTCAGATTTATCAGCTCTGTGTTTAAAGTTAAGAGAGTGGATGAGGTTACCTAAAAAAGTGAGTGTAAGTAAGAAGATACCAAGAACTCAGTCTTGAGGTGCTTCAGTTACTAGAGTTAAAGACAAAGTAGGTGATCTACCAAAGATATAGGGTAAGTGGCTGGTGAGATTGAAGGAAAACCTGAGAGTGTGATATTCTAGAAGCCAAGTGTAGAAAGTGTTTAAAGAAGAAGTGAGAGACCAGGTATGTCAAAGGCTACAAGTAAGTCGAATAAGAGGAAACTTAGAATTGCCTGTTGGGTATGCCACTAAGGGGATTATTGGTGATCTGATGATACCATTTTGGTGGAATAATGGAGAGAAACCCTGATAAGTCAGTCCAGGAGGAAATGGGAAGAGATGAATTAGAAACAGCAATTATTGTTAGCTGTTTGGAGGAGTTTTACTGTAATGTTGAGCCGAGATTTGGGGCTGTAAGACAGGAAAGCACATTTTCAAATTACCTTTAGTTTTTAGTATAGTCACTTTTTTGCACTGTTTTCTATTTTGCATATTTATTCATGACTCTCTGGTCTTGTAATTTTGCAGTTTTTCTTAAGGAGTAGAAGACATTTTTTAAAAAAGTTTAGTCTGCCAGATTAATTTTAACACATTACTTGAGGCCCACATTTGTCGTGTGTGTGTGTTTGTACATAAGTGTGTCTTTGTTTCAAGTAATTGGTTTTATATGAAAATCTTAAACCTGATTAGTGAATAGATGAAATATTAACCTACATTTACTTTTTCTTGTAGGAAATAAATACTGTGAAACTAGCAGCAAACTTTGGGAAACTTTGCACAGTCCCTCTGGACAGCATCCTTGTAGATAATGTTGCACTACAATTTTTCATGGGTAGGCAAAGCCATTTTATGAAAATAACCCTTGAAATTTTGAATAATTGTGAATATTCTTAAATCTCCTTCATTCATTCTTCTTTTCCAAGTGAGAGGAGGGTAGATAGACAGACTCCCATGTGCAACCCAGCTAGGATCCACCCAGCAACCCCTGTCTGCAGCTGATGCTTTGCCCATCAGGGGCCATGCTTACAACTGAACTATTTTTAGCGCCTGAGGGGAGGCTCCATGGAGCCATCCTCAGTGCCTGAGGCCAGTGTGCTTGAGCCAATCAAGAGCCATGGCTGCAGGAGGGGAAGAGAGAGAGAGAAAGAGAGAGAAAAGAGGGAGGGAAGAAGAAGAAGATGGTTGCCTCTCTTGTGTGCACTGACTGGGAATTGAACCCAGGACATCCACACACCTGGCTGATACTCTACCACTGAACCAAACCAGCCAGGCCTATTATTAAATATTTTAAATACTCAATATTAAGCTTGCCATATCTGTCTCCCCTCTTCTCCCCCATTCTCTGAAATGTTCTTTATTCACTGGAAAACATAGAGATAGAGATTTATTTTGTTTTTAAAGAAATAAATGCTTGTTATAACTCTAATGTGTGTTTGCTAAAGTACTTCTAAAATAAATCCTAGGAGAAAGTACTATAAATTATTTGAGGAAGAGTACTTTTCAGGATACACAGTATATATAACTTGTTTGTATCATTTTTGTATATGAATAGGAGGGACTTTGTTTTTATACCTTTTTAATATATACATATTTATTAAGTTTATTACTATTACATCAGAATTGCTTTTATTTGAAGGTCATTTTCAGCAAAACTTCCTGATTCTTAATATTTGTGATCAAAAGCAAATGCATGATTTATTAAAAAGTTCAGTCCTTATTTTTAATATTTAAGAAAATAGTAATACATATTATGATTAATAATCTTTATTGAGGAAAAAAACTGAATGTTGGTGAAATAGTTTATTTCTTGTGAAGCCTTGTGTAACAGTTTTACTCCCTAGAGATTATCATGCAAAATGAGATTTTTTTTTTAATGTGCTTTTATTTGTGTTTCCTATGTAACTGATCTTTTTAGCTTAAGTAATTCATGATCTAACTATATTTTTACGTCAAACATTTGTTAAACATTATATCAAATATAGAATTTTAACTATTTGAAACTCCAATCCTTCTTAACTTGTCATACAGCTACATGTACCCAGAAATGTGTGACACTAATATCAGTGTTGTTGTGGATTTTGTCTGGCAGATTTCATGCAGCAAACTGGAGGTCAAGCACATCTCTTCTTCTGGATGACAGTGGAGGGATACCGGGTTACAGCCCAACAGCAACTAGAAGTTTTATTAAGTCGTCAGAAAGATGGAAAACATCAAACCAACCAAACCAAAGGTCTTTTAAGAGCAGCTGCTGTTGGAATTTATGAACAATATTTATCAGAAAAAGTGAGGATATATTTTGGTTACTGTGTCCTTATCTTCTTTCACAGTATCATTAATAATGATTTTTATCATACTTACGAATACACATTACTTACCCTAGGCACAACTACTTCACAAACGTTGACTCATTTAATCCAGACAACTGTTATTGTGTTTATCTGCATTTTATAAGTGAAGAAATTAATGTTTAGAAAATTGAATTAATTTAGCTAATATCATAAAAATACTAAATGACAAAGTTGAGATTCAAAGTCACACAAACAATTTAGATTCAGAGACACAATAGTTGAAAGTAAAAAGATGGAAAAGTACAAATCATGCAAGTAGTTACCAAAACAGCTGAAATAGCTATAGTAATAATAAACAGTAGATTAAAAAAATTTTTATTGATTGATTTTAGAGAGAGAAAGGGGAAGAGAGAAAAAGAGACAAACATTGATCTGTTCCTATATGTGCCCTGACTGGGGATTGCACCCACAACCTTTGTGTATCAGGACGACACATTAACCAAATGAGCTATTTGGCCAGGGCTAGACAATAGATTTTAAGACAAGAATTGTTACTAGAGAACATTTTATAATACTATAATAAAAGGGCTAATTGATCACTGTGATAAACCAATTATAAAAAGTCTCCACATAGATGAATAAAGAACCTGACAAAATTGAAGATAGAAATAGATAATTCAGCAATAATAGTTTAAGACTTCAGTATTCACTTTCATTAATTGATAAAACAATTAGTTAAAAAAATCACTCAGGATATTCAAGAATTAACACTATATACCAATTAGACCTTTCACATCTATAGAATACTTGCCATAACAGTAGCAGAATACACATTATTCTCAAGTACACATGGAACATTCTCCGGAATAGACCACATGCTATATAACAACTCTTAATTTAAAAGTACTGAGAATCATGCAAAGCATGTCCTTTTCTTATAGTAGAATTAATTGGAAATGAACCACAGAAGGATTTTGGGAAATCTATACATATTTGAATATTAAACAGCACATATCTAAATATTTAGTCTCTAGATCAGAAGGAAATTAGAAACTATTCTGAGTTGAGTACATGAAAACACAATGACACAGTGTACGGGGTGCAACTGAAGTAGTGCTTGGGGAGAAAATCGTAGCTTTAAAATACCTAAATAGAAAGAAGAAAGATCTCTAATCAGCAGTCTATGTTCTCACCCTAAAAATCTAGAAAAAGTGAAGCAAAATCATCCAAGGCAACACAAGGAGGAAATAGTGATGATCAGAATGGAAATCAGTGAAATAGAAAAGAGAAAGACAGTGATAAAAATCAATAAAATCAAAGTTCATCCTTTTATAAGAACTACAAAAGTCACAAACCTGTAGCTAGATTGGCCAAGAAATAATGAATGATCACCAAAATCATCAGTGAAAGAGGGCCATCACCACGAAATTAAAAGGACTATCAGCAAATATGTAAACAGCTTTGACAACACATTAGAGAATGTGGGTGAAATAGACAAATTCCTGGAAAGATGCAAATTGCCAAACTGACTCAAGAAATAGAATGTATATTTAATGAATAAAAAATTTTAATTAGTAATTAGAAATCATCTCACAAAGAAAAGTTGAGACCTACATGGTTTCACTGGTGAATTCTATCAGACATTTCAAGAAGAAATAATATCAGTATTTCACAAACTCTTCTACAGTATAAAGGAAAAAAGAGACACTTTTCATCTCATTTTATGAGACCTGTGTCAATCTGATACCAAAGCCAAAGACATCATTTTAGAAAACTGGAGACTAATGCCATGAATATGGACACAAAAATGCCCAAGATTCAATATTACTCATACTCCAGTACTTTCTTCCTATTCCACAGAAGTTCCTTTTTTTTGTATTTTTCTGAAGTGAGAAGTGGGGAGGCAGAGAGACAGACTCCGTCATGAACCCAACTGGGATCCACCTGGCATGGCCACCAGGGGGCGGTGCTCCGTTGCAACCTGAGGCATTCTAGCGCCTGAGGCAAAGGAGGCTGTGGAGCCATCCTCAGACCCCCCTACTTCCGACCCCCCCCCCACCAACTTTGCTCCAATGGAGCCTTGGCTGCAGGAGGGAAAGAGAGAGATGGAGAGGAATGAGAGGGAAGGGTGGAGAAACAGATGGTCACTTCTCCTGTGTGCCCTGACCAGGAATCAAACCCGAGACTTCCACACGCCAGGCCAACACTCTACCACTGAGCCAACCCTCCAGGGCTCCTTTTTTATTTTTTAAACTCCAGTACTTTTAATTGCTGTGCTATAATACTTATTAACTTATACAACTAGCACAAATATTTCTTCTATATTACATTTTGAGTGGGACTATCTGGTAAGTTGTGACCCATAATAGCTCTCTGAAAGTATTGGTCACCCTATAGCAAAGAGCATAATCCAATTCTCTACCTGTGTGTATAGGGAAAATTAAACTAAATAAATATAGAATGCTATATTTGTCCCTTATTATTTCCCAGAAACTCAGTTTAGTGAGCGTAGAAGGCAAGTGAAAGAGCAAAACCAACTAAGAGCATGTTTTTCAGTCTTTGTCACCTACACAGGGTTGTGTTTTTTAGGGAAAACACCCACACCCGCCCCACACCCTCCTATACACAAACAGCAGTCTTCGCCCCTGCCCCTAAGGAACCAACCAGCACACAACCTACTTGGGTTTACTAACAAGGATACCCAGTCAACAGAGGAGCAATAGCAGTTCTGCAGCCCTTTCCTACATATTTATATCCTGCTAGTTTCTTACTTTTTCTTTTCTCCTCCTGATACATAATGATTGTGTTCCTTAGATACTGTATTGGAGAGCATGGAGAAATTGAAACAATGCATTCTTCTGGTATTGCCCTAAGAGTTTCCATCTTATCACTCTACTCTCCAGAGCCTTCAGAACTAAAAAAAAGTTGACATCCCAAAGATGACCATATTTCTAGCTTTTCAGAATTGTTTTCTTTCCGTAAAGGAATTTTTCACATTGAACATCAGCTTTTGGAAGTTTTTGGAGAAGATGATCATTTCAGACACTTTTTCCTCAGCACCGTGGAGCTTTGCTGCAGTGCTATAAAACCAAATTTAGAATGAGGGTCTCTTTTAGAGAGCATCCAAAAGGATTGTTTCTACTGTTAAATGAGAAGTAACAAATGACTTACAGTTTTGACAGTTCTATTAAATTCCCCTCCAGAACTACTGAATTGAAAATCAACTACTACTGATAGTTTTTCCTATGTGACATTGTGCTTGTCTGGCTTGTATGAATCTCTTTCAGTTGTTACAATAACCTTATGTAGTCGTGTCTCCATTTTGCAGACTAAGTCAGTGTTTGTCTTCCAGGCTTTCATATGACACTGAAGAGGAGGTTCTCTCTTATTTCAGCCTTCTTAAATATCAAGTTGTCACTTACAAACCAAGCATTTTCTGCCATTTCTTTCAGTAATGTGATTCCATTATTGAATTCTTCTACTATCAATGCTTGACTTGTATTGAGAAATTCCAAAGATAATTACTATTATTTTTCTGTTTATTAGGCATCTCCAAGAGTTACTGTTGATGATTATTTGGTAGCAAAATTAGCAGATACCTTGAATCATGAAGATCCAACTCCTGAAATCTTTGATGACATTCAAAGAAAGGTATTATATACAACATTTATTATCTCTTTCTTGGAAAAAAAATGTACATTTCCATATATATGTAATTTGTTTTTTAAAAGGTTATTGAAAATTATAAAATACGTACCTAAACAGATGAATTATGGTAATAATACTTCTCAACTACAAAATATGTAGGCCAGTTTTATTTATTTAACAAATGAGGAAAATGCTTATTGTAGGCTATTTTGTTTGAATCTAACTGCAGACCCAGATATAGTCTTAGAATTTAATGAGTTGATGATGTGTTTAAATATCATCACTCACTTTTATTTTAATGTGCCTTGAGCTTTAAGTGGACTTCCTTTTTCTAGAGCACTACTTCCCTGAACATTAGGTAAAACCTGCTGTCATGTGACGTGCTGTGGTAGGGCCCTTTTCTGTGCAATGTGGGTACAGGTGGACGGAAGAACCCGTTAGCTCTGCCGTGGTCTTATTGCTGACTATCAGCTTGTAAATATGGAGCCTTTGATTTATTGTAGGAAAACAGGGGTCCCCAAACTTTTTACACACGGCGCCAGTTCACTGTCCCTCAGACCGTTGGAGGGCCAGACTATAAAAAAAACTATGCACACTGCACACCTCTTATTTTAAAGTAAAAAAATAAAATGGGAACAAATACAATATTTAAAATAAAGAACAAGTCCATTTAAATCAACAAACTGACCAGTATTTCAATGGGAACAATGGGTGCGGATGCATCCTGTGCTCCTCTCACTGACCACCAATGAAAGAGGTGCCCCTTCCGGAAGTGTGGCGGGGGCCAGATAAATGGCCTCAGGGGGCCGCAGTTTGGGGACCCCTGTACTAAAACCTCAGTCTAGCTTTTGGTAAAACCTTATTAGTGAAAATCAGTACATTATCTCTACTAAGGATTGGATATTGTTATTTATTCAATAGGTGTATGAATTGATGCTACGAGATGAAAGATTTTATCCTTCCTTTAGACAGAATGCACTTTATGTGCGCATGTTAGCTGAGCTGGATATGTTGAAAGATCCTAGTTTCAGAGGCTCCGATGATGGTGATGGAGGTAGGTGGCATATATATTGTGTGTGTGTGTGTGTGTGTGTGTGTCTGTGTATTTCTATATATTCTGCTTATCAAATAAAAGACCTTTCAGAAAAAATAAAAAAATGTTCTTCAAGTCCACATGTAAACTGTATTTACAAAATCTATAAATGAATGACAAAGCTTAGTCACCATACTAAATTTAAATGTTGAAAATTTCATAACAGGTTAGAACGTATACCTCTATTAGCCTTGAATTCTTAAAGAATGCTTTTTGAGTTTTGTCATGCAAATATTTTTGTGGGTAATAATATTCATGACTAACTATAGTATTGAGAAGATTAAATGGAAATAGCAACTGTGCCATAAACTATGAAGTACACTTCTAACAGTGTACCGTAAACTATAAAGTACACTTCTAACAGTGTACCATAAACTATAAAGTATAATTCTAACAGTGTACCGTAAACTATAAAGTACACTTCTAACAGTGTACCATAAACTATAAAGCTTTATAAAACAAAAACGTAAAGTTTTTTTCTCTTCTATTTTACCATATTTCAAATCCTATATAGTATGAGCTGGAAGAAGCTACAGTGGTCATTTATTCCAGTCTTTCAGTTTTTTCAGAGGTTACTATCAGTTTATATAGTGAGAAAAGCAGATTTTAAGATAGAATATTTACATTTTACTTCTATTCTCCTAGTTATTACCTGTGTGATGTTAGCCGAACAATTTCTTTAAACCTCATTTTTCTCCATTGTGAATCTCGGTTAGTGTTCTTCCCCTCATAATAAATATCTTCTGAGTCATTGTCAGATTTAAATGTAATTATGTATATGAAAAAATTATAAACTAAAACACAAATAAAAGTTTTTATTGGTAGTAAATAATCAGTTATTTAAAAATAGTGGGCCTGACCAGGTGGTGGCACAGTAGGTAGAGCATCCGACTGGGACGCGGAGAACCCAGCTTCAAAATCCGAAGGTCACTGGCTTGAGTTGGGGCTCATCTGTCTTGAGCATGGACTCACCAGCTTGCTTGCGGGGTTGCTGGCTTGAGCACGGGATCATAGATGTGACCCCATGATCGCTGGCTTGAGCCCAAGGTCACTGGTTTGAGCAAGGGGTCACTCACTCTGCTGCAGTCCCCCCCAACCCCCGTCAAGGCACATATGAGAAAGCAATCAATGAACAACTAATGAGACTAAGGAGCCGCAATGAGGAATTGATGCTTTTCATCTCTCTCCCTTCCTGCCTGTCTCTATCTGTCCCTCTCTCTGTCTCTGTCACAAAGAAAAAGAATAGTGGGTAAAGAATAGTAGGAGGCCTTGGCCAGGTGGCCTAATGTCCTGACACACTGTGGTCCCAGGTTTGATCCCCAGTCAGGGTACTTAGGAGAAACAATCAGTTGAGCCCTGGCCAGTTAGCTCAGCGATAGAGCATCTGCCTGGCATGTGAAAGTCCGGTTTCTATTATAGGTCAGGACACACAGGAGAAGTGACCATCTGCTTCTCCCTCCTCTCCTCCCCCTTTTCTCTCTCTCTCCTCCCCTTCCACAGCTATGGCTCAGATGGTTTGAGCGGTTTGGCTCCGGGCACTGAGGATGGCTCCTTCAAACTTCTGTCTTTCCCTTTCCCTTTGCCCTTCAGCCTTTCTCTGTCTCAGTCAGTGGGGAAAAAATAGAGAGGCAGCCCTTATAAGAGCACGCTGTTCCTGATTCTCAGGCCCAATGACGATTTTACTTGTGATCCAGTTCAGCAGCACTTATTAAATGCTGATTAAATATCTAGGGCTTGAGAACCCTTCCGATGTGCTCTGCTAAGCAAATAGGCGAGATGTGACTAGGTAATAGTTTGAGAGGGCTTTACTTACAATCATTTACTTATGAATAGGCTTATGAACGGGACTGCTTGGGGTTGGAGATAAGACAGATTTTAGGTGATGAGCAGTGTTTCTAGCGGTACCTCTGCTGTGGAAGTTTCCTAGCCTCCCTTCCCTCTGTCCACTCCCACCTCCAGTCTCTCTCAGTGAGCTTTTACTTTCCAAGTAATCTAAGAAATCTAGTTACAGGTGTTTGCGTTTGAATTTTAATAATTTTTGTATTGATTATTCATATATCTTGGGTTTTTAAATTAATACTCTATCCTATTTGTAAAATTAGAATAATCTTTTACTTTTAACTGGATTTGATTTTATAATTAAGGAAGATTTCTTTTAAGGAGTACTTCTATGGGAGCTGAATAATAAAATTTACTGTACCTTAAGTTTATTAATATAGTACATCTGTATTTAGTGTCTGTAAATACAGTTTGGGGCAAAAGTAGGTTTACAGTAGTGAGTGTGTGAACGTTTATTCTTGTGTTATTATTATATATTTCTGAAGTGAGAAATGGGGAAGCAGAGAGACAGACTTCCATATGCGCCCGACCAGGATCCACCTAGCATGCTCACCAGGGGGCGATGCTCTACCCATCTGGGCTGTTGCTCCATTGCAACCAGAGCCATTCTAGTGCCTGAGGTGAATGCCATGGAGCCATTCTCAGTGCCCTGGCCAACTTTGCTCCAGTGGAGCCATAGCTGTGGAACGGAAGAGAGAGATAGAGAGAAAGGAGATAGGGGAGGGTGGAGAAGCAGACGGGCACTGTTCTTGTGTGCCCTGGCTGGGAATCGAACCCGGGACTTCCACATGCCAGGCAAATGCTCTACCACTGAGCCAACTGGCCAGAGCCTGTATTATTATTTATTAATTACTGTATTTTCATGTGAACAACTGTAAACCTACTTTTGCTCCACCCTGTATACTGTATATATTTTCACTGAAATTCCTGACTTGGAAAAGTATGGAGCATAAGAGAACAGGTGTTTGCTAGTAAGTAGCGTATGACAATATTTTTACTGTTCTGTTATGTGTTGGCTTGGCTGACTGTCATTCTTGGTGTTTGAACCTTAAATTAAGCAACTGTTTCAAAAGTTTTTACTATATACTAAGTTGAGTTTCTCTTTCCATAGAATCTTTTAATGGATCTCCTACAGGAAGCATAAATTTGGTAAGTACTTTTATGGGTACTTTAATTATTAAAGTGGCTTGACAATGATACGAAAGGCTGAGCCTTAATATGTGGAAATGAGTGATATATTGGGGACCCCTAAGTCATTCCTTAATGTTATAAGAAATTATGCCTTTAAAGAAATGTTAAGCCTGTCCTGTGGTGGCGCAGTGGATAAAGTATCGACTGGAATGCTGAGGTCGTCAGTTCAAAACCCTGGGCTTGCCTGCCTAGTTAAGTAAGGCACATAAGACAAGCAGTCAATGAACAACTAAAGTGAAGCAAGTATGAGTTAATAACTTCTCGCTCCATTCTCCTCTCTCTGTAAAATCAATACATTATAAAATTCTTTAAAGAAATGTTAAATTCACATGTAAGGCATCTGTGAATTAGGGTTTAAGAATAAAACTTATTTTCCTTTTAAATATGGGATTAGGTCACCACTACATAATTTACATGCATTCGATTTAAAAACTGATTCTATTATATATATATGTGTGTGTGTGTGTGTGTGTGTGTGCATATATACATACGTATATATACTCATATATATATGTATATATATATATGTATATATATATACATATATATATATGTTTTTTCTCTTAAGTGAGAAGTGGGGAAGCAGAGACAGACTTGTGCCTGTGCCCTTACCTGGATCCACCTGGCAAGCCCCCTACTGGGTGATTCTCTGTTGATCTGGAGCCGTTGTGCCATTGCTTGGCAACCGTGCTATTTTAGCACCTGAGGCAAGGCCATGGAGCCATTCTCAGTGCCCAGGCCAACTTGCTGCAACCAAGCCATGGCTGTGGGAGGGGAGGAGAGAGATAAAAGGGAGAGGGGGAGGGGTAGAGAAGCAGATGGTCACTTCTCCTGTATGCCCTGACCAGGAATTGAACCCGGGATTTCTATACACTGAGTTGATGCACTACCATTGAACCAACTGGCCAGGGCCTATTTCATTATTTTTAATCTTAATACTTTTAAATGATTGATTAGTTCTATGATGAGCAATAAATTTGTGACATATATTTTTATATTTACAAAAGATATATTAAACTAGGATAGCTAAAAACTTCTAAATATTTCTTAAAGTCTACACTATAACAAATTCGGTGATTGTAATTTTTTTTTTATATGTAGAGAGTTTTATTTTGAATTAAGTAATCTGATTATAAGGTTTAAGACTGACATGTTTTTAGCATGTAAGCTGTCATTGCTGTTTTATGAATACAGGGTGAAGTGTGGAATAATGAACATTTCAGTTTTTTATAGCATATCCATTCCTGCCATTGAATAACTTACTTCAAAAAATGCTGGTAGGAAGAAATATTAGTATTCTATAAATGTTTCAGTCCAGAGTTTGTAGGGTGTCAGGGGAAATTGTTTGCTCTGTTTTTCCTTCTACCAACATTACTTTCTTTCAGACTTCTTGTATAGCTAAGTGGTTTAGAGGTCCCCTATGGTATGTTGTCTTCTACACTTAAACCCAAAATAACCTTATTGAGCAAATATTCTAGTACTGTACAAAGTAAAACCTTTAACAAAATACTGCAGAAAAGCAGCTGTAGTGTTAGGTCAGATATTTTGTAGCATTTAAAATGTTTTCCTACATCATTTGGTATAATTAGGATTTACCTGTTATATCCCAAAGCCTTGTAACCAAAAGGAATAGCTCCCAGAGTGTGAAGAAAATGCTAGCAATGCTTTTCATTTTATAGAGAAAGTTCCCAATATAACAAAAGCCTCTGGTTGATTTGAAATTTTCTAGTATTTACATTTGTAGTGCTTATGTAATTGTTTAAACACTAGCAAAAAATATTTTTTTTCTTTATTCCATACCTGGAATAAATGCCTTTTCAAATAAGAGAGATCCCTTTCGTCAATAATAAGTAAGCCATATCAGTCTCTGGATTGACGAAGTTACTCTTGAGTCAGTGACTTGCAGTATTTCGTTTTTTAGTTAAATCAATCAAATTCAAGCTTTTAAGTGGCTGGAGATTTTGGGATTCTTTTTTAAACACATTAACAAAGTTTAGTGGGTAGCTGCATTAAAAATAATTTAAGATTACCAACTGGATTATGAAACTTTATTCCAATATTCTAAGCAAATATCGTATTTACTGTGCAGTGTTTACTCGTTCTGCTGTTGAGGTTGTCAGGGAAATTATAAGCAGCTGTAGCGGAGCCTGCAGTCAGGCGTGCCGAGCTCACTGTCATGGCAAATTTGAGTGTTTCGTTTTTGTCTTAGTATGCTGTAAAAAAAAAGCTTTTTTTCTTTTGCGAGTTCAAGAACTCTTAACCCAAGCAGTGGTTCTTAACCTGGGTTCTATCGAACCCTAGGGGTTTGATGAGTAGGTCTCAGGTTCGGAGAAGCCTCTGCCGCTGAGGCCAGAATAAAGTAATACCGTAATTTGTTGTGAGTCCATGCACTTTGTTGGTTTTGTTCTTTGAGCAAGGTGATGTTCATGCATGGCTCATTTTGTGCACCAGTAAAAAAACATATACCTATGTCTTGAATTTGGAAAAATAATCATATTTTATTTATCACTAAAGAAGGGTTCGGTGAATGCGCATATGAAACTGGTGGGTTCTGTACCTCATAAAAGGTTAAGAAGCACTGATTTACAAACTCTGTTTTCAGGACAGCATTAATATGCACGTTGTAAGATGAGTTTTCTTTTACTAAACAATCAGAATGTGGTTCTGTAGTCAGTGTTTTTTCCCCCATTGTAACTGTGTATAGTCTACTTGAGACGACATGTGCCTTATAGCTGTAATTAATGTTCTAGACACATCTTAGCATATTTTCTCCTCCTAGTTAATGAAAATATTTATTAATTGTTTATTATAAATGTGCTAAAAAGATATTTATATGCAAAAATTTCTAAGAACTTTTGGATTGAATAGTATAAGATGCTGGCATATTTAAAGTAATAAACCACAGTTGGCTTTTTAAATGTAGCTACAAGGGAAGGTTGCTGCTGCTGCTGCTACTAATAATAATACTTGTTTGAAAACGTCATTGTCTTATGTTCCCTGTGCTGGCTTGTAATTTGAAGATCAGAGTAGATAATCTAAATTTCATAGAATACTCCATTTTTTCCCCAATTTTCTATAATTCATATAAAAATAATATTAAAGCAAAGGTTCTATTTCATAGTGGTTTTTTTGTTTGTTTGTTTGTTTTTTGGTTTTTTTTTACAGGGACAGAGAGAGAGTCAGAGAGAGGGATAGATAGGGACAGACAGACTGAAATGAACAGAGGTGAGAAGCATCAATCATTAGTTTATCGTTGCCGTCGCAACACCTTAGTTGTTCATTGATTGCTTTCTCACATGTGCCTTGACCGCGGGCCTTCAGCAGACCGAGCCACCCCTTGCTGGAGCCAGAGACCTTGGGTCCAAGCTGGCAAGCTTTAGCTCAAGCCAGATATGCCCGCGCTCAAGCTGGCGACCTCGGGGTCTTGAACCTGGGTCTTCCGCATCCCAGTCCGACGCTCTTATCCGCTGTGTTACCACCTGGTCAGACTCATAGTGTTTTATTATAGGCCATATGAACACTTAAAAATAAATTCTTTGTTTCTTTTCAAAGTATTTTTATTCCCATTATATATTCTAACAGAGTTGTAGAGTAGGCATTATTCCATTGGGAAAACAGATACAAGAAAGACTAGTTGATATTGGCTAATGTCTCTTACAGTGTCAGTGGTGAGCCTGGGCTAGACCTAACTTCATTGGTAATATCACATGAGGACTTCAAAGTTTATTCAGACCACATGGCTTTTAAAGTGTAAAACATACCTGAATCACATGTTTGTGTGCTGGAGGTCCCCAGCATCACTCCTGTGCGCAGTGACTCACTAAGAGGAGTCACATACCTTAGTATAGTCACACTCAGGGCTAGGATTTCGTTTAGCAAAGTGGTATAAAGCAGAATCAGTATAGGAGAATGGTGTATGGGGTAGAGCCCAGAGGAAACCAGGCACAAGTTTTCAAGAACCCCTCCCGTGGAAGTCTCCTAGGACAAACTTAGTATCCCCAGCAGTGATGTGACAACCTGTGGACTGTTACCACAGGAAAGCTCACCGAAACCTGTGCCCAGGGTTTATTGGAGGCAGGTCAGGTCACATGTGCATCCTCTGTTTTCTTTGTGCCAGAATTCCAGACTCCCAGAAGGAAAGCCGGCGTTCAGGATAAAGCACATCGTCATACAGACAGTTTAGTTTGTGTGTCACTTAGCTGTTAGGGAATGCTGGGCACCTCCCCGAAACCTAGATGCCCAGATGCTATCCAAGGGCATTGCATGTAGTCTTAAGCAGTTTCAACCGTGCTGCATTAGAACTGTTTCCTGTGCAGTCTGTCTTTATTATATGATTATGTTCTTTTCTCTGTATGTGTAGGTATATCTATATGTGGCAAATATGTTTTAATTTGGACCCGAAGGCCGTAGTTAACAAAAGGTTCATTCTGGGTCAATCTAATAATTTTTATTTATGAAATTAATTTTAAAAAATAATTATTTAAAATCCATCTTAGGCTGTGGATTCACTTCATTTAATAAGTTATCATAATAGTAAAAATTTTTTGTGTTAGGTAGCCTTTTAAATGTTTTACATGTATTCTCTAATCCTCACATAACCCTGTGATGTAGGTTCTATTATTATTCTCATTTTATAGATAAGGAATCTGAATCAACTAAAATCATTTCTAAAGTAACAAAAGTGTTAAGTTAAATGATGCAGAATCAACTTTAGTATATTTCAACAATTTAAAACACTGAAACATTATCTTAAGAATATGTTCACTTATTTTTATCTACATTTTTTTTTATTTGCCATGTATTGAATATAACTGAGAAGCAGTATGTTTTAGTATATGGGGAAGCTACGAAGGAAGAAATAATCTGATTTATAAGTTGATTTCTAAATTACTTTGTTTTATATATTTTTTAATCTTGGCTTTTCTTTCTCCTGTTGGTATAAACAGTGAGGATTATTGTTGAAAAGGGAGAATACAAATATAAAGCTTACGTGGGGCAATGCTGAATAATGTATATATGATGTGGAATTCTTTAACACTTTTGTCATATAAAATGAAAACGTCTTGTTTCTTGATTTTTCTCCAGTCTTTAGATGACCTTTCAAATGTATCTTCTGATGACTTAATGCAACTTCATGCTTACATTTCAGACACTGGTAAGAGACTTTGTGGTATATTTATTACTTAAAAATTTTGATTATCATTACCCTTACATTATTATTTTTTTATTTTCCACATTTACTTTTTCAAGCCATTCTTTTGTTCTGTAGTCATAGTTTAAGTCTTATTTTTTTCAGCATGTTTTTCATTAAATTCTGTGATGTTTATTTAATTGAGTAGGAGGGTACTTTCTTTATCCAAGGTTGTCACTGTTAACATTTTAAAAAGCTCAGATTCTAAGCATTTTATCATTGCTAATAAACTCTGAAACCAGTCTTTTTCTCTTTTTGTTTGTGTCTAGCTGATGACTATCTGCATAATTCTTATGAAGTCATTTGGTGGTAGATTTTAGTTCAGGTTTGTTTTCATGCATGCAAAATCAGCTAACTGAATAAATGAAGCTTTAGGTAGAGGAGTTTACAGAAATTCAAGACATGCTTGGATTTGGAGAGAGGCCTCTTAAGATTTTGTATCTCAATCAATAAAATGGTTAGTGAATGAAAAAAGTCAATATTTATCATTGCCAGTAGTTTATTAAATAAAGGTAATAAGTAGTAGTTCATGATGTTTTTTTATCTGTCCTCTCCCTGGTCCTAGAATATGAGTGTTGTGTCAGATTACATATTAAAGTATAAGCATACTGAGATATATATATCTCAGTTCAATTTAATGCTTACATTTTAGATACTGAGATGAGATTTATAGTATAAGTGCAGTTTAAAGATAATTTACATCTATTTTTTTTTATTTTCTTTTGCTTCTCACTGGAGCTGGAATCTCATTTTGTATTCTCTTTTGTGCCAGATTTCTGAAATAAATTGATGTACACATTAATCTGCTCTTAAAGGTCATTAGATAAAACCCTTGTCAATAAAATCAGAGGTCTTGTTGCTTATTTTTCTAGTTTTTGATAGAATTGTCCCACTTTCTTTTAAATTATAATTTCAAATTGTCATATAAACCTCTACTTTCTTTGTTGATTTGTCTTCCAAATGTGAAAGTCTTTGTTAAAGGGCAAGTGTTTAGTATTTGTCCTTTTACTTCTTTCTGGAAGACCTTAAACTTTTATTCCAGAGGAAGACACTCATGTCCATATTTCTTAAGTGGATCTTCCTGTTTTGTGGCAGTTCTGATTTTCCAGCTGCTCTGCCCTTTTATATAACACGTATTTACTTCTTCTTGTGTGCGGAAGCACTGTGCTAAATAAACATCTTTAGTAGGGTGTTATTCCTGCCGGGCACACTAAGTAGTCAAGCAGCCCCGCAGTAGCGGGGGAGGAACGCTACTTGTGTCGCATTGCTCGGGTCCACACCCAGCTCTGCCATTAATACTTGGGTGGATTTGGGCAGGTTCCTTAGCTGCTGTACTTCAGTTTCTCCATCTGTGAAGTGGGATAATAACATTAATTACCTCAGAGAGTGGTTATGGGACTAATTAAGTCATTACTTTAGTATTACATGGTGAGCATTTTATATTAGTGCTTGTTCTATATGTATTTATTCTAACAGTTGGACTCTGAGTCTCTGAGTCTCAGATACCTGTGCCCTTACCATCTTTATTACAGGAACTAAAACTGATAGTCTAGTGCAGTGCTACTCAGAGTGGCCCATGTACTATGGCTTACTGTAAAAAATTAAAAAATATATTAGCTAAATTCAGCAACGTGCTTAGTGATGAGATTGTTTTATATTCTGTTCCTGCTATCTTACCTGGTTATGATTAGTAATGATAGTTTGCACAACACCTGCTATGAGTAACACTAGCCTAATGGAAACAAAACCTATTTCTGCTGTAATATTCTACCATCATCTCAGAATCAATATATGCAACCTTGTTGTCAGTAGCAAATCCAATTACCTCTGTCTTCTGTGCTTCCTTATTTTTTTATTATTATTATTATGTGAGAGGCAGGGAGGCAGAGAGACAGACTCGTGCATGTGCCCCCACTGGGTTCCACCAGGCAATTGTCTGTCCATCTGGGGCTGCTGCTCTATGGCTTTGCAACCAAGCTATTTTACCGCCTCACGTGAGGTCATGGTGCCATCCTCAGTGCCCGGGGCCAACTTGTTTGAACCATTGCAGCCATGGCTGCAGTAGAGGAAGAGAGAGAGAGAGAGAGAGAGAGAGAGAGAGAGAGAGAGAGAGAAAGAAAGGGGAGGAGGAGGAGGAGTGGAGAAGTAGATGGGTGCTTCTCCTCTGTGCCCTGGCCAGGAATCAAAGCCGGGACTTGCACACACCGGCCGACGCTCTACTGCTGAGCCAACCTACTAGTGCCTCTGTGCTTCTTTTATAATAAACTCATTTTGTTTCCTATTGTTTGTGAGTCCTGATCCTGATCTTTCTACCTATTAATTTGTGACAGATCTAATTATTCTTTTTTAGAATGCTTTCTTACATTCATTTTTCTTTTCTTTCCTTTTCTGTTCCATGATATTCTCCTTGCTCTTGTAAACTCCTAATTGGTTATGGTTTTCTGCATAATTGACTTCTGCTTTCTTTCTTTTTTATATATTTTAAGTTTTTTCCATTAATTTGAGAGAGAAGGGAAGAGGGGGAGGGAGAAAAAGAGAGGAGCATCCACTTGCTGTTCCACTTAGTTGTTCCATTTAGTTGTGTACTCATTGATTGCTTTTTGTATGTGCCCTCAATGAGGATCAAGCCCGTGATCTGAGTGCATCTGGGACGATGCGTTATCCGCTGAGCCACCTGACCATGTCTGATTTCTGCTTTTACTTCCTATTTTCCTTTACCCAAACTCCCTTAAACACACCAGTTAAAGCCATTCCCCTTGTTTGCATGCTAACTGTTGAGTGATGTTAGTTCTCTAACATGATGAAAAAGTAAGTAGATTGCAGTTTGTTCTGCATAGGTTTCTGAGAAAAGGATAATTTGGAGAGGTGAACACTTAAAAATAGTGTTACCTATAGTTAAAGCTCCTGAGAGCAGCATAACCACAGTCTTTCCCTGGTTTTATATTTCGTCAAATCAGGAACACTGATATTAGATGGAAAGCAACTGAAGGACAATTTTGATTAAAAGTATAAATCTTAGAAAATTTTTGATGAAAGCTTATGTTATTTCTAACTCTTATGTAAATGAACTAGTTTTACTAAGAAGCTACATGGACCATACTTTGCCTAATTTTATACAAAATAAATATTCAGTCACTTCCAAACTTGGCCACTTTTTATTCACAATATGGATCAATGTCAAAGAGCGATTTTGGTCAGTATGGTAGTCTAAACTGCTGTTGGAAATGCCATCTCCCCCACACTGAAAGGCTGAAAATTATAAAATACAAATAGTTAAAGGGCACATCTGCAGCTGCCGTGGACCATGGGGAAAAACCAGTTTAGAGAAGTGGAGAGTTGTTGAAGCCAAGGAGCTCCTGGGAGCGTTAAGACTGCCATCTTGATTTTTGAAAGCATTTTAATGTTCTCAAGTGTAGAAGAGGAAGAATGGGTTAATGCCATGGTTATTGATTAAGCTGGAACCCAGACTTTTGCAAAAAGCCCAGAATCATAAAGGGTGGCTTGGTGTGAAAGGGATACTAGAAAATTTCAGCCCACTGTCAAGGAAAAGAACATAGAATGTGATGATCATGGCTGGAAATATATCCCAACATAGGTATATTTAGAGTCAGCTATCTTCAAGTGATTGTATACTACAGCATCCCCTGGCTTGAGAGAGTTTAAAATAGAGATAAGCATCCCCTGACCTGTGGTGGCGCAGTGGATAAAGCGTCGACCTGGGAACACTGAGGTCGCCAGTTAAAACCCTGCACTGGTCTGGTCAAGGCACATATGGGAGCTGATGCTTCCTCCTCCTCCCCCCTTTCTCTCTTTCTCTCTTTCTCACTCTCTGTCTCCTCTCTAAAATGAATAAATAAAAATAAATTTTAAAAAAATACAACACTGTAGGGAAAAAACCCAAGTAAAATTACAGAAATCAAAAAATATAGTGTGATTTGATTTTGTCAGTGGATGGAATAAGACTACAGATGAGTGGAGACCCAGTAAACTTTTGGAGACCAGAAGAAATGACCAAGAATAGACTACAATACAGAGAGATAAGAAAACGGAAAATAAAAAATACAAACTAAAGGAAAGGGTTCAAAGAGCATTTCTTTCTTTAAGATTAGTATAAAATGTGAACATGTTTTTGATTTTAAAGGCTACTGTACTTGGATGGTTTGTGGGAAATTAGTGGGAAAGTGATTTTAAAAACATGCTTAGAATAAACTACACTTTGTAAATCATTGATTATTAAAAGTGAGAAAGAGTTGCCAAAATAGTGGGTAAATCCTATCCCATGGCTTTTGCTTTCTATTCAGTTGAGGAGATTTTAATTGAAATATAACTAAATAGCGAAGCCTAGTACAAAAGGTTATTATTTTGTTTCTGTTATTTTTTCCTCTATTAAACTTAAGACTAATGCTGTACTGCAAGGCAGTATGATGTATTATAACTAATAATATAAGGCAGTGGTTCTCAAACTTTTTGAAGTTGGGGCGCATTTAAAATCCTACAAATAATTATAGGTGCACTATATACAAATTTCTGAGAAATATGTTCTAATAATTAAGTCAAATATTAAAGAAAAATATATAAAATCCAAGCGTGCTTTTATGGTAATTAAACGAAATAAATACGACAAAGTTAAATTTATTCTGATACTAAAAAACATTTTTGTGTTACATTTTTTGAGTTACGCTTTTTAGGATTTGTAAAAAGAGGGGTTAAAAAATAAAAAAATATGACAAAAAAGTTATCTTTTTATATATATAGATACATTCTTAGTAAGATTTAGTAAATTTGGCAGGTCCCGGTGCAAATGTATTAAGTTTTTTCATTCTTGTGTTTATGAGAAACATGAGACTGATGTGTCCTAGCGATTTCTTCAATGTTTGGGCATATATTTGAAAGGCAAGCTCCATTTCCTTGTCAATACATTGAAGAATTCCTCTCTTTTTACTCTTAATTGTGTTGAGTGCAGAAAACCCTCACCATACATATCATCTTAACTTTACACCAAACAAAGGATAGAAGAAACTTGCCTCCAGTCTTTCCCGGGAACATGGGGGGGAGTGTAAACAATCCAGCACCACAGCTTAACAGCCTTTTGCAACCTAATCAGGCAAGTGAGGTGGGGGGTTGGGCAGACTGTCAGCTTACAGCCAATTCCTCACACCTGTCCCCCAAAAATCTAAACTCCAAAAACCCTGTTGGTTTTTTGGTCCCCAACAGGCACACATTTCTCTGAAATACCATAGGGTGCACCTGGAGATCTTCTAGGGCGCACTCTTTTGAGAACCACTGATATAGGTAAAAGTTCTTTGGGAAGATAGCCCAAAGTAGACATCACTGTGTGATTGGTAGTATCCTCATAAACTTGTAGTTTACTTTGCAATGTAGCCATCATATATAATACCTTATGGATGTGAGTACAGAGGATGGGATTCTATTTTATCCTTTGGTGACATCCTTTTGTCTCAGTCTGTCATTTCGGATTCTTCATTTCATGTTGTCTTTTTTTGTTTTTGTTCTTCATCCTCCTTTCTGTGTCTTTTGTTCCTTTCCATTTTGTTTTAAATGACTAGTATATGCTGACTATGACCCATATGCTGTGGCAGGCGTTTGTAATGATCATGGCAAGACATACGCGCTGTACGCCATCACTGTCCACCGGCGCAGTCTCAACAGTGAGGAGATGTGGAAAACCTACCGTCGGTACAGTGACTTCCATGACTTCCACATGAGAATCACGGAACAGGTAATGAGGTTTTGACGTTTGTGTACTTTAAATTGGTTCCTGATTCAGTGTTTGATTTTAAATGGTGCTGAGGGTGCTAAGGAATTGACCAAAGTTAATGAAAGAAAATAAAGTTAGAATTTCTGTATAATAATCAGCATAAATATTAGAACGACTTGGAGCATTTAACCAATAAACAAACTTTAATCATAATCATTGTGAACTAGACAAAATATCAGTGGTATACCTTGGGGAAGTAAAATGAGTGTATATTTCTTATTCTAGGAGAGAGAGAGAGAGAGAGAGAGAGAGAGAGTGTGTGTGTGTGTGTGTGTGTGTGTGTTTTATGTTTTGCAGAAGTATTTGGGTTTGGTGTAAGTATAAGGACTCTTAAAGATAACATATAAACAAATTATTTCTCTGTTACATTTTTTAGTAAATATTTTTTCTTGTCCTTAACTTAGAAGAAAATAAACTATCACCGGATAAATGGGAATAGGTGAAATTTATTTTAACTCTTGAGAGTTTTTTATTTCATTTAAGTTTTTAAATAAACAACTGGCATTAAACCAGTATATAATAATGGTGACGTTTAATTGGATGGACTAAAGCTTTGAAGTGACAGTACTAGATTAGTAATTAGAAAATGCCTTTTTCATTTCAGGTAGTGTGGAAAAAATAATTGGTACTGGTAATATCATTAAAATAATGAGATTTTTAAATGATTAAAAACAGGTTGGTGTGTTGACTCCAGAAGCCCATGTTAAAAGTACTTTTGAATTATATTCAAAAGGAAATTAATAACTTTGAACATGTCTATTCTTTTGTTCAAAAATACAGCTTTTCTTCATGCTTTGCTTGATTTGTTTGCAGAGGTGAAAGAATTTTCTGCCTCACATAAAGAAATTATTGTTTTACTTTTTTCAAATACTATCTGTTGGATATTGTTTTAAAACCCATAGTTCAAATATTACTTCTCATCCTCAATTTAACAAAAGAGGACAAATTTCAAGAAAATCTGAATTGCTAAAAGTAATTTTACTTGCAAAATGATGAGGATATTTTATAATATGAAATTTTCTTTGTGTGAATAGCTCTAATTTTCTTCCTGCTGTTAAAAGGAATAATGATTGCCTAATTTAAATGTTCTAGGCTAGGACTGTATAAATGTTATGTTTATATATTGACATTTGTAAGTGAAGAACATACTTTTAAAAAATCTTAATAGAAGAGTTCATACAGAAGTTTCCCTTTTCAGGGCAGAGCCAGAAATTTAATGAAATTGATCAAGTGCAGTTCATTTTTGGAAGGGCTCAGTGCAGGCGAAGTAGATGTGTTTTAGCCCTGCTTTTCCTATGCAGTTACTTAAGTGTTCAGATTGCTCACAGAGCTTACGAAATTAAAAACTAAGCTTCTGAATGAAAATTTACTGGGTTTAAGTGAAATACTAAGCATTTGTATATAAGACTCAGGCTGTTTGTCTTTTAGCTCTGTCTTATGTATATTTTTTAAACTTAAGTTTTCTATAACACAGTAGAATAAAAATGTAGTAACAGTACAGCCCACTGACACAGATTTCAACTCCATTGAACTCTTGAAGTATTGAATTTATTTTAAATTTTGTTTATTTAACATTGCAATATAAACTTTTCTACCTAAGTATGTGAACTTTTATTTTCTTTAAAGATTTTTAATAGTCTAATTTTATAATTTATGAATAAATATTTATAAAATTAAAATCAAATAAATAAAATGTTAAATGTCACATTATTTTAGAAATAGGCTGAACTACTCATTTATTTATTTAGCAAATACTTATTGAGTGTTTTCCTGGCGTAGTTCTCAGTACTGGGAATAAAATAGTGAACCAGACAAGCCCTTGCCTCTAGGAGTTTATGCTCTAGTAGATACTGTGAGTGTCTTTTTTATTGGGTGAGCTGTGTATAAATGTAGATACAACACTGGTAATTAAGGTATGCATTACGGTAACTGAGTACAAGTACTTTTGCCCCAGCATATAAACATATTCTGAATCCTTTTAATATAAAATTTTAAGCATGTTTTAAAACTTTTCCAGTGATGTATTAGGAATCTAAACCTGATGCATTTGATGTGGAAAGATAAAATCTTTGATTTTGGAATGTCTATGATGACATATAGTATTTGATTTCTTTGTGAACATTGAAATACTTTTTATTTTTTATTCTTTATTTTAATTGTTTGGAGTTCTTTTTTTCCTCCTCCTTCCCCTCCCCCTCCCCTTGGAGGATGGGAGATAGACAAACTCTTGCATGCACCTAAACCTAGATCTACCTGGCATCCCTCATCAGGGACCAGTGTACTGCCCATCTGAGGCCATGCTTGCATCTCAGCTGTTTTTAGCATTTGAGGCAGAGGCTCTACAGAACCACCCTCAGTGCGTGGGGCCATTGCGCTTGAACCAGTTGAGCCATGACTGTGGGAGGAGAAGGGAGAGAGAGAGAGAGAGAGAGAAGGAGAGAGGGAGGGGTAGAGAAGTAGATGGTCACTTCTTCTACGTGCCTTGACTGGGAATTGAATTCCGGGGCAGCCACACGTGGGGCCAATGCTCTACCACTGAGCCAACTGGTCAGGGCCTTTAGGTAAGCTTCTAAGTTGTTTTGCATGTTTTTTTTAAATATATTTATTAGTTTTTGGCAGAGGTATTCAATTTTTATAAGTAAAGTTTTTTCAAGAATTGAATACCTTGTACTTATAAATAATCTTATAAAAACACCAAGTTTATAATTTATTATGGAGTATAAAATGTCCCCATTTTTTTCTTTTATAATAACAATATTTGAGAAACTATTAATCATGTTTGTTTCAGACATAATTTTCAAAAAGGTATTATCAATAAGTTTTAATATTTGAAAGTTTCTGAAATAAATTGTTTGTTTTACTGGATACTGTTATATTTTCTAGGTGTATTAGTTTGCTAGGATTGCCATAACAAAATTATATAGACCGGATGGCTTAAACACAAAAATTTATTTTTTCATAGTTCTGGAAGCTGGAGGTCCAAGATCTAGGTGTTGGCTACTTTTGGTTTCCTTTAAGGTGTTTCTCTTTGGCTTTCACTTTACTGCCCTTTCTCATTGTGGCCTCACATGGCCTTTTCTTTGTGTGCTCTCATTCCTTGTGTCTTTCTGTGTCCAGATTTCATCCTGTTATAAGCACAACAGCCAGATTAGATTAGAACCCATCCTAAGGGCTTGTTTTAATTTTATCACCTCTCTAAAGGCTCTGTCCTCACAGAGTCACAGTCTGAAAGTACTAGATGCTAGGGTTTTGTATGGGGGGCTACAGTTCAGTCTATAACACATTGGTAAAGCCAGTATATACCATGTGGTATGTAAAATTGAGTCTATATTTTAAGATAATGCGGATAAGTAATATTCCATGAAATTGAATATCTTTTAGGACACTTTGAAGAATTAAATTTACTTTCATAAGGTGTGATATAAAAAGTAACTTGCCATTTGCTATGCAAGGAGAACTCATTCTAATACCCATGTGAAGCACCAAATTTATGAATATCACCACAGCATACATTTTCCCGGCAGTTGCCTGTCCACTTGTTTCCTTGCCTTGGCTAGGGCAACAGAACTGCTGCTGCCTGTCCTGTGTAACGTACAGTGAGCTTGTTCACATCGTAGCTCCAAACAGCCATCTGATTAGCCATTCCATTTAAGAATTTATCAGAATTTTTCATTTGGGGGATGAAAATTATTCTACACCCTTTCATTTTCTCTTTTCTTTAATCTCTGCACCAGAAGTGAATGAGTTTTTGAACACAGAATGGTTTTAGAGAGTTGTTTCATTTC
The DNA here is from genome assembly GCA_037038555.1 of Rhynchonycteris naso. Lineage (NCBI taxonomy): Eukaryota > Metazoa > Chordata > Mammalia > Chiroptera > Emballonuridae > Rhynchonycteris > Rhynchonycteris naso. The sequence continues at coordinate 131,268,355 of CM073002.1, read as the reverse complement.
AGAATATCTGTCACATGGGGTGAGCAGTGAGGCTGCTTGCAGTTTCAGGTGCTAGGCTGAATGACTTGAGTCTTAACTGTTAGCAGCTAGTATGCTTAAAATCTGTGCTTCAACAAGGCACAGCAGATCAGTACCATCTGGAGCTTTGAAGTGCACCCAATTGTTAAGTCTATAAATGTGGATGGCTCTTAGTTGTTATTTTGTTAGTAATCAACTTAGTTGTTTTTCCTGTGGTCAGTGGGGAAGTATCAATGTAGTACCACACTGCTATATTGCACAGTTGTAATGCAACTGTAAGCTATATTTAAAATTTTTTCTTTTCTATTTTTAATAATTAACAATTATAGTAATTTATTTGAAGTCATCAATAGAAAAATTACTTCCTTATAAGATTTTTTTAAACAAGCCAGGTACTTATAACTTTGATCATTAAAAATGTATTTGCTAATATGTTATTCACAAGTCAAAGGGTTGTTAAAAACAATATTTTTAAAAAGCTTTTATTAAAAAGATTTTGAACAATCAAAATTAGAAAAAGTATTAAAATTGTATGAATACTACCCATCAGCTATCCACATTTGTAATTTTTTATTGTAATTACTTTATAATCACATTAGAACTGTAGTTTGGACATATTTGGAAAATAATTTTTCTATATTCTTATTTTTACTTTATAAATTATATTCAGAATGATCTGTTTGAAATACTTTTAATATGTAGAAAAACTGTCACTAGGGAAATACTTTTCTGTTTTTGTAAATAATTAAGATTATTGAATGTATTTTGTCTTCTAGTTTGAAAATCTGTCAAGTATATTGAAGCTTCCTGGTAAAAAGACTTTTAATAATATGGATAGAGATTTTTTAGAAAAGAGAAAAAAGGATCTTAATGCGTATTTGCAAGTAAGTTCATGTTTATTGTTGCACATAGATTTTCATTTTAATATAGAACACAGATTTCTTAAGGAATGTTTTCTGTAATAGTGGGAGAGCAGTCACTTTTGAATAGCATGTTAGATGTGACATGCAATCTGCTCAGTAATTTATAAATGTATTTCTGTTTATTGATTAAGAAATTATCTTGCCAGCCGGCATTAGGGATTTTGCTTCTTCAGGTTTAGGGGAATACACAGCTCAGGCATACATGTCCAGTGTACATTACTGTAAAGGATAGGCAGCTTACAACAGGCTGAACATTTCAGTGTTTCCAGTTCAGTAGAGGAGTTCTTCATGTTATATACAAAGCTAGTGTATCCTTTTTATCTGATAAATGTATGTAGTTGTATCCTGTGATCCAGAATGTGTCTAATGCCTCTAAAATTACAGGGTAATTCAAGACAGGAATGGATCTGAGAGGCTATTTCTAACGTGCAGTATCCTAAGCGTGCAGGTTTCTCCTGTAGAATGGGAAAACATGTCTAACGAGTTAGTGCAGAAGCTGCAGGGACTCCCAGATGCCAGATTTAATAATACTCTTTTTATTTTGTTTGAAATGAATGATTTATAAAGTTTTCTTATCTATTAGACAAGGCTTCAGCAGAGGCATGTATGTATTGTTTGATTATTTATCTCCTCACTTCATCATCTAGAACAGGTCAGCGAATGAGAGCTCACAACCAAATTTAGTCCAACTCCTGTTTCATTAAGAGGAGTTGCAGCAGAAACTTGTGGATCGCAAAAATGTAAAATAATTACTCTCAGGAACTTTGCAGAAAAAGCTTGCTGGGCCTGCCTTAGTATTTAGGACAGCTTAGCTTGTACTATACTGCATATTTTGTTTGGAAGGTCTATTAAATATTTGTTTGTTTGATTGGGTTTGTTGATAGCCATAGATGTAATTTTTATGCATTATTATTTACTGAAAGGATAGCAAAAACATACAGATTTCTGCCCTTATTCACTATTGTCTTCTCCTAGCTTAAATCTGAATGTCAGACACCATTGCTTTGACTTATCAAATGTTTTGACTTCTTTTAAATGTACTAATTTCACTTGCATTAAAATCTGTGTCCAGCCTGACCAGTGGTGGCGCAGTGGATAAAGCATTGACCTGGAACGCTGAGGTCACCAGTTCAAAGCCCTGGGCTTGCCTGGTCAAAGCACATGTGGGAGTTGATGCTTCCTGCTCCTCCCCCCTTTCTCTCTCTCTCTCTCTCTCTCTCTCTCTCTCTCTCTCTCTCTCTCTCTCTTATTCGCTCTCCTTTCTAAAATGAATAAATAAATAAATAAAATAAAAATCTGTGTCCATTATTTATAAGATTTAGAAAATAACCATCTATTCCCAAACTGGATATTATAAATGTATTTGTTAAATGTGCTTGCATTGTGTACTTCTTAGCTAATGAACTCAATATATCAAAACATATTTCATTGAAGGCACTAAGCTAGAACATTAGATTATATCACAAAATGTGGTGAAAGCAATATTTTGTTTTATAACGTAAAAGTTTTTGTTTAGATTGTTTTATATACTTGCTATTAATGTTAAATTTGAAATTAGTATGTAAATAATATAAAAGTTTACAACTATGGATCTTAATTTTAGCTATAAAACCTGAAACTGGACTAGTAAATACATTTGGACAACTTTGACATTAAATGCACAGAAAGTCAAAATAGCAGGTGGGAAGAATGGTCATAGAATTATTGATGACTTTAGCAGTATTATCGATTTTTAAATGTAAAATAAAAATGTTCTGCCCTCTTTTGTTCCTGTTAGTTACTCTTAACTCCAGAAATGATGAAAGCATCCCCGGCTTTGGCTCACTGCGTCTATGACTTCCTGGAGAACAAAGCCTACAGTAAAGGGAAAGGGGATTTTGCCCGCAAGGTAAGACCATTGCATTGATTTTATTTAAAGATCTATTTTCTTACTTTGTTTTTGATAGAAGGAAACAAATTGATATTTCTGTATGTTTTGAAACTAGACAAGTTCACTAAACGTTCCTTGGTATGTCTATCTTCTGTACTTCATTACCCCTGCTGTCAGGAGATGTGTCTGATAGGTACAAGCTCCTTTCTCTACAAGTACATTAAATCCAGCAGTAGCTTCAAAGAAAGGCAAAAGGAACATGATACTAGGTTAAGACAATGAATGACTAAGTGCTCAAATTGGGCAAGATAGATTACTGGTTAAGAACACAAACTTTATGATCAGACAGCCTTTGGTTCTCATCTCTGCTCTTCCATTACTAGCTGTGACCTGCAACATGTTCCTTAACCTTTCTGGTTCTTTCGTTTTCTCAAGAAATGAAGATGTTGATCCTCATTTTAGGGCATCATGTGAAACAGATGTGGTAATGTTTCCCAACCAAGTACTAACCAGGCCCGACCCTGTTCAGCCTCTGAAACCCAGTGTGTTCAGGGTGGTTTGGCTTTAGATGTCTGTCTGCCAGATGTGATTGTGTGCATTGTAGTGCCCAGTGCATAACTAACCTGAGTAAATGCTGGATCTTTGTAGTGGGAGCAGCTATCGTAGCGAGTGCAATAGCAGCAGTGGGGAAGCTGGGTGAAGGAGCTCTATTATTTTTGCAACTTTTTAAAAGTCTGAAATAATTCAAAATGAAAATTAAAAAGAAAAAAAGATTCTCTTGCCAACTCTCCCCGCCTAACCCCCTGCCCAAAAAGACTAGCTGAAAAGAAAATACATTAAAGAGTTGTCTCAAAAAATTAAATATGGAACTGCCTTGTGACCCAGCAATTTGACTTCTGGTAATATATCCGAGAAACCCGAAACATTCGTTTGAAAGAATACATGCACTCATGTTCACTGCGGTGGTATTTACAATGGTCAAGAGTTAGAAGCAGCCAAGGTGCCCCTCAGTAGTTGAATAGATAAAAAACTGTGGTGCATTTAAACAATGGAACACTACTCAGCCATAAAAAAGAGGGAAATCTTACCCTTTGCAACAGCATGGGCGGCCCTGAGAGCATTGTGCTAAGTGAAATAAGCCAGTCAGAGAAAGACCAGTACCATACGAGTTCACTTACATGTAGAATCTAATGAACAAAAAAACCCAGAAATACTCATAGCTGGAAAACAGACTGACAGCTAGCTGTCAGAAGGCAGAGGGCTGGGGATGGGTGAAAAAAGTGAAGGAATTAAGCAAAGAAAAAAAGAAACTGATAGAAGACAGTATGGTGATTCCCGGCGTCCTCCGGGGAAATAGAAGAGGATATGGTGATGGAAGGAGACTTGCCTTTGGGTGGTGAGCACACACTGCAATATACAGATAATAGGTATAGAATTGTACGCCTGAGACCTACATGATTTTATTAACCAATGACACCCCAGTAAATTCAATTTAAAAAACCCAAACATTAAGAAATTGGTACAAAATAAGTAAGAATGTACAACTCTAAGCATAAAGAACTTCATGTGATAAGGATGTCAGGTTTTAACATCTAAATGGATATATTAACATTTCTAAGAGGAATGTTTTGTTATAGTAACAACTTCTCAATCATGTATGTTACGGTAGGAAAGGACTGTGGTGGTATTATTTTTGTATTTCATGGTTGAAGTGATTGAGTTTAAATTCTACCTCTAAATGGTTTTATTGTTTATAGAGATGCATGCCTGTATTTCATCTTTTTTATGTTTTTTCTCTTAGGTTCACATCAATTTTAAGAAAAACTAATATATTGATAACAGCTTTTTGAAATAAAAGAAACATTATAGTAAATGTACACAATTTCTTTTTACTAATAAACAATAGCTTTTATATCCAAACAGTTATGTATTACTTTTTGTAAAAATTATTGCTGGAGTCCAGAGAGCCTTCTAAAACATTTTTGGAAATCCACAATAACATGTTTTTTAAAAAATTATCTTGGTAGTTGTCAGGGTCATCTTGACATCTTTTAGACTGTCAGAATAATTTTTATGCATATCTAGAATTGGGGGTTTTCGGCTACATATTCTTTTTTTTTTTAAGACTTTATTCAATTTTCAGAGAGGAGAAAGAGAGAGAGGGAAAGAGGGAGAGAGAGAAAGAAGAGGGGAGCAGGAAGCATTGACTCCCATATGTGCCTTGACCAGGCAAGCCCAGAGTTTTGAACTGGCGACCTCAGTGTTCCAGGCTGACACTTTATTCCACTGTGCCACCACGGGTCAGGCTACATATTCTTTTTAGCTAAATTATAGTCTTAATATTTTTTAATTATATTTTTCCGGAAATTAAATAGCTGTTAGAATTATCTATAAACATTTTATCCGCTATTTAGAGCTTGAAAAATAAAGCTTTATAACACATTAACTTGATTATATAATTTGTCTAGCTTTGCAAAATCTGTGGGCCAATCCTAGAAAAATGTAACTGACAAGCAGTCTTTTCTGTGTACACGCAGTATCTTTCTGTCCAGTTTTATATCATGGTATGAAGGCCTTTAAGCTATAGGACCTAAATTTAAGTTAGAATCCTTTTGTTTGTGTTGCTGTCAATACAAAATACTGAGGTGGTAACTGATTGTTTAGACAATATTTTTTAAATCAGGCTAATTGTATACTTTGTGCCAGCAATCCGTAGTCTGCTCCTCTGCTTGGTCATTTGCAAGTTTCTTTCTTTTTCTGTTTTAAATCCTTGTTTTAAGACAAATCCTGTTTTTAGAAATTTTACCATATGGTGGATGGTGGTAGACTCTACTTTTATGCTTCCAAAATTCTACTTCCTCCGTTCAGGGTTAGGCTGAGAATCTCCTGTGGTTTTTCCATTCCGCTGGCTCCCCCAGTCCCCATCCCAGTACAGATAGATGCTTTGGCCTTACCCTAAGAAATTGGGGAAAGAAAACGAAAAAGAAAAAAATAATAATTTATGGGTCTGGGATGGTGTACAAACAGCTATTTAAAATTATTATCTAATTCATGATACAGATTGAGAGTCTGTTTGTGGTAATTCTCATGCCTAGATAGCACGTGAGGTTGTATTCATTTAACCAGCGGTTGTACTTGTAGAACCCATGTTTCTTCAAATGTCCATTTCTGAAGAGTAACATGTATAAAATTCTAGATATTTTTGAGGTTGTTAATATTGTTTTTAGTGTTGGTTATGGATTAAAATGAAATTCATGCCTTCTGTGCTTCTGAAATTCTACCTCTTCTGTGAACATTATAACTTAGTAGACGGGTGGCAATTTTCCCTCAAGCTGTGCATTTTAAATGTCCTATTCTCATGTTTATCTTTCAAGAATTTGGCTTGTGTTTTTATGACTTAGTTCATTTATAATGTCATTACAGTGAAAAACACCTCAACATTGTCAGTGTTGGAAATACTGTAATGTTCTGATTGATGAGTCCTGTCCTGGTTAACCAAAAGTTACTGTATATTAGGATTAAAACTACACACACACACAAGCACGCATGGACACAAGAGTCAGCTTCATCGTTTTACCCTTTTTATTTCCATAGCGCTCTTCACCAGTGGCAGTGTTTTTCAGACTGTCTTCCTCCTCATTTCTGTCCTTTGGTTCTCTGCATTGTGGAACGGTGCCAATGCCCCTTCGCTGCAGGTTGCTTATTCTGTCAAGCGTGTCTATAGCACTGCTGGCTCAGCTTAAGCCAGGGAGTAACTAAAGCTCCAACCCCTTTATAGTTACCTTGAAATTCAGCTTTTGTTTTTTCTTTACTTATTCTACTTTTTCAGTGTTTTTCTTGATGGAAACTATGAAAGCATATTAGAGTGAAAGAGTTTTGTCTTCTTGCTATTATGTATTAACATTGTGCTATGATCTTTCAACACTGGGGTTCAGGTGTTTTACTCTTGGTTTCTGTTTCTTTTTGTATGGGACATAATTTGTTTCTGTGATACTTCACTTTCTGGAAAATATTTGTGTAGTTTTGTGTAAGTGGTGCTGTGTGCTCTCTCCCCCTTTTTCTTTTTTTTCATCTCAGAAGTTCCCGTATTTTCCATATTCAGCTGCTGTAGTTGTCTCTCCTTTTCCTAATTGAAATGACCTCACGTTTGAGTCGGATGTCTATTTTAATACTTCCGAATTCTCTGGAGATCATTTCATTTTACATCTCTGGTCATATTTTCTTTTATAGTTTTTCTTTTCTCCCTTACTACAATGTGGTTTACATATTTGGTTTGCAATTTCTTTTTCTTCTTCATAATGGATTTCATATTCCCTGCACAGACTCGAATTGAGACTGTATATAGCCTAAAAATTAATTGTGAAAAACTAATTTTAAATAGTCACTTGTGAGTTATTTCAGCTTTCTGTTTATTTTATGGGCCTGCTTACTTTTGAGTATCTCTTCAAAATATCTCTGACATTGTCGCCTTGAATGGTAGCAAAAGAATGTAGTTTATTCCACTTGTATCAGTTTCTGTTTTGAAAAACTGTATTTTTTTTCAAAACTTTAAAAATAAAATGTCAGCCAAAGCTTATATTTATTTTCTAGCAATAACCTTCTCACTCACATTTTATTAGTCATATATTTGTATGTGAAAATACATTTTTAAGACACATTGAAGACAACAGTTACATACTTTTAAAATGAAATAAGCTATTGTAGACTGGAAAATTATCACATCTTTCATATGTTACACTGTGTGTTTTCCCAGGCTGTTCAGTTGAATAACAAATCGGATACCGTAACATCACAGTATAATATCTCTTCCCCTTTAGATGGACACTTTTGTAAACCCGCTTCGAAATTCTATGAGGAACGTTTCAAATGCAGTGAAATCCCTTCCTGATAGCTTGGCAGAAGGAATGACCAAAATGTCAGACAATATGGGCAAAATGTCAGAACGATTAGGTCAAGACATAAAGCAATCATTTTTCAAGGTAAGATATTTTCAGTAATGTGTAAAGCAAAACTATTTTTAAGTCAACTAAGATTTACTGAGCTCCTGCTTAGATTTACCTATTCATTTCAGAAGTCTAAAGCGTTAGCACCTAGTCCCATAAAGACTAATAATAAGAAAAATCTAAAGAGAATATATTATTTTCAGAAATGGATACTATAAAATATAGTCACTTGTTAGTCTCTGCTGTGGTAGAATTTGAAAATGTTTGAAACAAATACTTAAAATTGGTAAAAGTTAACGTTCTTTGTACTGTTTTATTCCATTATACCATTTTTTATCCTGTAACAGTATTAAATTTTCTAACAAAACAAGTAAATCCTATTGTGCAAATTAGTTATATTACTGTTCATCAGGAGACATAAAGTCCGAGTTCTCCTGATTTACACTATCAAAGGGAGGAAATGTCCCTCACCGTCATCAGTCTTAGGCCACAGTGCGAGTCTGCACTGTGTGGGGACAGAAGCGTTTCCCAGCAGTCTCTTTCCTTATGTTAGCAGCCCCAGCTAGTGGACCAAGTAGCTTGCTGCTTCATAATTTGCCTCTTCTGTAATTTGGACCTAGTTGTTTAAGGTTACATTCATTACAAAGAAGACATATAATATAGCTCTTAGAGTTTTCTGTTTGTTAGATCAGTTTGAATGAATAGTAAATACATAGAAACAGAATTTTTTACTATAAGAGACAACCCCTAAAATAGTGTATGTAAGTCATACTTTTCTGTTAATTCTCAGACTTTCTTTGCTACTTCATTTTTATTTCTCATCCTGGGAAAGTACACTAGCCCTGAAAGGAAGGTATTTCAGCACCTCTTCTGCTGATGATCACCCTTATGACTGCATACGAAAGGCACTTAAATTTGTCAGCTTCTTTTTCCTCACCAGTAACATGAAGAGGTTATAATAGGTGATCTTAATGGTTCTTCCTGTGCTGATAAATAATTATTAGCGACACTGGTTTTTCTGTCTTTCCCCCCCATAATTCATATTATCCAATAATCAGGGAATTAGTCCTTTCACACTGTTAACGTATTACCAAGTTGTCTGTGGTAAAAGAAAGAAGATTGGCGTTCTGTTTCCTGGCTGTCTTACTGACTTTAGGTCTTCAAACCGTTTACCTTTTTTGAGCTTTAAATTCTTCTAAAAGGTACGGGAGTTTGACTAAGTAATCTCCCCTTCCCACTAAAAAGTTAAGTTTTTTTTTAAAGGAAAAAAATATTTTAGTAATGAAATAATTACCTTTTTATATTTGTTTTCTAATTTTAGATTGTTAATAGTTTTAAATATATATATATATTCTGTTTATATATTGTCCTAAATATCAATATTTTATTATATTTGATAATTGTTTTGGTTGATTATTATATTTTGTTCTTTTGCTGTCTGCGTGTTTACTTTGTTGTTGTTTTAATGTTAGATACCTCCTTTAATTCCCAAGGCCGATTCAGATCCTGAACATTGTCGAGTCTCAGCTCAACTCGATGATACTGTGAGTTAATTTCATTTTGGGTGGTAGTCAATTGTAATTCAAATCATACCTGACAGAATTTTTTAACTTTTTAATGAAGTATAGTAATGTATATCATTAATGTTCATATACTGTAAGTGTTAAGTTTGATGAATTCTTACAAACTGAACATGCCCATGTAATCAGCACTCTAAGCAAGAAGCAGATTGTTGTCAGTACCCCAGAAAGCCCCTAATGCTCTTTTCCTGTCACTGTCCTCTCCCCACCAAGGGTAATCACTATCCTGACTTCTACCCTGCTTTTATACTTTATATAAATGAAACTATAAGGTATGTACTCCTTTAAGTCTGGCTTTTTTCTGCTCCACATTGTGATACTCGTTCATGTTGTTTTGTGTGATAGCAGTTTCTTCATTCTCGTGGCCTTCCTTCCTTCCAGTGGTCCATTTTGTAAATATAGTACGATTTATTTGTTGTATTATGAATAGTACTCTTATGAACATTCTGGTACATGTCTTTTGATTTAAAAAATAAGTGTGTTCCTGTTGAGTCTATACCTGGGAGTGGAATTGCTTGGTCGGAGGGTATGAAAAAGTACAGTTTTAGTAGATACTGCCCAGTAGTTTTCCAAAGTGTTTGTTCTCCTACACTGCCACCTGCCATGCATGAGACTCTGGTGGCCCATAGCCTGCCAGTGCTGTGTCTTTCTAACTTTAGCCACTCTGGTTTTCTTCTCTCATGTGGATTTTCATTTCTCTTGACAGTTGTGTGAAATGTTGAACCCTTTTTCATATGTTCATGGCCATTTGGGTGTCATCTTCTGTGTCTAGTGCTTTTCCCCATTTTTCTGTTGGCTTGGCTGTCTTTGTCTTTTGATTAGCAAGAGTGCTTTTTATAACCTGAATATTGGTTCTGTCAGATGTAACTATTGGTGCATTGCAAATACCCTCTTTGTGTGCTTTTGTACCTCCAATCTGTGCCTATTGCAAGGTCACAAATATGTGTGATTTTCTTTAATTTTTTGTTTGTTTGTTTTACCATGCTAAAATTTAGATTTGGGATACATCTGAGTCTGGGCTCCTCTATATTCTGTTCTATTAGGCAGATTTATTTTAAAGTTATACTTGTCTCCCTTTAGTTTCATTATATTTCTGTATCATAAACTGTCTTTAAAAATATTTTTTAATTTGTTTTTTAAGAATATTTCAGAATGTTTAATTATTAGTTGTGCTGGTATAATACCATAACGTCATACCTTTTTTAAAGGGTTTTTATAGTTTAACCTTTGATTAGAATTGTCATGTGGTACCAAACTAGAATAGACTGGATTGGAATATATTTAGAACAACATGTATTTTGCCTCAGTAATGAAATGTCTCTCCTTACCCCTCTGCCCGCTGTGCCCCCCCCCCTGCTCTGAGCTTTTGAATGTGAGAGGAAGGATGCTCTAAGCAAGTGTTTACAGCACGACAGTGGAAAGTGTGTAACGCCTTGCGCTCTCAGTGTCTGCACTGCAACGTTGCTGGAGAGATCACTGCCAAGTCTCTTAGTGATGAGAGTTACCAGCTCACTGACACTTACGTGCTGCTTTGCTGCAGTTCTCAGTCTGCACCTGTTTTGGCTTTACATATATATTTTTTCACATCAAAGCATTCTAGTTGTCTTCCTTTACTTTTTACATCTTTAATGAGATATGCCCATTATAAAAGTGTTCAGATTTTTACTTGTTAAATGTTAAAACTGCAGTAGCTTAGTGAAATATATCTTATGTAATATCAACTTAGTTGTGTACTAGATTTTATTCATTTCTTTTCCCTGAAAATACCTGAATACATATAGTTCACTAACCAAGCAAAACACATTGTTCTGTGTGGATTATGTTTTGTTGTATTCGATAAGGAGAAATGTTGAGAATGTTTTCTTCTTTTGAAAAAGATGCCCCAGGCAGTAGGCAGAGGGACAAGCGTTTGCCTTATCAAAGTAGTACGAAGTCTGCTAGAAGAAAAGGAGCCACGTCACCTTTCCCGCCCGCAGTCCCGTTAGAGACGTTTCTCTGCATCGTGTCGTGGAATGTACTCATCGTTACAGGGCTTTAAAGTTCTATATTCTGGGAAAATGACTACTAAAAATGTCTTTTCTAAAGTAGGATCCAATGTCAGGTTATGAAAGCTGTAGTATAACTTGTTTTCTGACCTGTGAAATAGTAGCAATCGTTTTGTAAAAGTATTCGTTTGTGGTAGATAGGTAACTCACGTAAATGTATGCTTATTTCTTCTCATATTTTCTCAGGTGGATGACAATATTCCGCTTAGGGTAATGCTGCTTCTCATGGATGAAGTATTCGACTTAAAAGAGAGAAATCAGTGGTTGCGAAGAAATATCAAAAACCTACTTCAGCAGCTTATTAGAGCCACATACGGTGATACTATTAATAGGTACCACATTTTCCCCCACTTAGAGCTGGTCTTACGTAGCTTTTAAAGTTTTAGTTCTGGAAGTAGATTGTTCAACCTTTATAGGAGAATTTCCTTCTCTGGGCATTTTCAGACCATTATCTAAGTAGTCTGTTTCTCTCAGAGATAATTTACATATAAATTAAGTCGCTTATTCCAGGAAAGTGGTGTTTATTTTATTCAGCTTCTAAAAGTTTGATCTTATTTAAGTTATTTTACTTTCAGAAAAATAGTTGACCATGTTGATTGGATGACCTCACCCGAGCAAGTAGCGGACTTAGTGAAACGTTTCAGGTATATCTAAGACACAACATAGTCACTTCTTTCAGGTGGCATAGAGTTTAGCATTGTTATCGCTAATCAACTTTGATTGCTTTGCTTTTCTGCTTTGCCTTAAAGTTGGTTTTAGTTACCATTGATGAGCAAAAAGACTTCTAAGAATTATAATAAACATTTTATACATGGGCCCATTCATCTCTGTTTTCTTTAAACCCAGAATAGAAAAAAAACGTGTAAAAATTCTTAAAGTGTTATGCTACATTTTATCACAGTAAAGTGGCATTTAAATAATTGAAATATTAGTATAGATAAGGCCTATTCCTATAATCAAACCCCTAGTGTTGTGGATTAATGACTCATTTGTATTTGCTAACCTTAATTTTAAATGAAGAACTTTAAACAAATATGTCTGTCTCTGGCCATAGTCTAATTTTTAAAAACTATTTGAACCTCTAAAGAATGCAGCTGGAGAGCAGTGAGACTCATGCTGCAGAGATCTTCGGAGCCCTCGTCGGGGCCGGCACTGGGCCAGTCCCAGGGCCCCGGCGACGTACGTCCTTCTCAGGAGAGCCCAGCATGGCGGAGAGCCAGAGCTCTGCTAGAAGGGGGGAAAGATAAGCAAGGCAGAAGCAGTCCTGGCATCGTGTATTTCCAAGTCACAGAACAGGAGGGGAGCTATCAGTACTGAGCGCTGTTTGCTTGCCTCTGTGCCAACTACTCTATGTACCCTTTCTGATTAGGTCATGTTTCACGAGATCGGGGTTTTTGTCTCCATTTTGTTATAAGGAAATTTAGGATTAGACAAGTTTTAAGCTGCTTGCCCAGAGGTCGTGTGCCTGAAATAGGTAAACCAGGTTTCTCTAATCTGAAGCTACATTTTCCTCACGATGCCAGACTGTTTCCGAACGGTGGGCCACCTGCCCTGGTGTGTTTACTCTGTTTCAGCGTAGGTAAAGGCTGTTCCTTGGGAGCAGTGGTTCTCAGCCTTGGCTGCGCATTTAAATCACTTGGACGGCTTTAAAAGGCACCGGTGCTTGGGCCCATCTCCAGAATCTTACTTAATTAATCCATCGGAATGCCTGTGCATCATGGTTTTTAAAGCTCCCAGGTGTTTCTAATGTGTACAGACAGTTAAGAAGGACTGCTCTGGGATTCTCTTTCCCTCAGACAAGATTCCCAGGTGGAAGCTAGTTATTGTGCTGAAATTCCTGCTTCTTGCCTCATAAAGAAGGCACAGGAATGAAGCGTGCTGGGCAAGTGAAGCAGAATGGGTCGTAGAAGTGAAAGGAACATTGCAGGCTGTCCAGCTCTTGGGGTGGGTGCAGTTTGCTTTATGTTAGCTTAGTTATAAGGGAACCGAAGGAAATTGACTACAGATTACCCAGAGTCAGGGTATTGTGGAGTGGTATTTAGATGAGATGTTCAATCTCAATGGGATGAGAGGCCTTTGAGATTAAATGGCTGTGATACAGTCATTTATAGATTCCATTTTGCTATCCTTATCATTTGTTAGTGTTTATAAGTTATTTCAGAGTAGAATTTATCTGTTATCTTTTTTTTGTATATGTCTTTTTACACCTAAAATTGAACCTTGGACTTAATTTTATTTGTTGAATGTCATACCTATATAAGATTTCAGAAATATTTCCTCTTTCTGTTTACATTTGTGTTTTCTATAGAAAATTAGATTAATTTTTCCAACTTGTATCATTGGAAAACAAAAAATGGTTACAAAATTTATTTAATTTTTTCAAATAGAGATGCCTTTTGGCCAAATGGCATTTTAGCAGAGACTGTTCCATGCAGAGATAAAGGTATCCGAATGAGAACAAGAGTTTCAGGAAAAACTAAATTACTTTCAATTATGCCAGGTGAGTGAACATGTTTGGTAAAAATCTCATTAATTTGTAGTTATGAGTTTTGGCATTGAGCATGTTAGTTTGATTGTAATAACTACCATTTGATTGCTTACCATATAGTAGGCACTGTTCTAGGCATTTCTCCTGTTTTTCTTGACTAATCCTCATGACACTATTATGAAGCTAGGCATAGTTAATGCTGCAGCTTTGTATGTGAGGGAACAGACAGTCAAAGGGGAAGTCCACCACCCAAGGTCTGTAGTTAGTAAGCCAGTGTTGGGATTCTGACTCAGCTCTGAATTACTGGAAAGCCACTGCTTTGGATCACTTGAAAAAGAGTGGTGCTCGTAACCACTTCACTTTTCTGCCTTGAAACATTTTGAGAATAAGTTGATAAATAAAATATGTAACAGATGACAGGGCTAATAAGGAGTCTGAAGTTTCAGGTTTTCAGGAAGAATATTTGTTCTACTTAAAAGAACAAACCAATTTCTTCAAAGAATTTCTTTACATGAGAACTGATTGATCCCAAAGAAAATGCACATTGTGCCATTCTCAGTTAAGTTGGAGTTGCTTCTCTAGATTGCTGTTAAATTCACTTTGTCACTTTGTCTTCTCTCAGTAAGAGAGACTGTATAGTATGACAGGCAGTTTTGTGTGGCTGGGGGTTATCTGGTCCCTTCTTTCATTGTGAATATCTTTGAAAGATCTAGATATCTTTTCTCCACATTCAAAGTATGGATGTAGAGAATTTAAAAGATATTTTGTAAATTTCTTTAATATATAATACTTATTTCTTTTTCTATAACTTAAAACTATTTTTTTAAAATGAGATGGGGAGACAGAGAGACAGACTCCCGCATGCACCTTGACCAGGATCCACCTGGCAAGCCCCCTACCAAGTGGTGCTCTGCCCATCTGAGGTGAGGCCATGGAGCCATTCTCAGCACCCAGGGCCAACTTGCTTGAACCATTTGAGCCATGGCTGCTGGAGGAGAAGATAAAGAGAAGGGGGTGGGGGAGGGATGGAGAAGCAGATGGACACTTCTCCTGTGTGCCCTGACTGGGAATTGAACCCAGGACTTCTACACGTCAGGCCAGCACTCTACCACTGAGCCAACTGTCCAGGGCCTAAAACTATATTTTCATCATAGCATTTAATCAACTTTTTCCTCTGTCAGTTAATATGGAAATTTGCTACATAGCTATTAATTCTACCCTATAGACTATACTGTTGCATTTTTATTAAAAAGCTAATTATAGCAGCACCATTTCAGAAAAATAAAGAAACAATAACTTGGGATGTTATGTAATAAGCTGTTAGAATAAACTAGATCATGCCATAGACTCGGTTATGCGGCTGGAAGAAACCTAAAAACATTTATCCACTAAATATTTTTGACAGTGTATCATGTGCCAGACACTGGTCTTTGCACTGTTCTTTGCCTCTCTGGAGCTTACATTATAGTAGGGGGACACAGACATAGAAAACAGTCGGAAGAAAGAAAGCACAGCGTGTCAGGTAGGGTGAGGGCTGAGGCAACAGACAGCACAGGGAAAGGTGAGTTGCTCATGGAGACAGATGACCTAGGAGGGCCTCCCTGAGGAGGTGACACCTGTCTGAGGACCTGAAGTAAAGGTAGTTCTGAAAGTACGTGTACATAATCCCTCACTTGTTTTTTAGTAGATTCACCCGCTGTTTGCTTTAAATTACGTTGTACCCCTAGTTAGAAACACGCCTGTTGGCAGTGGCATGGCTCTTTGGCAGCACTAAAGTAACATTTTCTACGCTTGGGGTCCTGGCTATGAATAACTAAGAATAACCACACGTGGGGTTTCCGTCCTCATGAATCTCTGGTGACTTCATGCTGCCTGTGAGCAACACCAGCCCTGCTCACCCTGACAGTCGCAGCACAAGTTTTGTTCTTTCTCCATTTTCTCACCAGGAATCTAAAATTCTCCAGACTGACCACCCCCATCTCTTGAACCTTCCTTGTTTATTCTGTCAGTGCTCATGTGTCTCCGCCTGTCAGAGTCCTGCCCAGGCAGCAGGGGCCGCTTCCCGCTACTGCCAGAGGCACCTTTCCTCAGAACCTCACCTAACCCCCATAGACACTTTTACACTTGCGGTATTTTAGTGCTGGTGTTACTGGGTACAGGTTTTTGAGATCAGAGATCAGCTTTTACACATCTTTTTTTTATAGCATATTTCTCCCTCTGCATTCCACAAAGTAAGAGTATGATGTTTCTGAATTTACAGATCACTTTTCACGTTACTGCATTAAAGCCTTATAAATCCTTACAGATATAAGGATAGTGGTTATTCTCAGTCCCCCTTTTACAGGTGAAGAAACAAACTCAGGGTAGCTCAGTGTCATAGGCCTTAAAGGACAGGATTGTAATTCTAATTTGGGGCCCTGAGTCTGACTCCTTCTTTCTCACGTGCCGCTGTGCCTCCCAGGTCCTGTTGCAGAGCGCGTGGGTATGTGCGCCCACGTGTAGATGGAAGCCTCACAGAGCCGACATGCTTACTGTACTTGCTCTTTATCGTTTACTCCGCTGTGTACTTGACAGACTTGACTTAACTTCGAGCATCATGCAGGCTCTGGGTTTCCTTTATTGGAGTAATGAATTATGTTTATTCCCCCCCATTTAGATGAACTGAAGCACATTATTGGGGCTGAGACAACACGGAAGGGTATTCTTCGTGTTTTTGAAATGTTTCAGCACAACCAGTTAAACAGGAGAATGGTTTACGTCTTCTTGGAAGGCTTTTTGGAAACCTTATTTCCACAGTATAAATTTCGTGAACTTTTCAACAAACTGCATTCACGGTCAAAGCAGATGCAGAAATATAAACAGAAACTTCAAACAACTCAAGCGCCTTCTTTACAGAAAAGGTGACACTCCAATCTATGAAGCTGGTGTTCATTTTGTCCAGAACTAATGGTGTGGACAGATCTGGGGCTTAACTCATGTACTGCTGTGTCTGCTCCAGTCTCTTATTGTCTCCGATAGATCATTAACACATCCACAGGCCGTGGTTCTCTCGTCCCCGTCTGCAGTCCAGCCACCACCAAGAGAGCTGCCGTCTCAAATGATTTGGTGCATATTTTTGCAGCATTGAGAGGATACCGCCCCCATCTCAAGCAGGAATGACATTGGTCTCTTGTTTTAAACTAATCAGCATTCTCTAGCAATGGCAAAGTGCCAGAGTGTAGATAGGAGAGCTAAGGAAAGCACAAAACAACGGTTCACAGATCAGTTGACTAATTTGTTTAACAGTGGGAGAGTGTGCAATGTATGATTTCGAGGGATTTGTTTTGCATAATGATTTTATAGGTCTCTGTCGGAATTTTGATATATAGTGGATTTGGCCAGGTGAATTATCTTTGAAACATCTATTTTGGGTCTGGGGAAAGAGACAGAATGCCCGTAAAGTATGAATTAACCTTATATCCAAATTATAGTTTTGTGACGTAAAATAAAATTTAGTATAAAATATAACCAATCAAAAACAGAATGAATTTGTTCATTGGTATAAAACAAGTTTTAATTGATTCTTATGTGCTTTGAGAGCTCTGTTTTGCTCTTATGGTACTCATTCTACGTTTTCTTTTGGCATTCTGTGTGCAAAAGGAAGCACATGGTGGCCCTCGTTTCGGTGTCAGAATTATTGCCGTTTTCTTTACCTTTACGAGATTACTATTTATACAGTAGGGGAATATAATTTGTTGAAAGAACTGCCAAATAAATTCCATCCTTCTAAAAATATGAAAATTTAAAAGAAAACAGTACTCTACTGAAAGTTACCATGTGATAATTTTAAATTGTGTGATCTAGACATACTTTAGGTGATTGCAAAAATAGCAAATCAAAGGATTAAGTGAGCTTCTTAGTCATATGTAAACATACAAATTCCTAATTCTATTATAGTGTACATATATGAAAATAAATAATGAAAACAGAACTATGATATTTTTTAAAATACGCTTTTATTTATATTTTGCATAACGTAAAATTCTATTAAATAAAGCAAGTTGGCAAAACCTTCAGTGTACACCTTTAGGTCCCTAAAATAGTTTTGTACCAACAACACGATACCTTCTCCAGTTTGGGGCTGCTGCATTTCCTATAATTTTCTCATTCTCCACGTGTCCACCTTGGAAGTCTATATTCCTTGTATGCAGGGTTTCTGCATCGTTTTAAATACTTCCACTGACTAAAAGGTTCAGGTGTGTCAGCGTCTTTTGTTTTAAAAATATTTAACACTAAAACCTTAAAATAGTGAAGCTACTTATCAGACCACTGAGCCAAGACCCTGGTATTACAAGAACGTCCAGGCGCTTAAGATAAAGGGACAAAGAATTGGTATCCCAGTTATTTGGGAGCTTTAAGATTGGAACAAGATATTATTGTCTTGTTTTTACTGAGGTCCTACTTAAAGAGTAAAGCCTAATAACAGAATAAAGCCTTCCTTTAAAGCTTTATAATAATAACCCTATTTATTAGTGCCGGTGTGCATACTGTAGTATGCACAGATTCAGCGTGTTGCATGTCTTCGGAACTCTGTAAATGAAATCACTTTCATTGCTTTTTGCAACAGAGAAAAGCTCCTTATTGACTCTGGTGGAAGAAATAATCCTTCTTCTCAGTGTGTCTCTCTGCCCTGGTCCCTCCCCAAGCCCGAGGCTTTACAAGTGAGGCCGTGTGAAACATGCCTGTGGAAAGCATCAGCATGGCCCTGAGTGCAATGATTTTCAGATATACCCCTGCCCAGTTCAAGTATATTTTTGACACAAAGGTAAACGGAAGAATTCGTGTAAGAGTCTAGTGTGTACATGTGAAAAAATCATTTCCAGATAATGTGAGGAATGGTGGCCATCAAACCAGGGAAAGAAATTTCATGTAAGATTGCAAATTTTCATAATGGCCCTGCAAGATATCTGCGTCATACCAAAAAAAATGTTTTGAGTAAGTGGGTTTTTAAAATAATTTTTGTTTAAAAGAGTTTTATATTTCAGGAACAGAAATGTCAAATGGTAGTCTATGTAAACAGTTGTGTATCTTCTCTGCACATCTGTGTTTTACATCAGAGAGAGCCATGGTCATGCTGAAATTAGAGATACTTTTTGAATGACTTGGTCAAGCTGTGTGTAAAATATTTAACCCATAAGTCAAGTACAGTGTACTATGTTTAATAAAGTTATTACATTTAATGCATTTATGGCATATATGAATATACATGAAGAGGCTTTATGTCTTCTGATATTTGATTTTTGAATGTGTTTTTAAAGTCAGTCGTGCCTTTAGGCAAAAACCTTCTAAATTAATCATTTTTGGGGTTTTCGGATTTTTCAGGTAACGAACTAATTAGAAACCATCACTACTAATTTGTAATAATTTATTCACCTAAAAAATTTGATTGTATGATTTAACTATAGCACTTAGATGGGCATTTCTTATAATTAGGGTGTTCTGAGTAGTTGCTGAAAACAATTGTGCCATTGACCAGTGGATGCACTTGGCTAGCCTTAATTTTTTATTTTAAGAAAAAAAACAAAAACTTTCTTGACTATTTTAGTTTGCTCATTTTAAGTTTGTGCTGCTGGTGTTTGGGGGAAAAAAAAAATCAAACAGTTAAGTATTACCAGAAAGTGTACCAATTTTTTAAAATGAAGAACAATATAAATTTCACAATCTAAAATTTTAATTTTGTGCAATATTTTCATTTACTGCATGTATATTTTGAGTAATTGTAAAATAAATGAATTTTTAATGTTTTGAGATCTATATAGTTTAAACTGTGTTCTTAACCCAACAACTTACATTCCGTTGTTGCTGCATCCTTTTATTTAAGGACTTGTTTTAAAAGTCTTTTTTGTCACTCTTTGTAAAATTCTTTTGTTATTAGTAAGTTTTGCTTATAGGAGTATGGCTCCTGTATTACAAGGGAAAATATAAAGAGCACATTTTAGGATTATAATTGTTAAAAGATAACTTGTGCATATCATTGTACAGTAAGTGTCGACTGTGTGCCTAACTATTCTGTCAGTACTTTCCTTCTTTACTGAGGAAGAACAACAATCAGAATGTCAGTTATTTTTATTGAACTAAAAAGAAGAGTAAAAATTTTATTTGGTTTGTGTTATGTTCCGTCCATTAGAAAATACTAATAAAGTATTAACAAACCTATTTGTTGAATTTATTTAGTAGCAATGTATTTTTATTACTTTAAAAAATGCTTGCTCAGTGGTCTTATTTTTAGTAACTGTGTATTTTTCTTTCATTTTAGAACTCAAGCAATGCAAGTTCCAGGTTGATAGATGATCTATTGAGTGATTACTTACAACTAACTGAATTTAATTTTCCTTTTATGGGGAAAGGAATTTACTACTACAGTGTTCTAGAAACTTCATACTTCCCTATCATTCAGAATTATAATTTTTTCATAGAAATAGCTATAAAAATCTATTAACAATTTTTACTTGATTACATTTTTAATCTATAGTCTCCCTGATATTTTAGATAGTTCAGTTCTAAAAGCAGTTGACTTGTGCCCAGCATTGTAGCATCACCTGGTGGTTCCACATGCTCAGACATCAGATGTGGTCACTGCTACCCTTAGGGACAGGCACAGTTTTTCTCGAAATACATACTGTCCAATAGTCATCCCCTAAGATGTTCCGGCACAAGACTGGAACTAGTTGACAACCACTGATCTCTGCTGTCATAAAATCGAGGTCAAGTCGGGACCGACGACTTGAATTAATGATTCACTCTCTATAAGCAAGCACTGGACAACTTTGTGGCTTGCCTTGTAGGGAGGAGGTAAAAGGGCTGCCTAGCTGCTTCAGAGGGGGAAGGCTGCAAACAAAACACTTCCCCTTGTCTTTGTTCAAGTAAGGGTCTTGCGGGGCAGGAGGGGCTGGGGCAAGAGGAGGGCTTTGCAACCTGAGCTAAGTAAGAAAAACCGTTATTCTCAGAAGATGAGATAAACGCTTAAACGCAAAGGTGCTGTTGCACCCTCCTGACCAGTCTGTTAACTCAGTAACGTGGATACTTGTGGGGTATGTTCCTTTCAGATAACTGTCTTCCTTTTTACTTTGTGAGCCAGTCCTTTGAAAGCCTGAATATTCCCTCTCAGTCTGCTGGTGAACTTCTTCACCAGATGCTCTCGTTTCTGAGTTCCCTACAGTGGACAATGCGCTGGGCTGCCCAGGTGACTCAGCTTTCTGCACTGACTTGGCCTCCAGAGATGAACCTCATTCAACAATTAATTAGTGCTTATTATCCTTGCTGATTCTTTTACTTTTTTATTCCCTCTGGTTTTTCTTTGGGTCTTGGGCAAATCTGCTTCTGCTTTTGATTAGCACACAGCTTGCTTTATAACTGCATTGGTACAAGCAACGTTGGGAAGCTGATTTTTGTGCCCTGACCTTCTGATTATCAGCCATTTATCTTTTTGTTTGCCTGTTGAGGATTCTTGATATCTGCTGGAATTGCAGCCATGGGCCTAGTCAGGCGAGCAGTTGGTCCCACCTGTGGGATTATGAAGGGGTCAGGTTGCAGCCTACGCCTGGAATAGTGTTTCTTCTGCCACGGGCCGACTGCTGCGTAGTGGTTGTTTTATTTACACAATACTGCATGCTAAAAAAAATACAAGAAAAACATTTTGTGCCTGCTGAAAGAACAACTCCCTGCAACCCTCTGTCTGACCTACCTCCTTCCAAAGCTGCTGCAACAAACTGGTGAGTTTTGTTCTTTATTTCTGATTCACGGATGAAGTTGTAAAAGTGAGCGCGCGCGCGCGTGTGTGTTTGTGTGTGTGTGTGTGTGTGTGCGTGTGTGTGTGTTTAATAAAAAGGCTTTTCTTATAAAAGAAAATTGCTTTTTACAGTCTGTTTATGACCATAATATCGTGTTTGTGACTGACATTCACCTACTTGACTGTGTCTCCTAACTTCTGGAAATTAATTGAACATAAAAACTGGTTGTTTATATGCACTACTGTGGGGATATCTAATTCAAAATAAACAGATTTGCCACCAAATAAGTGCATACAAACATTTAAGAAAATGCTGAAATAGTTTCATGGGGCTTTAGACTATGCGTTGACTTAATACTTCTGGTGTTGGTGACAGTCCCAGCAGCGAGTGCCGGTGTGGTGACTGCGGACAGGATTAGGAAGGTGACCCCCGGCTTGCCGGGAACTCAGGACTCCCTCTGCAGACTGGCAGTCTGAGCAGCCTGGTTTTTCTTTCTCATTTCTTTAAAAACACACAAAACCTTAGATGAACCAGAAGATTTGAAAAAGAGCTTTGTGTTAAAAACAAATGAAACAAGATACACATATCTAATAGGAAGAAATCTCACACTAAATTTCTCCCAAGTTCCCGAGCTTGCTCAGGAGTAGGATAAAATTCTTTAATTACACGAATATGAAATAATATTTTATAAATGACTTTGGTGATAGACATGTATGATAGCTCTGCTTATCTCCTAATTTATAATAAATTGGGTTATAAAGTCTCAAATTTAATGGAATTTCTATCTTGATTGCATAAATAGACTAAATGGAACTTATAAATTTAAAATAAAAGAACCAAATAATTTTCAGAAAATGAAAAAACAAAACAAAACAAAGAAACCAAAACAAACAAACAACATCCAATGGGCAACTTTGCTAGCTCTTTAAGGAAACTTAAAATACTTGCTGACGGAGAACATGGGAAAAGTTAGCCATTCCTTAATGCCGTGATGGCGAACCTATGACACGTGTGTCAGCACTGACATGCGTAGCCATTTTTGATGACATGCTGCCGCTGCATACCAGGGAAGTATGGGACCGCATGCCAAGGAGGACATTTCATCCTCGGCTCCTGCACGGCCAGGTGCAGTAGTCGAGGATAAAGCATTCACTGTAGTGTAGACACTCTGTGCCCGAGGTCTGTAGGCCAAAACAACAGAACTCCGGCACAGAGCATCTAGTTCAGGGACTTCCGGTTAGGCCGTTTTTCTCGAAGTGACACACCACCCGAGTTATGCTTGGTTTTTTGGCGAATTTTGACACACCAAGCTCGAAAGATTGCCCATCACTGCCTTAATGTCTTGATTACTAGTATGCAAGAAACAAAGGTATACATGTGTTATTCGTTAAAAAGAAGAAAAATGCTAAGATTGTGTTAGGTATGTAATTAGATTATGTAAATATAGAAGATATTCAGATAATATTATTAAACAAAGTGAGTACTTGGACAAATTAGATAGTTTTAATAATTTTGGCTTAAGACAATTAGATTTATTTTTGCATTAGTATAAGAAGTAATATTACTCTAAAGTTCTAATTTATACAAGACTGGGAAATGATTCCCTATGGAAAGGTTAATTTGAATGCCGTGAATTTCCTACACCGATTTAATGGATCAAGTAAGTTATCTTTACCTCCACAAAACATTTAAAATCCTGAAAATGTAAAATCGTGTTTGACTAAATTAGTAAATTTTCAATTTGGGGTGAGTTTATCCCACAGGGAACATTTAGGGATATCTGGATTTTTTTAGAGGAGGGGATACAGAGAGACAGATTCCCACATGCACCCCTCACTGGGATCCACCCAGCAAGCCCCCTAAGGGGCTTCAATGCTTTACCCATCTTGGGCCGTTGCTCAGCATTCCAAGCTACCTTTAGCACCTGAGGTGGAGGCTCCATGGAACCATCCTCAGTGTCCTGGGCCAACACACTAGACTCAATCAAGCCATGGCTATCAGAGGGAAAGAGAGAGAGAAAGAAAAGGGGGAGAGAGAGGGTGGAGAAGCAGATGGGTGCTTCTCCTGTATGCCCTGACCTGGAATGAACCTGGGTCGTCCACATACCAGGCTGTCACTCTGCTGCTGAGACAGTTGGCCAGGGCCTTATATTTGATTGCTAAGATTGGACAAGTTGCCACTTGCATCTTAATAAATAGAGGCCAGAGAAGCTGCTAAACATCCTACAGCCCCACAACAAAGAACTCTTGGTCCAAAATGTCAATAGCACTGAGGCTGCAAAATGCTGAGCTAAATGATGATATCATTACAGCTTTATAGAAAAGGACTTATTGCTCTACAGCTACAAATCATAAGACAATGCTATATAGTTAGTTACTGCATTCTACAATGCCTATGTAAGGAAAGTCATGTGTTTGAAGTTCATCTGTGTTATTGTATATATCAACAACTCATCCTTTTTCTTATTAATAATATTCCATAGTGTGGATATACCTAATAATATTCCATAGTATGCATATATACCCAATTGGTATATATACTAACCAGTTGAAGGACTTTAGGGTTATTTTAGCATTTTGATAATTATGGACGTTTAATTGTTGTATAATCAAGATTTTGACTGGCCTCTATTCCTGGTTCCTGGGAAGTAGACTCTAAATCCATGGCCTTTCCTGAAGAATCGGAGTGCCTTTGCTATCCATGTGACCCTGAGTTTATGTTAATTAGATGAGTTGACTGAAGCTTGTCAGCAGATCAACCACATGATTAAAGTTTTGGGACTTTAAGCCAGCCGACCTCGGCTGGAGGTTGAGTTCAATCAAGCACATGGCCAGTGATTCAGTCAGCCCTGTCTGTCTGTACTGAACCGCACAAGCAGCTCTGGGCATCAAAGCTCAGGAGAGCTTTCTGGGTGGAGAATGCCTTGCTGGCCTACTAGCATGACCTCACCATATGTCTCTCTTTAATTGACTGGTCCTGATTTTTATTCTATACAGTAAAACTGTCATCATAATTATAATGGTTTTCTGAATTCTGTGAGTAGTTCTAGTGAATTATGAAAACTAAGGAGACGGTTGTGGGAACCCTTAGATTTAAAGCAAACAAATATAGAAGTGGCCCGGGGCCCCCGTGTGCGGCTGGCATCAGGAGTAAGGACATTTCTTATTGGAGACTGTACCTGTAAATCTGTGTAGAATGGGCTAAGGTGAAGGGGATTTGGACCTGTGTGGGCCCCCCAGCAAGTGTGAACAGAACTAGAAAACCAGTCACTAGCGGCTTTATTACGACCCACTGTCAACCTGCAGGTTGTGCTGGCAAAGCTCCTTGTGTGGTGGGCTTGTGTGGCTCTGGTCTAGAAATGTTGCCCTGTGAGTCTCCTGCTCAGAACTCATGCTCATCAGACCATGTGAGAGGTGCTTTGAATTAGGACAAACAATCCGTACTATTGTGATGTAAGCTTGTGCCTTCCTAAAGTCTTTTATTAAAGAAGTTTAGATTTAGCAAGAGATAATCCTAAAACAATATTGTAAAAATCACAATAAAGGAACATTTGTATGTACTATTCAGCCAGTTCTTAAAGAGGTTGGTTTCTAAAATAGAGGCTCTTTCCATCCATAGTGTGGAAGAGTTAAGCGTGTGAGGTTGCAGGGGAACAGAGCCTCCTGCCTTGGAAACTCGTCCAGCAACAGGTGCTGTTTCTTTCTCTCTTCAGGACACCCAGAGGTTAAAGAAGCGTGAAATCTCCCCTAATGCAGGTTAGCGACTAATCATACACAGAGAGATGAAATTGTGGCGGAACTGAACAAGCGCCCTTCGGCACCTGGTTTAGCCATCTTGGTTGGTTTCCTTCCTGCAGCATGTTTCACCTCCAAGTTTAATTTCTGACTGGCCCCTTTCCTCCCGACTGCTCAAGCCTAGAGAGCACGTGTACACACGCCGACCATAGTTACTGAAGCTTATCGCAGGGCAGGGATTGAGCCAAGAGCGTTGCTGGATCATACACAGGTCTTGAGGCCCAGCCCTCCTGTTCCATGACCTATATATACCGCTGTGCACCAGGAGTGTAAGATGCAGAGTCTTATATGGAGTTGGCAGAGTTCAAAAACTCTCAGTAAGTGCGTCCCATTCAAATAGGGCTTTCAAGGGGTTCAAGTCAGAATGACCCATGGGGGAGCTTTGTGATATGAAAAATGTGACAGTCTCACCTGACTCCTAAGTCAAGCTGCTATGTTGTGATGGTGTCCGGGGAATACGGAGCGATCTTGGGAGCCAGCCACAGGCACATGTACCCAGTGTAGGAGTTCGGAGGATCGGAACCTTTGCTTTTGAGTTTGTGCTTTCACACAGTGTCAAGGTGATGTGACCGGCCAGAGGTAGTACACATTCTCTTTTGGGCGCAGACAGTGTGAATCTAACCCAATTCTCATGGCTGCGCTTTTCCAAATGGTAGAGGAGAGTGAACAGAATGATACGACTTTGAAAATCTCATCAGATGAGTGGCGCAATATCTTGATCAACAAGGACAGCGTTTCCTCAGACGTGCTAACTTCTAAAGCCATCACTGTAGAACCACTGTTCATTACTCCTGTAACTTCCCCAGGATAATGAGGGATGTTGGCAATAGCATGGTACATTAAACAGGCCATAAACTGAATTCTAGGACTGAAATAATATTTAAGTACAAAGGCAAAGGCCTCTGGCTGCCTCGTAAATCAAAAAGATGTTCCCCAAAGGGACCTAGCAAGTCCAGATATAATCCAAAATATGTAAGAGAATTCACTTTATGACAAAGAGGGCAATCACTTAGCAGGAAGGCAAAGAGGGCAATTTAATAGTGGACATTGTTAAAACTGGGAGCTCATTTATACCTCACTTGTATATCACAATAAACTTAAAATACATTAAAAATATATTTAGAAAGAAACCCTGAATGCACCAGAAGAAAATATTGGGAGAATTCATGTGGATCCTTGAAGTGGGGAAAGTCTTTCTAATTAGATGGCTCAAAATCCAAAAGCCATAAAATGAAAGATTAATATAAGTACATAAAATAAAAATATTTTTGGCTGGCCAATTACACTATCAGCATATAAAAAAATCAAACAACAGACTGGGAAAACTTGTATCAACCAAAGGTCAAGTTCCTCATAGCTAGAGGTCTAACAAAAATCAATTTGAAAAGATGATCTTTTTTTAAAATTTTTCTGAAGTGAGAAACAGGGAGGCAGAGAGACTCCCACCATGGCCACCAGGGGGCGATGCTCTGCACATCTGGGGCATTGCTCCTTTGCAATGGGGCCATTCTAGTGCCTGAGGCAGAGGCCATGGAGCCGTCCTCAGCACCGGGGCCAACTTTACTCCCAACGCAGCCTTGGCTGCAAGAGGGGAAGAGAGAGAGAGAAAGTAGAGAGAGAAGGGTGGAGAAGCAGATGGGTGCTCCTTCTGTGTGCCCTGGCCAGGAATTGAACCTGGAACTTACATATGCTGGGCTGACGCTCTACTGCTGAGCCAACCAGCCAGGGCCTATATCACAGATTTCAAATTATATATATCTAATTTTGTATTGCAGATTGTTCGCTATATCGTGGGATTTTGCAGTATATAGCTATTTTAATGTTTTAATTATTTTTGCAGCAAAATAAGTGTGGGAAAGGTTACTAACAGTATGAGGAGGATTTATAAAGCTTTAAAATATATATAAATAGTAAAATAAATATAAGGTCACTACTTTGTGGATTTTCGCCTATCACGAGGGGTTCTGGAACCTAACCCCCGTGATAGACAAGGGACCACTGTATATATATTCTGCATCTGGCCTTCCAGCTTAGTGATAGTTTCTCTGCTGTGCTTCATTGTTTGGGGAAAATTATAACTTCCTTACCCAGTCCCCAGTTGGTAGGCATACGGGTTTGTTTTCTTCAGTCTTTTGCTTTAAATAATTTTTCAAGAAGAATTATAATGTTCAAGAGCTTATGAAGTCCGGTTACCTGTGGATTCATATTGTGGCTGTTACCAAATTCAAGCTACATGACCTTGACTTTGAGCCTTTGTTTCCTCTTTTGTATAATGGTTTTTAAGTTAATCGTATCAACAACAGGATATTGTTGTGAGGATTTAATGTGTTAATGCGTTGGCAGAGGGCTTAGAATAGTACCTGGCCTGTGATAATTGTTATGGACATGTTAGTAATTATTATCACTCTGTTCCAAACAATATAAATTTACTGGCTTTATAAACTTTTAAAATAATGTTTAGAACTCCTAATAAGAGAGAGAGAGCTTAAGTGGGAGATGTTGTTTCTGAAAGGCAAAATGTGGAACCCAGTGATTATACTGTTACTTGCTGTTTTCTTGCTTTATAATGAAGAACTGCTTAGAAATGCAACAGCCAAGCACCAGGCCTGGATGTCAACGGATACAGGGACAACTCTGGAGTCTGCATTTTAATAAGCACAGCAGGGGTTCTGCTGCAGATGATCCCAGACAACGTTTTAAGAAAGCACCGCTAACTGTACCCAGGGTAGATATTCAAATTGTAAGCATAGGGACTTGGAGAAGTTGATCGGTTTCAAGTTCCTTAAAAGTTACGCCAATATTTCACAATAACGAATATCCCCTGCCAGTGCAGAAGAGGAAAGGTGACTTTATAAAGGCAATACTACCTTGCGCTGCTCGCAGGGCATGTTGTTTGTTCGTGCGATGCGTTCTAATTTATACTGCAAACCCTTGAGGTCAGTGAACTTGATTTCCAGGTTTGTCATTGCCCTCTAAGTCCGATACATATTCTCTGAGCGCATTCTTGTTAATATTTCACTGCTGTTTAGAGCTACTTAAAGAAAGGTGTGCCAGTGCTGCTTCTGGGTTTCTGGTTACCCTGTAAGGTTGAGACTTGCTAGCATTAAAGAAAGACCACTGGTGTCATAGTCAAATCTCAGTTCATCAGTTACTAAACTGAGAAATACCGAAAAAGTTATTATACTCCCTAAACTCATTTGGGTCATTTATAATATTGGGATGATAATACCTATGCCCACAGTTACTCCAATGACTGGAGATCATATAAAGAGGGTATCACACAGCAGGTGGTCAGTGAATTGTAGATATTACTTGCTTAACACTGATTTGTCCAGGGGCTTCTCTTCTGCTTATCTGACGCCCCCTCCTGGACAGTCTAGAACCCGGATTACGCGAGGGTCAGATCACTTGCTTCCTGTGGTTTTCTGATGCAGTCTGAAATCAGAGCCAGACAGCATTCCAACCAAGGAGAAAATCCAGGAGAGAGAACTGGTGTGAAAACCAGAGAAACCAGATGAAGGCAGAAGACAGAGTCCAGAATTTTCTGAATATGACTGATAATATTAAGTATGATCATTACTTCCTGCATTTTTTTTTGAGAGAGAGAGAGACAGAGAAGGCAAGGGAGAGAGAGATGAGAAGCATCAACTCATAGCTGTGTCACTTTAGTATTTTGTTCATTGATTGCTTTTCATATGTGCCTTGACCAGGGGGTTCCAGCTGAGCCATTGACCCCTTACTCAAGCCAGTGACCTTGGACTCTAGCCAGCGACCATGAAGTCATGTCTGTGATCCCACACTCAAACTGGCGACCCTGCACTCAAGCTGGTGAGCCCATGCTCAAGCTGGTGACCTCGGGGTTTTGAAGCTGGGACCTCTATTTCTCAAGTTGATGCTCTATCCACTGCACTACCACCAGTCAGGCACTTTCTGCTCTTATTTACATGTCCAGAACTTATATACATCATCTCAGTTATTCTGTAAGATATTAGAAGTAAATCCTCATGACCTTGAAATTGGCAAAAGTACCAAAAACAAGAGGAACCAAAACAACAAATAGATAAGTTGAGTTCCACCAAAATTGAAAGTATTTTGTTTGAAAGAGACAACTAGTCACTGGTTGTTGAAGACAGACTGATGGGCGGTGCACAGAAGGCTCTATCCCATTGCAGAGAGCATCCACTGGGATATACTGAGTCTGGTGTTCTGAGCTTTGGTGTGTTTCAGCATCTACAAGATTATCAGGCTCCAGCCCAGTTACACTTAAGTGAAAACTGAGCATTGCTGCTCAGTGAGTGTTATCTGCCGGGTGGGTAAAGGGCAGAGAATCAGGTGATGACTGAGAGGTTCCCGCCAATAGACGCTGGTAACTAAAAAGTTCCACACAATATTATTCCAGTTCCTGTCCGAGGGATGCTCTTAGGAGCAATAGGCTGTTCAGTGCAAGAAGCTGAACTCTAGCCATTGTCTGAGGCGGGCAGGAGACCTTGCTTCAAGTTGGGAACCACGATCGTGGCCCAAGTAGTAACATTTTCAGTCTGGTAGAGCCAGCCTATGCTTTGACTATTGGTAAAAAGAAACTTTCTTGGAAAACTACTCAAACAATCAAGAAAAATACGAAGTTTTAAGTAGAATTTATCCCACATCTTTCCGCTAGAGAAACACAACCCCAGATACGACATGACTGGAGCCTACCTACGTGTAGAGACAGTCTTACACACTTTTACATAAGTGGGCTAACACAATCAATACATATCTTTTAAATTTGCTCTCAAAATCTTTGGCATCCCACTGCCCCCATGTTTAGGGAGAAGGTACTTCATTTTTAATGAAAAAAAAAGAAACATCTTGAGTTTTATTTTCTATAGTTTCATAAGAGTCACCATTTCGTATGAAACAAAAGCAATTGGAGTTTTGAAGTTCATATCCCAAATCAACAGATCACAGCATTTCATTGATGTTTATGTCATTACCCTTCACTCCTTTGTGGATTGCAAAGCTAATAAAAAATAGATTAAAATAAACAGTTCATTTCCACCACAGATGTTTTAGCACTGCAGGGAATAAATATTATGGTTGACAATAAGTTTCATGAGTGCTTTCCAGGTGCATGAATGTGTATCTAGAAATAAGATTGTGATGTTGAGAGTCTATAAATTTTAAGTTCAAAAATTATTTAAATATTTATAATTTTTTATATGCAGGACTGATTATTAGTTTTTTTGTCATTTCACTCTGAGTTTCTTTGCAATTCCATAATTCTGCTGGGGCATGAATTGGCTTACAAGCTTTCCCATAAAACTCATTGTAGACCCATTGTAATGAATGTGCACTGAAAAGGTCCCAGTAAATGCCAAAAAATTTAAGAATTTTTAAAAACCAAACTTGATGTCTGGATAATCATTCTTCCCATAATCAAGGAATTCAACAGAGTATTTTCTGCTTTTGCCCTGGGTGATATTTCCAGGACACTGGTATTCCTGGGTCTAAGTGAAAACAAGAGGTAAATTAACCGAAAAAAGAAATGAGGTGAAAGAAGTTTGTTTTGAAACATGTTTTGTATTTCCCATGACATGAGAATGGGTCCTGAAGAAATTAGTTGTTTCTCAAGAGAAATGCTCAGTTTGATTCGCAAAAATAATAAGAAAGGAACAAATATTTTTCTTAACAGAAGACATTACAGAAAAGTTGGGGAAATCCAAATAAATTCTATAGTTTAGTTCATTGTAACTGTTAATTTCTTAATTTTTGTAATTGTACTATGGGTACGTAAGACATTAACATTAGGAGGAGCTAGATGAAAGGTGTAAGAAAGTTCTTTAGACTATATTTGCAGTTTCGTTAGTCTAATTTTTTAAAAAATAAAAGCTATGAAAACAATTACAAATGGTTTTCACTTGCAACTACTCATCTATGTGACAAGATTTCTAATGTTGTGCATGCAAAATGAAGGTGAAATTTATTGGATGCTGAAACGAAGTAAATCTTATTCATGGCTAAATGGGCTATTAGCAAAGATTAAGGAAACGTCTGGAACAAACGGACAGAAATGCCTTTCACTAAATAATCACATTTAAATATGAAGAAAAATGTTTGATACTTTTCCTTCACATTTCAATGCCTTTTCCCACACTCTTGGTGGGAATATATCCACATTCTTTTTTAGAGGTGTATTCTTCCTTCAAGAATATATTAAAATTATCTTGGGAAATCCATAAATAAGCCAAAAAAATTTCATTTTTAATTTCAAGGATTTTTGCATGTCACTTTTTTGTTTCTAACCACCTCCATCCTTGTTAATTTGACAGCTTGATAACAGTGAAAATTGAAATGTCTCCAAAAAGCATAGAAATGCCAAACCCTTATTAAAACCTTTTTTGTTTCATGGGCCCCAAGGGACCACTTTGGTTCACAAAGTCTCCAATTCATAGCATATAAGATTTTTATTTTTTTACCTGAAACTGATGGCCATGCCTGAGGTTGAGGTGGTGGGGGAGGAGGGTGGTGGTGGCTGCCTTGTTTTGAATGATTAAACATTAGGAGTTCAAGTATATGGTTGATTATTTGCTGTTAGAAATTTACTGACCAACCAATTATCACATGGAGGTAGTGATAGATAAAGAAACTGAAGAGATAAACTTTAAAAAATAAAAGTGGCAACTGGCATTAATAGTGCTGGGCACGCCCTACTTTTCTTGCAAAGAACAGTATCAGAGTGAATTGAGGAGGGCCTTTATCATAGGGGCACGCATGTGAATACCTGAATACCTTAACAGGGCAGAAACCCCGGCGTATGCAGAACGGATTCCTGAGATTTCCCTTGAATGTTGCACCCCTGTGTCACCAAACACCAATGGTCTGGGGTGACAGTTCATACTGATTGTCCTTCTTGCAGATGTGAATGTTGGGGTAACTGAATTGGAAGTCCGCACAGGGATACTTCACCTGTATCGATGCTACTTATATTGAGATTCTGTTTTTTCAGGGCAATGTCAGGCTAAGGTTATATGATCCTCAAAGTGAGACAAATGCATTTGCATTGGCCACTGAATTGCACTTAAAAGGCATAGGGAACACCAAACCAGGTTCATTTCGGCCCACTGGGGGTTTTGCTTCCATATTGAGACTATGGCGAAAGGTAGTTAAGTCAGTTGAGGAAGTATGGGGCACTCCTGAGGGAATCAGCAAACCTTTAGAAATAGCATTGGGAGACCGAAGCCAGGGGCATGGGGTTCCCCACTTCCCACTGGGATGTGCTGGAGTGTCAGTAATGTCCCGGCAGCAGAAGACACCGGGAGCCGGGGAGGACTGCAAAGGGAGCAGGGGCTGACCTTGGAGAACCACTAGGCCTACTGGAGGGTGCCTCCCGAAGTGACTACCATTAGCTGAGACACATTCCGGGCCTCTTACTTACATTTACCCAAAGGTCTTTTAGACCCCACCTAATACATTGCATTTCAGTTTAAAACTGTAGTTGGATATTATGAGAAACATAGCCTATATATTAAAATAGCCCTGTGACCAGGAAATATGATGCCTTTGTGTTTCATTTACCCCATAAGAAATCAATGCAAAAAGAAAAGATAATGTGATTTCAAATGACAGACATTAACACTGTGATAGGTCGATCAACCTCAGGGAGCAGAAGCCTTGATAGCCTTCAGGCTTCCTGAGGGATTTAAATGGAATAATTTATCATTAGATCTTAATATCCAATGTCAAGCTGGGATCTTGAAGTAGGCCCTGAGGGGAAACATACCATCACCATGGAAGCTTGACAGACTGAGTGAACCCCAACCTGAGATGAAGACATCTAGAAATGCACGACAGAAGAAACAAACATTGGCTTTAAGGTGTTAGATGACCATCAAGGCAATCAGAAACCAAGGTACCAAGATCCCAGAGAGAAGGGAAGCCTGTACCTTCCCTGTCAAAACGTCAGAGGATTTGTAGGTGACACCAAATTGAGAAGCTTAGAAGTCAAACAGTTGCTGTTAAGAAGCTATAGATCTGAGTAGAGCTTGGAGTCATCTCACAAGGGTGGAGAGAGAAGAACGAGGACTTCAGGATCCCCCAAAGAGGAGGGACACTGGAAACACCCAGAGTTCCTGTAAGGGTGTCAGAAGCGGCTCGACTCCAGGAGAAAGGGTATATTGGAAAAATAGAAAAACCCATCGTGTAACAGAGTATTTGAATAACAAAGCAATCAAGTTTAGCCTAATAATATACCATCATAGTGTTAGATGTGATAATGGACTATGGGGTTGTATATTTTTAAAAATGCATTTATCAGTTGGAGAAACATACTCGAGTCTTTACAGATGAAAAAGGGGAAAGGCCCCAAAACCACAGCCTTTACTGAGTAGTAGGGAAGAGAGGGTGGACTGGAGAAGAAATGGAGGCACACAGCACAGTAGGGAGCAGGTTGGCCTGGGTTCTGGCCACAGGATCAGTGACACTGAGAAACAACAGGCACCGTGGGGACAAAGGATTCCGCAGTAGAATTTTCACAGTTTAGGTTGCTTACTGTTATGGTTCAAAGAAGTTTAAGAGTATATTATATCAATAACAGGAAGTGTTTCAAAAACAATCATCACTAAAACAGTGATACTGGAGTATTCCATGTATAGCTGATAATTTAATAAGATTTTGTTGCAAACCTGTAAAGAAGAAAATGGAGCCTGTAATCTCTTTTGTTACATTGCAATGTTGCTTTGATATTTTGCAATATCTTCACTTTTTCATTGAAAAGTTTTCCCACTAAATATGTAATTGAAAATACTATATATACATAATTTAGATCTTTCCAAAGAAATAAATTCAAAGTCTTAATGACTCCAATTCTTTTGTAGTTACTCTACTTAAATTATGCTTTAATTTCCAAGTCAATTTTTAGCTCAGTTAATTCTTCCTAAAATGCTGGCTAACGTGTTTCATTTCATTTAAAATAGGCAAGTCCCAGAAAAATGCTATTGTAAAGATTGTATAGATCTTTAAATGTCATCATCAAATCTTTTTAACAGCTCCCAATTTGGAGTAGTGTATTTTCCGATCAATAGTGTGAGCCGATCAGTTTCTACTTGCCGTAAAAACAGAAGCTGTGAAAATTGTGGGCAGCTTACCTTAACATTCTGTAAAATTGTTTATTAACTCTCATTAAACTTTCTTTTACTTTAATAATCTCATTTCCTTCCAGTTTAAGAAGGATCTCATTTAAACTTTTAAATATATTTTAGAAGGGTTAATGTAATTTCATAATATTTTAGTTTTACTGCTTAATTTTTCATTTGGTAGAATAAAAATCAACCATTGTATTCAACAATAGTATCAACTATTAAACCATAAACACTCAAATGGTTTCCTTTGGAGGGTCAACTTACTTACTTTGGTAGGATAAGATGCAAACTTCATATCACTGAGCATATATCAACATTAGTGTCTTGGCTCAGACATTTCCGAGCTGGTATAATGTGTTTTTCTTATCCATGTGCCTGTCTGGAGGAATATTTGAACATTCAGAGGAATGTGGGGCATTTTTTTGTGATTCTGGACTGTCTAGCATCCCTGGCCCCATGTTAAATACCAACAGAATTCTTCAGTCATTGACACAACCAAAAATGTACTTACGATTTCCAGAATTTTCCATGAAGGGCAATACTGTCATTGAGAAACCCCGGGTTAGTATATATTAAATACTAGCTATCTCCTGCTTTGGCCCATCAAGATGACCTGATTCAAAACTTTAACTTGAGTTGCTCTCTTAAAAGAAACCAGAACAGAACAATCTGTCTTATTTCCATATAAACAGGGTAGGTAAGGTAAATGAGCCTGAACTCCATAGTGTGGGCAGGGAAGAATACTTAGCAAGAAGAACATGATCTGAAATAAAAACATTGTGAGCACGTGTGATATGTGATTTTTCTGCATCAATAATGACAATAAAATTATTATAATTTATTGAAGATTTAGTGCCAGCTCTATGTCATTGGTTTACATTTTAAAATTTTATTTAATCCTCCCAATTTCCTAATCTGAAATAGATAAGTATTGCTACCCACTTTACAGGAAACATATATACTCAGGAAATCTGCCTGCCTCGTGCTCTTAGCGTGATGGCTGGTTTCTAAGCCCATAGATTCTCTGAGGATGGGCATTTGAAGCTGGTGGCCAAAGGCTGCCACTTTGCTCAGACCCCAGAAATGTATCATGTCAATGGTTGAGTGCAGAGGTGACATCATCCTGCTTTGTTCTGTCTCACTATCTCCTGGGACTTTGATTTTCATGTGCAGCGTCTGTTCTATAGAAGTCTCTTTCTCTTGGTTTTCAATTTTGATCTATTAACTATGTGTTGTTTTGTTTTGGGGTTTTTGATTACTTTTAGAATTTTGTCATTATACTCCTTGAATTCTTGGACTGATCACCAGAGTTTTGTTTTTATTATAGGAGTAATTAAACTCTTTCTATATCTGATTATTTCTGTAAATAGGCTGAAATTGCTGTTTAGAGATAAATGATTTCTAGCAGAAACTTGGAGCATCAACATAGTAGATAGAAAGAAGCCTTTTAGTCCAAATATTTGTTGGAGAAAACAATGTCTGTTAATTTACATAATTGAGAAAATAATGTCTTTGTTAATTTCTATCATTTTGAAATAAAATGTTGACTCTTCTCCTAAGTTCAGAGCTGTTGATACACGATTGATGGTGATATTTGGACTCAGGAATGTGTAAGATAAGGCAAAAAAAGAGAGTGTTATTTGAAATTTTATTAAAATACATTCTAATGTATTTTATGATTGCATTAGAAAATGATTTTGAAACTTCAGAAGCCCTGTTAGAGCCTTAGTATAAGAAGTTTCAGCAGAGTAGCCTTGCCCATATTAACTGATGTGCTTCAGGTATGTCAGGTATAGAAACTTCTTTTTCCTTTTATTTTCTTTTCCTTTACCCTTCCTCCTCCTTCCCTCCCTCCCTTCCCTTCCCTTCTCTTCCCATCCCCTCCTTTCCTCTCCTCTTTTTTTTTCAAGTGAGATGAGGGGAGATAGACTCCTGCATGTGCCCTGACCAGGATCCACCCAGGAACCCACTTTTGGGGCCTATGCTCGGACCAGCTGAGCTATCCTTAGTGCTTGGGGTTGACGCTTGGACCAATTGATCTACTCACTGACTGCGGGAGATGAAGAAGAGAATGGGGAGAGAGAGGAGAAGAGAAGCAGATGATCACTTCTCCTGTGTGCCCTGACTGGGTATTGAACCCGGGATGTCCATATGC
Source organism: Rhynchonycteris naso (assembly GCA_037038555.1). Classification (NCBI taxonomy): domain Eukaryota; kingdom Metazoa; phylum Chordata; class Mammalia; order Chiroptera; family Emballonuridae; genus Rhynchonycteris; species Rhynchonycteris naso. The sequence continues at coordinate 131,231,654 of CM073002.1, read as the reverse complement.
CAGCCCAAGGCTCTATCCATTGAGCCAACTGGCCAGGGTGAAAATTTCTTAACCATCAGTAGTTTTTCACCTTAACTCTAACTTTACCTCTCCTATGACAGGAGGGGACCCCATCAAAAAACAAACAATACAACCTTAATCACTTTATTATTTCTCATCCATACTCTTGAAAAAATAAAAGTTGGTGAGGAGAGGATGTGGCCATTGGTACACTTATTTGTACACTTGTTATCTGACTTATTAGAAAAGATTAAAATCTCTGACACAGTGTCTTCTGGTGATGCCATCTGTCACTCTCAGCTCAATTTGGACTGATATTTAATGAATAAAGACAAGATTGTCAAGCTTTGGGTTCCTAAGGCTAGTATAATTACAAAGATCAGAATTTCTCTCTGGGGTGGGGGCCAGCAAGCACCCTGAGAAAAATTATTCAAAGCACGTGTGTGTGCATAACTGGGAAAGAAGTTTTATAAATAGTGAAGGTCTTTCCAAGAATTAAGAACACGTATACAAAAGCGTTTTTATTCTGGCGAGGGGAAGACATTCACCAAGGCTCAGTGTGAGGAGTATTGGCAAAGTGGCCTCTTTTAAAGTTTTGATCAAAACAAATACCACTTTGGTCCCAGACCTGCCCCTAAATTATTTACTATATGTAAACCTTCAATATAAAGCCGAGTGATAAAACTTGATTATAGTACATTTTTAAATTAGGGGGCAAATTAGGAGCCAAGGCTGAAATTTGAGAGGATGATTGGAAATAAGTGATCTATTTTTAAAGGTAGGGGGATATTTTAACCCTGATTCTAGGAGACAGAGCCAGAAAAGGCTTGTATTCAAATATATACTGCTCACAAAAATTAGGGGATATTTCAAAATGAATATTAAGTGATAAAAAGAAGCTTTTGATTTTTTTATTAAACAAGATCAGAAAAGCAAATGACAAGTCAAAGAAAGTTGTTCGATTATGCAAATGAGATGCAAACCAACTTGTATTTCATTGGTGAAAATGCAGTATACGAAAGGCTGAAAGTGCTGGAGTGTCTGCAGTTCCCTGGTCCCCTAATGTTTGTGAGCAATGTACATTATGAAGGACTGCGGTCCCCCAGAAGCAGGAGGGAGGGAAATAAAAAATGAGGCCGAGGGAGAGGGAGGCCAAGTACAAGGAGTGCATTATAGGACCGGCCACGCTTGACATCAAGAGTGAGTGGCTGCCCTTCCCACAGAGCCGTTCTCTAAGAGGACATAGAAACTACTGCATTTTAGGAAAGTTCTGAGAGGAGAAAGGAGAAGAATTTATCTGACAGCCCCCATTTCCCGCTGATCAAAGATTGACTCCACAGGATATTAACTCTTCACAGGATATGAACTCCATGCAGGGAGTGCAGGGTCACACACTTGACTATCAGATGACTCCTGGCTTCCCACGCTACAGTAGCAATAGCGGGAGAGGAGGAAGGCGGCACGCGGCAGGGCACCGTGGGCTAGTGCCACGGGAACTAATGCGTCTGTAAGTGGCCAAGATCCCGGAGGTCAGTGCGGTCTAGAGAACCTGAGGTAGCAAATAAGAGTCCTGGTGAGGAGGTGACTTGTGCCTGGGCAGCCCAGCCCTTGAATACCTGGCCCCTCTACATGAATCAAGACAAAATTCAGTTAACACTGTGTCTAGAGAAGAGCCATAAGAGAGGCAGACTCTCTGTGGTCCCACTTTGGGCAATGGGACACATAGCAGGTCCTCATTCTTCTCTTGAGCAGGCAATTTCCTTGATGTGCCATTAAGATGGATTTGATGGAGCCTGATCAGGTGGTGGCGCAGTGGATAAAGCATCGGACTGGACACAGAGGACCCAGGTTTGAGGCCCTGAGGTCGCTGGCATGAGCTTGAGGGTCGCTGGCTTGAGCGTGGGATTATAGAAATGACCCATGGTTGCTGGCTTGAACCCAAAAGTCACTGGCTTGAAGCCGAAGGTCACTGGCTTGAGCAAGGGGTCACTCGCTCTGCTATAGCCCCCAGGTCAAGGCACATATGAGAAAGCAATCAATGAACAACTAAGATGCCACAAGGAAGAATTGATACTTTTCATCTCCATTCCTGTCTGTCTGTCCCTCTCTCTGGCTCTCTCTGTCTCTGTCAAAAATAAATTTAAAAAAAGGATTTGATGGAAACTAGCAACTCAAGGTGCAGTCACATTAAAGAAGTGTGTTCACACAGATAAGAGAAAATCCAGAAGTTGTTGGATTTAGCAGATGAATCATGTTCAAGCTCTCTGCTTTCAAATAAGCTACCATCTGCTCAGATTGTCTTCCTTTTTTTGAGAAATAAACAGTCATATGTTCCAACATCACTAATTTTTCCTATTTTACTTTCTGTAACAGCCTCAGCACCCTGAGGCAGAAACTTCAACGTATTGTCAGCCCTGTCATGATTTCCCAGGAAATGTTGCCAGCTAGCAAAAGTTGGTTTCTTGTTTATTTCTTCCCTGTGTGTTTATTTCCAATCAAACACATCTACATTTTACCTTCCCTTATTTGCCATACCTCCTTCTTATATCTTATACTTTTGTATCGTATTTTGTACTTTTAGAATTCTTGGTTGTAAACAAACAAGAAAATGTGGCTAGTTGAAGCTGAAACAGAAGCTATTAAAAGTGTATCGGCTGCTGGAAAAGAGCGTGGGCAGAAGTCAGGGCAGGTCACGCACAGCCAAGGTTCTGCCATTGTGTGGGCTGCCTAACCCGTCACTGTGTGGAGCATGGCTGCCTTACACCTGCCCCGTACAGCGGCACCCTGTTCCTGCCAAGCCCCCCCGCCCGCTGCCATAGTGTGGGCTGCCTAACCCGTCACTGCGTGGAGCATGGCTGCCTTACACCTGCCCGGTACAGCGGCACCCTGTTCCTGCCAAGCCCCCTCCCCACCACGGTTAGCCACATCGCCCATCCACTGGGCAAAGATTTCTCATCATTATTCTTTGCTGAAAATCATAAAAAATTAATACTTGCATTTCAGAAGTAGAGACCTTTATAATGGATTGATTTTCTTTTAGTCCCTGTGGTCACTCAAGACCTGGTTTTTCAAATTATGAGCCTGAAATATTGTCCAGTAGCAAATTCAATTATTATGTGAGTTGTTTTCCTGTTGGGATTTCACTACGAACGATTGATGGTTTCTCCCCATTGGTTTCACTTCAGTTTTAATCAAATACAATCAGATCAGTTGAATTTCTCTGCCAGAGTATTTGGCATGTTTTCTGGCAACTAAATGAATAATTTTATTGAGTATGCATAGCTTGAAATTTTCTGGTGATAGTGTTTGATTGATTTACTTTTTTGTAATCAAATCAAATAAGCTACCATTTCTAGGTATCCAGGGAGAGAGAACATGACTTACACATTTATTGGACTGGACTTATTATTTTGTAGAGTTGGGCTGATGGACAGACTGAGCCATACAAGATGAAATATAAAATGTAATAGACCTCACATATTACCCACAAAACAAAATCTACTTTAATCGAAGCTGTCCTGATTTTTTTTTTTTTTTTGGCACCAGCTAAGGAGGAGAAGTCCTGAGTTTTGGTGGCTTATCTTACCTGTACAAGTATAATTCTAGCTAGAAAAAAAAAACAAAACTCTTTTCAGTGTAGAGGGTCCTTCCTCCAAGGAGCCTCAAAATTGTAACTATATATTACAGATGGTTTCAATGTATTTAGTTCAGGCAAAACAGAAGTCAATAAAAAAATTTAATTTTCGAAATAGGATCTACAAGATATACATGAACAAAATTTGACTGACTCTGGAATCCTTAAGCAGTATATTTAGGATGTTATGTTAAACTAGTCCAAATTTTTCATAGATACTGTATACCTTTATTGAGACTAGATAAGGTTCATTCAAAAGGGAGCCCACAAAAAACTTTGTGATTATATTCACAAAGCTAATTAACAAATATCAATGATTAGATTATTTTGCTTTTCATAATGTGTAAGGAAAACAGTCGTTTGCCATAACCACAGGGTTGCATAAGATCAGCTGTTCACTGACTTGATTCTGCTAAAATTCTATGTGGGAAATTCAGTCTAACTATAAATCTAGGAACATAGTGTCCTTTATTTCTAACCGAGAAAATAGACCAGTGCATAAAGAATGATGTCTTGAAACCGAATGTCACTTATACATGAAATATTTATCAAAGCTATCGCAGCACGATCGGTGACCTTGTCCTAGGGCAAATTAGCAGGAGGCTGTCCTCTTTCTACCTGGATGGCAACGCTGGAGGAATAAAATGAGGCCAATTTGAAAAGTGTTCATCATTCTTTATGAGCGTTGCTAAATGAGTCCTTCTGGACAGGTTGCTCTGGCTCCTGGAGATACTTCAAAAGAGCCCGTGGCAGCCTGTGGAATGCAGGTTTGCTGCACATGCTTTAAAGGGCGTCGGGCGCTACCTGAGTTTCTTTGGCCGGAATGCCCTCTGGACTTGGCGGTGATGAAACTAGCTGAGTCAGATCCATTTCAGGCTCGGCGGAGTCTGTGGCTCTTGACCTTGTAAAGATCAGGCGCTCCCTTTCAAACGCCTGACATTGTAATCCTAGTTGAGAGGTACAGATTGGGGGTGACCCGTGATTTGCAGGTTTCCTTTTGATCTCCCAGCCCCACCCCACCCCCATTTGCTGCCCGCCACATGTGTGTTTCAGCGCAGTTACTATTCCTGTACCTTTCCCTAGAGAGCCACCCACCTGCTCTCCACCAGCTGCCCCTTTGAAGTGAAGGGCTTCATGTCATGGGGTCCCCCACCGTACCCCTCACCCTCCCGCCACCCCTCCCTATCCCATTAAACACACACAGACACAGCCTGGGCCCCTAGATCAGACTAGAGAAGCCGGTGTGATCTCGACATTCTAACATCCCAGGGAAAAGTATACCACAGTTTTTCATGATTTTGTAACGGATGAGAATGATACAAGTAAACAAATATTACTCAGTGTGTTATTAAATCGGGCCTCTGTTCTATATGATGGCTTGAAGATAATTTATAGATACAAACAACTGCCACATTTTGATTAAACACAGCCTATTTTTTTGGCATTTTTGTTTTTTGTTAAGTTTTAAGTTATGTAACAGCACTGTTATAAACTTCAAATGGACCTACCTATAATTTCAAATTACTTTAGTAATTTATCAAACCACTTAATCATTTATCAAAGGCAGTGTATACCTATTGTTCTGAGTGTGTCTTTTAGAACAATGATTAATTACTTGCTCGACATGTTGTATATTAGCAATTATTAAATAGCAAAACAAAATCCTGGTTTCTTCAATTCTCAATGACAACTGAAAAAATAAAAGCACAGAGCCATTAAAAAAAGAAAAAGACTCACAGTCATTGAATCAATATCAGTACAGAATGAAGCACCTAGAATAATGCTAAACATCTTTCCCCTTGGGGCCTCTGGCGTTTCATTTTAACATGTTCTAGGTAAGGGAATAACAGAATGGGGTCTTGCTTCATTTTGTTAGCTTGGGGCAATTTAACTTTTAAGAGCCTTGGTTGCCTCATCTATCAAATAAGGATAATTCCTTCCTTTATAAAATTGAAGGCGAGAGTCCTGAGACAGCTGGCAGGGAAGATGACAGGGCTAACCCGTGCTGATTTCCTCTTTCTGGCGATTAAGTGAAAGTCTATGAATCAAGTCTTTTCTCCCGTACCTTCTGGTAAGCCACGTCCTCTAGAATCCCCTCTGTCCTCTTCCAAGTTTATTTCTTACTAATTGCCTGGTCATAGCCACCTGACCTAAAAGTTCCAATGCCCCAATGCATGCACAATTATCTGTTGTTGTTTTTTAAATTTTTCCATTGATTGAGATACAGAGAGAGGAAGAAAGAGAAATATCAACTCGCTGTTCCACTTAGTTCCGTTTAGTTGTGTACTCATTGATTGCTTCTCCTATGTGCCTTGACTGGCATCGAACACGTGACATCAGTGTGCCTGGACAGTGCTTTATTCACTGAGCCACCTGGCCAGGGCCCAAGGCACGGATTTCTCTTTTTTTTTAAAGGAGAGCATTAGCCACATGTTCAGGACAGGTTTATAATATTGTTTTCCCCACCAGCCGTGTTGACCAAGCGAACACATTCTTGTTTAGAGACCCCTGCCTGTCCAAGTTTGACAATGAAGATATTTAAACAAGTGATTGATGACTACTACATTTTAATGGAATTGAATCAACACTGAGGAGTTTTTACAAACTTCCTTAATTCAATTTAATTACTTGATCAAAAAATTTTATATAACATACTTAAAATCCTTATTTTCCTTACTGCATTTCTTCTATTGAATTACTTTCACCAAGATTGGTTCTCTTCTTTGGGAATTTGGCCAAAACATTTTGATTTACTTATCATTCTGTTTTTTCCTATGTCAATTTTTTAACACCTATTGCCATTATGGGAGTTTGGAACAGCCATTATTTCTTCAATTTCTTTTCAATGAATCTATTCTAACCCACAGAAAAGTTGAAAGAAGAGTAAATCAAATGCTCATATATACTGAGTCCCACCATGTTGTCCTGAGAACATCCCACATTTAAGATTGTCTTATTCAGTGTGGAAAAATCTATGACTAGGTATTTAGAATCAAAACCTAGGCCCTTTCAATAGATAGAAGTAGGATAATTTTTTAAAAATCAGTTGATATTGATATTTCCGATAAAATTCAACAACACACGAGTTTTCCCTGTATTCTTCCATTCTACTTTATATCCCTTTTCTACCACAATGAAACTATAGATTCATAACAGTATTGCTATATTTACTCATTTATTTCAAACTGCAACAACACTTTCTGAATGCAACACCAATAGCAACAAACCTACTGAGTACTTGAAAGCTAATTTGCAGTTCTTTTATTTTGTATGTGTGTGACAGAGAAAGAGAAAGACAGAAAGAGAGAGACAGAGAGAAAGATAGATAGGGACAGAGACAGGAAGGGAGAGAGGTGAGAAACATCAATTCTTCGTTGCAGGTCTTTAGTTGTTCATTGATTGCTTTCTCATATGTGCCTTGACTGGGGCTCCAGCAGACCGAGTGACCCATTGCTCAAGCCAACGACCCTACACTCAAGCTGGTGAGCCTGTGCTCAAGCTGGATGAGCCCACGCTCAAGCCAGCCAACTCAGGGTATCAAACCTGGGTCCTCTGCTTCTTAGTCTGACTCTCTATCCATTGTGCCATCACCTGGTCAGCCACAATTCTATTTATTTATTTATTTGTTTGTTTGTTTATTTATTTATTTTAACAGGGACAGAGAGAGAGTCAGAGAGAGGGACAGATAGGGACAGACAGACAGGAATGGAGAGAGGTGAAAAGCATCAATCATTAGTTTTTCGTTGCCATTGCGACACCTTAGTTGTTCATTGATTGCTTTCTCATATGTGCTTTGACCGCGGGCCTTCAGTGGACCAAACCAACCCCTTGCTGGAGCCAGCGACCTTGGGTCCAAGCTGGCAAGCCTTTGCTCAAGCCAGATGGCCCTGCGCTCAAGCTGGCGAGCTCGGGGTCTCAAACCGGGGTCCTCCGCATCCCAGTCCGACGCTCTATCCACTGCGCCACCTCCTGATCAGGCCACAATTCTTTTTGACCTCCTTATATAACCTCCAGTACTGTGTCTAATTACACATATTATTTATTTTCTGTGTTGTGATTATGTTATTCATTATATATACAGTTATGATAATTACATTCTTATTATATTTAACTTTAGGGCTTTCTTTTTCTATCATTTCTGATTTGCTTTTATCAGTTGGATATGTAAAACATGTATCTGGCATAAAAGTGAAGACTGAAAAATAAGTTGCAATCAGAAACGTTTTATTCTCTCGTGCCTGTCACCACCTTATTCCCATATATTGCTACTGGTAACTATTTTCATTAGCTGGTTTACCTTTCCTGTGTTTCTTATCATAGGAAGAGAAAGAGACAGAGAGTAGGAGAGAAAAAAATATTTCTTTTATTCCTATGCTTTTTTCACACAGTATGTGAAAAATATATATATACTATTATACTATATATTATACAATATATACTATTTTGAACTTTACTTTTTTTACTTAACAATATAACCTGGAAATGACTGCTAACCAGTTCATAGAGCTTTCTTCATTATGGTCATTATTGCTATAAAATTCAAAATTCTCTAGGCCCTGGCCGGTTGGCACAGTGGTAAAGTGTTGACCCGGTATGTAAAAGTCCCAGGTTCGATTCCCCATCTGCTTCTCCTCCCCTTCCCCTTCTCTCTCTCTCTCTCTCTCTCTCTCTCTCTCTCTTCCCCTTCTGCAGCCATGGCTTGAATGATTTGAGCATGTTAGCTCTGGATGCTGAGGATGGCTCCATGGATTCACTTCAGGTTGTAGAGCAATGGAGCAGCAGTCCCAGATGGGCAGAGCATTGCCCTGTAGGGGGCTTGCCGGGTGGATCCTGGTCAGGGCACATGTGGGAGTTGGTCTCTGCCTGCCCGCCTCTCACTTAATAAAAACAAAAATAAATAAAATTCAATTCTCTTGGCCTAAATGGATTTTTCTATTAATTTTCAGTCAGTAAATGTGCTGTATGAAGTCAGTGTTAATTATATTTTTATGTTTTCCTCAGGTCAGCTTTTAAGAAAATAATTTCATTGACACCAAGATATTATTCTGTCATTATTTCATCAAAACAAAATTTTCTATTTTTATCATAATAAATTTAGCATTTTTTAAATGATGGGATTATTTCTTTAGAGATACTTAATATTGATTTGATAATTAACATGTGGTTTATATTTATTTATTTTTTTTTTCAAATGTCTTTTTATTTTATTATTTTTTTTTATTTGATTCATTTTAGAGAGGAGACACAGAGTGAGAGAGAGAGAGAGAGAAAGAGAGAAAGGGGGGAGGAGCTAGAAGCATCAACTCCCATATGTGCCTTGACCAGACCAGTGCAGGGTTTTGAACTGGCGACCTCAGTGTTCCCAGATCGATGCTTTACCCACTGCGCCACCACAGGTCAGGCTATATATTTATTTTTTATTTCATCTATGAGAATATCTTAAACAGTGCCAGTCAGGATTATCCTGTTCAGGAGCAGGTGACCAGTCAATTTGACATTCTTGACGTCACTGTAGTGATGCACAGTTGCTGGCTACATGGCCAGCTCAAAAAGTTAGTGGCCGGGGGCAGAGGTTCCCTGGTTTAAAATGACAAAGTTGAAGAGTGCGGTCAGACGCGGGCTCATCTTCAGGTCAGTTGCATGGACAGTCTGTGCCGTTTCATCACACAGATTATTTTCTTCCAATCTGTGACATGGACAGTTCATCCCAGATGGCATGTGACATTTTGTCAGATGGCAAGAGCCTTGGTGATCTCTGCCAGTTGGAGTTTTCTGGTACATTACTAGCAAGAAAGATTTGGCAACTCGCTAGCTCCATTGCTCATGCCCAGAAATCTCAGAAACAAAGCCCAGCGATGAGGTTTGCTTGTGTCTGTGTCAGTTACGACAGGAGAGTTCACTTCCTGCAGTTGGGTGAAGTCTGAAAATTGCTTCTCTCCAACACTGAGCATCTGCTGATCAGACCCCAAAGGTTTTGGGAGGAAAACCCAAACTCATTCCTTTGTTGCAGTTCTCCCGCTGACTTCTCTCTCTGTGACACTGGTACATTTCCTGCAGGTCTTCCTCTATAAATAAATGTTGGAAGTGAGCCAGCGGGGGCAGTAGGAAATGGGAGCAGTGACATACTCTGGGGACGGATTTTCCTCTTCCAGTTCACATGGAGGCATTACCAGATTTGTACGGAGCTCAAGGAATTGCCATTTATTGTCCATTTTATGTCAAGCACTTCTGTGTCACGGCTTTTCACTTGTAAAATGAAGGTAATACTGTTTCCGCCCTCACCTTGACAAGGGTTGCTGTAACCATCTAAATTAAACTATGCCTCGCAATAGACAAATGCTGGAAATACTTCAAAGACCCATATAAATGAAGGCCAGACATTGTTATTATCGCTGTAGCTATAGAGCCATATGACGCCATTGTGCACTTCCTACATCTACCTCCGTCATGCTATTTTTACTTTGGTGGCTGCTGCAGTTTGCCAGGCAGTAAGTAATTCTTGAGATGTGGATAGATCTTCGGAGTTTGATCTGATATAGTATGGTGACTCTTTTCATGTCATTGTTCATTTAAAAACTGGAAAGTGTCTAAGAAATCAGTCTCTTTCTTCCATGGCCAACAAATAAGTCATTATGAATATCAAGCCATGTTGACAGGGTACTTTGCATTTTGGGTAAAGGGACAGCTAGAAGCATGTAACTCTGGATCATAGATCACTAGCCTCTGGTGAGTAAGTAGAACGGAAATCCAAGTTTAAGCCTTCATATCACCTCTGGGCTTTAGATGTGTCTGACAACACCTGTGATAGTGGCTGGCTCCCAACATAAGTATTTTTGGGACGATAAAGGTCCTCATCCTAAGTAATGAGAGAGTTAGGAGACAAGCGTGGTTTAACAACAAGGTTCTGGCTTTGGAGTGAAAGTGGAAGTAAGGATTACATGACTACTGTCATTTGAGGTCTCCCCTGGCTCAGCCCACAAACTGACTTCATGGGAAGGGTCCTCATCAGAGCAGAAAGAGGCGTTCACCAAAAGTCTCACTGAGACATTAGGGGCTCAGGACTGCTGTGTGGTAGGTCGCACTGAGAAGGAAGCCAGGCCAAAAGTGGGGATAAAATAATTATTGGGGTGTCTGCAAACAGATGGGCTGAGACCCTACTGGCCTCAGCCCCCAGCGTCTGGGGATTCAAGCAGTGTTGGCCAGGTGGTTAGCCTTGGACAGGGTGATGGTTGATCACTAAGCAACAGTGTGTTAGATAAGTGATGGGAGGAGAGCTACGGAAACTGCCCTGGGGCCAAATCGCTTCGAGTCTCTCCTGGCTAATTGAGGTCTTCATAAGGAGTGCCAGACCCAAACCTAACACTGTGTTTGGGAACAGGGAGAAGTAATCTTGTAGTCGCTTTGGTGGGTTGGGGACTCTGGAGCCAGCACTTTTGGCGGTGATGGAACATAGGACAGGTGGCATCCACATTGTGTGAGACTCCTGGGGGACTCCAGGAATCATTATGAAGTGTAGTGTGTAAGTATGTGTGTGTTTGTGAATTGGTGGATGAATGGGAGGACGCATTTAAAAGGATCTATTAGTCCTAAGATTGCAGGTGGAGAGATAGAGGCAGACACTCCATTTTTTTGTTTTTTTACTATTATTAGAACCTTTTATTTTGCCCTAAATTAGTGCAATAGTTTGCTTAATAATTTACAAATGAATGAGGGATGCACAAAATGTGACATAATGCCCATGAACTGTACACATTGTCTTTAAGATGGTAAATTTTATGTTATATGTATTTTACCATAATTAAAATTTTAACAATTGTGGGGGGAGAAGTGAGGGGGGAGGAATACAGGTGATTTTTTCTTTTAAGGAAAAAGAGTTACTTAATTTAATAAATAGAACAATATGTGACAAAGGATAGCCTCAAAGGGGTTTCTGCCAGCCAGGCTGAGTAATAACCCACTCTGGTCGGGTCATTAGCTCTGCTATCTGGTCATTAATCCTGCGCCTTGAAACAGACAAGTGCCAACTGCTGTCCTTTCCAATCGCATATCTGACTTCCACTCTCTCCATTGAACCCTTTCCAGACCAGATGTTTGAAGACTTTTCAGTCCTCTGGATAAAAACTGTCCTTTATCTTCTTGATTTATGACAGTCTTCCATTTGATGATCAAACAGAGCCACTAATAATTCTGCAAGAGATGTCTTCGAAGGCCCTCAGTAGAATATTTATACCCCGTAGACTTGTAACCTTTGGTCTGCTTTATTCTATTAACTGTACAGATCTTGGAGCATGATGCACTTTCGTCCACGTTGGATAATTATTTACATTATATATATATTTTTCCGTTGGTTCATTTTAGTTCAGGCCTCTATACAGTGACGCTTGAAATGGCAGTCACTTGGGGAGAAATCTCTCAGAAACTTCCCCAAGCCACTTTTGTAATTTGACCTTGTCAAGTGTTCTGTTGTAACACTCACTGTGATGTTATGAAAGGTTTTCTGTTTTACTTACTCAATGTGGTCAGGAGGTTTGGGAAATGTAATTCTTGTGTAGTAAGAAATAAAATGACTACATATTATTTTTAAACCTGTGCTTTCTTTTCAAAGAAAGATAATAAAATGGCATCTTTTCTTTAGAATGAGAAATGTTGAAGGATCCAAAAATAAGATTAAAATGGTTTTAGCATTCAGAGAAATGCACATTTAGGAATATAACTTGTTATTTCTACTTGGTTCCCCCCTTCCTGATTTTTAGACACTAAATCATACAGTCAATACAGCAACTGATTAGAAAACACTTGGTTTGATTGGAATAAGGCCACAGACCAGTCAGTATTCATTCAAAAATGTGGTTACAGTACTCGTAACTATGGAGAAAAATATATACAATTTTGAGGGAATAAGGGAATCCATACTCCCTCCAGAATAGTTTTCTTATCTATTTTCAGGAGCCCAAAATGATGTTATTACTTTTCTCTTGTATACTTTAACACCTTATGCACAAATGTCTTTGGATGGAGTTAAGCAATGTTTTCTAAATGTGGGACGAGCTGTTTTAAAATAATCTCCTAAGGTATTTGTCAAAATGGAGATTTGGTATTAAAACTCTCTGATCCAGAAATTTAAGGATCTACATTTAAACAATCCCCGTAGTTATTTTTTTCCTACCAAGGACTGAATTCACCATTTTAATGTTATTAGTCATCTTGACATAAATGTGCTATTGTACTCGGGGTACCTATTGGTAGAGAGGAGATTTAGAAAGCATTCACTTAGAAGTAGAGGGAAGGGGGAGGATGGGGACATTCAAAAGAAGGAAAAAAAGAGGGAAAGACTGACTGAATATAGATAGGCTGGTAGGGGAGCTCTTTGTTCTATTTCACAGTTTGACCCTTGGAATTAGACATTTGGAAGGCTCTTAAGGATGTTTCAGAACTTGCAGCACAGAAGAATTAAAGAAGAAAAAACAGATTCACACCACAGAAAAACTTCAAGGAGCAGAGTAGATATCCTACTCAACAATGGAGAAATGATAGAGCCTTGGCCGGGTAGTTCAGTTGGATGGAGTGTCGTTCTGATACACCAAGGTTGCAGATCTCATCCCCGGTCAGGGTACAATCAAATAATGATGCATAAATAAGTGGAACAATAAATCAATCTCTCTCTCTTTCTTACTTCTTTCTTCCCTTTCTTTCTCTCTCTCTAAATCCAATAAGTAAAAATAATTAAAAGAATGATAGCTTGAAACTCTTGGAAACAATACAAGAAATCACAAATTGAAAGATGACTTAAAGCATCATAACAACATAACATTTTACATCCCCAAACAGAAGATCATGAAGGCAAATGCCTACACACACACACACACACACACACACACACCAAAACTATGAAGGAAAAATTGACAGGGATCTAATATGTATTGTAACCCTACTCTCGGACAGAAACTTGCACATGTTTAGTTAATTTAACCCTTACAACTGTCCCATAAGTCTCATATCTATGGCCAGATTATAAAAATGAAAATTTAGGTAATTTGCTTGATGTGATAGATGAGTTTCTGACTTTTACCAGTGAGCACAGTGGGTTTCTTACAGGGGCGGAGACTGAGAGCTGCTCACACAATTGTCTTCTTCCTGAACACGCAGTTGGACTGCATTTCCTGGGATATCTGCATTGAGTCTGCCATATGGTTGAGTTTACTGGACAGGCTGATAGTGGAATGCATGTTCCACTTCCAGGCCTGGCCTAAAAATCCTCCTCTCTTTCCTTCTCTCTTCTTGATGACTGGAATGGAGAGGTGGAGATTATGGGCTAACGATGGCAGAGTTTCCACAGCATCGGGGTCCAGTAACTGTCCAGAACTTGACGTGCATAAGCAAAGAACCAATTCCTCATGTCGTTAAATCATGACACACTTAGACCTACTGCTGACCATGATAATCCTGTCATAACTAATGCACATGTGAAGAAATCATCTAACACCTCGAAACATTCAGGGACAAATGATCAACTGACACATAAACAAACTGTGTAACGGGAAAAATACTCCTTAGTAAATGTGCAGAGCTGTATATCAACTAGAAAGTAAAGAGTTATAAATTAAAGTGTGAGGTCTGTTGCCTAGACTGTGGGGACAAACACACAACACTGAGGCTTTATATATTGGTCTAATCACTTTTTGGAGAGCACTTATGCAATAGTTATTAAGAGACATTGTAAAAGTTATCCATTTTGAATTGAAACCTAATCCTTGATATTAATACTAAAATTTTGGGGGGGCTAAAATCATTGGTAAAGAGTTGTGTTTATGATAGCAAACCAACCAACCAATCCAGATTAAAAAAAACAACAATGTATTAGACAATATTCTTTGGAGAAACAGAACCAACAGGACGTGTGTGTGATCCAGAGAGGAGTTGCAATTTGAGTCTTATAGCAGTCTGTTGGCAGAATTCCTTTTTTTAAAAAAAATTTATTGATTGATTTTAGCCAGAGAGGAAGGGAGAGAGAGAGAGAAAGAGAGAGACAGACAGGAACATCTATCTGTTCCTGTGTGTGCCCTGACCAGGGATTGAACCAGCAACCTCTGTGCTTTGGGCCGATGCTCTAACCAACAAAGCTATCTGGCCAGGGCTCCTTTTTTGTTTTTTCTTGGGAGACTGATCATTTTATATTACATCTTCAACTGATTGAATGAGGCCCATCCCTATGTGGAGAGTAATATGTTTCACTCAAAGTCTACTGACTCAAATGTTAATCTCATCTAAAAACACCTTCAGAAAAATATCTATAGTTAAATTTGACCAAATATCTGAGAAGCACGGCCTTGCCAAGTCAACACATAAAACTAATCATCACAATGAGGTTTGTTAAATATATTTAAAAATGAGAATGGGCCTGACCAGGCGGTGGCGCAGTGGATAGAGTGTAGGACTGGAATGCAGAGGACCCAGGTTCGAGACCCCAAGGTCGCCTGCTTGAGCGTGAGTTCATCTGGTTTGAGCTAATACTCGCCAGCTTGGACCCAAGGTCACTGGCCCGAGCAAGGGGTTATTTGGTCTGCTTCAGGCCCGCAGTCAAGGCACATATGAGAAAGCAATCAATGAACAACTAAGGTGTCGCAACGAAAAACTGATGATTGATGCTTCTCATCTCTCTCCGTTCCTGTCTGTCTGTTCCTATCTATCCATCTCTCTGACTCTTGCTCTGTCTCTGTAAAAAAAAAAAAAAAGGTTTATGAAATTATGGCAATTAACTTAGTGAACTACCATAGAGTTGTTCAAAACTGTGGATAGGAAAAGTGTATAGAAACGTGGGAAGTGTATTGTCTCAGTTCACGAGAGCTCATTGAATGTCCTGATGACCCAGGTGTGTGTGCGTGCGGATGGGTAAGCCACAGTGCCTTATCTTAAACGTGGACATCCCAGGGAAGCAGGTGTCCTGGGAGACGGTGCTGGGGGAGGCTGCGCTGGCTGCAGGTGGGGATTAGTAATAAATTTAGCCAAGGGACAGACAAAGAGCAGCTCACAAAGGACTGGACAATGAATATGTGACTGAGGCATTTGGGCTTCATCTTGTAGCAAAAGAGCCCCTGCGGTGTGTGTACAGGGAACAGCTTTGCCTTTAGAGATTATTTCAGTAGCAAAATCAGGATTTGTGTGTAACTTGTTCCGGGGCTAAGGGATGAATTAAATAGGTCTGCTGAGGAATGATTGAACCTGAATTAAAAAGGTAGCAAGATAGGACAGAGGGAGAAGTTTCCAGCAAAATACAGTAATCAATGGACTTTCATTGATGAGCTATAGAGCTTTAGGAGAAGAAAAATGTTGGAAAACACTCTCAGATTTCTGGCTTGGTTGCTTTCCAACAAAGATAAAATAGAGGGGGGAAAAGCAATTGGGGGGGAATGTGAAAATAAGATTTTGAGTCTGTTTTTAAACACATTTCACTTCCTTGTTTCATGTGCCTTTGGAACAAATGCCACCAGAGTCCAGTAAGAAAACAGAAACCAAACCAATTATTTTAGCAGAAGGAAATTAATACAAAGGATGCGTTAAGCAAGGAAAAGCTGATGAGGGACACTTGGGTAACACAGAGCTGGGAGGTGCAGGAAACAGCGGAGCGAACAAAGGGATGAAATTTAGGGTTTGAGATCAAGAACTTTGGAAGATGTGCTCTGTGGACACAGGAGAGAGCTGAAGACGAGTCTGGTGACCAGACTGAAGGACTGTAAAGAAGTTGTTGACTGGAACCAACAGGTGTTGCTGGGATGAAAGGCCACTGTTGGGCGATGCTGCCAGGACAGGAAGGGGACAGGGAAGAGCCACTCTCTTCTCCTTCCTCCAGCCCCGCTGTCGCCCTCAGACAACCCCCATTTGCAACATCTAACCTGCTGATGGAGGGAAAATGTAGTCCACATAGTAAAAGTCCCAGCCTCACAGAATAGAGAGTACAGAGGATGGGTTTGAAGATGAAAAAATAACTTAGTCTAGAAAACTTAGTATTAGGAAAAAGAAAGGAGAAAAATCAGCGATGAAGGTATTCATCTTAAAATGGACACCTTTAAGAAAAGACACCAAATTTTTTTTTTAAAAAAAGAATAAGAGAATATTAAAGAGCAGTAATTAATGAAATAGAAAATCAATGTCTAATAGAGAACATCAACAAAGCCAAATGTTTTCTTTTGTCTTTTAACAAAATAGCAACATTGATGAATTTAGTAAGACTGATTATGAATAAAAGAGAGAACTCAGCAAAATTCACCAGTATCTTGACCGAAGAAAGAATATTACTAAATATTCTAACAGCATTGAAGAGAGAAATAGGATATTAAGAAAAACTGGGTCCAATATACTTGAAATCCCTTGGTACTAAAAAGAGGAAATGCTCCTTTGATGTAATAGCCTTGGAAGCGGAAGCTTGTTAAGTCAGGGCTCTCTGTCATCCCAGAAGGAACCCCCTGATTTAGAAAATCTAGTCAGCTGTAGCACCTGGGGTTCTTCGGAGAGAAACAAAGGCTCATTAACAGGACTAGGAAGACATTCATTGTGGTTTAATCGTAGTGACCAAACCTGTCACACAGAAGAGCATTGGACGATTCTCGCTAACGTAATGTTGAGCAAAGAAAGGCAGACAGAAATTTGCATGTGTCTGACTGTTTAAAGTCAAAGGAAGGTAAAACTGATGATGGTAGAGACCAGAACTGTGGTTGCCCTTGGAGGACCAGTGACGGAGATGAGGCGTGGCAGAGGCTTCTGGGTGCCGAATCCGCAGGCGGTTATTTGATTTGAGAAAATTCATCAAGCTGTACTCTTATAATATATGTACTTATGTGCATGGTATACTTTAATAAAAACATATACATTACAAATTCCGTTGGGATAGTGACTAAGAGGGACTTGATCTTGCTTTAGTCTCCTTTCTCTCCTGTTCTTACTTGACCTTGCATTGTCTTCGGTAGCTTCCCTGCTTCCCTTTCAACCAGGTCGGCAACCTCTTTAATCAGGAGGGACTTGAGGTTTGCTTTGCAGTGACTGGAGATGTTGAAATACAGAAACACCTTTCGGTTTTCATTAGGAAGATGGTATTGGCTGCATTTCGTCTGCTCTGGTTCTTCATGCTGAGCATTGTTTCTTTGCAAGGTTTCCAATTACTCTTCAGAAATTAAAAAAAAAATTTTTACTTTTTAATTTATGGGGGTGACACTGGTTAATAAAACTACCTAGGTCTCAGGTGTACCATTCTATGACACATCATCTGTACATTGCACTGTGTGTTCACCGCCCCAAGTCAAGTCTCCTTCCATCCCCGTTATTCCTGCATTGACCCTCTCCTACCTCCCCCTCCCCCCTGCCTCTCTTGTGCAAGGTTGTCAATAAGTGAAATAAACGCGGGAAGAGGGACTCTTTCCCAATGCCAAAGAACTCAGCTAAGAACTTATGCAACGTCGCTGGTTCCAAATGCTGAACGGGTGGACATTTTATACACCTCTCTAGGTTTAGACAGGGAAAGAGAGAGCTCTGGGGTGGGCATCAGCCAGGCGGCTCTCCTGCTGTGGTGGTTTTCGAGTCTCCCTCTAACAAGTACACCCCAGCAAGAGCTCTGTGAGTCAAGGCTGTCTCTTGCTGCTACGCTGCCTTCACTGTTTACTTTTCCATGGCTACTTGCTTGTCGGGTTACCTACATGGCAGGAGCTCTAATGGATTGAACTGAAAAAGCAGACATTACAGGGTAGCTATACATGTAAAAATCCTAAGAAATCCATTAATATTCATAGAGACCCACACAGACCCACACTCAAACACACATTAACATTTTTTAAAGCTCTCCAGATACCGTTAAATCTGGTCAATTCGGGGGATAAAAATTAATACGAATAAATTAAAAAAAAATAAAAATTAATACGAGCAGTTAGATAAGTTGTCACAGAAGCTAAAATGGTAGGTGACTGATTTTTTTACTTTTCATTTCCCGCCGACAGTTTGGACCCCAGTGTCTTTCATATACTTGCAAAAACACAGATTAACACCCATCTTCTCATCAATCGATCAGAGGTGCAACCACTTTCTGGCTCAGTCCTCTAAGAGGCTGCACAGGGGTGTGGGCTGCAAGGTGGGTCAGAGGAAGAGAACACAGCACCAGGGGGCAGCGCAGGGTCCATCCACGAATCTGAAAACTGCCGTGGTACTCAACGGTACCAGCTCTTTATTAGTTTTCAAACACTAAGGAATACTTCCTGCAGATGACAATGGAAATGAAACCCTAGATGGGCCACCTCTTGGTTTCTTGTTTTCAGTTTTGAAAATAGTCATAGGGATGTATAACAGAGCATAGGTAATAAAGTCAATAATATAATAACTATGTGTGGTGTCAGGTGGGTACTGTATGTATGAGGGTGATCACTTCATAAGCTATAGAAATGTTGAATCACTATGTTGACACCTGAAACTAATATAATATTGTATGTCAACTAAAGCTGAAAAATACATTTTAAGAAAAGAAAGAAAATTTTAAGCAGCTTTGATCTTTGCCACTGGACAATAGAGAAGTTTTTGGAGGAAGTCTTAGTGCTTCAGCCATAGTGTGATTGCTGTGATCTTAGGGCTAACAATAAGGACCTTTATGATGTTTTTAAAAATAAATTATTTATTTTTTAAAATGTATTAAAGAAATTTTGTGACAGACCAAACGTATAAGGAATAAAAGTATATAAAATCATGTACCTACTGCGCAGATTAAAGAAAACATTATTAATGTAGTTGAAATAGTCCT
This sequence comes from Rhynchonycteris naso, assembly GCA_037038555.1. Classification (NCBI taxonomy): domain Eukaryota; kingdom Metazoa; phylum Chordata; class Mammalia; order Chiroptera; family Emballonuridae; genus Rhynchonycteris; species Rhynchonycteris naso. The sequence goes on along the minus strand of CM073002.1, from coordinate 131,212,248 downwards.
GTGTATATGCCTTAACGTCTTCTATTCTTCATAACCCTCCACTCTCCTCCAGTGGCACCTATTTTTTCAAATATTTATCACAGCGTGAACTTCTTAATACTTAATGCTTAATCTTTTAATATATATTATACTACATATATTCGTAATACTTAATCCTTTAATATTTTGTATATACAATATATACTTAGGGATATAATAAGTGGTATGTGTTTGAGTGTGCACAGTGTTGCTTTTTATTTAAAAATTTTTATATACGTGTATATATTCTTTCATCATTTGCTCTTTGGTCGTTTATTTTGATGTAAGACAGATTCATTTGTTTTCACTGCTGTGTAATACTCCATTGGATTAATGTATTACCATTAATCAATTTACCTGTTTATAAGTATTAGTTTATCTTAACTGGTAAGGTAAATACAGTGCGTCCGTAAAGTCATGGTGCACTTTTGACCGGTCCCAGGAAAGCAACAAAAGACGATAGAAATGTGAAATCTGCACCAAATAAAAGGAAAACCCTCCCAGTTTCTGTAGGATGATGTGGCAGCATGTGCACATGTACAGATGATGACATAACACCGTGTATACAGCAGAGCAGCCCACAGCCATGCCAGTTGAGATGTGGACGGTACAGAGGAAAGTTCAGTGTGTTCTGTGGCTCACTAAATTCGAATCCGTGACCAAAGTGCAATGTGAATATGGGATGCTGAATACCCTCATGCCTATGTTGAGCATGAATGTAACACCCCTAAAGTGAGCGTGTGGTGTGGCCTGATGCATGATAAGGTGATAGACCCATTTTTTTTCGCGGAGCAGTCTGTGACAGCAAACACCTGTCTTGACATGTTGGAATTGTATGCAGTGCCACAATTTCCAGAAGGTGTCATCTTTCAACAGGACGGCACACCTCTACACTACGCCATCATTGTTCGTGAGTTTCTGGATAGAACAGTCCCCCAGCGGTGGATAGGCAGGGGTTCTGTCGAGCCATGGCCACCACGATCCCCGGATCTGACACCCTTAGACTTTTACTTTTGGGTTTATGTGAAGCAACATGTGTACACTGAATGTATCAACAACATTAATCACTTAAAACAGAGAATCACAGACATTATTCACTCTGTTACACCAGATGTCTTGTGGCAAGAACTTCACTATTGTTTGGATGTGTGTAGGACAACAAATGGAACCCACATCGAACTGCACTGAATAGGTATGAAACTGGGAGAATTTTCCTTTTATTTGGTGCAGATTTCACATTTCTATCGTCTTTTGTTGCTTTCCTGGGACCGGTCAAAAGTGCACCATGACTTTACAGATACACTATATTTGCAGAAAAAAGGACAAAGCATGTCATCATTTTTGTTTGTGTTTGTTTGGTTGGCTAGTGACTAAGCTATTGTTTTCTAATCAGTATATATTGAAAAATGTCTTTGGTAAACAATGTTATTGGAACCTGAGTTGAGAGTAAATTTATGGTACTTTTTAAAAATTTTAGCATTTTATTGCCTTCATTTCCACTCCCCTTGCCTTCCTGGTTGGGAACATTATGCCAAAGTCATTCTCTTTCTCTTCATTGGCATATAATTTACATACAATAAAATTTACTCTTTGGAGCATAAAAGCTTTTAGGATATTTGCAAAGTGATACAACCATCACCACTGTTGAATTCCATAACATTTTTTCACTCCAAAGGGGACCCATTTCCATTAGCAGTCACTCCCAAGTCACCCCTACCACTAGTCCTTGAAAACTACTCATATAGTTTCTGACTTCGTAGATTTGCCTATTCTAGAATTCTCATCGAAAGAGAATGCAATCTATGGCCTTTTCTCAATGCTTTCTTTCATTCGGATTGTAACATATATCTATACTTTATTTCTTTTTGTGGATGAATTCTATCCCATTGTAGCAATATACCATACTATATTTAGCAGTTTGTTAGTCATGGATATTTGGGTTGTTTTCTCATTTTGACTATAAATAATGCTGCTACGAACATTTGTTTACAGATTTTTGCTTGAACATATGTTTTTAGTTATCTTGGGTAAACACCTAGGAATGGAATTGTTGACTTCACTTTTTTGAAGAACTTCTAAACTATACTGCTCACAAAAACTAGAAAATATTTCAAAATAAATATGAAGTGATAAAATAGTCCCTAATTTTTATGAGCAGAATATTTTCTAAAATGGCTGTACCATTTTACATTCCAATTAGCAATGTCTGAGGGTTCCAGGCTCGCCATATCATCATCAACACTCGTGATTGTCTTTTTAGAAATTATTATTATAGCCATCCTAGTGGGTGTGAATTAGTATTTCACTGTGGTTTTGATTTTTATTTTCCTAATGACTAATGATGTTGGCTATTTTTTTATGTACTTGTTGGTTAGTTGTATATCTTTTTTGGAGAAATCTCTGTTCTAAATCTTTGCCTATTTAAAAATATGTTGTTTGTCTTTTAATTGTTAAGTTCTAAGAGTGCTGTATATATTCTGGACACTAGATTCTTATCAGACATGTAATTTGTGAATATTTTCTCTCTGTGGGTTGTCTTCTCACTTTCTTGATAGTACCCTTTGAAGTACAAAATTTTAAAATTTTGTTGAAGTCAATTTATGTATTTTTTTCATTTTGAGGCTTGTGCCATTGGTTAAATTATACAGGTGTTGGGTGCACAATTCTATAATACACCATCTGTATATTGTACTGTGTGTTCATCCCGCAAGCCTATTGTGGCTTGTGCTTTGATGCTATATCTTAGAAACCACTTATATATCTGTGTGAATTTTAGGCATTTGTTGGTCAATTTCTGCAAAAAAAACAGCTGAGATTTGTATAGGAATTATGTTGAATCTGTAGATCAACAATTAATTTGTGAAATTAATTACCATATTAACGAGTTTGGAAGATCTTCCAATAGCTTTTGATCTGTAAATTTGGAATACATTTCTATTCAGTTAGGTCTTCTTTAATTTCTAGTGATATTTTGTAGTTTTCAGTGTACAAGCTAGAAATTCATTTGTTAAATTTACTCACCAGTATGCTACTGTTTTGATTCTATTACAAATAAAGTTGTCTTTAATTTAATTTTTGAATTGTTCATTGCTAGTGAACACATTCTAATTTGTCCAAGAATGGCCTTACAATTTGATTGAAACAGTCCTCAAGAATTTACTCTCAAATATAAATTAACAAAAAAGATGATTATTGTGACATGTAAAATTTAGAGGTAACAATAAGGACATGTAGGCAATCTTTATAACTGGTCAACGTTTGAACTCATACTTCTAAGGCTGAGATGAATCTCTTCAGAGTAGGTAGGGTTTATACATGCACCTTTGTAGTAACTGATCAGTGACATATTCGTCAATTATGCATGGTATGAGTGACACACAAAATCATGTTTTTCTAAAAGAAGCATTTTGAAAAATATTTTATTCTTCAGACTGCAGTCACTGTAATTCTGCAGTTTGATAAGTGCATTTCCTTTTGTTAAGGTGACCAGATTTTAAAATTGGTAAAGCGGGACACCATTGACCAGGAAGGGGGGTTCTTGATTAAAAATTTGGTCTATATGGAGCAAAAAAAATTTCATAGAATGCAAAAATAGTATTGTAATGTATATTTTTAAATTTCAACATAAGTACAATTTACAAATATAATACATTAAAAATTATGTATAGTATTATTTTATTCTTTGGCATATTTCTCATTTGAGTGAATTTTTTTTAGTAGATTGCTGTCGTTGTTTAAAAGGTCATGAAATTTTTCACAAGAATTTGTTAAATTACATTTCACACATAAAATGGCTTTCAAAGTCTCAACACTTAATTGTGATTTTTCTGATGTCCACACTTTATTTACCGTAGAAAAAAACGCGTACAGTCGCAGCATTAGTTCCTGGTCAAGACAGCGCGTATTCCACAATTTTTAGTGCATTATTGTATGGACCCTGGTTTGTTTCAAAATGCTGAAATATTTCTAACCATTTGTTCTCTATTGTGATTTTTGTTGATGCCCAAGATTTAAGCTTTTCCTTATCAATCTATTTTTTTAAATAATGATACCTCATTAAAAAGATAATTTTCAGAAATATTACTATATGGGAAATTTTGAGTGAGTCAGAGGGATTGGGTCACATGGTCCTGGAACCGGAGCTGCACGAGCAGGTGGGAGCAGGCAGGGCAGTACCCCCAGCACGCTCTCCACGTCCAGCCCCGCTGTCTGCTGGAGACCAAGCAGCTTGCTCCTTGCAGAGCCTGGAGCCCACGCTGGCGTCCAGGACGTGGGCCTATGGGTAGTTAGGGGACTTGACAGCCTCAGCCCCAGCAGGTACGTCCTGCCCAACTTGTTTGTTTCGGGCCCGAATGGGGCAGCCAGCTCTTGCAGCAGTGCGAGTGCTTCCAGGTCGAGGTGGGGTCTCCCTGCCGAAAACCATAGATTCCCTTCCCATTCTCCCGCAGTTCACTAGCTTTTAGTGCATTCTTTCCAAAAATTGGGACTTTTTAAAAACGCCGCAGGACACGGAACAAATTGTTAAAAATTGGGACTGTTCCACCTAAAGCGGGACGTCTGGTCACCTTACCTTTTGTCCACATAGTCAGAATGCTAGAAGGCTGTAACAGTTTCCGTAAGATACGCTTCTGTAAAATACAGCTTCAGATCCCCTGAGGATAGGGGTCATGTCACAGGTACAATACTGAGCACTTATATGTCTCTCATGAATTTTTACAGCCTCCAGAAGTGGCTATGAAGTACATTAGATCACCAAAAAGGCTATCACCAATCCACTTTGCCTGACACTAACCAAACTCTTCCAATTTCTTCATTTCCAGGGTTGAAGCAAAGACATTGGTGGCTATTCTGTCAGGGCCCCTCAGTCAGCTTCTGAGAAAGCAGAAGGTAACTTTTGCTACAAAACCAATCCCTCAGCGTTACCCCTGTTGGGATAACAGTTTGGGCTCACAGCCGGCCTTTCCGGCCTCCCACTCAAAGGCTGCAACAGTTAAGCAGCACTGCCCTCTTGTGAGGAAACTTGAAAAATGACTGGCTTAAAAAAGTCACCTTAGGGCAACTGTTTCCTGTCTGCTTATGATAAACTGTAGCCACATGGGGACCTAAATTTTGTGAACCACCGATTTGTCCCATAGATTTCTACCAGAGGTTCACAGAGCCCCGCCCCCCATATTTCATATTCAATTTCCATCCAAATAGAACATTTCCAGTGTTCTTATAATCATGGTCCTCCTCATCCCACCTCCCCACCTCCAAATTACGTAGTGTTTCTTAGATTTCAAAAACCTGGACGAGTTTCATTGAATGAATGTAATTAGACAACACCAAGGACAGTTTTTCTGAAGTCATGACAGTGGAAAATTGACCATATGGCTGAACGCAGGAAAATCAGTGTGGACAGTTTCCTCCTTTTGTGCGTGAACGAGAAACCAGAGGGTCAGAGAAAGGTGGGAATTATCGAAGCACGTGACTGGGAACCCTGTGTCTGGTGTCCGGGCCCAGCCCCACTATATTGCTACAGGACGCGACAGGATGTACTTGCTTAAGGCAGCAGCTGTTTATGTGACACTTCTGTCAACCGGCTAGACTGGCAGTGGGACAGACATTGGGCGTGGAGATTCTCTTACTCATCACATTGGACTCTCACTTTTTAATGTCTAATTCTGGACCTCGATCCCTCCACACCTTGACAACACTGATTTTTTGAAAGAAAGAAGACATAAGAAGGTAGGAAGAATTAAGCCAGGAACTAGTGACAGGGGCCACTGCTCTGCAGTGGTCTGTAACTTCCTCAGCCCTGGGAAGGGGGATCGGAACCACAGAACGGGGAGAAGTGTTTCTCCCCATTTAGCTCACTCATTTTCCTGCCCTGTCTCTTTCCCTCTCTTCCCCCCTTTATCTCTTTATAAGTAGCTGACCAAATGTCGTTTTCAAATGAGCAGTTGACATACTCACATCATCCATGACACAATTGCATCCCCTTTCCTCCAAGTGGACTGCCTTTGTTTGCTTTACCCCATTTTCCTGTACCTCCCACGGCTTAGTCTGGTGAAAAGGTGACTTCATAAGCCCCAGGTGAAATGAACATAGGACGGGATCAGAAATTGGGGTTGGTTCAGTGGTTTTCTACGGAAAGAGCTTAAGGTTTTTTTTTATTATTATTATTAACTTTAATGCGGTGACCTTAATAAGTCAGGGTACATATGTTCAAAGAAAACATCTCCAGGTTATCTTATCATTCAATTATTTTGCATACCCATCACTCAAAGTCAAATTGTCTCTGTCACCTTCTATCTGGTTTTCTTTGTGCCCCTCCCTTCCCTCCTCTCCCACCCTCTCTTCCCTCCACCCACCCCGTAACCACCACACTCTTGTCCATGTCTCATAGTCTCACTTTTATGTCCCACCTATGTATGAAATCATGATGTTCTCAGTTTTTCTTTTTTTCTGATTTACTTATTTCACTCCGTATAATGTTATCAAGGTACATCCATTTTGTTGTAAATGATCCGATGTCATCATTTCTTATGGCCGAGTAGTATTCCATAGTATATATGTACCAGAGCTTTTTAATCCACTTGTCCTCTGACGGACACTTGGGCTGTTTCCAGATCTTCGCTAATGTGAACAATGCTGCCACGAAGATGGGGGCACATCTCTTCTTTTCAAACAGTGCTATGGTGTTCTTAGAGTATATTCCTAAAAGTGGGATAGCCGGGTCAAAAGGCAGTTCGACTTTTAATTTTTTGAGGAATCTCCATACTGTTTTCCACAGTGGCTGCACCAGTCTGCATTCCCAACAACAGTGCAGGAGGGTTCCCTTTTCTCCACATCCTCGCCAGCACTTATTCTGTGTTGTTTTGCTGATGAGCGCCATTCTGACTGGTATGAGGTGATATCTCATTGTAGTTCTAATTTGCATTTCTCTAATGATTAGTGATGTTGAGCATTTTTTCATATGCCTATTGGCCATCTGTATGTCTTCTTTGGAGAAATATCTATTCATTTCTTTTGCCCATTTTTTGATTGGATTGTTTGTCTTCCTGGTGTTGAGTTTTATAAGTTCTTTATAAATTTTGGATATTAACCCCTTATCAGACGTGTTGTCGAATATGTTCTCCCATTGCATAGTTTGTCTTTTTATTCTGTTCTTATTGTCTTTAGCTGTGCAAAACCTTTTTAGTTTGATACAGTCCCATTTGTTTATCCTGCCTTTTATTTCATTTGCCCGTGGAGATAAATTGGCAAATATACTGCTGCTACAGATGTCGGAGAGCTTGCTGCCTATGTTTTCTTCTAGGAAGCTTATGGTTTCACGGCTTACGTTTAAATCTTTTATCCATTTTGAGTTTGTTTTTGTGAATGGTGTAAGTTGATGGTCTAGTTTCATTTTTTTGCAGGTAGATGTCCAATTTTCCCAAAACCATTTGTTAAAGAGGCTGTCTTTACTCCATTGTATGTTCTTTCCTCCTTTGTCAAATATCAGTTGTCCATAAAGCTGTGGGTTTATTTCTGGGTTCTCTGTTCTGTTCCATTGATCTATGTGCCTGTTCTTATGCCAGTACCAGGCTGTCTTGAGTATAATTGCCTTATAGTAAACCTTGATATCTGGAAGAGTGATACCTCCTGCTTTATTTTTTCTTTTTAAGATTGCTAAGGCTATTCGTGTTCTTTTTTGGTTCCATATACATTTTTGGAATATGTGTTCTATATCTTTTAAGTATGTCATTGGTATTTTAATTGGTATTGCATTGAATTTATAAATTGCTTTGGGTAATATATACATTTTAATGATGTTTATTCTTCTGAACCATGAGCATGGTATATATTTCAACTTGTTTGTATCTTCCTTGATTTCTTTTATCAATGTTTTATAATTTTCCAAGTACAAGTCCTTAACCTCCTCAGTTAAATTTACTCCTAGGTACTTTATTTTTTTGGTTGCAATAGTGAAGGGGATTGTTTCCTTAATTTCTTTTGCTGACAGTTCATTGTTGGTATATAGAAATGCCTCTGATTTCTGAGTATTAATTTTATATCCTGCCACCTTGCTGAATTCATTTATCAGGTCCAGTAGTTTTTTGACTGAGACTTTAGGGTTTTTTTATATACAATATCATATCATGTGCAAATAATGACAGTTTTATTTCTCTTTTCCAATTTGGATGCCCTTTATTTCTTCTTGTCTGATTGCTGTACCTAGGACTTCCAGAACTCTGTTGAATAAGAGTGGTGAAAGTGGGCAACCCTGCCTGGTTCCTGATCTTAAGGGGATTGCTTTTAATTTTTGTCCATTTAGTATGATGTTTGCTGTGGGTTTGTCATAGATGGCCTTTATCATGTTAAGGAATGTTCTCTGTATTCCCACTTTACTGAGAGTTTTGAGCATGAATGGGTGCTGGATTTTATCAAATGCTTTTTCTGCATCTATTGAAATTATCATGTGATTTTTGTCCTTCCTTTTGTTTATGTGATGAATCACATTGATTGACTTGCGAATATTGAACCAGCCTTGCCTCTCCAGAATAAATCCCACTTGATCATGGTGTATGATTTTTTTCATATATTGCTGGATCTGGTTGGCTAATATTTTATAGAGAATTTTAGCGTCTAAATTCATCAGGGATATAGGCCTATAATTTTCTTTCTTTGTGTTATCTTTGCCCGGTTTTGGGATCAGAATTATGCTCGCCTCATAAAAGGAGTTTGGAAGTCTTCCTTCCTCCTGAATTTTTTGAAATAGCTTGAGGAGGATGGGAGTTAGTTCTTCTTTGAATTTTTGGTAGAATTTACTTGGGAAGCCATCAGGCCCAGGACTTTTCTTTTTTGGGAGATTTTTGATAACTGTTTCAATCTCATTTGTTGTAATTGGTCTGTTTAGGTGTTCTGATTCTTCCAGATTGATTTTTGGAAGATTACATGATTCAAGAAATTTGTCCATTTCACCTAGGTTGTCTAATTTTTTGGCATAGAGTTCTTTATAGTATTTTCTTACAATACTTTGTATTTCTGTCGTGTCAGTTGTTATTTCTCCACTCTCGTTTCTAATTTTATTTACTTGAGTCCTTTCTCTTTTTTTCTTGGTGAGTCTAGTTAAAGGTTCATTGATCTTGTTTACCTTTTCAAAGAACCAGCTTCTGGTTTCGTTGATCCTCTGTATTGTTTCCTTATCCTCTATGTCATTTATTTCTGCTCTGATCTTTATTATTTCCTTCCTTCTACTAGTCCTGGGCTTTATTTGCTGTCGGTTTTCTAGTTCTTTTAGATGCAGGGTCAGGTTGCTTGAGATTTTTCTAGCTTCTTTTGGTATGCCTATAGTGCTATGAACTTCCCTCTTAGTACTGCTTTTGCTGTATCCCATAAATTTTGAGCCTCCGCCTGTTTTGGGCTTTAGTCCCGCCCCCATGGTCAGGGCCGGCTCCCACAGGGTCGCAAACCTCGGAGGCCAGGTGATGCTGTGTACCAACAGGCCCCTGCTCAGTGGCAGATCTCTGCCCGTTCTTGGCCTCCTGCTTTTCCCCTGCAGGTGGGGCTGCAGGCGGGCTGCAGCTGCTGGACCACTTCCATTCGTCCCCTCCACCCCTGCTGGGCTAGACTGAGCTCACACCGGCTGGCCCTCCATCCCCGCTGATAGAACCACGTTCCAGCATCCCGGTGCCTCCATCCCTCCAGCCAGCCCTCAGCAGTGAGGGTGGGTGCACTGCAGCTCAGACCCTAACACTCCATACTGTAGTCCTGGGAGCTCCCTCCATCTAAGCAGCTCTGCTCTAAGTGCCGCGGGAGAGCTTGTTTGGCTGGTGTCCTCTCTCCCTTTGCTGGTATTGCTAGTTCCAGGGAAAATATTCGTTTTTGATTAGGGAAGTGACTTAGCCCAGGGGTTAGGGTTGCTGTCCCTCAGAGTGTTTGTCCCTGTTCCTTCAGTCCACCCTCTCTTCCCGCTGCTCTGGTCCTCTCCTCTGTTCCTGTTCCCCGGAGCCCCAAGTGCGTGGTTGTGAGACAGGGTTTCTGCACTGTCCCTTTAAAAAGAATCTTGGGTCTGAGAAAACTGTCTTTCTCACAAACAGTATCCTCACTTGTTTTATAGCTCAATACTGTCCAAACGCCTCTTCTAGGCTCTGGGACTGCAGGCTGGGGCTTGGTTCCTGGGACCCAGGTCCCTCCCTCTCCGCCAAACTCTCCTCCCGCCCCGCGGGTTTCTCCAGGCTGCCATTTGCTCCCGGGAGCTGGGCAGCCCTCTTCTCGTTTTCGCTATTCCTACCAGTCTCAATGTGGCTTCTTCTGTGTTCCTTGGTTGAAGAGTCCACTTAGTTTAGTTCAAAGTTGGTTTATGCAGATGATGGTTCTTAAAATTGAGTTATAATCCACTTTGGTTCTGGGAGTTGGAAGTTGGTACGTCCGCCTACTCCGTCGCCATCTTGCCATCTCTCACGCCCTGGCTGAGGCCGCTGGAGCGAAAGGACGGGTTTGCTCTGCCGGCGTGGATGGGCGGGGCCCCACTGCCAAGGGCTTAAGGTTTTAATACCAAATTCTCCCGAGCTTCCTTTTATTTATTTATTCACACAATGGTGGGTGTTAAGACTCATTTCTAGGGCTGCTGCTCATAGCTGTGAGGGTTGTGTACTGCACAGCACTACTTGGCAGCACAGAATGGAATGCTGTTCTTGTTCTCATAGAGCAGCGATGGGCAATCTTTTGAGCCTGGTGTGTCAAAATTCACCACAAAACCGAGCATAGCTCGGGTGGTGTGTCACTTTGAGAGAAACGGCCTAACCGGAAGCCCCAGAACTAGACGCTCTGTGCCGGAGTTCTGTTGTTTTGGCCTCCAGCCCTCCGGCACAGAGTGTCTACACTACAGCAAATGTTTTATCCTCGGCTACTGCACCTGGCCGTGCAGGGGCCCAGGATGAAACGTCCTTCTCGGCATGCGGCCCCATACTTCTCTGGTATGCGGCCCTGTGTCATCAAAAATAGCTACGCGTGCCAGTGCTGACACGCATGTCATAGGTTCACTATCACTGTCATATAGCTTACAGTCTTGTTGGAGGAGATTATATCTGAGAACCTATCTGGATGTATCAGGCACCTTCAGTTCAATGGGTTCAAGTTTAGACTCACTAGCCTGCACCCAGAAATTCAAGCTTGGGACTTGGCAGTCATCCCAGGCATCTCTGTTCTCCCACCATCTAATTAGTTACTATACCTGGTCAATTCTGTGGGAACCCACCCCCTTCTGGTTACCACTACCACTGTCCACGGATCTGTGCAGAGTTGTGCACTGGCGAGAGGGTGAATGGGATTTGGAGCCTCAGCTCAGCCCTGAGCCTGCTAGGAGGAAGCACAATCTTTTCCAAGGAGATTTTTTCAAGCTAGAGGACCACGTTGCTCAGAGAGGCCCTTTCTCTAATTCTTTCATCCCAAGAGGTTGAATTGGTGATGTTTTCTAATTGGTACAAAACTCTCTACTAGGTTAGCTAATTATATTCTGACTCTTGTCCTTTCTTACTTCTTTTTTACAATCCACCCTCACATGCAGTTGGTCAGAATGAATTTTATCGGATTCAACGCTGACTGTGATGTGCCCTGCCTCAAATCCTTCTTTCCCATTCCACTGCCCTCAAAGAAAACTCACTTTGAAAGGAGACAGTTTTTCATGTGACGCCAGCCCCACTGCCACTAGAGTTCCATTCTGTGCTCTGCTCTCTACCCTGGGGCTCTCCTCTCGTCCCTCAGTGCCCTACATTGTCTTTGCCTCTGTTCCTGTATGGGTGGATGTTTGTGTTCCCACATATGTGGAAGTCCCATCCCCCAGTGTGATGGTATTAGGAAATGTGGCCTTTGGGAGGTAATTAGGTTTAGAGGAGGCCATGAGGATTGAGGTCCCATGATGGGATCAATGTTCTTAGAAGAAGAGACATGAGATTTCGCTCTCTCCACCATGCAAGCATATGCTGAGGAGACAGCCATCTGCAAGCTGAGAGGAGGGTCCTCACGGGAAACTGAAGTCGCTTTTACTTTCACCTTAAACTTACGAGTCAGTGAGAAAAAAGCTGTTGTTGAAGCCACGCCGACGGTGCTCCTTTGTGATAGTAGCCCAAGGAGACTAAGAGAGTCCTCACCAGGTGTGTCTCCCTGCACCTTGAAGAGTCATACATCTTGTTCACTTAGCTTGCTTCTTGTCTGTCAAGATTTTGTCCACATGCAACTCTGCCCCTAGCATTGTCAGGTTGTCCTTCCTGAGTTACTTTATTTATTTATTTATTAAGAGAGAGAGATAATCAGAGACATACAGACAGGAAGGGAGAGAGATGAATGAGAAGCATCAATTCTTTGTTGTGGCATCTTAGTTGTTCACTGATTGCTTTCTCATATGTGGCTTGACCAGGGGGCTTCAGCTGAGCTGGTGACCTCTTGGGCAAGCCGATGATCTTGGGCTTAAGCCAGTGATCTTAGGCTTTAAGTCAGTAAACTTTGGGCTCAAGCCAGCAACCATGGGGTCATGTCTATGATCCCATGCTCAAACTGGATACCCTATGCTCAAGCTGGCGACCCTGCGCTCAAGCCGGATAAGCCTGCACTCAAGCTGGTGACCTCAGTATTTCAAGCCTGGGTCCTCAGCATCCCAGGCTGACACTCTATCCACTGCATCACCGCCTGCTCAGGCATGACTTACTATCTTGATTCAAAACTGCTCTAAAGATACCTTCTCACCTAATTTTACCTTTGTAAATAATTTAATGAGTGATCCTGCCATAAGTTTTTTTTAAGGCCCAGATATCTCTAAAGATGATTTTCTTTGAAAGGATTTCTGTTTCCTAAAGAAAAAGAAAAAGGGCCCAAATTTAGACAAGTAGTGCAATGTGAGATCAGAGATCAGAGGAAAACAACAGAGAGAGTTAATAGGCTCAATAAAGCCATAACTCAAAGATGGAGATGTTTAACTTTGAGAATAGAGGCAGAATTAAACCTCCTGGACAGAAAGAAAACATGGAAAGACAGCTTATTAAATTACATTTTCTACTGTTTATCAACTTGAATATCTCCACCTCCCCTTTTATTGACAGAAGATTTCTCTCCGGTGAAATCATCTCAGTGACTGAGAAAGGCCTCATCCACTGGCTGTGTCTCGGCTGAGGGCCCTTGGGGACACCCGTCATTGTTTGTGTGGCTTGGTTTGCATGATGCAAGACCCAGGCAGCAACCTGCAACAGCGCTGACCTTCCCAAATGCCTTGAGCATTGTTCTAAACAGTATTTCTTTTGGGGCTAAGGGGTGGCAGTCTGCCCACAGTGCTTTCTTTCCAGTACCAAATGAAACCTTCCTTAAGTGTTACTACATGTTAATAAACATAGCCAGTGAACCCCACTTAAAAAGAATGACCTGTTTATGAAAGAAACCTTTTGAAAGACAGAATATTTTTCCCTGTGGGCCAAAGCTTAGGCAGAAAAACAAAGAGCTCTTTCAAAGGCTTAAAACATGACGGAGGATGTATGCTGACTTTCTAACTACAAAAATAATGTACTTTCAGCTCCAACCTGCTCCAGGGAGCTGTTAATATACTTTACAGGCACAGGTTGACCTTTTCCGACCTTCTACCTCAAATGCTGTTGAACTTGGTAAGGCAGAGTGATCTTAGCTGGGACTTCTATACAGAGAAACTGAGGCAACAGAAACTGAAGCGGTTTGTCCAATGCCACCGGATAACTTACAGGTGAAGCCAAGAGCAGAACAAGCTGAGACTGAATGCTTCCGTGACACAGGAACACCTCCTGACATCAGGACTAGCTCCCTTCTTTTTCTCTTGTTATCTTCTTATTTCTTTCCTCTTTGTTGTCCTTTGAGTCTTAGCTCCTGCCATGAGTTGGGCGCAACATGACTGTTGGCTTTTCCATTAGAAAGTTCATGCTGGTCCAGGAGGCAAAGGACCTCAAGCTTGTCAATACAAGCTTGTTCAGTTTGTTGTTATTCCTATGAGCAGTAAGATATTATTAGCAAAAGTGATCTTGAAAACAACATTCTTTAATCCTAAAACATTTTGTATTTCTAGAGCTACTACTCTAGAGTATGACACTTTATATAGTTTTTAAATCTCCAGTGTTTGGCATTTTTCTAAAGAGATTATGTTTGAAGAGGTCTTAATTACCCCTTACAAGAAGGCAGCTATGAAATATACATTTACTCACTCATTCATTAATGTTTTTCTTTGATAAGTATATATTTTGAACTTACTTTTGGCACAGTACTGGCCTGTATAATGAATGTTTTAGAGCAGATCTAAAGCAATTCTTCTTCCTTTGGTTTTTCTTAAGAAGCCCATTTAAGGCATGGGAACTTGTTAGCTCATTTTCTCCAATTAGAGAATAGCAAGTTGGCTCAATAAAAATGTGACACTTTAGTGACCAACCAATACCAATGCATAGTCAAATACTACTTTGAAATAGAGTGATATGCTCTCTCTTGTGCATACAGAGGTGGAAAACCTTCCTCAATTCAACCAAGTGCCTCATTGCCATGGGAAGATCAGGTTCTGAGATGCATTAGGATAAGGAAGAATCCATGCTCAGCCACAACACACTAGGACCAACATAAATCGCAGGCACACTAACTGTTAAAGCTTTCTATTTGAAAGAGCTTGGAGAGTGTGTTTTTAGAAAAATTGCATAAACAAGAACTAACCAGAAAGCATATATTTACACCAAAAACTTGTACATGAATGTTCACAGGAGCACTATTTATCTTAGTGAAAACGTGGCTCAAGCACCCAGGCAGAGCACCTTGGGCTGTTAGTAGGCTTGTCCAGGTGGCGTTAGAGGGCCAAACCTGCAGGGTGAGGCTCACAGCATCCCAGCTGGTGGGCTTAGTCAGTTGCGTCAGTATTCATGGCTCCCCTGTCAACACTAGTGTACAGCAAATAGGGGCTTGGCCATTAGGTCATCTATAGCAGAGAGGGACAGGCAGACCAAGTCTATTATACATAAGTGGCCCATGGCCTGTGGGAGGGGGATAGATTGTGTTCCAAGTCTCCAAATACAATATATACAGAACTCAGTCCAGGGTGTGGCTGGTCAGTGGGGATTATGGGGCTCGGGTTGGCATTCTGGGTAGACCTGCTGAGGGCACTGATCCACATGACAGTCCCTAACTACTCTGTTCATGTGTATGATACTTCTGTCCCATTTTGGCTGATGGGCTATTTTAATAGGATTCAAATTCACTGTGGGATGACTCTTTTAACAATGCATGCGCCTTTTGCAAATTAGAGCTTTATCTTGAAATACATGATAGAAAACTATCTATTTGCATGGATATGGAGAAAGTTAACATTACTCTGTCAATGAAGGAAAGAAAGAACTTTACCAAATGATCAATTTCTGTGTGTGCCCCAATGTGGATAGAGATGTGAGGAAAGAGGAAGTTCTCAACTCTCAGAGCCTCAATTTTCTCATCTGCATAATAAATATATTTAATAGCTCAAAACTAATTTAGGCTAAAGTGCAAGCATGAGTTTTTTCTTGCCATGCCTTAAATTAATTGGTAGGTTCTTTTTATAAGACACGAATAGAAAGTTCAAAATTTCCAGAGACAGACATCAGGTAGATTTTTTTTCATAACAAAGTCTCTATTATTTTATACTCAAAACATTAATTAATATCAGACATTGCCCATACTGTTTTCTCAGCCTTCTCTTGGTGAAATGTCCACCTTGTTTCATATGTTGGAAGAGTGAGATTCTTTGCTCCACCCAGCAATCTTGGGAGGCAGACACAGAGAGCGCCAGCCCCAGTCCAGCTCCCAGGACATGGTCCATTCAGTGCTTCTTCCGAGGTAAGGTGGCTGCTTCCTTCCTTTGTACTTGAGTTGATGTCCAGTGATGAGATCCTGTTATAAGTGCTTTCTTTTCTCATTTGGGTTTCTGAGACTTGACCTTGAAAAGAATCTCAACATACAAGGCAAAACGGAGATTACAGCAATAATATACTTGCCCCCTCTCCCTTTTTTATTTCATATAAATTATTTTTGGGCAGTGGAATGGCCCGAGCCATGGGGATTATGCATCCTGGTGATGTTAAGTGCATGCTTTGCCCTGACAAAGGGAGAATTGCCACAAGCCAAATAGCTAGGAAGCTTTGGCCTATGAGAACAAATACATACAAGAATTTTGTGATAGACAATCTTTTGGGGAAAGCATTATAGGATTATTGTAAGTATTAAATGGGGTTATATGTGTGGGAGCACTATGTAAAATCAAGCTCTATGTATGCGTGTATGCTTTCCTGTTTTTTTTTTTTTTCACACAAAGTGACTTATAAAATTTTCCTCCTTTTCAAAATTACTAATCAGATTGGTCTGGAATGAAAGTACTTGGGGGCATGACTAGAGGTCAGGTAAGAAGGGTGGTGGGCCAGAGTTGGGGGGGGGGAGAGTAGGAGAGACCTGCCCTTCCAAGGGACATCAAAACTTTCCCTCACTGTACCCAGAGGAGAGAAGTATTTTTAGATGACAAGGATCTCATTTTTATATTTCAAAATAGTTCCCTTGTTTGAGGACTACGTGAGCAGGACAGCTGCTGTGATGGGGAGTGATGTTATCATGATGCCGTGTTATTGGCCTTCGGTCCCCCATCCCAGACTTGGGTGTGTGTATCACAGGAGGAGAACCAGCCACACTCAGACATGCACAGCCACCACACCACTGGAGCTGTGCCCAGAATAATGCTAGAAATGACTATCTAAACCACATTCCTTATGCTGTTCTTTCTACCCAATGGGTGCTTTCATCAAGTCTGGAAACTTACAGTAGTCTCAAGGGAGTTAGGGATGGGAGCTGGGGAAATGTCTTTCAGTGGAGCCAAATGAGAGTTTTCCATAATATAATTATTCTAGGTTAAGGTTTGGAATCATATGCCAACAGAGATCATCTTAAATGTGCCAATATGCCTTAATACCTAAAAGACTTATTCTGACACATATTTCTTCAAAGGAGGAAATTCTTTTCATACGTTGCCATTGTTTCCAATTAGCCAGGAGCTGAGTCTGTAATCACCATTTCATCAAGATAAAACAGACAATGATAGTCTGAGTAATTGAATCAAGATTTATCATCTTGAATTTTAACGATAGACAGAAATTTTGTAATACATGTAAATGCTACTACACAGTAGGTAAGAAGTGTGTGGGCCAACTGTACTGTAATTCAGATACCAACAACCTTGAGCATTGCTTGAATCGGTGTCAACAATAAATTAAAACTGTCCTATATGGGCTCAGGTCTTGTTAGAATTTCCTCCCTTTCCTGATAGATGACCTTGGTATTTGGTTGTCCCGGGTATTAGTTCATTTATTGGTGTTTATTGAGTACTCACAGGCTGAAGGAACGCTGTATCATATATTATTCCCGCCTGTGTAAAATAAAGGGGGGGTTCATTTTACTCTACCAAACAAGATGTAAAAAATGTCATGATTCTTTTATTTGTTTAAATCAGATTTAACCTATGTTCTTACTTCTGTAAAGTGGGTGGGAACTCCAATTTCTGTCATTTGGATTATTATTTTCTTTTACCTTGACCTCAGGGTCATATAAAGTTCCCATGTCCATTTCTTGTCCAGAGCATTTAAAGAAGGTCCTATGGTCTCTTACGTTTTGAAGGCAGGTAGTGTGACTGCCCTTAGGCCAAACCCAAACATGGGCTTTGACAAGACTAGAAACTTTACTAAGCTGTGTCACAGAGACTAGCAAAGCCTTTATGCCCTTCCTGTCTTCAGATGAAACCATCACAATCTTACGCCTCCTTCTGATATTTCTGCATCTTCAACTCTAAGCCCACACTTTCAAACCCTCTACCTTTCAGATTCTCTGGCATAATTCTCCTGAATAAGATAAGTGACCCATACATAAATGTCTGAGGCTGGTAGGCGTGAGGTAGGGTAGTGGTGGGACATTGGTTTCCCCTGGAATGGCCTAGAATATAGTATCATTAAACCAATATTTTTTGAGTAAATAAAAGAGAATCTAAGGCCAGATTTGATTGGTGGTGCGGGGAGGGGCAACAAGGGAGAGGCCAGGAGAAGCTTAGGCACCGGTCTTAGCACATGTAAAGTCTGTTGAACGGGTGCCAGGCACTGCCTCCAACCTTGGGTTATATGAGATAATTTGTTATGTTTTGCTTAAGGCATTATTTGTTGGGTATTATGTGACCTAGCACTAAAAGCAGTCCACTGTTTTCCTGATATACTTCCCAAGGTCATTGAAATAAAAGGCAGAGCTATTTGACTCTGAAAGCCAGCAGACCACACAAATAGCACAATTCAGTGCCTAAACCTTCAGCAGTACTGAACCACTTATAAGGAAGCAGAGAATATCCATATTTTCAAAAAGACTGGAGACTAAATCAAGTAGGTATTAAGATATTACTGGAGAAAGAGTGAGTCCCAAGCACAGCACCACACCTGAGCAGAGCATGACTACAAGGGAAAAATGTGGCTTTCTCTTGTTTTAATGGGAAAACAGTTTCAATTTATCAAAATCTGTGGGGGCAAGGCAGGGTGTGTCTCTGAGAAGTGGCTGGGGTGACTGCCCTTTTCAACAAGGTTGTCTTTTCTGAGTTTGTAGCCCAGGTGGAAGTAGAGAATCTCAGTGTGTTCCATGGATACCTGTGGCTGCCCCTGACGTAGAAGGGTTGGGAAAAACTGCCAATTAGTTCACAGCTGTGAACCATCTAGAATTCCTGCCCATTCATAGCTCTTTGGGGATTGTTCAGAGACCCATGGTTCCAAGCACAGTAGTTCTCGCCATTTAAAATTCCTTTTCTCAAAGTGGGTGAACAGCAAACTAGAAAATGTCCTCTCGCATTCAGATGGGGCAGGTGGTGGATATTTGGGTGTGTGTCTTTGCAATCTTTTCATTCATGAAATCAGGCTCAAAAAGAAAATACCGTACTAACCTGAAGGACATTCCTCCTCCCCCACCCGCCCTCTGCAGGCAGCTATGTTCAGTGGTCTGCAATGTTGGCATGAGATAAAACAACCACCTCTGACTCTTGCTTTAGGGAGACTTTCCCCGGGCATCAAAGATCTGATAAAGCAGACTGGAACAGCAGGCGTCGGATATGACTAGCACAATTAAATACACTACTCAGTATATACTGTTCAAAAAAAATTGGCAATATTTCAAAATGAATATGAAGTAACAAAAATAAAGCATTTGATTTTTTTTTATTAAACAAGGACATCAGAAAAGCAAATGACAAGTCAAAGAAAGTTTGATTATGCAAATGAGATGCAAAACCAACTTGTATTTCATTGGTGGAAATGCAGTATGCAAAAGGCTGAAAGTGCTGGGGTGTCTGCACGTTCTCTGATCCCCTAATCTTTGTGAGTAGCACATTTTTTCAAATGGGCTCATCTTTCAAACTTCTATATGTTTTAAAACAATATTTTCTGTGAATTAGTGGGTCTGGTGTACTAGTTATATGTATTACATAACATATATGTCATTATATAATATATATATTATAATATGTTAATATAAATGTGTAACTATTAAAATAAAAATATAGTTAACCCTGTCACCAAAACTCATTTCCCATTCTGCCGGAGCTCCTTGGAGAAATACTGTAAAAGCTCTGGGGAGTTTTATCTGACAACGCATATATGTAAAACTCCTGTTAACAGATGACATTTCTGGTTGACTGTCACCAAGAGAAAGTCTCAACTGGTTCATTTGACCTTATTCTGAAGAGAAAAAAAAGCATTATGTGATTTTCTCTAAAATTCAAGGAGGTTTTAACGACTGATATGTTGTCTTTTTATATTATGTGGCTCTGACGGAAGGCCTTTTGTTTTGGTGAGGGAAGTGTCAGGCTAGAGTTTGTTTGCTTGGATGGGTCAGTTACAGGACGTTTTGCGTTTATTTTATCTAAAAATAGATACCAATATATCTAATGACTTCCTAACTATCCCAAAGAAGTTCGCAGCTGAAGTTTTGATTTAGACGTATATCCTGATTATTTCTCAGAAGTAGCTAGCTCCCACCTAGCCCCAAGTCCTTCCCCTGTGCACTGCGCCCCCCCATCACACAGCTGGGTGGGCGTTCCTCAGGGTGCTGTCCTCCTTCCCCTGTGCACTGCGTCCTCCCCATCACACAGCTGGGTGGGCGTTCCTCGGGGTGCTGTCCTCCTTCCCCTGTGCACTGCGTCCTCCCCATCACACAGCTGGGTGGATGTTCCTCGGGGTGCGGTCCTCCTTCCCCTGTGCACTGCGTCCCCCCATCCCAGCTGGGTGGACGTTCCTCGGGGTGCTGTCCTCCTTCCCCTGTGCACTGCGTCCCCCCCATCACACAGCTGGGTGGACATTTCTCAGGGTGCTGTCCTCCTTCCCCTGTGCACTGCGTCCCCCCCCATCACACAGCTGGGTGGGCGTTCCTCGGGGTGCAGTCCTCCTTCCCCTGTGCACTGCGCCCCCCCATCACACAGCTGGGTGGGCGTTCCTCGGGGTGCTGTCCTCCTTCCCCTGTGCACTGCGTCCTCCCCATCCCAGCTGGGTGGGCGTTCCTCGGGGTGCAGTCCTCCTTCCCCTGTGCACTGCGTCCCCCCCATCACACAGCTGGGTGGACATTTCTCAGGGTGCTGTCCTCCTTCCCCTGTGCACTGCGTCCTCCCCCATCGCACAGCTGGGTGGACATTTCTCAGGGTGCTGTCCTCCTTCCCCTGTGCACTGCGTCCCCCCCCATCACACAGCTGGGTGGACGTTCCTCGGGGTGCTGTCCTCCTTCCCCTGTGCACTGCGTCCTCCCCATCCCAGCTGGGTGGGCGTTCCTCGGGGTGCTGTCCTCCTTCCCCTGTGCACTGCGTCCACCCCATCACACAGCTGGGTGGACATTTCTCAGGGTGCTGTCCTCCTTCCCCTGTGCACTGCGTCCCCCCCCATCACACAGCTGGGTGGACGTTCCTCGGGGTGCTGTCCTCCTTCCCCTGTGCACTGCGTCCTCCCCATCCCAGCTGGGTGGGCGTTCCTCGGGGTGCTGTCCTCCTTCCCCTGTGCACTGCGTCCCCCCCATCACACAGCTGGGTGGACATTTCTCAGGGTGCTGTCCTCCTTCCCCTGTGCACTGCGTCCTCCCCCATCACACAGCTGGGTGGACATTTCTCAGGGTGCTGTCCTCCTTCCCCTGTGCACTGCGTCCTCCCCATCACACAGCTGGGTGGACGTTCCTCGGGGTGCTGTCCTCCTTCCCGTGTGCACTGCGTCCTCCCCCATCACACAGCTGGGTGGACGTTCCTCGGGGTGCTGTCCTCCTTCCCCTGTGCACTGCGTCCCCCCCATCCCAGCTGGGTGGGCATTCCTCAGCGTGCGGTCCCCTTCTTTAATTCTTTCTGTCACCCCCTTATCCTGGTATTAAAAAGCCTTTCCAGCACTTCCCCTGTTTAGTTTATCTTCAGGCATCTTCCTTAAAAGACTGAGCTGCTCACTTTGCTTATACGCATAATGCTTTCTAATGCTCTTGGACTCATGTTTACATATGAAATGGCCTTTGGCCCACCCCTGTGTCCCCATTCTACCCACTCTGTCCGGCTTAGCTATCATGTCCTTTCTTGAAATCTTTCATTCTCAGGAGTTTGAGACGCTGATTCTCCTCCCCAAACCGCCTCTTGCTTTGTGCATACTTTATCGCTGTCGCAAGCTTGCCTGTGGTTCCGTGTGTGGATGTCCTTGGGCTTCTCTGGTGTCCCATGGGGCCTTTGGGAAGGGCCTATATGCACATTAATTTCCTCTGGTAAACCCTGCACAGTGTGTGGCTCAGCATCTGGTAAACATTTCCT
The DNA here is from genome assembly GCA_037038555.1 of Rhynchonycteris naso. Lineage (NCBI taxonomy): Eukaryota > Metazoa > Chordata > Mammalia > Chiroptera > Emballonuridae > Rhynchonycteris > Rhynchonycteris naso. The sequence continues at coordinate 131,190,416 of CM073002.1, read as the reverse complement.
TTAATTAATAAGTAAACGAATACCTAAGCGCCCAAAGCCAGCTTGCTTGTGAGTGTATGTGAATGTGAGTGTGTGTGTTTCTGTGTGTATATGTGTTGCTCAAATAAGTTTGCAGATATGATGTCTATGTTTGCTCACTTATAGTTTGCATTGGGTGCGGGGAACAGGCTGTAAGCAGGTGGGTCATTATAGCCTAAGGCTTAGTTTTAAGACTAAGCTTTTCCCCACACCCTTGACTGTTGCATGATGTGGGGTGGTGCACTCTCATGAGGAATCCCATTATGCCTCAGATAAATGACTTTGTATCAGAGACTTGTTTGTATATTGGATTAAAGGTTTTGATTTCTACACTATAAAATGGGGCAGAGGATCCCATGCTGGAGGAGAGCAGAGAAAGACCACGTGGAGAAGAGAAGTAGCCAAGATGGCGGAGTGCTGAAGGAGAAGCCAGTTTGTGCAGAGTTTGTGTAGAGAGAAGGAGATGGGGAACAGAGGTGAATAAGGCTGAGGAGGCCTTTGATTCTAGGAAGCTCGGATAAGTCAGTGGCTTTGGGAGCCCTGAATGGAAAGGGAAATATTTTCCCAGTGTGTGTATTTCTTGCCCGCCGGGTACAAGCTAGGATTAAAGCTAACGGCCTGCCAGTTCTTGGCTCCATTGTTTCATTACTGACTGTTTGAATCAAGTGCAAACCTGCATGGGCCTGGCGACTGTGATGGTGGCCGTGGCTACTGGCCGTACAATATGTGTGTGAGCGTGTGTGTTTATTAGAAGAGTACCCAAGGTTACCCTATGAAGACACAAATGTTTCGGCTCCACCTTTGAAATATATAGAAATTAGGTCAACTTTGTGTAAATGAGGTAGGTCTATGGCAGCCTTTGGGACTTAGAACGTTTGAACCACAAAGATGGTTACAGCACAGGCTGTAGCAATTCTGGGCTCCATGATCAGTGTCAGGGGCTCTCAGTCCGGTCTAGAGCCATATTCCTCAAAGTGTGGTCCCTCGGTGGGCAGCATCAGGGGCTCCTGGAGCTTGTTAGAAATGCAAATGCTTGGACCCCACGCCGGTCCTGCTACATCAGAAACTGGGCGTGGAGGCCAGCAACCTGTTTCAAGCAGCCCTGCTGAGTCTTCCAGCGCCTGTCCAAGCTTGAGGACCCTGCTTAAAGGAAGTTCTGGGAGGGATTCTGCTCAGTAAGGACACATTTTGGTTTGGCTAAAAAAATAATAATAATAATTTAGGGCTTTTGTAATTATTTTATAATGGAGTGTGAAATTTTTTTTATTAAGTTTAATTTATTGTGTTAACATGGATTGAAGTGTCCCACTCAATATGATACCCTCACCCCCACCATGTGCCTCCCATTTCAGCCCCCTTGTCCCCTGGAGTATGAATTTTGTAAGTGAGAATGCTTGCTCACTCTCAGTGTGTGAATCCACGATGACAAGTTTGGAGCCCACCTTTGACCTCCGACCCCCCCTGGCTTTATTGTGAGAAGCTGCTGCTCATAGCAGCTGGACGAGTGAGCGGTGAGGTGCAGATCTGGGCGCCACCTGCTGGTGGGGGAAGAAGTTGATGTGACAAGTGGCAGGAACTCTCAGCTTCCTATCCGTTGGCGAGTGAAGGTCCTGGTGGGACTGCTGTCCTATGTTCAAGGACGTCTTTAACTCTGAGTTGCCTGGATGGCCCTGTGTTCTGATCCCTCCCACTCCTCCTGCACGTTCCTATCATAGCTCCTGCTTCCACTGTCCCGAGGCAGCAGTACACACTGGCGGACATCTTCCCTTTCTGTCTGCTGGCCGGGCCTCGAGTGGATTTCCAGTGTCCACCGCTCCTCTGTGACAGACGGTTTCTGATTTGTCAGAGCCAATTATGGTGGCTCCATTCCCTCCACAGTGACTTACGGAGGATTGGCAGGTGACCCAGTTCTGGCCAACAAACTATGAAGGCAAGTCTGCGGGGAGTTCTCTGTAAACGTTTCTGCATTTGCAGTAAGAGATGCACAACGGGAAGATGGCCCAGGCCTTGGCCTTGTTGTGTGGCGATGTGGTACGTGGGGCTGAAGCAGATTTCTTGGCATCATAAAGGCATGTGAGCCAACCCTGGGGACAGCAGGAGGGAGGAACTGGTCTCCGATGGTGTCGCTGAGCCACTGAACCAACAACCCCGGAGAGCCCGCATTGGGACGTAGCTGCAGGAGGTGGTCAGGCCCCGCCTGCCTAACATTTTAAATAATAAGTATTATGGCTACTAGCCCCTTACTTTTGAAATTTGAAAGGGACTGATGTAATGACACCTTTACATCACTTTCAGCTTTAACAATCAATGCTTTTTGCTCAAAGCATCTTTCTGTGGGGTTCCCAGGTGAAACAGGATTTAGCAGGAATGGGATCTGGAGAGGGGTACAGGGGTCCCCTGAACTAGCATCACGTTGGTCTGTGGTGCAGGACGAAGTATCAAAGTGAAGAAGTGCGCTCAGCCGCACGAGTTCCTAGGGACGGCTCAAGTCTTTAGTCCCAGAGTGCGGCAAAGCCAGGAGTCCACAGCAAAAGCCAGTCCCTGAAGATGGGAGCTAGGAATCAGGTATAGGACAAGTCAGAGAAATTCTAATGAATCATTGGGTGCCTATAACCAGAGCTTCCCTTGGGCCCTCACGGTGTACCAGGCTGGGTTATATACCAGCATTGAGCGCTCCAGGGTCAGCAGTCTCCTTGGGGGCATTACTGGAATCAGGAACCCTGTGGTTGTCCAGAACTTCGTCCCTGGCCCACCATCCCTCCCTGGTCTGCTCTTTGGGATGGTCTCTCTTACTCCACGCCACGTCTTTTCTTTGCTCTTTCTTGTCCCTTTACTGCTGGTTTTCTAAGTTCACATGTTCCAATTCCCAGTCTTCTCTGCAGAGCAGTGCAATCTCTAGCCTTTCCAGATGTCTTGACCTTCTAGAAACAAATTTAAATAACCCACAAATTATAGTGAAAGAGGATGTTTACAGTGGTTTCTAGCATTTTTGAGTCAACATTGCCACCTAGTGGTAAAATATATAATAACCCCTAACTGTGTGACTTAAAACTATTGTGACTAGATACTTGATTTCAGGAATCTTCAAATGACGTAGTTTTGAGCAAGAGGAGGCCTTTATTATGATTCAACTTAAATATAAAATTTTGAACCTGAGAAAACAGAAACAGTGAAAAATCATATGGTAAGCAGGGTCCTTAGGATTCACTAACTTAATTCTTGGGCTAAGCGCAGAAATTCTTCATTATTTGCTCTCAAGATTTTGGTTGCTCCCTCAGTTTTTATCCCTAAAGTTTTAATAAATCCCTATCTGAGTTAATCACTTTCTGGTGGACATCATAAAACAACAAAAAACCCAAAACAACAACAGAAATCCATTTCAAGCGGATCAAGGTCATACAACACCCCCTCTCCGACATGCTGCTTTTGTGTCTCTTCCCCCAAGTCCCTCTCGATGATTTGTCAGTTTATGAGCTTTGCCTGCTCTCCTGTGTTCCAATAGAGTGAAAATATTTTAATACACTCTGTGCCATCCAGTAAGATTTCTGTTTGGGGGCAGGTTTGTGCTGGGGCCTGAGATTCTGCATTCCCACCTAGCTTCCCATAGATATAGTGCTACTAGGCTTTATGCAGCAATGACTGTATTCTCCGCAACTCCAAATCTGACTTCAGGACGAATCAGGTAGTGAATGAGGAACGTGAGGAAAACTGTTTTGCCCTGAGCGGCATCTCATAAGAAGTGGCTAATTCCCTTTTTGGTTGATGTGGGGATCGGGGTGATATAGCCATGTGAAACGGTTGCTGCTGGCACTGCCTAAGGAGACAAGACCCGGGTTATTCCCTGCACTTTGCGATGGCCACTGACCTCTGTGGAGACCTGGATCTGGCAGACAACCTCCCAGCAGTGATCTGTAGCTGCTAGACAGTTCCATTAAAGTGCTAAATTCGGTTGCACATTGGAATCACCTAGGAAGTGTAAACACATCCTGATGCTTGGGTCCTATCCCTGGGGGTCAGGGTTTAGAGTTCTCCCACATGCATCTTGTGTGCAGCAAACCTGAGAACCACTGTGAACTAAAGGAGTGTAAGAGGCCTGGGGGCTACCAGTGTGTCCTTCCTCTCCTTTTTCCTCCTTGTCTGTTCAGCTTGAAACAGAGGCCGGGGAAACACCCGCTGGAGAGGGGATTCAGCTCTGAGGTTCTTCCTCTCAGGCCTGGACACCCTCCCTGCTCCCCAGATGGACAGGCATGCTTTACAGCAAGTCTGGACCCTCCCCAGAGGAGGTTAAGAGCTCATCTTACCTTCTCCTGCCACACCACTAGTTCCCCCTTAGATGGATGGATGTATATTTATAGAAGAAAGTAAATATAGACTGGAAACTTTAATGAGTAGTAATACAAATTTCCAGGCAAGAAATGATTGGTTCTGTAGAATTATGGTTAAAGATCAAAAGAAAAGTGCCCTGGTTCATTAATCTCATCTTTTTCTTCCCTCCCTTCCTTCCTTCCTTCCTTCCTTCCTTCCTTCCTTCCTTCCTTCCTTCCTTCCTTTCTTTCTTTCTTTCTTTCTTTCTTTCCTTCTCTCTCTCTCTTCCTCCTTTTCTCCCTCCCTCTCTCCCTTTCTTTCTTTTTTTGACAGAGAGAGAGAGAGAGAGAGAAACAGATAGGGATAGACAGACAGGAAGGGAGAAAGATGAGAAGCATCAGTTCTTCATTGTGGCACCTTAGTTGTTTGTTGATTGTTTTCTCATATGTGCCTTGACCAGGAGGCTACAGCAGAGCGAATAACCCCTTGCTCAAGCCAACGACCTTGGGCTCAAGCCAGCAACTTTGGGCTTCAAGCCAGCGACCATGGGGTCATGTCTATGATGCCATACTCAAGCCAGGAAACCCGCAGTCAGCCAGATGAGCCTGCGCTCAAGCTGATGACATCGGTTTTCTAACCTGGGTTCTTTGCGTCCCAGTCCATCGCTCTATCCACTATGTGACTGACTAGTCCGGATCATTTTTTCCATTACATATTTATGGGAGGTGGGGGTGGAAGGAGAGAGAGAGCGAGGGAGAATGAATGATGGACGTGTAAACAACAGAGCATTGTTCTGTCCTCATCCTCTGACTTGTCTGCATTGCCGGCCCTGTTAACAACCTCCTTGAAACTGTTTCCTCTCTGGCTTTCATAGCATCACCGCCACCTGGTTCTCCTTCAGCTGCTAGAGATACTCTTCCGTCTCCTATTCTTCTCCCTGAAAAGTAGACCTATCATTTTTGTGTATTTCTTAGAGTTGTCCTCTTTTCTTTATCCCCCTTGTTACTTCTTTAATTTAGTTCTTTACGTTTTTTCCAACCCAGACAGCTATGATGACCCCCTGAGAAGTGGCCCTGCCAGTCTTTATCCTCCAAGACCTCCTGTCTTCTTACTGCGACACTTTTGTTACTCCTCAGTGCCCCCTCTGGCCTCCAACATGAAGTTCAAACACCTGCCCTGGGCATGTGAGGGCTTTGATCATCTGGCCCTTCTGTCTTGAACCTTATTATTTCCTACAGCAGCAATATTGCTCAATTTCCTAGTCATGCTGAGCAATTTTTCAAATAAGCCATATTCCTTTTTTGGTTCCAGGGGTTCAGTGCTGTAACTCTTCTTGGAAGAGCTTCTATCTACTCTTTCCCTGGTAAACTGAATCTCATTCATCTAGGACAGCGGTAATCAGCCTTTTTATACCTACTGCCCACTTTTGTATCTCTGTTAGTAGTAAAATTTTCTAACCGCCCACTGGTTCCACAGTAATGGTGATTTATAAAGTAGGGAAGTAACTTTACTTTATAAAATTTATAAAGCAGAGTTACAGCAAGTGAGAGCATATAATAATAATTACTTACCAAGTACTTTATGTCGGATTTTCACTGCTTGGCAGAATAAATCTTTATAAAACAACTTACTATATAGTTAAATCTATCTTTTTATTTATACTTTGGTTGCTCCACTACCGCCCACCATGAAAACTGGAACGCCCCCTAGTGGGCGGTAGGGACCAGGTTGACTGCCACTGATCTAGGAAGTCCCTCTTACCAGCCCCACCCACCCCTCAGATAGGTAAATGACCTATATCCTCTCACCCATCCTGTGCTTACCTCTTTCAAAGGGTTTCATTGACTCAGCCATCTTGACTTACCTAACTCAACCACCACCAGCTTATTCATCATGGAAGCTTCAGCGTATAATTCACAATAGCTTCTTTCCTGAATGTATGACAAATAAGTGTGTAATATACATCGTAACATTTAATCTTCGATGTTTTAGAAATAAAGGAAGTATGTAATAATTTCAGTACATATTAAATGTTAGAGAATGTTCTGAATTCTTTCTGTAGTATGTTAACTGTGTAAACCTCAGACCAGCTCCTCTGAGGTAGGTGCATTATCCCCATTTTACAGAAGAGGAAACTGAGGTGCTGACAGGTTTAAGAAAATTTTTTGAGGTCATGTCTCAAACCCAGGTGGACTGGCTCCAGAGTTCATACGCATAGCCTGATGTCTCACTGCCTTTATGGAGCATTAGAAACAATTATTTTTATTTGATTTTTTTAAGTGAGAGAAGGGGAGATAGGGAGACAGTACTCCCGCATGCGCCCCAACCGGGATCCACCCGGCAGAAATAATTCTTTTTAAAGAGCTGCAGAATTATATATGAATCATACAGAAAGTAACTTTATATATTTCGAGTTACTTTTATTTAACGCTCAACAGCAATTATTCCCCCTAAAGAGAATAAAGCTCTTCCTGTGCTGGGAGGGAGAGCAGAGGAGAACAGAAAATGTAACAGTAATTTGGAGGTGGGGGTAAATTTGGGGACAGATGACCAGTGACTGCAAGGCTCCTTCCACCCTAAAGGTATCTTGGAAATACATAGGGTCCTGGAATTATGCCCTGAACTCTTTCTTATTGGTTTTGGCTGGATAGGGAAGCTCAGTGACTGAGTTAGATTTTCTTGCCTACATGACCTGATGGGAGCTTATCATGAAATGCAATTACTTCTAGTGTCTAGATAGTTGCAGAAGACCTTGCACACAGAGCTGAATGTGCGGAGGGATGTGTATACTCTTCCCTTATCCTATAGAAAGTTGTTTTCTTTAGAGACCATCAAGTAGCATTTTTTCCCCTCCAGATTATAATTATTTTTCAAGTATACTTAATTTTCACTTAACAAATGTGCCGCCATTGGAAGAACCTTTAGGAAGGATGTCCCACAGGAGCTACATTGTACTTGAAGAAAGGCAGCATTTTATCTGGCTCAGGTCTTTCATGCAGGTAGTCAGTCAGCATGTATATAAACTTAGAAATAAAATAGAAGACTATGTCATGGGGAAACGTATTCGAATCACTTATCTTCTGTAAATTCCCAGGCAAAGCCGTCTGAAGCTTGGCTGTTTCTGTCAGAGCTAGAAGTACTGACATTTCCCTGCTTTGTATAGTTTTGAGATTTAATTCCTGTTGACATTGAAGGGGAAAATGATGGTATGTACATCAAATTTTGGTTTTGAGGTGGGTTTTAGGGGCTTGCCTGCCTTTTTAGAGACAATAAGAGCCTTTCTATTTCCTCCCTTGCTCAGGAGCAACTTCAATCATAAATGTAAGCTCAGATTCCTCAGAGTTTGATGTGTTCAGTTAGGAACCCAGTTTCTGAAATGCACCCGTTCCTTTTATGTTTCCTTAAAGTTTTAAAGTAGGTAACCCCCAAACACTTGAATTGAAATCGTGGGAAGTAAAATTTATTCTGGTTATTGAACAACTCATTCCTCTTCTCCATTTTTGAAGTCTCGGCTCTGAGCTGCATTTGGGAGAGTAGGAGCCCTTTACTCCTTTGATCCCCCGTATTCCTGATCACAAATATCACTTTGAGGGTACCCCTGCTTGCCTCCAGCTCTGAACCAAGGTGTGGGAGTAAGTTAATCATTAGATGCTGCTGTAACTTTCTTTCTTCTGCTCTGTTAGCTCCAGCTTGTTCTTTCTGGGCAGTCTGTAAGCTCTTTTTATAACTATTCACAAATGCTTCTGTTCACAGATCTCAATGAGATGGAGGGGAAATTCCTGCCCTCTCATTGAGCATGGCTTAAATCTTCATTAATAGACGGATGCTTTTGTATTTCTTTATGTCTCAATACTTTTTTTTTTAATTTAGTGAGAGGAGGGGAGGCAGAGACAGACTCCCACATGTGCTCCAACCAAGATCCACCCAACAAGCTCACTAGGGGGCAATGTTCTGCCTATATAGGGCATTGCTCTGTTGCTGAGCAACAGAGCTCTTCTTAGTGCCTGAGGCAGAGACCATGGAGCATCCTCAATGCATGGGGCAAACTTGCTCCAATCGAGCCATGGCTGCAGGAGGGGAAGGGAGAGAGAGAGAAAGAGATTAAAAAAGGAGCAAGATGTGGAGGGGTGAAAAAGCAGAAGGTCGCTTCTCATGTGCCCAGACCAGGAATCAAACCTGGGACATCCACACACAGGTCAGACACTCTACCACTGAGCCAACTGGCCAGGGCCTAAAATTTTTTATTACTATGTGTTCCTCTTCAGATTTTTTTGCCTGCTCTGTGTACCGATGGTCCTTAATAGGGAGAAATAGTTTCCTATCTTTGCCAGATGATGAGTTCTTTCTAATAGTATGTGATGAGCTGTATTTCATGGATGAGTCTTGTTCTTGAGATGTATGGTTTAGCTAGTGAGAACACACATGAAATTGTTCACAATGATGCCAATGTGATAAATGTGGTTGTCGTTTAGAGAAACGATCTTTCTGCCACAACACACACACAATGAAAGTTCATAGATGTGATCCACATTTATGGGTATAATCATGGTTAATCACAAGTCTTTAGGAAGTATTTATAACCCCACCCCTGTCTCTCCCATTCCAGAAAACATCAGAATGCCAGTACAGGTATTTAAAGGAGAGCTTTAAATTTATTGGCATTTATTTTAATAGGCCAATTATTGGAAAACTTGAGCACTTTATCACTAGTGAGAAATCACTTTGCAGCTAATTTTCCACACAGTTTAGAAGTTGAAAGTTGCTGATTTAGGCAATATTGCTACCTGGGTTCATAGTACTGCTCTCAGGCTGGTCCCACAAATATACAGTTATCAAAGAGGCTGAGAGTTCCTCTGTCTCAGGCAGAGCGCGAGCCCCAACCCTGAACATACCCTCTTGTGATGGACATGGTTGAAGCTCCAGGGGAACGTGTCTGTTTGCCTACGCCCCTTGTCCTATAACCTTGACATCCTGCGTCTGAATTCCATGAAACCTATAGTTAGCCTTCCCGTTGACATTAGAGGATGACACTATCCCAGGGCTCAGAAAGAATTTCAGCTGCAGAAGTGCTTAGAAGGCCACATCCATTCTCTCTGAAAGCAAGTATCACTTCTCAGTAGCACCTGAACAGCAGCCTGGCCACGTGACCTGCTGTGTCTATTTCAATAGTAAGAAGTGACATATACGCCGCTTCCAGCTGGGAGCTTTGAGGGCTATTGCATGGGCCATTGCTTTTCTCATTTTGCCAAGAGCGGGGCTTACTTCCCAGATCAAGGCTGCCCTGGAATGTAGAAACATGGAGTCTGACTACAAGTCATCTGCAACTAACATTAATGAGCAAGAAGTAAACCTTTGTTTTTATAAACCATGAAAATGGTGGGGTCGTGTTTCTGCTTGTTTTCAACAAAGCATATAACTTAGCCAGAGGTGGATTAAGGTCGGTTGAGGCCCCAGGTGCAGAAGAAAATATTGGGCCCCTTAAATTAGAAAAAAGTGTAAAGTTGGGGTTTTGTAGGGCTCTTCCAAAGCCGGGGCCCAGGGCTCGTGCGCTGTGTGCCTACCGTTAAATCCGCTCTTGAATTAAGCTGATTTTTATTATATATGGGATCATGGAAATAGCATCGATTTTAGAGTGTTTAGGTTTCCAGTTGGATATTTCATGTTTCATGGGTGTGTTCCTTACCCTCTAAGAACCTCAGCTTTTTCATCAGCAAGATAGGAATGAAAAAGAATTTTTTTATTCTTGCAATGAAAAGTTAGAACAGTATAATATTTTACAGCCTAGTATTTATTTTACATTATGGCAGGCGCAGTTGAATTTCAAAAAATTCAAACATATAAGAAGTGGTCAGGGACTAACTGTTGTATCAGCAGTTGATAAAAGTCTAAGGTTTTCTGTTATGCAGCAGAGTCTCATGGTAGCGCTGATGCAAATACGACACGGAGGAAGTTAGTCTAAAAAGTATTGCTGGGCTTTCCACAAGGAACAATATATTCTGCTTATCTTAGAATTTTGGGACATAACACATTATAACTTAAATCCACTATCAACTCAAAAGATGTATAAAAAAGTAAAGGCGAGTTTCTCCGAGAAGGAAAATGGTTCTTACAGGACCTAGACCCGAGGCCCACAGTCCATCTCTGCTCTCACAGATGTTGAGACCTTGCACTGTGTTACTTAACTACCTCCGAGCCATTTCAGAATGTGTAGTAAGTGGCTGTGGGAACTAATGATGCCAGCTTGGTCAGTAGCTGTAAGATTGTCCCTGTCTCAGAGTCCACCATTCAGCAGGAACTCAACACATGGTAGTGGCTAGTGTTGTATGAACTTGGGTCGTTCTACTATATCTGTTGTAAGTCCCTAGCATATAATCATTATTCAGGATTTTAAGGGGTTCTGCATTTATATGAGCCTCTTTTTTTTTTTTTTTTACACAGAGAGAGAGAGAGTCAGAGAGAGGTATAGGTAGGGACAGACAGACAGGAATGGGGAGAGAAGAGAAGCATCAATCATCAGTTTTTTGTTTTGACACCTTAGTTGTTCATTGATTGCTCTCTCACATGTGCCTTGACCATGGGCCTTTAGCAGACTGAGTAACCCCTTGCTCGAGCCAGCGACCTTGGGTCCAAGCTGGTGAGCTTTGCTCAAGCCAGATAAGCCTGCGCTCAAGCTGGCGACCTCGGGGTCTTGAACCTGGGTCCTCCGCATCCCAGTCTGACTCTCTATCCACTACGCCACCACCTGGTCAGGCTATGAGCCTCTTAAAGTGTGTGGCAGCTGTTGTTTACTTCACTGTTTCTCCTTCCTGAAGTCTGATGCCCATTACAAAGGGTCCCATTCATCCTGGCATCCCTCACCCGCGCACGTGGTAGGTGACTGGTATACATTTGTTGGATGGTAAAAGACTTGAAGTTTCATCATGGCTCTTCTAAAAATATTAAAAGCTAAGAATTTTGTTCTTTATGTTTTTATGTGACAGCTGTTTTCCAATGTGTGGTCTGAGGTCCACCTGATTGAGAAGTGTAGGGGGGTGGAGGAGGGTGGGGGTAGACCCAGCTGTTTGTTAAAGTGCAGATTCCAGACCTACTGAATTAGAACCTCTGGGCAGCTTGGTGCTTGGGGAATTGGGATATTTTAATAGGAACTCCAGTTGACTGCTATAAATACTGAATTTTTGAGAATTTCTGTTCCAAATGATAGGAAGCTCTCATAAGAATTACCCCCACACATAACAAGCTCATATAAGAGAGCTTGTAAAAATGCAGCTTCATTGGACTGCCCCCCCCCCCCAGAACTGAACATGCAGTGGATCTGGGGTGTAGGCCGTTACCTGGATTTTTCACAAATATCCTTCCTGTGACCTCTGACCCCTATCCCAGGTAGTGATGCCAGTGTCTGAACCTAAAGATTTGAGAAATAGGAAACTAGTCTCTGACATTATTTCCCCCTTTGTTGTTTTGATTATTGCTACTCCCTTGTTGATTTCATGTTCTTGCTTTTAACCCAGATGTGTTTGAGGAACATTCAGAGTTCTCTGCGGCTGGGTTCACCAGAACCAGGTTGTGAGAGTTGGGCAGACATGGTTTTCCTGGCTGTGGTTTGGGGTTGGCTGCACAGCTGGCCTGTCTTGCCCCCGTCTAGGCTCAGGCGCATTGAAACGCCAATAAACATGTCCCTACTTGAGATGGATCAGTAATGCGCCTGCCCCAGCAATTTGCTCCAGCGACATGGATGGAAGTGACCACACCCTTCAGTGCTTCCCAAGTCCCAGCCTCTCCTGAGTCCTTTCAGTTAACAGATTCTAAAGGAGATAGTCAAGGGGCTGTGATAACAACCGGGTTTTTTTTAATTCAGAAATTGGTGATGGGCAACAGTGAGGCCCTGGAAGAGACTGAGTGTTGGATCCTTCTGTGGGGTCATCTCCCATCAGGAGCGGGGACCCCTGTGCTTGCTACAGCTCCCTGCTGGGCACACATGATAACTGGATCCCTGAGGACAAGGGGCGTGCCCTGCAGTCCCCTGCCCTGAGCACAGAGGCACTGCCAGCCACTTGGGGGAGGGGGAGGAGGTTTGAGGGCGGGTGCACCCGACCCTGACCTTCCCAGTGCCCAGGCATCTCCCAGGACAAAGCACAGTGGTGGAAAGTGGGCCACCGTCCATGGACTTGCGGCAGTGGCTCCCATCCGAGGGCAGCAGCAGACACAAGCCTGGGAGTGAGCAGGGGAAAGCAGGTGGGCTCCCAGAGTGCCTGGAGTCCGGGCAGCTGACGGAGAGCCCACCTGGGAAGCACAGGAGGCAGGGCTGCCAACGCGGGAGCTGAGGCTCCAAGTCCCCGATACCAATTCAAAGCCAAATTTATTAAGAAATTCAAGACTGTGACCAAAGACCATTAAATACCAGTGCTGGGGCCTTTTGAGTGAGGAACAGTGTGCGAGCACACAGGTCATACATCCCTGAAACTTGCCCCGAGTCTAGATATGAGTCCTTTTTGCTTCTTTCTTAAGTGACACAAAGTAAACTTTGGGCCTCTCAGTTTTTAACTGGTTTCGAGGATTTCTCTCTGCATTCTTGCATGAATAAAGACTAACAACCCCTTGGACCAAAATAATATTGCCAAAGTATTGCCAATCAGTACATAATTTTGTTCTTTAGCTCCTTAAGTTTATTTATTTATTTATTTTTAGCATTGAGCAGTGATTACAAAGTGCTATTAAAGGTTTAAGTAACTCTCCTTTCTCTATGAATCCTTGAAAGATTTAAAAAGATTGTGTACTCCCTGTAGACTTAAACCTCATATGCCCACAGGGTCAGCATGGTCTAAATCTAGGGAGATGACATCAGTTTCTACTAAGGGAGACCGCATTCACATTTGATGTGGATATATAGTATTTTCCACATGTGACCACAGACCAACCCAAATCCTCCATCACAGGAGATGTGGTTATGACTTTAAATAAACCCAGTCAAACAGCAGGTGATAAGGGTGAATAAAACTGACTGGTAGGTTTTCCTGGCCCCTGAGGCTTTCATTTAATAATGAATACAATTTTAAAAGCCACTTAAAGATACTTTCTGGGGATTGTGTTGATAAGGGTAATGAGATGTACTATGTATCTTGGTTATTCTTGTCAGCTTGAATTCCCTCTGTGTGCTGTTTCTTGCAAAGTCAGGATGACATGGTCTTACGTTTTTTCAAGGGTGTGTGACTATGTGGAGCATATGACATTCATTGTTGCTAGTGTTTTCAGACCCTTCAACATGAATGAAAAATTTTGTTTCATGTAGTACTTTGTAAACCAGAGTGTCTTAAAATTACCAGGACACCAAGTAGGTTTACAGTCGGAGATGCTGAATGGCAGAATAACGGTCATCTTCTAAGAGAAAATAAATAAGAGCAATGCTCTCCATTCTCAGAAATCTCTAGGATGTAGCAGAGACGACTTCTAAGGAAGTTCTCCTGCATTTAAAACGAAGGCAGAGCAGGGTGATTCTGTTCTGCTTTCTGAGGGTAAGGGTCTGGCGATGTTCTCCATTAATCATGTTTTCCTTCTTTTATTTTCAGTGTGAATCATTTCATTATTTCTGATTTTTCTTTATTCCCTTATATTTTTGTCCATATTACTTGCTATCATCTGACCTATTCTATATTTCCCTGATGGTTTATCTGTTGTCTGTCACCCCAGCAAAATACAAGCTTCACGATGCCAGGGACCATGTGCTTTGTACTCTTCTGCACCCAGCACCCAGCACAGTGACTGTAGTGACAATAATAGCTGATATTTACTGGATGTGCCTGACAGCATTCTAAAGCACTTCACATTTGTATTACTTGATTCATGCAATAACCCTTGGAGATAAGTAATATTTTAATCCGCACTTTATAGATGAGGAAACTGAAGCTTAGAAGAGTGAACTCACACTGTTGGCAAGTGGGTGAGCCAAGATTCAAATGGTGGCTGAGCAGCTCCAACATTTGCATTCACGGGGGCAGGAAACTTGACTGCCATGTGTCCTGCTAAGTCCTCCACCCCCAACACTTACTAGGCTCTCAATAAATGTTTTTTTGAATGGATGAATGTTCAGCCTGAGGAGTGATGATCCTGCCCTCATTAGGGAGAGTGGCCATCAAAGACTGAGAGGAGGCTGGGGTGTCGCTGGGACTGGCTTCTGCAGCAGCAGGTGTGTGATGCTGTTCTCTGGGCTGCTAGGGGGCTGCTCCCATCCCTCATCGGGTGCTTCCTCTTCCTCATCTTCTGTCCACCCTTCCTTCACCTAAGAGTGGGTTCCTGGGGCGAGGGATGCTCTGGGCTCAAAGAGGTCAGTTCTAGGGAAGCCTCTCAGGGCAGTTCTGCACATGCATCCAGGTAACTCGTTCCTCTGATGGGCAGTTGAGTGAGTAGTGTCTGCAGGGCCAGCATGTCCCCAGATTGGTGTCCTGGATCTCATCACTGAGCCCTACAAGTTGTTTAGCCCAAGAAATGTGTGGACTTTACTGACTCATGTTGTATTCATTTGATGTCCTTCATTAAGAGCTTTCTTTGGGGACAAGCCTTCGACTTCTCCTTCTTTTGTCAAACTAAAAAATGCTTTGATGTGTGTATGCATGTGTGTGTGTCTGAAATTACTGTGGCTAGGATCAGAAAGCATTGCATTAGATCTTAAAACCAGTTAGATATAATATAAAACATTCAGTTTTCCTGTTCTCGCTTATTACCATGCAGCTGTTGAGTTATAAGAGAGTCCATCAGCAGCTTTAGGAAAGAACATTACTTCAGTGTGTGTGTGCGTGTGTGTGTGTGCGTGTGTGTGTGCGCGCGTGCACAGGCGCACATGTGTGTGTGAGTGCAGGCTTGTGCTCCTAGGTAGGAGGAAAAGGGCATGAGGTGGGGATATGGCTACATGGCAGCCAGCTTTTAAGTATCAAACACAAAGGTGTTGCTTCCGTTGGGACTGTTAAGCTTTGCAGCCTATTAACGCACACAGTGGGACATCGTTGCACTTGGAGAACCTGGAGGTTCCATCAAGCACCCCTACTTGGATACAAGGCTATCTTGGGAATCAGATTGCTCACGCAGTCAAGGGAAGGCCTTTCAGTGAAGAAGGAAATGAGCAGAATAAAAGAGGCCTTTATTTGTGGGTACCTGACAAGCTGAATCGTGCCTCTGTTATCAGGGAAATTGGTTTTAGGATCAAGCTATGATGTAAGCCCATAAAAACTGAACAAAGAAATTGGATGGCTGTTTAACAATCAAGTTTCTGATAAATGTAAAGACTGCCTTGGGAGTATTCCATGCTTCCAAACAACAAGGGAAGTATGTAATAGTGTAAAACTCATTTGGCAGCCAAATACACTTATTTCATATCTCATGTTCTCCTATGTGCATTTGCGAGTTTTTTTTATTTTGCTTAAAACATCTAGTAAGGAAATGCCGTCCAAGTTTTTTGTTTATATCAGTGGTTTTGATTTTCAAGCTATCTTCATTGTTTCCATTCTAACATTCTGGTGTGTTGACACAAAGCCCCGTGGAAAGGTAGTTATAGCAGGTACAGTCACATGAACCCGATAACCTTGGCGCTGTAAAACCTTGAAAACTGTGATGTTACGTAAAGAGTGATTATAAACAGTACTGTACTGAGTCCACGTTAACTATTTTTACATGCTAGAAGAAGGTTAGAATGATCTTTGTATAGAAATCAGCTCCTTCTAGGTTATTATGGAGAGCAGAGTACTTCATTAGTCTTTTGCCAAAACACAGAACAGAAAAAGGTATGTTTTCTGTCTTGAAGTCTACATGTTTGGAGGAGAGATCTAATAGACAATAGAAATGATGCATGAGTAAAGTATGCCCTAAGTTAGGCGGTGATGAGTGCTATAGATAGGGAGAAGTAGTGTGGTGAAAGAGATTAGGCATGGGGGAGGGAGATATATGGCGATTTATAATAGGAGGGTCAGATTGGGCCTCATTGAGAAGGTGACAGTTGGTAAAATACATCAAGGAGGCAAGGGAGTGTGTCATCTGGGTATCTAGAAGAACATTTCTGGAACAGGCAACAGCCAATACAAAGGCAGGTGTGTGAGCACACCCAGCATGTGTGACTATCTCCAGAAAGGGGCCCGGCCCAGAGTGGGTCTGCCTCGGGCTGCCCGGTAGTGTGTGGGTTCATGACTTCATGCAGAAAGATTTCACACCATGAGTTCAGATGATTTTGAAAGTACGTTTATTAAAGCTGTGGACAGTGGAACTGAGGAAGGGCTTAGGGTAGAAGAAGCAACAGGAGAGTATCTGGGTAAGGCTGCATAGGCTCTCTAGAAATATAAGAAAGAGGTGGGCTGAGATGAGGTTGCTGTCAGCTCACTGGGGAGTCAGAGAAAAGGGGGCCTTGGAGACAGGGTCAGGGAGATGAGCTTCCACTGTCCATTGTTCACGTGGTTGCAAGTCTTGTAGGGAACCTAAGAGTTTAGGAGAAAGAAAGTAAAATTTCATGCCTGAAAAAAGGCATGATTGTGCTCAGAGTCCACATGGGCATCCTTTGTCTTGAGCGTCTTTCTCTCTCTTCTGTGGGCCGGAATCCCAGGGGAGGTGTCAGGGGAGGATCTTAACAGAATATTCATTAGTTTTCCAGGTATGTCCTTTGATATGCTGATTCATCAAAATAAGAGAATAGGGGAGTTGGGGATCATTCTCTGGTCAGCTTCACTGCTTTACTTTTATCTTGGGTCTGTCTGGCTCTAATTAGGTTTTTTTGTTATTTGTTCCCCTGACTTCACCTGTTCTTGGGTTTGGCTGGCACAAATGGCACTACAGGGTCTGTGTTACCTATCTCCCTGACCAGGGTGATTTAAACTGCTTATTCTCTGGTCATGGAGGAGAGGTATACTTTATTTGCTCTCAAGTGTCCTTGCTTAGGGGAGATAAGGTCTTGTAATTCACTTGCTGACTGTAAGTTGGTCAACTTGTTTTGCTTTATTTAAGTATTTTGTTTCAGTTTCCCCATTCCATTTGCCAAGAAATTTTCCTAGCTTCTTACTATCCTGCCTCATGGAGAACAGCTAAGAAGTCTATGGGGCAGAGGTGCAAGCAAGTGAATAATTGGTTTTAAGGTCAGTGCTGATGAGAGTCATAGGATTGTTTAGGTTTTGGAAGGACATTTTTGCTCTAAAAGAAGAGGGAGGTATTTGTGGGTTTTTGAGCTGAGGAATGACTTGATCAGGCTTGTTTAAAAGAAGTCTGAATGTACTCTGGAAGCTCAAGAGTAAAAATAAGGATGAAGGCTATTGTCCTAACCTAGGTATCTTAGTTAGCTGTTGCTGTGTAACAAGTTACCCCCAAACTTGGTAGCTTAAAACAAAACCATTGATTATCTTATAGTTTCTGTGGGTTAAGAATTTGTGTGTGGCTTAACTGGGCACACTGGCTGAGGGTCTCTTATATGTATGCAATCAAGGTATCAGCTCAAGTCTTGATTAGGAGAGGGTTCACATCTAAGTTTACTCACATGGCATTCAATTCCTTGTGGGTTGTTGAACTATGGCCATGGTGCCTCTCTAGATATTGGTCAGAGAATATTTTTAGTTACTTGCTATATCATCCTCTCCATAGGGGAGCTTACAAAAAGATAGTTTACTTCTAAAGAGCAAGTAAGAAGAGGAAGAGAGAGAGAGAAAGAGAAAGAGAGAGAAGCCATAGTAATTTAATCTAATCTTTGAAGTGGTATCCCATTAGTTTTGCCTATGGTTTGTTAAGAAATGAGTCATTAAGTCCAGCACACACTCAAGATGAAGAAATTATACAAGGGTATGAATACCAATAGGTGAGGATCATTGCCAGCCATTGTGAAAGGTGCCTAACAAACTTGGCAAGAGATGATGCTAGAGTTGTAGCAGAAGAGATGGTGAGAAGTGGTGAAAAATACACAGAAAATCTTGGAGTTTTAATTCATGGTCTATTATTCTGTTTATGACTTCAGGTACTTTGTGTAATACCTCTCAGATTCATTTTTCTATTTTAATTGAAAGTCTGTTCACCTACTACTATACAAATACTTGAAACATAAAGAGTTTAAGAAACTAGCTAAAGTTTAATCTCTAAATATGCTAGAGCCTGTATATATATTTTTGTGTGTATGAGAGGAGGGAGATAGTGATGCAGACTCCCTCCCATATGTGCCCTGACTAGGATCCACCCTGCAACCCCATCTGGGGCTGATGCTGAGTACTGCGCTATTTTTAGTGCCTGAGGCTGACATGCTCCAATGAGCTATCATCAGTGCCTGGGGCCATGTTTGAACCAATTGAACCACTGACTGTGGGAGAGGAAGAGGGAGAAAAAGGGAAAGAGAGATGCAGATGGTTGTTTCTCCTGTGTGCCCTGAATGGGAATTGAACCTGGGACATCCATATGCCAGGCCACTGACCCACCAGCCAGGGCCTAGAGCCTGTATTTAAACCTTGGCAATCTGTTTCTACAACTTTAATCTGGAGAAGACACCAGAAAGGATAAAGTAGCTGAAAATATTCTAAAAAAAAAAAAAAAAAAAGAAGGCAAAGTGCTGTAGAGATACAAATCAATCATGGTCACCAATATAAAATAAACATAATAATAGAAATACTTTTATTTTAAAGAATACTCATTTTGAAAGATGATGCTGATGTCAATTTTTCTGGGTGGAAAATTTCAGCAATACTGGGCAAAGGATGGAGACCTTCTGTCTTTCCATGTGTCTCTCATGTGTTTCCAGGGTGGGTGGAAGCAGAAACTAATTCCTGCTATTGCCTGTTTCTACACAGTATGGCAGCACTTAGATGCTACCCTGGATAAAGTCAATTAATTTTTACCTAGCACTCAATAATTGGGTCTAAAGAAGAAAGGATTGTTGGAAACAGATGGAGAATTTGACTTAATGTGGGGCTGGTTCTGGTTTTAACCAGGACAGAATGGCCTCACAGGACCCTGCTGTGGCATGAGGTCTGGTTTAAAGTGGAATCCACCAGTGGATAGGAAGTTCAGGCTGAATAGGTGCAGTGTGAATAGAAGGTAAGTCTATAAAGTCACATTTATAAAACAGAATGAGGCAAAGGCTAGGTGACAGTCGGGTAACAGAGCCAGTGATAGCTATTCTAATATCAATATAAAAATTCCAGCCTTCTCATAAACAGTTTTTGCATGGTAGCCCTATTTCCCTCCTTTTATTTTATACTGTCTGTATCTTTATATTTAGAGGGCATTTCTTGATACCGTATAGTTGAGTGTTGCTTTTTAAAAAAATCTGGTCTGACAATCTCTGCCTTTGAATTAGTGTTTAGATCATTTACAGTTAATGTAAATGATAAAATGATTGGTTTTAAATTTACCATTTTGTTACACAATATAGAAAAATAAACTCAAAATAGACTAAAGACTTAAATGTAAGACCTGAAACCATAAAACTCATAGAAGAAAACACAAACAGTAAATGCATTGACACCAGTCTTAGCTATATATATTTGGATTTGTTTCTCTGGGCAAAGGCAACAAAATTAAAAAAGAAACAAATATTAATACATTGAAAAAAAGTTTGTGCACAGTGAAGGGAACTTCTGAGTGGTAGAAGTTATTTGCAATTATATAACTGATAAGGGATTAGTTTTCAAAAAATTTAAAGAGCTTATAAAATTCAGCATTAAAAAACCCCAAAATAACTCAAATAAAAAATGGGCAGAAGGCCTGAATAGACATTTCTCCAAAGAATACATTCAGTGGCAAACTGACACATGAAGAATGCTCAATCACTAATCATCAGGGAAAAGCAAATGAAAACCACAGTGAAATATCACCTTTCAACCGTCAGAATGGCTATCATCAAAAAGAAGAGAAACAAGTGTTGGCAAAGATATGGAGAAAAGAAAACCCTTGCACATTGTTCGTGGGGTTGTAAACTGGAACAGCCACTGTGGAAAACAGTATGAAGTTTCTGCAAAAAATTAAAAGTAGAACTACCATACAATTCAGCAATTTCAGTTCTGGGTGTTTATTTCAAGAAAATGAGAACATTAATTTGAAAAGATATATGCACCCTATGTTCATTGCAACATTATTTATGATAGTCAATAAATGGAAGCAACCTAGGTGTCCATCGATACATAAATGGATAATATACAATGAAATATTACTCAACCATAAAAAAGAATGAAATCTTGCCATTTGCCACAACAGGGATG
Source organism: Rhynchonycteris naso (assembly GCA_037038555.1). Lineage (NCBI taxonomy): Eukaryota > Metazoa > Chordata > Mammalia > Chiroptera > Emballonuridae > Rhynchonycteris > Rhynchonycteris naso. The sequence continues at coordinate 131,169,894 of CM073002.1, read as the reverse complement.
GACCTAGAGCAGGTGTGGCCAACAGTTTTTGCCCCCGGGCCAGTTTAGAAAGAAAACTTTTTTCATGAGCTGGACAAAATATTAAAATTAAAAAATTGTTAAATACAAAAACGATTCATTTAAATAAACAAAATTTTATTATGTAATTTGTTTATGAATAAATGTGAGTGAAAAATATTTTAATATACAATATTATTTTAATAAAAATATATTTTAATAAAAATATAATTACATACCATATAAATATCCAAACTATATCATAATCAATCGAAACAAGATTTAATTAATAGAATGAGCTTGAGGGGGTTATATCGCAAAGAAAATAATTATTTCATTTTACAAACAGCCTGGACATGTTTTCAGTTATCAACTGCAGCTATTGTCTATGCTACAATGCCACTTGATTCAGCACACTTGACCTCAAAAATAACGAATTGTTTGACCTTGGGTGTGTACTGGCAAGCTCTACCTAAATAAATGTGGGTTTCACATCGCCGCTAAACGTCAAACAGTTCATATTGAGTACAGACAAGGACAAAAGTTGTAAATCTTTATAATGGATTTTTTTAAAAAAATAAAGAAGCATTTGCGAATCCATTCGACCAATAATTGGAAGTTAACCCTAGATTAGTCACCTGCTTAATTCTTTTCTGTGTATCACTATCTTCTTAAATATCTCGATTTCCAATAATCAAAGACGCTTTCACTTCTGAGTAGCTGAGATTTTAAAGTAGCGGAGAATATTAAAAATTTAATCGTAGACCTCATAAACTCATTACATGGGCCGCATCTGGCCCTGCGGGCCGTATGTTGGCCATCCCTGACCTAGAGGGTATTATGCTGAGTGAAATAAGTCATAGAAAAACAAATACTGTATTATTTCACACACACACACACACACACATATATTCTAAAAGACTAAACAAATGGACAAACAAAATAAAACTGATAATTACCAGAAGGTTGGGCAGTAAAAACATGGGCAAAAAGGTAAAGAGGATTAAGAAGTACAAATTTATAACATAAAAAAGTCACAGGGCTGTAAAGTACAGTATAAGAAATACAGTCACTAATATCACAATAACTTTGTACGGTGACAGATGGTTGGTTACTAGATTTCTTGTGGTGATAACTTTGTAAGGTATATACCTAAATATCAAGTCACTATATTCTACACCTGAAACTAATATAATATTGTATGTCAACTGTATTTTAATTAAAAAGAACTTTACATTTCAGAAGGAAAATTAAAAAGAATTACCATTTTGTTATTTTTTATTTGTGCCATTTGTTCTTCCTTCTCTCTCTCTCTCTCTCTCTTTTCCTTCCTTTGGATTAATTGAGCATATTTCAGGATTTAATTTTATCTCCATATTGACTTATTATCTATATTGCTTTTATATTTTTAGAAATTACGGAACTTATATGACCTTTTAACTTACCACTGTTGACTTTCAGATAATATTATATTACTTCAATGTATGTATCTTGAAACAAATTCATTTTTCTTTCTTATTTTGATGCTATTGTTGTGATAAAGTTTATTCCTATATATGGTAAAGACTTGGTAAAGACTGTGCAATGCACTGTTATTGTTTTTACTTTATTTTTGTATTTAGAAATTAAATTTAAGGTGGTGTCATTGGTCCATAGAAACACATAGGTCTCAAGTTGTTTTTGCTTTAAATAGTCAATTATCTTTTGAAGAAATTAACAAATGAGAAAAAAGAGTTTTAAAATTTATCCACATATTTACTATTTCTGGAATTCATCATTTCTTTGTGTGGATTTATATTTCCATCTGGTATCTTTTCCTTCTGCCCGAAAAACATTGTTTAATGTTGCCTATGGTTTAGGTTAGGTGGCGATTCTCTCAACTTTTGCTTTTCAAAAAAGAGCCTTTATCTTGCCTTCACTTTTAAAGATATTTTCACAGGGTATAGAATTCAAAATTAACATTTAGTACTTTTTCTATTGTGGTAAAAGTGCATATCATAACATTTACTCTTTCCTATTTTTAAGTGTACAATTCAGTAGTGTTAAGTACGTGTACATGGTTGTGAAACAGATATTCAGACCTTTCTTATCTTGTAAATCTCAAATTCTATACCCATAACAACAGTTCCCTCTTTCCTCTTTCCCTTTCCCCAAACCCAAAGCCCCAAACACCAAACCCTAAGCCCATTTTTCTTTCCATTCCTAGGCATATGACTACTGTAGAGATCTCATATAAATTGAATATTAACCCTTTTTAGGTATGTGATTTGCACATATTTTCTCCTGTTTCATAGGTTACCTTTTTATTTGTATAGTACTCTGTTAGTTGTATCCTTTAATGAACAAAGGCTTTTAAGTTTAATGTAGTCCCATTAGTCTATTTTTGCCTTTGTTTTCTATAGACAATTGTTTATTCTTCTAGCACTTTAAGATGCCCTCTGTCTTCTAACTTGTATAGCTTCTTGTGAAAATTTTGTGATATTCTTGTCATTTTTCTCTTTTCTTACTTTATATCTTTTCCTCAGACTGGTGATTTTCTATTTTTAATTTTTTTTTATTACTGACTTTAAGCAATTTGGTTACATTTTCTTCCAGTTTGATTTTCTTTGTATTTTCCTTTTTGGGTGGGGTTTGTTGAGCTCCTTAAATTTGTGGGTTTATCATTTTCATTCATTTTAAAATTTATTTATTTATTTTTTACAGGGACAGAGAGAGAGTCAGAGTCAGAGAGGGATAGATAGGGACAGACAGACAGGAACGGAGAGAGGTGAGAAGCATCAATCATTAGTATTTCATTGCCGTTGTGACAACTTAGTTGTTCATTGATTGCTTTCTCACATGTGCCTTGACCGCGGGCCTTCAGCAGACCGAGCAACCCCTTGCTGGAGCCAGCGACCTTGGGTCCAAGCTGGCGAGCTTTTGCTCAAGCCAGATGGGCCCACACTCAAGCTGGCGAGCTCGGGGTCTCAAACTTGGATCTTCTGCATCCCAGTCCAATGCTCTATCCACTGTGCCACCGCCTGGTCAGGCTAAAATATTTTTACCCATTATTTTTTCAAATATGCTTTCCATTCATCTTCCTTCTCTTTTTGGAATTCCAATTATATTTATGTTAACGCTCTTGATATTGTCCCATAGATCACCAAGGCTGTGTGAATTTCAGTATTTTTTTCTTTGTGGTTCTTATTGGACAGTTTTTAATGCTGTCTTCAAATTCGCTCATCTTTGCTTCAGCAGTATCTAATCTATTATTGATTCCATTTAGTAAAATTTTTATTTCAGATGTTACATTTTCATTTTTGATTCTACTGACTGAGTTTTCTTTCTTCGATTATGGTTCATATTTTCCTGCTTCTTTTTGTGTCTAGTAATTTTTGTTTAAATCAAATTTGTAGATCAGCTTTATCTGTTTGAGTCTTAGTTGTTTTTTTTTAAGGCAGATTTAGAATAGTCTTTATTCTTGAGCTAATTTAAACTCACTTGTAAGGTGTGGCCCCTCTGTGGTCTCTATTGCATACCTCATGTACTTCCTGAGATCTCTGTACTTTCCCTGATGGGAACTCAAACTGTTCCTGGCCCGTGTGAGCTCTAGAAATTGTTTTGCTTATAACTCTTCAGTACATTTTTCTTTCCCAGAAGTTATTCTTTGCCCTGACTCATGATGTTTCATGCTCTCCGAGTGAAGATTGTTATCCAGTCATAGACTATAGGGTTCTCCTATGCAGATTGCTGGAACTTTTTCTTAGGCATTTGGGTATGCAAACTATAGCCACCTTGGCCCCATTGGACCCTACTTTTGTCTCTTCCACTCAGTGAAACTGCAATTGAGATTTCTTCTCCTTGCTCAGCAGTTCAGAAACTGCCTTTTGACAGAAAATCTGGGCAATCATAGGACTTCATTTATTTCCTTTCTCTCTGGGAGTACAGTTCTCTGTTGCCTATTGTCTAATATTTGAAAATAGTTATTTCCTATGTTTTGTTCTGCCTTTTAGTTGTTAATAGGGGAAGGCTAATATTAGGCCCTGTTATTCCTCATAGCCAGAAGCAGTTTTCCTAAGTGTATTAAAAACTCTCCTCTTACAGACTTTATGCACTCCTATGACTGGAACCGAGTAATGGATGTCATTTAATGAAAACATTTTGAGAGCATTGAATTAATCAGTGAAGCCTGGAATGAAGTCGACCCACATGAAATAAACAGTGTTTGAACATTTTTAACGTACATGATTCATGTGGTTCAACTTTATACATTTCTAATTTGGATTAGCTAAGGAGAGCAGACTCAAGTAGAGGTGGTTCCATTTTCAGTGTGAGATCTCAGCCAAGGATTGATCCTTTGTGTTTTAAATGACGTCTGGAACTGTGCATCTGGAAATCTTAAGACCCTTTTATTGACCTCATTCAAGCAGAACATTTGAGGACTCTCTATTTGAGCTTTGGGGTTTTTATGTTAACTTAGGTTGTCTTTGGAGAGGAGGACTCTTACTCTGATTGTGTTTGTAGTTTAGTCAAGATTATGTTCATATTCTTCAGAGGCCCAAATAAGTTATGTCCCAAGACAACAGGTTTCTAAAAGGAGGCTTCTACCTTACCTTTATCATAGTAATCAATTACGGTGACCTGGGTTGGGGATCTTTCAGCAGGAATGTAATTGAGCTCTTTGTGAGGAAAACAGTAACACTAAGGATGTAGAAATGTTGTTGGTTGTTGAGTGTGACTGTCAGAATGGACAGAGCATTTGGGGAACTATAATGGGAGTGACAAGACCATATTGTTTTCTCACTGTTATATGTACAAAATGGAGAATTAAGCTTGGCAATTAGCTTCACAGAGAAACATTATTTTTAAAGCCTAAAGTATTGTGTTCATAGATAATGACTTGCTGTGGTCTTAGTTTCTCGATTTCATAACATTGCATAATACAGAACACTTCACACACATTTATAAGAAATGGTGTTTTATGGGTAATCAGATTGCAACAAATTTCCTTTGCTTTAAAGGATAATTGCTTGTGAGGATACTTTGTGAGCTTCCTTCAAAGGATATTATTGAGATGACGCATGGTGCAATGATTTTGGCTTCCTTGTTTCTCAGAGCATGAACCAGCCTTCAAGGCTGGCATCAGTGGTTACCATGTAAGGTTGGAGGGAGGATTGTTATGAGTTAAATTTTGACCCCTACAATTTATATGTTGGAGTCCTAACCCCGACACATCATCGTGTGACCTTATTTGGCATCTCTACAGAGGTAATCAAGTTCAAGTGAGGACATTAAAGTGGGCCTTGATCCAATATGATGGTTTTCCTGATAAAAAAGAGGAAATTTGGACAAAAAGATACTCATAGAAGTAAGATGATGGGAAAAGACATAGGGATAAGATGGCCATCTACAAACCAGGGAGAGAGCCTGGAACTGATCCTTCACAGCCCTCATAAGGAATCAACCTTGCCAGTACCTTAATCTCAGACTTGTAGTTTCCAGAACTGTGAGACAGTTTCTATTTTCCAAACCACCCAGTCTGTGATACTTTGTTATGGCAGCCCTAGCAAAAGAATACAAGGGTTAATGCACAAGTACTTATTATAGACTGGCTTGGTAGGAGGAAAAAGCATGTAGGGAACAGTGCGCTGCCATGACACAACTCAGGCACGGTTAGAATGCTAGACAGGGCTGGCAGGCAGTTCGTGTTGTTATATGGTTTGAGGAAGTACACAAATGCCACCTGGACTGAGAGGAATAGGACAAAGCAGGAGGATTGGCTGTAGGTTTACCGAGAGCTTATTATGTTGTGCTCATCAAGGAGGGATTCAGAAGACGTAGAGTAAGACTTGAATTTTCTATGTGACTTGTGAGGAGATTTGACAGCTTCAAAAGAGATTATTTGGAGTGCTTAGATGGTTTGAAAGAAAAACACATTAAGTACTCTAAATTTTGCCACTGGCATTTCAGCGGCTCAGTATACTGCAACAGGGTTATTTTATGCTCCACGGCTTTGAAGGATTATAACATAAATGGAACACGCATAAATCTTACTTTAATTAAGTGTATAGGATTTCTAATGGTCTGCCCTGTTTATCTCTCTGCCTCTCCATCTCTCTCTGAATTATGTTGGTGACACTGCAGATTTTTTGATTCCTGACTCATTCTTTTACCTACTTGCTCATTTGTCTATAAGGAAAAATTCTACTGCTGTCAAGATGGTAACTGTCCCAATATACAAAGCAAAGATGGAGGTCCAAATGTTACCTCTCAAATTGTGAGACCTTATTAAGAGTGGAAGTAAAGAGCCCCAAGACATTCCCTGAGCGAGTGAGTGAGGGGCCCCAGGCTGTCAGCAATTCGTGAGAACTAATGTCAGCCCCCTTCCTCGGACCCTGGTATAATATACAACTCGGTTGGCGCTTCTTGACTTGATTACAACAGTTCCCAGGCTGTGAGGAGTTAAACCAAAAAGGTTTTCATTATTTGCCTTCTCCCTGAAGATTTTAGGCTCATTATTTCAAAGAAAGCTAGAGAGCACACCGAGCCAACTATCTGGTGAGAAGTTTCCCCTCTGGGAGTGAGCTGGTTGTTCAGATTCCAGGCTTTCAAATGTCAAATGTTACTCATCCCGCTCTGGCTCTCGTAAGCAAGTGTAGTCCCTTTTTATTTTCATTTGAGAATGTTTGCTTCCACTAGTAGCACAAGGAACTTTTACTTGCTGTTTGAAATCTAACCCTGGTACACAAAAAGGATGACTAATCCTACTTACTGGAATTTCAATGTTTTCATCAAGGCCACAGTTTCCATTTCAAATTTTATATAATAAGGGCAAAATACCAGCTGGCAGACACACACTCTTTTTCTTTTTTCAGTTGGTGTACATCAAAATTTCTATGGTGTTAAACAAAAAGGGGAGTTTCATAATGGTGATGTTTGCAATGGAAATAAAACAACTGTCTCCAACTTTATTGCAAGAGAGGGTAGCTCGTGATATGAGTACCCAGTTAAGATATTTACTCAATGAAGCCCTAAGTTCATCTGTCAGCTGCTTTTTTCTCTTCTGGACAGCAAGGATATTAGGTTATCTCTAACCAAGAGGAATGGTATATATACTGGGGTTATGGCCAATGGGAAAGGTTTTTAGAACAACATACAAAAATAGTCATACCTCAACAATGACTTAGTTAAGCAATCATTGTGATGGCCATTGGATAGATGAAAGATCATCAGTTAACTAAAACAAAAATTTTGTCTTCTTCCACAACAAGCCTTCATCACTTCCTTATGTTATTTGTGGTCCAAATACGGGTTTCTGGAATGCTATTGGGAAAGACTCATATCTGGAAGCTCTAGTGGAGTTAAGATGAGACTTACTCATCATGCATCTCTGTTAAAGCCAGACATGACTAGCTTAAAGGGGATATAGATACTAATTTGGAATGGCCTATGCTATGGCATTTCTAACCTCCCCCTTCCCCACCCCCCTCCACTAAAAGATAATCAGTTGGAGATTAAAAATATTCTAGGTCCCTAGGTTCCATTTCCAGAATTTCTGGTTGAGTGGGTTAGTATACACACAAACACACACATAACTGTTTATTTTTGTTTAATCTATAGATCAATCCCAAATCTCCTATTGTTTGTGTGACTTCTTTAACTCCTCATGGCTGTTTATGTGTCAATTGATAAGCAATTGGCTGAAATCCTTCTTGTCCTAAACCTGGCTGGATATAAAAAACACCTGTGGAACTACTTGAACATATGTCTAAACATGTGACCATCTAAATCAGTGGTAGTCAATCTGGTCTCTACTGCCCACTAGTGGGCCTTCCAGCTTTCATGGTGGGCAGTAGCGGAGCAACCAAAGTATAAATAAAAAGATAGATTTAACTATAGTAAGTTGCTTTATAAAGATTTATTCTGCCAAACTTAGCGAAAATCCGACATAAAGTACTTGGTAAGTAATTATTATTATATGCTTTAACTTGCTGTATGTAACTCTGCTTTATAAATTTTATAAAGTAAAGTTATTTCCCTACTTTATAAATCACCATTTCTGTGGAACCGGTGGGCGGTTAGAAAATTTTACTACTAACAGAGATACAAAAGTGGGCGGTAGGTATAAAAAATGTTGACTATCCCTGGTCTAAATCATAATCTTAGGGAGGTGTCCTGACCTTCATTCTTATATAGACTTCATATTAATTTTGAAAAGCAGTTAATTTGGAGAATCAGATAATACTAATGGGTAGAAGTGCCGCTTGCCTAGTGTTGGGTACTGATGGAAGCTGAAATGCCTATGCCGAAATCTTTTATTTGGATAATTAAAACTATTCATTTCACTGGTTTATCATTATCTGCATTTGATCAATTGAGGTAATGGTCATAAGTCCTACTGAGAAGAGCAGAAGAAATCTTTAACACTTGAACATATATAAAAACTTTCAGATACAGCTTATGGTGTATCTTGAGATACGCGTCAGATCTGGATCGGTAGAGGAGTAGGGAGCAGAGAATTCCAGGGCAGGAAGACAAAATGAGGGAAGTCACTACAATGGCAACGTGAATTCCATGCTAGTGGGAGAGTATGTAGTGGGAAATGGTGGGTCATACACTGCACAGGGTGCACTGAAGTCTGGGAAATCAGTTCAAGTGGCAAAATATTAGGAACCATTACAACATTTTTGTGTGTGCACAGGAGTGAAATGCCAACATTTAAGTCGGGTGGGCCGAAGTTCAGGGGTCAGGGCTGGGGCAGCAACACAGTGAGGAGATGGAACTTGACCTAGGGTACTTACTGGGTGGGGAATTGGTAAATATTTTGGTAAAGATTTGGTAAATATTTTGGTAGATATTTGGAAATTTTTTTTGTTTGTTTAAGAAGAAATCATATAATGCAGAAGAAGGCATAAAATAACTATCTCTACAATTGCAAAATAATTAGTTTGGTCAAATTGGCTGCTTTTTTAAAACCATTAGCAAAATGTTCAGAAATACATTAGCAAGATTTTTGGTTATAGGCATGGCAAAGCTTTTTCAACTTACTATGTGTTTGTATAGCAAGCAGACAAGCATTTGGATGTTTGAATATTGTGAATAAACAGGTAAAATAAGTGAGTATAATTAACTGCAAAGCCATTTGAATTGTCTTGTTTTCCCATATTATACATAGTGTTTGTGAATAATTATGTACACACAGAGTGACATTTAAGTCAGAAGACAAAGAGCCTGGAACTTTCCTGGCTTTCTCTTTTCATATCCTGACTTATCTTTTAAGATCCATTTCAAAAATTACCTTCTGGGTAAATCTTTGCTTGGATGCTCCTTTATGTGTCTTCTAATCTGACAATTTGAATTTTCCTCACCCCTCGTCTCTCAGTCCCAGAACCCTGCTGCCAAAGGACTCAGTCAGAAGGGCTCTATGGCTTAAGGCAGCAGATGGCCCAGGTGAAAATCAGAGGACTCCTTCTGCTATGACAGTGATGTAAGACCAGCTGGGGTGGACCCCTGGCATCTGTATATCTTAGAGCAGAATGGGGAAATGATAAGAATCAGAGAGAACTTAGAGATGCAGGCATATCAAATCTGAAAAGTATGAAAGAAGCTGCTTCCTAGGAAGTACGGTTTCTTGTTGCTCAGTCCTACAACAATTCCTGGACAGGCATTGGGAATAAGGCATTCAACGAAGCTGTACACGGTCTTTGCTCTTGTGGAGACTTGCCTCCAAATGAACTCAATTTATGAAAGATGGGGATTTTAGAGCATATATGAATCCGTAACATTCTTTGACCCTGTTCTAGTCATGTGGGAATAACTTGAGTCTTGCTAGAAGCAAGGCCTTCAGACTTAATTAGATTCAATACCGAGTTCCCCCATGTCCTTAAATGTGAAGATAAAATTTAAAAGTGGAAATGTCTGAACATCATAGATATTGGGTGTCAGTTCTCAGAGTTGAAATAAAGGGTGATAGTCTAGAGCATAGTCCAGAGGCTTTTCCTCAGGAAACCTGTCCATTTTGTCTTACACAAATTTTGTTATCCTCTTTGAAAATCCCCAAATAGTGATGTTACTAATTTCAAGATTTTTTAGTATAAATTTGTCTCCAACTACATATTAAAGAATGACCCCAATTATTACTATAAACAAAATAGGGAAAAGTTAATTTGTCAAATGTAGTTTCAAACATAATAATATCAGTTTGAGTTTTCCTTAATAAATGCTGAATACTTCTAGCTAATTACAAGAATCTTTTGACCACGTGGCTGCTGAAGGTTGGATTTAGAGCTAATACTTCGGTTGATTGTGTCTAATGTTAAAATGTCTCGGTGGGGGCAATTAAGTAGAATTCTAGCTTGTCTGTTATATATGACAGGGACATGTTAGTATTCATTGTAATTTAAGCATCACTGTTTCCTTCAAGGCAGAGCCACTGGACAGACATGTGAGTGGCTTGCTGGAAGATTCATTTCAATGGTGGTTCTTCAACTCTTTACCTTGGCCCACCCTCAACTGGAATGGAAACCTGAGGTTAAAAGATGTTCTTCACCAGCCCATGAGGATGTCTGGCTTCAACTTATAGCAGCAGGTGTCTCTTAAATATAAAGAAGAATGGAGCTCAATAAACATTTTCATATTTTGGAAAGAAAATGTAGTTTTCGACATTGGACATTGCGCAACCCTCTGCTATAAGCTCTTGCAGAAAGAATGACGTGTATTTCAACCCTTTTTCCCAGTTGTAGGTTTAAAAGCTGGATAACACTTATGTTAGAATGTTAATTCATGTTTGGGGTTCAGTTTCAAAGCTCATCATCTGGCATTTATTATGGGTTCACCTGAGATTTATTTTATTATATATATTTTTAAATAATACAGTTCCCAGCTTAAATGATCATCGGAAACATCAACTCTTGACCCTGTCAGTTTCCTTCCTCTTGGGCACTGCTGTGAATATCAGATATTTGGCCGTTTTTTGTTTTTCTTCCAGTGCCAGAAGCTCCCAGCAGATGTCATTGTAAGGCAGATTTGTTTAGCAAAGGTTTTCTAGAATAGCAAATAGAATTTTTGCGTATAGTAGTAATGCCTATATTGGTACTGGATTTAATTCATTTTGCTCTCATTGGGGTGGGCGTTCTTGTGAGGACGTAAAGAGACTCCTGGGATTCTTGCTGTCTTTCCAAAATGTGAGAGGATTGTTTTCCATCAATATAAATTAGAGAACGAAGGAGAGAGCAGCCTTGCATTTTCTGGGGGACTCAGCCCAGCAGAAGGCATGGCTGTGCTCACAGTGGTGCACAGGGCACTTGGGGAGGCAGTGCTGAGACACATCAATCAATCGTAAGTGAAAGAGCTGGATTTGAATGAAGTAGCCTCACTGACTCTAGACTCCACACCCTCCATGCTGAAGGGAAAAGACATATGGACATAAGAATATGTGTCCTTACTATGCGCAGTAGTGGACAGGATCGGTCCTTGTCTGAAAAAAAGAAAGTAGGAAGAGAGTGAAATTGGAACTGCCTGACATTTCAGGGATATCAAATTCAGGTAGAAAAGATTGTTTTTTTGAGGGAGGGTCAGGCTCATTCTCTTACTTGCTATACATGTGTGTGCAAGTCAATCTAATTTCTCATTTGTGTCCAGTTAGGCAGTTATTGATCATTTTTTCCTGCTTTATTGAGGTATAATTGACAAATAAGATTGTATGTATTAAAATGTATAACATAATTATTTGATATACATAGAAAAACGATTAAAAATCAAATTACCTGTAGTTAACAATTTTATCACCTCTCATAATTACTTTATGTTTTTTGGTTTATAGTGAGAATGCTTACTTTACTCTCAGCAAATTTTGAGAACACAATTCAGCATTATTAACTATGGCGACCGTGCTGTACACCAGAGCCCCAGGGCTTACTCATCTCATCCCATCGCCAATGTCTGAATCAACATTCTACTCTGTTTCCATGAGTTGGACTTTTTCTTTTTTTTTTAGATACCATGTGTAGATGATATCATACAGGATTTGCCTTTCTCTGTCTGGCTTATTTCACTTAGCATAATGTCCTCCAAGTCCTTCCACATTGTTGCAAATGTCAAGATTTTCTTCGTTTTATGGCTGAATAATATTCCATTGGGTGTGTGTCTGTATCTCACATTTTCTTTATTTATCCAGTGATGGACACTTAGTTTGTTTCCCTGTCTTGACTATTATAAATAATGCTACATTGAACATAGAAGTGCAGATATCTCTTTAACCCTTTGAGTTGTGAGTTATATTAATGCTCGCTGAAACTGGGAGTGAGATTTTTTTCAAAAGATGAAATTAGTTTCAGTTACAGTTTTATTAACTTAAAATCACAGTTGTTTGATAACCAATTTATGGAAACAAGAAGAACATACATTTGCCTTTTTCTAATGTTGCCTTACACATTTTTAAAATAAAAGCTTTGTACGATCATACTCTGGATGGTCAGGAGGCACGAGGACGTACATGAATGTTTGTACTAACAGGCTTAAGATACTAATTTCATTTCCTTCAGATATATATACAAATATGAAATTGCTGAATCAAATGGTAGTTATGTTTTTACCTTTTGAGGAAATTCCTTGCTATTTTCCACAGTGGCTGCACCAATTTAAATTCCCTCCAGCATTGCACAAGGATTCCCATTTCTCCACATTCTCACCAACATTTGTTATTTCTTGTCTTTATGATAATAGCTGTCTAATAGGTTTGAGGTAATATCTCATTGTGGTTTTGACTTGCATTTCCCTAATGCTTAGGAATGTTCAGCACCTTTTCATATACCTGTTGGCCATTTGTATGTCTTTGGGAAATGTCCATTCAAGTCCTTTGCACATTTTTAAATTGTTTTTACTTGGCATGGTAAAATTGTTAATTTCTTTTGCTATTAAGTTGTATAAGTTCTTTATATATTTTGGATATTAAATCCTTATCAGATATATGGTTTGAAAATATACTTTTTCATTCCATAAGTTTTCTTTTCTAGGCATTTACCTATTTCTTTTAGGTTGTTCAATTTATTGGTATAAAAATGTTCATAGTAGTCTCTTAGCATCTTTTGTGTTTCTGTATTATCAGTTGTAATGTCTCTGGTTTCTTTTTTATTTTTTGTATTTTTAGTGCTTTTTATTTCAATTCTTTTGGCATATCTAAGTATCAGAAAGTGAATATGTACAAACAAAATTCAAAACAACTTCCTAAAATGATTTTTGTATTGGCCAGTCATGACATCTTTATTTTGAAGGTTTGAATTGTCAAATATGTCTAAAGTGCATTTTTGCAGCTAATTAGTAGCAGCATTTGTTTTGTGTATAAAACCTTAAATATTCAGGTAAGAGCTAGAAAAGTCACAATAAAAAATGAAGTGTGGTCTAGCTATATTCTTCCTTAATCACCCAAGACAAACACTTGCGTGAATTAGTTTATAAGTATCCAAGAAATATACAAAAATAGCATTATTAAAAAGTTCACATGGCAATGAGAAAAGAGGGTCTTTCTCTGCTATTAATATTAAATATGGCAAGCCATATAATATAACACATTTGTTGGATCCTAGGGTCTTTGGAAGCATGGGGGAATCTCTGAGCTAGGCCGGTGTGTGATGCATCCGAGGTCTGTGATAGTAACGAAGCTGGACTCCTTCCTACAGGATGACTCCTTCTGACATGGTTTCGGAGAAATTCAACACAATGGAAACATTCTTTCATTATCAAGACTGTCAGTTCATGGCTTCTTGCGCTTGGGTTGTGCATGATGCTGATATCCAGGTCCCAGCTGAGACCCTGCTCTCATCTCTACAGCCACAGAGCACCTTGTTTCTACATCGGTTCATTCAGACTTGGCACCATCTGGTTGGGTAGGTGATACTGTGGAAGATCTTCATTTTTGACCAGTCGGTGATTCTTGCTTCAAAGTCTCAATCTCAGTAAACTGAACAGATTGCCCACCACCCCTTGTTTTATAAACATCACCCTTAATTAGTTTAGTTTCAATCTCCCCATTGGAGGCTAGTTCCTGGTGGGTCAGCATGTACTTCTCACACTTAGCTAGTGCCTTTTCACTTGCAACAGATACTGTGATGGCATGAGGGACATGCGGCTGTATGACTGTTTCAGTTTGCACGTTAGAGGCAGGCTTTTGATCTACCCATCTGTCTCCTGCAGAGCATGATCGTCTGTGTCAGAGATGAAGTGGTGGTGCATTAGGTACTGGCGATGGAGAAACAGATCTTGGAGTAGCTTTGTCTCGATCAGGCTCCCGAGAGGGCCTTTCTGGCTTCTCAGCTTTGGGTTCAGTAACAATAGCCTTCAGCTGTTTCAGTTTCTCATCTTTCACCCAGAGTTTGTTCTGCATCTCCATTTGTTTAGCTGCCACGGTGCTCACATTCTTTCTCCCACTTCATGGTCGTTTCTGTCACCATGCCTTGCAGCCTGGCTTCTAGTCGGCCTTTGTCAGAAAACTGTCGCTGAAGTTTCTGATTCTCTTATTCAAGTTCCTGTTGCAGATTGCGCTTATCTTCTTCATAGATAGTAGTTGTTTTCTCTAAAATTTCAATCTTATATTCTAAAGTTTTGTTTTTTATTCTCCAATCGTTCTATTTCCAATTTCTGTCCTGATAACACCTTTTCTTTTTCATTTCGTTTTCCTTAAATGTAATTTTCTTTATTTAAAACACCATTGTCAAATTCTTGCAACAGAACTTTAAAGCCATAGATTGTTAAACTCCTCAATCATCATTTGACGTAGTTGATGGCCTCTCTCTAATGCTTCAATAAGCCTGGGGAGTCTGCTCATCATTGACACGCAGAATTTTGCAGGGCGTTGGTGGTGGAAAACTCTGTAAAACCACTTCTGTCACCAGCAGTTCATCTCCAACAGGGCCTGCCCGAGTGTGGTTCCTGTATTGCTGTCCCGGTGTTAAACCACACCTTGTCTACTGGTCTTGCTACTTCAACTTCTTGGGTCACTTCTGCAAATCTCATGACTTGCAAACTTTCTTCATAATCTTCGGCCTTTGGATTCACACACACAATAATGCGTACTTTTCCTTCCCCATCAAAGTAGTTCTTGAACAGATGAGTTAACTTTGGATCTCGATATGGAACCATCTTGTTAGTTCCATAGATTTGGTTCTCTCTCAGGACTTCCATACATGTTCTTAGTGTCATTAGTGACTGGTTAATGTTACCAGCTTCACGCAATCTGTTTCCTTCTGCTTTTGTCTGGTTAGTTCTTTCACTTCCAGCAAAATCTACCAAGGACAACTGGCTTATAGTAATTTGTTCTTTTTCCTGTAAGACATTGTCTCCATCTGCATCCAGTGGAGCTTGAACTAATTTAATGTTGAACACAGTATGGGAATGGCTTGACTCATGATTCAAATGTGTTTCAGCAATACGTCTCCTTTTCTGGCCTCTCCAGAAAACTTCAAAAGCCTCCTCAGTAGATTTTACTTCTTCTGTACATCCTGCAACATACACATTATGATTCTTATCTTCATGAAGCAGTTCAGATTGTGGAAGCACAAAGTCTGTGTTCCTCATGGGCGTGCTGCAACTATTCCACTTAGGCTTTATGGGATCAAACGACACCTCTTCCAGTAGACCATATATGTAATTATGTATTTCACTATAAGAGACAAATAAGCCATAGACACTATCTTCATCAACTTCTTCTGCTTTGCAAAATTCTTGTACATTTATCATATCTGCAAACTTGGGATCTACTTGTCGTTTGCTAGAAGGGGTGTTTGGATTGGTCATGGCCTCTCTTTTCTGCCATTCTAATAAGGCATCAACTTCACACTGTAGTTGCTATTCTTATCATTAGATTTAAAAACATATCTTTTAGCTTGAAAAGACCCTATACTGTTAAAGATCATGTACAAACAGTGAGGAAGCAGCCCTCCTACCCCTGGAGAACCAGTCATGGTGTGAGTTTTTCCACTTCCCGTCACGACGCCATATGCAAAAAGGAGACCGTTTTTTGCCATGAATGAGGTCATCTACCAAGGGATGAGCCACAACATCAAAGAGCTCCTTCTGAGTGGTATGAGTGCCAAATTCTTGTAAATGAATACTGAGTCTCCATTTCGGTGGAGTCTATAACCCTCAGGAGTATGAAGCTGAACAGTTGTGTTATTGATTACTTCAGTGCAACACTCTTGATCAGGAAAGCTCAGTGGGCGCACCCTACAGTATACCCCAACTGGGTCTTTAAAACTTGTTTGGGATCCTTTTTTTCAGTACAGGTTTCCTGGGTGTCTTAGTCCTCGCTGGCTTCATGGCAGCAAGCTCCAAGCTCCCCAGATGCACACGAGAGATGCCTGGCTCTGCCTGGAGGCCTAGCGAGGATCCCGGGCGATAGAGACAAACCGCGGGAACTCGGACACAGGCGGAGGCACTGAGTTCAGTCTCTGGTTTCTTAATTCATGTGTTTGAGTATTCTTTTTCCTTAGTCCAGATAATGGTTGTCAATTTTGTTTTGTTTATTATTTTAAAAAAGCAACTCACAGTTTTGTTGACCATTTTTATTGTTTTTCTTGTCTCTATTTCATTTATTTTTGCTCTAATATGTTATTTCCTTCCTTCTGCTAACTTTGAGCTTAGTTTGGTCTTTAATTTCTAGTTCCTTGAAGTTTGCTTATTTGAGGTCTTTTTTTTTCTTAATGTAAGTGTTATATTACTTATATGCTATAGCTTTCTCACTTAGAAATACTTTTGCCACATTCCATAAGTTCTGGTAAATTGTGTTTTCAGTTTCATTTGTTTCAAAACAGTTTTTAAAATTTCTCTTTTGGTTTCTTCTTCAAATTATTGGCTGTTCAAGAGTATGTTGTTTAATTTCTGGACATATGTAAATTTTCCAGCTTTGCTCTTGTTATTGGCTTCTAGTTCATACCACTATGGTGCTAAAAGATACTTGATACAATTTCAATCTTCAATTTGTTAAGACTTGTTTTGTGACCTAACACATATGCTCTATTGTGGTGTGCTTGAGAAATATGAGTATTCTTTTGTGCTGTTAGAGAGCGTGTTCTGTATATGTCTGGTCTTCTGATTTAAAGTACAATAATTCATGGAGTTTTTCAGACAGGAGGCAGTCCACTTATTTGCGCTATTGCATATAGTACTTAATTTAACCCAGCTTTCCAAATCACTGCAAATATTAGCAACAGGTAAATCCTATATATAATTGTGACCTTACTTCTTAGCAAAATTATGACATTAGCAATGAGAGTGGTAACAAAAGAATATTTTTTTCTTGCTTTCCTTCCACCCTGATTGATTTTAGAGAGTTGTTCATGTTTAAACCAATATGAAGGTGGGAAGATCCTATATTTCAAAGAGATGAAACTGCTTTTGATATTTGAGGAGATGAAGGTGGACAGGCAATGAAAATGCATAAAGAAGATGGAACAAGGATGAGGAAGGGGAGGAAGGCAGACAGGTGCTAGAAGATGAAATAGTCCTTCTTGATATCAGTTTATTATACTTTGATTGCTTTTGAACTCTACTGAGAAGACATTTACTTATTTTCATTACTAGTTATATTAAGTGGAATTATAAGTGCGGATCATTTAAAGTCTAGATCTATACAAACTCTTCCTAGGCATTACATTAAAACTTTTTTCCCTTAATCATGTGGTCTTGTAAATGAAAAAACAGCATAATCACCTTGAAAATGATGGCTTGAAAAAGTATTTATTGAAGTAAGCATATCGAAAGTCTATATCTATACAAACTCTTCTTTGGTATTACATTAAGACCTTTTTTTCCCCTAATCATTTGGTCTTGTAAGGGAAAAAACAGCATAATTACCTTGAGAATGGTAGTTTGAAAAGGTATTTATTGAAGTAAGTGTATCCCGTGGTAAGCAGAGCAAGTGGAAAACCAAATTCCAATTGTCATTCATTCTCTGTTGGAGAAATTTAATTATAGTGTGTATGTAATTCATATTTCAAAGAAGGCAACGTTTTCTGAAAGGATAAGAATAATTACTCCCATGTAACTTAAAGACTTTTTCCATTGCCGAATTTAAGCATCTGGGGAGAATTCCCTGAGCAACTCTAGGCGCATCTGAAAATGGGATTGATCTTTGAGCCTGAGGGCCACACGCCAAGTTTCTGACGGTGGCCCTTCTCTGTCAGAGGGATATGGTTTTGGGGTGACTTCTTACATAACCTTGGCTGAGAGCCCCACATGTTCTGCTTCTGGGTGAGTTGCTGGAGCTGAATTGTTGGTGTTCCTGGACTTTGTTCCAACCTCAAAACATAATGACCCTAGACAGCCTGGGGTGGGAAAATATGTCCAAGCCTCTAAAAACTTTATTTTGTGAGCCAGGCAGCTCCAAGTTCTGGAAAGGGTACTGAGCTGGGTGTTAGGAGATTTGGTTTCTCATCCTAGTTTTGCCCCTATTGGGTGATATTGACTCCAACATTTTAATTTGAGGGTTTTTCCTTCAAGGTTTAGAAATGTGAACAGCATTTTAAAATTCTGTGGAGAAAAATTAAACCTTAGCTGCATTTTCTTTCACAGGAATTCCTGAAGCTTGTTTTGGGGGAAATGCCATGCCGACTGACATCTAAAATCCAGCTTCCATGCCACATTTTGGATGCTCTGATTTTTAATCGCACACTGTAATCCAATTTGTTGGTGAAGAAAGTGGGGGCAAAGATGCGCTAACTTTCTAGACCACAGTCGTGAAGTGAAGCAATAATGGAGCCCTACGTAGTAGCCTCAGTGTTGGTTCTGTTATTTTAAAGTCCTTTCTTAAGAGATCCCCCGTAGATTGGATGGAGCTTTTGCCATGTGGTTTTAATGTGGTTGAAAAGATAGGTTTTGGATAACGAAGCACAGACCCCAGACATAGGCTGTGGTTGACCAGTCAGCTCTACCTCCCAAGGAAGCCTTCCGCAGATTTGCCTTTTAACTTCAAGTACTTCTGTATCAAAAAAAGATCAAGCAGCAGATTCTCAGGGCAAACTGCAATGAAGGTCACTATGTTTCTTTTTTTTTTTTTTTACCTGTAGGATTATAGGCACTCTGGTACCACCTTCCAAAAATCCAGCTTCTATGTTGAGTTAAAAAAGGGGAGAAAAAGAAGTCCGGCTCTGTAGCAGCAGGCTCAGTAACAACTATGATAACCTCTCACACAAATAGACACTTGTAGGTACACTTGTAGACACAGTAGCCCACCAACGGCATCTTGGTCCGCTCTCCAAGGTCCCCATGAGGCAGGTCTGATTGTTATCCACATTTTTATGCATGAGGAAACTGAAGTTTTGAGCGGTAAATAACTCCCTCAAAATATTCTAAAACCACCAACCTTTTTATCTTTTTGAAGTTTTAATCTACATTTACTCTTTTAAATTATATCTCTCTTGCCTACTATTCCTGCTTCTCTCTATATATATATGCCATTAAATGGTTCCAGTTAGAAAGTGAGATGAGGGACTTTTATCTCCTGATTTTCATGGAATTTTATGCAGATGAAGTTTAGAAATAGCATATCACAAGTTCTTCACAATATATAATTTAATATAATCCAGTACAGGAATTTAAGTATCAGGAGAGTCATTTTATCATATGAACCAGATTTTAATAGAGTTTACTCTACTCTGAAGAAATCCTGTATGGAACACTGTACATTTACTCAAAATTAAATAATGAATTGGTTATTAATTATTTACTTGACAAAAGACAGGGTTTTTTTGTTTAAAAATGATTAATAAGTGGCTTTTTAAATGTGATATTCTTCTAACACATTAGGTGCTATGTGAATGGATTTAGAATCTCGGAGTTATGGTTGAAAATGATGCCTATTTTTTATGTGTTTTAGAATAAAGGTTGGTGGGTGTCAGTCGTGGGGAGGTGCATGTGTAGGAACTTGGAGCATATAGGAATTCTCTCTACTTTCCATTCATTTTTGCCGTGAACCTAAACTGCTCTAAAACCAAAATAATAAAGTTTATTAATTAGAAAAATAAGGAGGTTGGTGAGAATTTCAGCCCTGTGACTCACCGAGTGATCTTGAATAACCCCTCTATGAGTCTTAGGTTTTTATTCTGGAAAATGAAGATAATAATAGCTACCATACCAATCCTGAGAGGTTTCACTGAATGTATCTCTACCTCTATCTCTATCTGGATCTCTGTATCTATGTCAATCTCTGTATCTATCTCTAGAAAAAAAGTTCTTGTTCCTTTCCCCTAACTCCCCTTGTGCCACCAGTAAGGGAGTAGGTGCATTTAAAGCTGAACAGGGCTGCATCCAGAAACCTAGTCAGATGCATTTTTCACAATCCCACACACTTCCCAGAAACCCAGCTTCCAGTTCAGTGATAAATGTGTGTCTGCACAGGTTGTAACTTGTGTGACCTGAGTCATGGAGGATGCTCACCAACGTGGCTGACAGAAAAAACTGCATGGTGGATCTCTTGTGTTAAGATCATCCTTGGTTCACTGTACTGGACACGTTTCTCAGGCCTTGTTCAGTTTTCCCTTAATCATTTCCAACAGCCTAGAGCTGAAGGGAGGCTTCCTAAGCAGTGCAATAGGAGCAATGGAGTCCCTTCCATCAGGGAGTCTGTGCACTGGAGTCTGGGGAAGACTTGAAGCCTAGTGGTTTTGACAGGTGAAAAGTTGTGCACTCTAGTCATGGGTGAGCCACTTCCACAAGAGGGGAACTCGCTCTATCTCCTAGATGGCTTAATTGCTTAACTGCAAGACGGGTTCTCCTTGTCCCTTCTAACTCTGTTATTGTGATTCTCCAAATCGCACGCTCATTGTTCTTCAAAGCAGGGGTTTTTAACCTCTTGACATCAAGAAACGGCTTTGAAAATCTGATGGAAAGCGCGGACTTGCTCTTCAGAAGATGCACACACAGACCCTCACAGCAGCCTTTACAGGGAGTCCAAGTGCCGTCTCAGGGAGCTGAGCTCCGTTGTAAAATTCTCGACCATCAAAAGCACTTAAACGAGCAAAGGAAGCAGGTTAATATTGGAAAATAAATTAAGTGAAATATTAAGAAACTGCTGCTGGCTCTTAAAAAATGGACCCCTACAATGAGCCACCTTTAAGAAAAATGTTAAACAGGAAAGATGATTTCTTCCTGTAACTGAACAGGATAGTTTGGCCCATGGTGGGCAAGAGCAAAGAGGGTCAGCGAGAACTATCTCAGCAAAATCCCACCTCATTCCGATGAAACAAAGACAGACAATATTTAAAGAGACTTATTTAAATAATTTTTTAAAAATAGATTTCATTTTTTAGAGCAGTTTTTGATTCACAGCACCGAGTGAAAGGCGCAGAGGGTTCCCATATACCCCCCACCTGCCCTGGCATACAGACTCCCCACTACCAATATCCCCCACCAGGGGGGCACATCTGCACCAACTGATGAACTGACAGTGACACATAGTAACCCCCCAAAGTCCGCAGTTTACATCAAGATTCACTTTTGGTGTTAAACATCCTATATGTTTGACAAAATGTATGCTATGTATCTACTACTACAGTATCATAGAGTAGTTCCACTGCCCTCAAAATCCTCTGTGCTGTGCTCGACCTATTCATCCCTCCCTCCTTCAACCCCTGGCACCATGGAGCAGTTCACTGTCTTCATAAGTTTTGCTTTCCCGGAACATCATATAGTTGTAATCACGTGCCATGTTGACTTTGCAGATTGGAGGCTTCTCCTTCTCCTCCTCTTTTTCTTCTTCCTGCTCCTCCCCTTCCTTCTTCTTCTTTAGTAAAATGCATTTAAATTTCTTCCATGTTTTTTCATAGCTTTATAGATCATTTCTTTTTAGCACTGAATACTATTCCATTGTCTGGAAGTCCCACAGTTTATTTATCTATTCACCTACTGAAGGACATCTTGGTTGCTTCCAAGTTTTGGCAATTATGAATAAAGTTGCTATAAACATCTGTGTGCAGGTTTTTGTGTGGACATACATTTTTAGTGCCTTTGGTGAGTACCAAGAAGCAGCTTGCTGAATTGTATGGTAAGACTGTGTTTAGTTTTGTAAGAAAATGACAGATTGTCTTCCAGAGCACCTGTACCAGCTGGCATTCCTACGAGCAGTGAATGAGAGTCCCTGTTGCGCTATATCCTCACCTTGTAGGTGTTCTGGAGTTTAGTCATTCTAATAGGCTTGTAGTGGTATCTTCCTATCTTTTGTTTGTTAGTTTGCTTTGTTTTGCTTGTGTGTGTGTGCGTGTCTGATTTTCTTGTATTGAATTTATTGGGGTGCCATCGGCTAATAAAATTACATAGGTTTCACTTGTGCAATTCTATAACACATCATCTGTATATTGTACTGTATATTCACCTGGGTCTCAAGTCTCCTTCCACCCCTGTTTATCCCTGTTTCACTTTCTTCCACCTCACCCACCCCCTTGCCCTCTGGTAACTGCCATACTATTATCTGTGTCTATGAGGTTTTTTGCTTAATCCCTTCACATTTTCTACCCAGCTGTCTAACTCCTCCTCTCCTTTGATAGCTGTCAGTGTGTTCTCTGTATCTATGAGTCTGTTTCTAATTTGTTTGTTAGTTTATTTATTTTTCATTAGATTTTACATATAGGTGAAATCATATGGTATTTGTTTTTCTCTGACTGGATTATTTCACTTAGCATAATACTCTCCAGGTTCATCTACGCTGTTGCGAAAGTTAAAATTTCCTTCTTTTTTAAATCTTTTAATGCCTGAGTAGTATTCCATTGTGTACATGTACCACAGCTTTTTTATCCACTCATCCACTGATGAGCACTTGGGCTGCTTCCAAATCTTGGCTACTGTAAATAACACTGCAGTGAACATAGGGGTACACAGACTCTTTCAAGCTAGTGTTTCAGGTTTCTTCACATATATTCCCAGAAGTGGAATCACTGGGTCATAGGGCAATTCAATATTAAATTTTATCAGATAACACCCATTCTGCTTTCCATAGTGGTTGGGCCAGTCTGTATTCTTACCAACTGTGCATGAGGGTTCCCTTTTCTCCACATCCTCTCCAACACTTTTTTGTTTATTTACTGATGAGAGCCGTTCTGACAGGTGTGAGGTAACATCTCACTGTGCTTTTAATTTGCATTTTCCTGATGATTAATTACATTGAGCATCTTTTCCTATGGGTATTGGCCATCTGTATGTCATTCTTAAGAAAGTATAACCCTCCCTTTCCTTATGCCACAAGAATACTGAGGCTTTAAGGAAAATGTCTAGAAAAGACAGTAACCATTGTAGCAAAAAGATAGAATGCTTCAGAATGGAAATCTCCAGACAGGAAAAATGAAATCAGTAGACTCTCTGCTATATCTTACCATGTGGAATATTGAGTAAGGAAAGAATTAGCTATAGTTACGTCAAAAACTAAGCCAAAAAAAAATTAAGAAAGTGTTACTTTCTGGAAACATAAAACTTACACATGGAAGAAGTTATTACAGCTGACCACTCGGTTTAGGAATAAATAGTTTATACAATCATGGTAATTTAAGATAATAGGGAGGGGCAGGTGAAGACATTATCTTTTATAATAAGAATTGAATAGATTAGGTTTAAAATTGGTAAATCAAGAAATACTAGCATAAGCTCAGTTTTTAGAAATATGAATACTTAGAAAAACACAAGACATTAAAAGTGCTTAGTCTGGAGATTGAGATGAGAGATTCAGAAGTATTAGGTAGGAAACAACAATTTTTAAATATGGCTTTTTAAAGTTATATGTTAGATCTTTCTAAAATGTAATATAATGGATCCTTTAAAAAAATCAAGTTTTACGCAAGAGCCAATGAATGTTTCTGGGTCCTCTTGAATAATTAGCCAGACTGCAGTTCAAGCCTGTTGGGGTTCTTAAGGTCGGCTGCCCCTTAATCATGAATGTGTGTTCTCACTCCCTTCCTCAGCCAGTCCACTCCCGCTGCTGTCCTCACCGGTGTGTCTGTGTCTCCACTCCTCCCTTTGAGGACTCTTTTACGGGTACTGTCTGTTGAGAATGGTTATTTGAAGTTCAATAATTCCAACTCATTTTTATTCCAATTTCTCTTTCTTCATTCAATCCAAGTATACTTTTTAAAAATATATATATATTTTAAAATTACATATATAACATGATCCTAATCACATAACATTTTCTATATGTACCTATCTCTAAACATTCCCAGAGGTGTCTGAAATTGTGTTCATCAATGAGAACATGGGCTAAGCTGAGGTATATGGGTAATTTATTGCTTTTTTTCTGTGTTATTTTCTATATTATTTGACTATTTTTCCCCGAAGTGAGAAGCGGGGGAAAGGCAGAGAGACAGATTTCTGCATGCTCCTGACTGGGATCCACCCGGCATGCCCACCAGGGGGCGATGCTCTGCCCATCTGGGGCATTGCTCCATTGCAACCAAAGCCATTTTAGTGCCTGAGGCGAAGGCCACAGAGCCATCCTCTACAGCCAGGCCAACTTTGCTCCCATGGAGCCATGGCTGAGGGAGGGAAAGAGAGAGACAGAGAGAAAGGAGAGGGGGAAGGGTGGAGAAGCAGATGGGCACTTCTCCTGTTTGCCCTGGCTGGGAATCCAATCCAGGACTTCCACACACTGGTCCGTCGCTGTACCGCTGAGTCAACTGGCCAGGACCTTATTTGACTATGTTTTAAAAATAAAAAAGTACAATATTATTTTAATAAAAATTATAAAGTCATAACTTAAAATAATCTTGTCCATTCACCAATTCATTTTAAAGCTCTATTTATAAGTTAAACGGTATGTTTTTCTCTTTGCTCCTTACCCCCCCCCCCATGTAATATGTTGCTAGGACTAATTTCTTGTTAAGTTAAAATTTTATGCTTTTATCCAGCTATATTTGTAAGTACAGCTAGCGCTAAACGTACGACCATGATTGGTTCCAACGGACCGGTCGTAACACAATTTGATCATAAGTTGAGTAGGCTATATGTACAGTCCTGTGAAATGATGTGATAAAAATCTTTAAGTAGGAGATAGTTGGCCTTTAAAGTAGCAATCGAACCTTGGTCCATAGGCTGGATGAGTAGAGTTGTGTTTGGTGGAAGAAAAACAAATTTTACATCTGAATGGAGATCGCCTAGATGTGGTGGGTGTCCAGGCGCATTATCTAGTAGCAATAAAATCTTGAAAGGAATATCTTTCTCTAAACAATATTCTCAAACTTGAGGAATAAAACAGTTCATAAACCAGTCTTCAAACAATCCTTGTGTCATCCATGCTTTATGTTGAGAACAAAAGTAGACGGGCAGTGTGTGCTTGTTAACATTCTTGAATGCATGCGGGTTGTCTTGAGTGATAAATTAAGAACGGCTTCAACTTAACCCCTGCGATGTTCCCACCAAGCAGCAGAGTTGGCCTATCCTTAAATGCTTTAAATCCCGGTATGCTTTTGGCTTCTTTGTGAATATAAGTGTGTGCTGGCATCCGTTTCCAAAATAATCCAGTTTCATCAACATTAAAAATCTGTCTGCTAGATATCCCTCATCTGTAATTAATTCATCCAGACTATCAGCAAACGTACGTGCTTCTTCCTCATCCGCACTCGCTGCTTCTCCAGTCACTCGAACACTATGCATTTGGAATCTTTTCTTGAATCTCTGGAACCAGCCAGTGCTTGCTACAAATTCTTGACTGTAATCTTCTCCAGCATGCTCCTTCAGAGTCTGAAATAGACTTCTCACCTTCATCTGCACAGTAAAAAGACTTACTGGTGTCTGTTTTTGAATTTCATCTCCATTTCGTGAATGGGCCCGCTTCGGTGCTTTGTTATAACTGTTGATCGCATGGGTGCAGAACTTTTCACAGCTTCACGAAGTCTTTCTTTATCTTTCAAAATCGATGACACAGTCGAGTGTGATAACTTTGTATCACATGTGATCACATTCACTTTCTTTCCTCGGTCCTGCTTCATTACCTTCATTTTCGTGTGGAGATCAACGGCCTTTCTTTCCTTCTTGGCAGGCTGAGGCGTAGACAAAGACAATTTCCTCTTGGTAGACATCTTGGGAGGGGTTTGATGAAAAATATCCAAGACGAAAAACACAAATTGCTGTACCGAGTCTGGGATAACAGTTGAAATGGTGCACGCGGAGATGGTAGTGCTGCCGGAAGCTGGTCCATATTGTCGTATGCCCAGCTGGGCAACACTTGCGCTGCCAGACGGAGCACTCGTGGCTAGTGATTGTGGTCGTAAGTTGCATAGGTTGTAAGTTGATCAATACCTGTATGTACATTTTCTGAGGTCAGATATTTTGTTGTATTTGTGTGGTCACAACTGTATCCCCAGTGCCTGGAGTAGTGCCAGGCACCAGCGAGGCCCTCAGAAGACATTTTTTGAAGAACTAAATGGATAAAGAGCCTGGAGCACCTTTCACAAGAAGTCATATGAATCTTGCCATTTGCAACAACATGGATGGACCTTGTGTATATTATGCTAAGTGAAATAAGTCAGACCGAGAAAGACAGATACTGTATAGTTTCGCTTATGTGTGGAACCTAAGAAAGAAAACAAACGAACAAACCGAACAGAACAGAAACAGACTCATAGAAACAGAGGGGATGAGAGAGAAAGCTGAAGGGGAACATAGCCGATAAGAGCGTGATGACTTTGCGTGGTCACAGGTGGTTACTGGACACCACCGCGATCACCTGGTAAATAAAGAACTGTTGAATCATTACATTGTTCACCTGAAACTAATATAATTCTATATGCCAACTATCCTTTAAAAAGAAAAGAAATCATAGGGTAGCAAACAGTGTCTATCAGAAGTACACAAGCGGTGCTCGCTAAGCATCGTGCCCTTCTGAAGAAGCTCGGAACACCTGAGAAGTACTTGTTCCCTTAGAACACTGTTATACAGCGGATAGATGTCAGGTCCCGGGCCTGCAGACTGTAGTTGCATAACTGCCCTCGCTAGTTCCTCAGTTCCTGACCAGCGTGAAATGGGTGTGGCGTGCTTTGCCTCTTCAAAGGAGCCAACGGGGAAACGATGACTCATTCTGCAGTGAGACATGGCAGTGACAACCCAGATCAAAATCTAAGCTGCTGGGGAATCTGACTGAGAGAGATGGAGTGTGGTGGTGGGGGTGAGGTCCTCACGTGCCCACTGCCTCCAGTGTCTGAGCTGCTCCACTGATTGATGGCGCAGCTCCCAGGGCTGTGGCTCTGACTTGGGTAGGGCCCCTGATTCCTACCTCCTTACATCCCGCACTCTGGGGACTCAGTCAGCTCCTCTTTTCTCTGTAAACTCATGTTTGGCTGTGGAATAAGAACAGCCTCCCTGCCTCCCATCCCATAACATTCTCCTTGTCTCTTTGTTTTGAAGCATTTTGGATTGGAGAAAGTATGCTAGTTCAGAACTTGCATTCCAGATTAGATAGACTTGGGTGTGAATCCTTTGCCCATTTATAAGCTTTGACAAGGCACTCAGCTTCTCTAGAGCCTCTGCTTGGTCAGCTGTAATAGTACCCACCTACAGTATTATTGTAAGTGACTAAAAAAAAATTTCTGAGAAAAACACTCAACACAATGTCTAGCAAACAAAAACTGCATAATAAGGATTAGCTAGTACAGCTAGTGTTAGAAGTATTTGTTTAAATATTTGTCTCTGCTAGTAATGAACTTTTTTCTTTTAGATTTTATTTTATTTTTTTGTTTTGAGAGAGTGAGAGAGAGAGAGAGAGAGAGAGAGAGAGAAGGGGGAGGAGCAGGAAGCATCAACTCCTATATGTGCCTTGACTGGGCAAGCCCACGGTTTCCAACTAGTGACCTCAGCATTCCAGGTTGACATTTTATCCATGCGCCACCACAGGTCAGGCCCATAATGAACTTTTCCAGGACAGAGTGTGTCTTTGTCATGTCTGTTATCCCATTTACCTAGCAATATAATTTGAGTATAGAAGTTGCTCAATGAGTCTTTGTTTAATGAGTAACTGTGTATGGGTGTGTATACATATTATATATGTGTACACACACATAGAAGCATAGATAGCAAATATAAAAAGGCCCTTTGAAGCTCTATTGTGTTTATGAATATATATACCGTTATTAGAAAAATTATGTGTAGCACTACTGAAACCATGGTTTAATTATTTGGGGGAATTTCCATCACTATAATTGGCACTCTTCCAAGTTTAGTTACTCTGGAGTTTAAGAAATTTGGGTCTTCAGGGCATGACCTATCCCCCAAGAAGAAGGCTGCATATCTATCTGTCTACTTAGAATGTACATCCTTTGGGCAGATTCTGGATGGAGAGCTTCAGGACAGCTGCTTTTGGGGGGAGGCATGGAGGTGCTGTGGGTTTGTGCATGATGCCCACGTCCTCCCCATGGTCAGATTTTTCATAGCAGAAAACTGGATAGGCGGTTACACTGACACAAATGGGAAATCAAGACAATGGGGTGGAAGACCAGACGGTGGGGCGGGGGGGAAGTTAGCGACTGAAATTCTGAGTTTTAGTTAATATTGTATCCAAGTGGCTGTGTCCAGAAAGCCGAGGTGATGGTAACGTTACGGAGGTCAAGACTTGGCTGGCAACAGCAAATGCCATGAGAGATCACATAGCCTGGGAATTGAGAAAAGCTATTTGACGTCATTTAAGCTGTTTGAAGTCATTTCTTTCTGGATATCTGTTCAACATGGGTGTGCATGGTATGCTATTTATTTGGCAAAAGGAATCACACAGTCTAGGTCAGGTAGAGCCTGTTTCCATTCTACCAATAAAACCAAGGAGTTGAGAAAACATTATCAGGAAAATCTATAATAGACCTCTGTCTCCATTTATAGGACAGTGGCCATCACAGCTGTTTCCCCTCTTCTTTCTCAACCAGCAGTTTGCAACAGGGGGCAACTTCTGGGGAGGTAACTGCTGACCTCCAGGAGCTCATTTTCATTCATTTGCACAAACCATATTGCACTGTTTGAGAGTGAAGAAGCCGGAAGCACTGGAACAGATCAGTTGCCCAAAAGAGAGAAGCAAGAAAAAGCGTGTAAAATTATAGATAGAAGATCAAGGGAGGATTTTATAAAAATGGCAAGCTAGTATGAAGAGAAGGAACAAGGGAAGGAGGGAGAGAGATGGCAGATGTTGGTGGAAGCAATGGGGAGTAACATCCAGGACAAAGAATGAGAGACTGCGGTGGAGAGATTGAGGGTGAGTGTGGAAAAGGGTACCATCTTCCTCGGAGCCTTAGGGAAGGATGAAACGGCACAAAGAGAGTCAGGGCCATTTAGCAATGAGCAGGATATTGGAGAGATTGTCACGTTATTGCTATAAAATTAAGTATCAATAAGATCACCATTTATTGAGTTATTGTTATTTGTCCCACACTACATTCATGTTAATTCTCAGGACAGTCATCAAGGTAGGCATTATTATTGCCATTTAATAGAAGAAAAAACTGAGGTTTAGAGAGTGTTAGTAACTTGTCAAAGGTTACACTGCCAAGTAGAGAGCTTGAGCCCACATACCTATGTGGCTTCTTAACTTGCCTTTTTGCTAGTTCTGACAATCTTTGAAAATCTGGTGAGAGTAGAAAGTTCTTTCCTGTGATTAAAAAAAAAATCCCAAAGCCATATACACATCACATTTAAATGCATTTGCTGGAACTTTATGACCCCCCCTCTCCCAAAGCTACTTACAGGCCCCTTGAAACATGTTGACACCAGATTAAGAGCAATAAGCCAATTTTCAACAAAATAACCTTTAAGTATTTGTTAGCCTTCCAACTTATCACAATATGATGCTATTAAATGACATTTCTGTGGCTCCAAACATTTCTGCAGCTCTGGCTTCAGGATGTCCTCAGAATCCTGTTTACTGGCCACAAAAGAAAATCAGTTCCCCAGTTACTTGCTGTTCATTGTTTTTTCCAAACAGAGTTTATTGTCCTGCTTTGTTCATTATCTTTGGTTTCAAATGACTTTTGACTGTTTTCAAAAGCACAACCGATTCTCACAGGATCTCATTATTGAAGAATACAAAGAATGTGCAAGAGACTTAGAAAAAACCCCAACAACTCTAAAGGGCCATTTTAGAAGGGGTTCTATCTGAGATTAAACCCTGGGATAAGGACCTGTTCTCAAGGTCACCCGGGTGGTAGCCACACCTGCTGTCTGGGGTTGTGACAACTCTCATGACAGTAAGGAGGATATGCCTTTAAAAATATACTGAACGTGATTATTTGTAAGTTACCTAGTCAAATGTACTGCTGCAGGGTTTTCTGATTTTGGGAAATAGCACTTGTCACTTGTACAGGTACACTTTAGTGTCACTTTTGCAAATCTAATCCTCTAGTGAATCAGTGTAGAAATACCTTAGTGTCACTTGATGTGTTTGTATCTAGAATCCAGTTAATTTCCAGTGCTTCTGAGAACTTACTGAATAACTATATCTAAAATAATGGCTTTTTTTTTTTTTACAGGGATAGAGAGAGAGTCAGAGAGAGGGATAGAGATGGAGAGACAGACAGGAACGGAGAGAGATGAGAGGCATCAATCATCAGTTTTTTGTTGCTGTTGCGACACCTTAGTTGTTCATTGATTGCTTTCTCACATGTGCCTTGACCGCGAGCCTTCAGCAGACCGAGCCACCCCTTGCTGGAGCCAGCGACCTTGGGTCCAAGCTGACGAGCTTTTGCTCAAGCCAGATGGGCCCGCGCTCAAGCTGGCGAGCTCAGGGTCTCGAACCTGGGTCTTCTGCATCCCAGTCCGACGCTCTATCCACTGCGCCACCGCCTGGTCAGGCTAAAATAACGGCTTTTAAAAATTATTTCTTGTGGCTTCCTCTTTTTAAAGTCTGACTGAAATATATATACTCTAAAATTTATTTTTATTTTGGGACTATGATGTTACTCCTTGGATCAATAGGAATAGTTCTAGAACTATTTGTCCAAATTCAGTTTGGATGTTTATGGTATTGACTATAGAAAATTGCTTTTTCTTCTGGCCAGATATACTTATGGAGCTTACAAAGCTAGAAACCCTGTGTTTTGTACATAGACTTTAATATGTAGAAGGGTGTGACAAAATTTTCCACAATCTTGTCCTGGTTCCCGGCCCACTTAAATGATGCCTGACTTTACTGATGTGGGTTGACACCAACCCGATGGACTCCTTTTCTGGAATGGACTCTAGGGCCACAGAGATGAGTATATTTTTCATGCTTAAAACAATGCTTCTCACCCTTTTTTCCCCTTCCCTGCCAAACACACACAGATACCCATTCACAAGTACTTATGAGCAACACAACCCATCCCTCATCCCCATCAGTAACTAATTGTTTGGTCATCGATAACATAGGCTCTGAGGCACAAGGGTGGTTTCAGTTTCAGCTACTGGTTCTCATTCTATCACTTTCCTTTTCATGGAGATAGACTAGTGTACTGTGGAAATGGGGTTGACAACCATTGGCTGAAGGAGTAGACGAATGATGTCTTTCATGTCTCCTCAGTATATTTGGTATTGATCCTTTCTGCTTAAGGAGTGATCCAGGAATGAGCTGGAGTGTGTTAGAAACGCAGACTATCTGGTCCCAGTCCAGACCTACTTAATCCATATTTGCATTTTAACAAGAGCCACTACTCTTGATTTGTGTTTCCATCCGAGTGTGGTAGCACTGATTTATATGGTTTTACGTAAGCTCACATACACGAAAGTTGCAGGAAATGCTGAGTTTCTGTGTTTTGTGTGGTGGATATTGACAAAAAAAAATAGCCAAAAAACCACAAGAGACTGAATAGACACAACAACTCCCTCTTTGTCAGATGATGGAAATAAAAAATACGGGAAATGGTTAAATTCCAGATATTTGGTTTATTCGCTTTAGCCTTTGGAATTGGTTCTTTTCCCATTTCTACTGCCTTTCATGTTGAGTTTGGGCTCTGTTCAGGCCCACATGGTGAAACTGACTAAGGCTGGTGATCCAAAGCAGCAATTTTAATTTGCTTTTCCTGGGAGCAGGATTCTGTGGTTTCATCTCAGATGAACCACAGTTTTTGGCAAGCAATCTCATTTCATCCCAAAGCAGAAGCAAGATTAAGGATGCAAACACCTATAAAGTCAAGATGCAACCTCAAGTCTGTGTTAAAAATAAAATGCTATGCCTGGAAAGTCAGCTTCATGGGAGACTCTGCAGAAGCCTGTAGGTCTAGCTGGAGCCCCTGGTAACACTCTATTATCTCCTGAGCTATTATTTGGCGGGATGTTAAAGTGGATCCCCTTTCTCTCTTACCTGATGGTGGGAGTACATTATTGGTATGAGCCTTGTAGAAGACAGTTTTAGGAAATGTATTAAAACTTCTTCAAAAATGCATATTCTGTGATCTAGCGGTTTGATTGCTGGAAATCTGTTTAAAAATAATCCAAAGTATAGGTTAGTAAGTGGAGTGGCATGTGAATTCTACAGAGACATGGCTACAGGATCTAGCTATAGGAAGCAAATAGACCTTCTGCTCGCTCTACATTGATACCCCTCCTCTGTTCTCTGTGTTCACCCCACCCACCCAAGTCTTCTTCCAAGTAACCGAGGCTCTTCTAGTAAATATTTAGACCCCGATTGGGGCTCAGTTTCCTCCTTTGGACAGTAAAAAGTTTAGGATGAAGGCAGTGTTTCTCCGAATATTATCTATGTGGATGACCCAAGTCAGATTCATGTCACCTGTGTCAGAATCGTGTCACCTGTTTGTGTGAAATGCAGATTCCTGGATTTGAATCATCATAGCACCCTGTAAAGGAGGGGTTATTTTCCTTTCATGAGGAGGAAACTAAGGCTCAGAGAGACTTTCATTTTACGTTTGATATGAAGAAGAGCTGGGATATGAACTTGCTTCCACAGATTTCATTCCAATTGTTATTCTGTACTCTCAGTTTCAACGCAACAGGTGAACAGACAAGTGCAGACCCTGCCTGTCCTTGTGAACTCGCATCTTAGAAGGGAGGATTTTGAAGACTATTCTCATGTGCCCCACATGGTTGCTTAGAGTGTCTTTATTTCACAAAAGTACTCTGTAGATCTTTAATTTACTATCATGGAAGTAGTAGGAGATCTGGTGTTAGTTTTTTCTTTTTTTGTTATTGAAAATGAGAGATTCTATCCTCCAAATGCTTAATATTCAATAGCCTGTGAAAAGGCTACATCTCACTTTTGTGTTACAGACCTCTTTAGTGGCAATGTGTATCGCTCTACTTAGAACAGGGGTCCCCAAACTGCAGCCCCCTGAGGCCATTTATCCAGCCCCCACTGCACTTCCGGAAGGGGCACCTCTTTCATTGGTGGTCAATGAGAGGAGCACAGAATGTATCCGCACCCATAGTTCCCATTGAAATACTGGTCAGTTTGTTGATTTAAATGGACTTGTTCTTTATTTTAAATATTGTATATGTTCCCGTTTTATTTTTTTTTTACTTTAAAATAAGATATGTGCAGTGTGCATAGGGATTTGTTCATAGTTTTTTTTTATAGTCCGGCCCTCCAATGGTCTGAGGGACAGTGAACTGGCCCCCTGTGTAAAAAGTTTGGGGACCCCTGGCTTAGAAGGATGGCGTGGCTGTGAACTGGATCAGGACTGACTCATTCTGTAGGTTATATCTACTGCAATGGGATGGATAAGCCTTGCCTTGTATTTCAGTCAGGACCCTACATCATGTCTAGTAGTTATAGCTTTAATGCTGGCTTCAACCTGTGCTGTTTAAATCTCCATTATACTTTCTAAAGTGCTTTTCAGCTGTTGAAAAATAAAAGATATCTGTTAAAGCATTAATTTAAAAAAGTGTTTACTGAGCACCTTTTATGGATCTGGCACTGGGCAGAGCCATGGGGTTACCCAGTGAACAAAGCACCCATGGACCCCTGTCGTCATGAATATGGATCACCTTGTTAATCATCCACTTTTAAATTTTTCCCCTTCATTTTGTTAAACTTCACTGTAAAATTTAGTTGAAATAAAATGCTCAGTTGAAGTGACATTTTGTATATAATTTACTTCATTGGAAGTGTAATAATTTACAACATCCTACACAACTGAAAGCATTACTTCCAAAGAGGAAGACCCACAATATGCTAGCTGCTTATGTGAAAACTGTGAAGTCATTTCGTTTTTGGAAGTAAAATCACGAAATCTGGTTGCTTGGAAGATTCTGCCGTGCTGTTTATTGCTTCTTCATCATATTTAACCTTGCATTTTATGGGCTTCTTTGGTCAGTGATGGGAATAGCAGAGAATTAGGGTCGCCTTCAGGGGGATGCGAGGAGGCATGAAAATGATTAAAAATAAGTTAGCT
The DNA here is from genome assembly GCA_037038555.1 of Rhynchonycteris naso. Classification (NCBI taxonomy): domain Eukaryota; kingdom Metazoa; phylum Chordata; class Mammalia; order Chiroptera; family Emballonuridae; genus Rhynchonycteris; species Rhynchonycteris naso. Next base: position 131,135,593 of record CM073002.1, on the reverse strand, counting down.
TTTTCATGTACAGGAAAGAGGAAAAGTAAAGAAGCAGCAATGCATTCTTAAAATGATTAAATAATCAACTAGGGCATTTTGAAGCCTCATTAAAAATTAACAAATTGATCTTAATGCATCTCATCTCATTGTGTTGGCTGGTTGCCCAGAGCCTTGAGGTTCTGGTTAAAATAAGCCTCAATGATAAATCTCTACCAAATGGCAATACTCTAACATTTGACAAATCATCTCTCCTTTCTGTTGATTTTAGTGAGGCAAAGACAGAAAAAGGTGGACCCTTTTGTAAAGCCAGTAGTCGTGGTCAGGATCACAGCCACCTGACTCGTGCAGGTTCACATTAGATTCGAAGAGTTGGTAATGAAACACAGGAGCCAAGAACTGGTGAGCCATCAGCTTTAATTCTAGCTTGCACCCGGCGGGCAAGCAAAAACACACACTGGGCTCCAAAACCCACACAGTCAGTGCTCACAAAGCTACTGACTTATTCGAGTTTCCTAAAATCAAAGCTTTCCAGCTCACCAGACTTATTCACCTCTGTTTCCCATCTCCTCCTGCACAAACTCTTCCTCAGCACTCTGCCATCTTGGCTGCTTCCTCTCCTCCATGTGGCCTTACTCTGCTCTCCTCTCTAATACCTCAGAAACCAAAAGAGAGATCAAGCTACTGGTCTCTCCCACTTTATACCGTAGAATCAAAACCTTTAATCCAATTATACAAACAAGGAAGTCTCTGTATAATGGGATTCCTCAGGAGAGTGCACCACCCTACATCATCCAATCTGTCAAGGGTGTGGGGAAAAGCTTACTCTTAAAACCAAGCCTTAAGCCATAACGACCTGGCCTGCCTGCTTACATTAGTCTTTCCCCCACACCCATCCCAAGCATAAGGGCAAATAATATCACCTGGGTGACGGGCTTCCATGTGGGCAGTGCCATCTTTAACAAAGTGAGCATAATATATTTTATCTGCCCAACACCTTTCTTAGCATGATTTTTGTAAAATTTTAGTTTTAATGTTTTGACTGCACAAAAAAGAAATCTGCCAAGAGTTACTATTGCTCCTGGGACTTATTGGCTCACATTAGGATTATAAATGTCTTTGCTGAACACCAGCAATATTATTCTATACAGTGAGTGATACCTTGGTTTTTATCAATAATCTATCTGAAAACAATTGGCAAAATCCAAAACCTATGAAAACCGAGGCAATTATTTCTAAGTGAATCAATGTAAATCCAATTAATTTGTTCTAGACACTCCAAAATACATACCCAAAACACATTTTATAGAGAATAAATGTAGTGTTTAATACTAAAAACAATAAGAAATTAATATAAAAATGAATATAAAAGACTAACATGGCATTTACCTTTCTGAAGACTCTCCTTGGCGTATGGAAGACAGTGAGGAGGGGAGAGAGAGGTGAAGATACTGTATATGCAGTAATCACTTACATACATCAATAATTGTAGTATTAGCACTGGCAATCAATAAAAAAAAGCACAAAAACCCTGGAAAGCATGGAATTGTTTGGCTAGACATGCAGGGTAATGCTCACACAATGAGAAACAATGCCACACTGAGCAGAACGCGTGGGTCGCCTTCTGTTTTCACAAAATTAGCAGTGAGATCACGTTGACATGCTGACAAAATCCAAGGCAACTGACAAAAACCAAGACAATTTTTCACAGAAAAAATTGACGAAAACTGAAACCGACTATAACATAAGTCAATGAAAACCGAGGCATTACTGTATTTAAATAAATTAGAATAAAAATTTAGCTCTCTATGAACTGCTTAAATTTGCCAAAATAGTGTGGAAGTAAGCCGACCTGGTCCTGTGGCCCCAAAGTAGGCCCAGGTCAGTGCTATGGCTTTGTCCCATTCATTCTTGACCCAGGAACTAGATAGGGTCTTTTGAGTGTTATATTCACATCAGCAAATCAAGGAGCCTGTTCTGTATCTCATCTCCATAGGACACCAAGTTTCTCTTGGGCATACATCATTTTTTCATATGAAAATCTATGATTCCAAGAGTCACTGAGTTAGACAGGGCCCTGAAAGATTCTTATTCAAATTCATGCTTTTAAGTTGGTTTCTATCTCCCCATTTTAGGCTACGAGCTTACCTAAAGACCTAGAACTAGAACAAATGGAAGAAGGTCTCACCAAGTCTCCTCCTTTACTCATCACTCCTTTCCCAAGCATTGATCAAAACTTTCACCTTATTAATTTATTCATTGTGCAACACATAAACACACAACATAACTTGATAATACTTTTGAAGCAACCTTGTAGCTATGTCTTTAAAGTATTAAACAATTCCTCATCACTCCCAATCAACTCATCAATACCTCATAAGTTAGCAGGATTTTGTTCCAGGGGCCTGCATTTATGAATCTTTCCAAAGTGCCCATTTTAGTTTTTATAGAAATGGAATCCACTCTTAACTTATTTCATAGGTTTTCATAAAATTTCATTGGTTGTACATAAATAGTACGTTTGATTGGACTCTGCAGTTTTGAGAGCATCAGCAAGTGGCAACACAACAGTTAGAAGAACTGTGCAAGATAGCAGCGGGGAATGTCGTAGCTGTGAGAGCCCCATGTCCCGTGGTGCTCAGCGTGCGTCAGTTAATCTAGTGACTTGATTAAGAGGAGACTAAGAGAGCTGTAATAACTTACATTTATGGAGGGTTTATTCTGAGCCAAGCCCTGCATTCATTACTTAACGTACAGACCCTTATCTAATCTTTACTGGAACTATGAAGATTAGCCATTATCCTCTCCATTTATACAAAGGCAAAAAAAAAAAAAAAAAATCCACTAAATAGTTTGTCCAAAGTCACAATGCTAGCAAGGAACAGAGTAAGAAAAAAAAAAAAATGCAGATCTGGCTGTCTCCAACGCCTTCATTTTTAAAGATTATGTTATATTATAGTAATGATTTTTGACAATCTAACAATCCCAAAGAAATCTATACCTACAGAAAGAATGCACATATCATGAAGAAATCTCAATTTTTGTAAACAACTACATTTCCCCCTACATTGTATCAGTGTGTTACTATTTCTGTCACAGCAATTCATAAGAAACGTTTTGATGAAGGACTGTGGAAAAACTCAGGCAAAGACTTTTGGGGTCTGCATACGTGAGGGCAGATAAACAAAATGGCTCCCCCTGCTCTAAGTTATTTATTAGAAAGCTTACAATTTCAGTAGTGAGTGATGTCAAGTTTAATATATCCTCAGGATTTATAACAGTTCTGTCAGCTTGCAAATTTCTAAGCTAGGAACAAGGAGCCTTTATGACAGACATTTGTTTTCTTGTGGTTCCTTGTACTTTTGCTGCACGCTGCTCAGTTTAAGCCCTTCAGTTTTAATGAAAGCTTTGATCTTTGATGAGAGAGAATAATTAGGATAATTAGGGGATGTTTGTGGTTTTTGTTGGTAATTAGGCAGTGATATGCATTTGGCTAGGCTGTGGGATAAACCTGATTTCATATGTACTGTTTTCTTTACGTCTCCTATTTTTAGGAATTAAAGAGTATTTAAGAAATAAATTGAAAGTAGACAGTTGACCTTGACTTTATGGTGTAAGTCTTAGAGTAAGTCAATGAGTTGTTTTCATAGGCCTCTGGAGTCCTTGAAGGAAACGGACTAAAAGTCCTCATCATGAGTGTATCATCCGGCTCTCTTGCCCCTCATTTGTTTAATGAAGTCAAGATAATCCTGGGTTGAATAGAGTTTTGGAATCTCCTGTACCTACATGGAATCCTGCTGCCTTAAATCCATTTGGCACTGAATTCACCTTAGAGCACCTTTACCATCAGCATATGTGTTTCATACTTTTAAAATATTTTCATGCATTAAAAAATTGCTTCTCTCATTCTTGCCTCTGAGTGGTAGCAGAGGTCACTCAGTTATCCAGAACAGCCTCTCCCTCCCTAGTGGTGTGCTGGTAAAGGCTTCACAGCAGGCTCTGAGTGGGAAGGGCAGTGCCCCTGCTCTGATTGGTGCATATGGTGATTTCCATGGAATAAAATTCCCTCCCCTCATGGCCTGTGGGAGCTATACTCCGACACCACTGAAGGCTGGGTTGGGAAGAGATGTGAACAATCAGCTCTTAAGAGCCAGTCAGAGCTGGTGTCTGAAGAACCCTGCTTCACCCCTTCTGTCTTTTAATCAAATAGCCAGTGTGGGCTCAGCTCTGATATTGTTGACCAAAGGGAAGGCAAGAAGCTTTCCCCTGGTAGCTCTTCCTGGCTGGATTTTCGAGTTACTGTTTTATCAACGTTTTAACTGACTAGTTAAAATGTATTTGTAAGGAAAAGATTTCATTTCAGGGCCTGTGTGCGTGCATGTGTGTGTGTGCGTGTGTGTGTGTGTGCGTGCATGTGTGTGTGTGTGTGTGTGTGTGTGTGTGTGTGTTTCGATTTGTTCTGTTTCAGGCTATCAGTTTTGGTTTGGGGTACTATGTTCTCCTAGTGTTGCCAGGGGTGGTCTGGAGCCTTGTCCATTCAACTTGCTCTTTTCAGCCTCCTGCATGATAGAACCAGTAATAAAGCAGTAATAAAATCAAACCAAGCCCAAGTCCATCAATGTCCAACCCTTTCTCCCAGCCTATCCCCACAGATTTCCTTACTGTGAGTGTTACTATGGGAAGGCATGCTGCAAAGTCTATGATTTTTAGAGGAATGGAAAAGCTAGGCAAAGGTGATTAATGCCCACCCGTGATTTCATGCAAGGCCTTCCTAACATTTGTGCAGGAGTCCAAATGCGGGTAAGACGCTGCAAACGATCTTTTAATGATACAATGAAATGGAGATAACTTTCTCCTGAAATGTCCTCTTTTCCTGTCATGTACTGAAGCTCCCTGTGTTGAATTCTATAACACCAGCAGGGTAAAATACAGAAGAACAGTATCAACCCTGGCCTTCCTTCTCCAGACAAAATTTCCAAAGAAATGACCATACTAAACAAAATGACGCAGAGAGATCACACTTTGCTAATCTCTTCTGCTACCAACACAGAAATGCAAACAAACAAACAAACAAGAAGCATAATAGGGTCAAAAGTCAAAATAAATATTGTGGGAGCCTCAGAATGTTGCAGAAATGCTTGAGAGTGGGCAAAGGTGATGTTGCTGTCCTTGAAGTCTTCCTCACATGTCATGTACTCAGTAAAGCCTTCCTTGGACACTGAGCTAAAGCAACTTTCTATGTCTCCTCCTGCTTCGTTTTTATCCTTAGCACTTACCATCTTCTAACATACAGCAGATTTTACCAATTTATTGTGTTGTCTGACTAGATGTCAGCTGCAAAAGGGTGGAAATTTTGCTTCTCAAATATTTATAAAGGAGGCCTGGCTGGGCAGCACAGTTGGTTACAGGGTCATCCTGATATGGCACGCTTGTGGGGAAATGAGTATTGATTTATATTTGACCACAGTGGTACTGAATAGAATGTCTATTATGTAATACAATGATCTTTATTAATGGACTCATATGAAAGCCAACAAAATTTTTGCTTCTTCCTTGGATTCGGAATCAAAACCTAGTCACAAGGAATGCAGAAACTCTTGAGGTTTATATATATATATATCCTTTTTCTCATTTCCATAGCTTTGATGTGTCTCTCATTTCTATTATTGTTTGTATGTCCCCTAAGCTAAGCTAAATACAAAAATAATATTTAAACACACTGCTTTCCTTTGAAGGGCAGAGAATGTCAGTAAGAGACAAAAATAGCAGCTAATTGGGAAAAATATGAATGAGAATGATTTTTGGACTATCACATTGTCATAAACCCTCTTCACCAGGTAACACGGCAATGCTTTCTATTGCTTTGGATGGAATGAAGCCCAGGGTCCTATGATCTCTTAGTTGACCTGGATCTGATCTCAAAATCGATGCCTTCCAGTCCTTTCTTTTATCTCTGTGTACAGTGATGGGAATGTTGGATATGGCACAGCAGTTAAAAGCTCTTTGGTCCCATATTTCTCATTTATCTAGATTTGCAAGGTCAGGTGAGTCTTGGCTTCCAGTAGCTTGCTTTGACTGGGATTTTGTTCTCTGTGACCAGAACTACCTTTATTTACCTCCATTTTCTTCACCTTTGTATACCACATTCAAAGCAGTTTTCTGCCAAACAGCAAGTTTTCTGCAGAATTGACTATTCTGTTCTTGTTACTACAGAGAAGGCAATACAAATAAAACATTTGGACTCTACTCTCCAATAGGAATATGTTTTGACCAAGAAAAGCTATAAAAATATCATAAAACCATCCAGATTTACCCCAGATCTCCAACCTGGGGTCTAAGTAAGGTCACAATAAAAGCAATGGATCGCTGGTGGAACCCAATGAGTGATTCCTGCAACCCAAGATTCCTTCTAGTTGAAAGGGTACCTGGGGGCCCATGATATGCACACCAAAACCCACACGTGACCTGCATTCCTTTTTACCTCTGGGTCCCACTGTTCTCTCTGCTGCCCCTGTTCTGTGTTTCTTCAGTGACCTTCTCTTGGCTGCTTGGGACTCCTATGGATGTATTTTCCTGGTGCTCCATCCTCCTGGTTGCAGGCCTGGATCTGTCATTGTAACCACGCCTTTTCTTCTGTCCCACTATCTCTAGGCTCCCTCTGACCAGACTTATAGCTCTGTTACCAGGTGTGAAGCACAGGTACCTATGTCCTCAATTGTCGGCAGGCCCTCTAGCAGGCTCTTCTCTCAACCCGTATGTTAATTAATTGGGCGAATGTGGTAGACTGTTAGTTACATTCTCAGATCTGTTCTCCCTTTCTTGCATAACACGGCTGTCTACTTAGAGCAGTGGTTCTTAACCTTTCTTGAGGTACCAAACCCACCAGTTTCATATGCGCATTCACCGAACCCTTCTTTAGTGATAAATAAAATATGATTTTTTTTTCCAAATTCAAGACATAGGTATATGTTTTTTTACTGGTGCACAAAATGAGCCGTGCATGAACATCACCTTGCTCAAAGAACAAAACCAACAAAGTGCATGAACTCACAATAAATTACGGTATTAGTTTATTCTGGCCTCTGTGGCAGACTTCTCCGAATCCCTGAGATTGACTGACTCATCAAACCCCTAGGGTTCGATAGAACCCAGGTTAAGAACCACTGGATTAGAGACTTCTTTTCCCCAGTCTACTCTGTAGCTAGATATGGCCATAGAACTAAGCTGTCACTGGTGGGATGCTAGGCTTTGCATTTTTGGTCACTTACATAAAAAGAAAGTGTTTGCCTTGTACCTGTCTTCCCCCTCGGAAGAATGTTTGCTGTACTGATGAGGACAGCATCTGAGGTCAGTGGGTCATAACATGTGTTCTGAAGACACCTGGAGATTCCCGAGGCCCTTTCAGGGAGTCTGAAAAGTCACAGTTTCCATAATCATAGTAGGTTATTTGCCTTTTTTTACTGTTTTGCAGTTGTACTGTTGTGCAAATGCAATGGTGTGTAAAACTGCTGATGCCTTAGCAAAAATCAAGGCAGTGACACCCAACTGTCCCAAGACCAGTCACATTCTTCACAACCTTATGCTTGCAGGGACACAAAACAAAACAAAAGAACAATATGCCAGTTTTACTTAAGATGTCTTTGAAAAAACATTACAGATAATCAATTTAATTAAATCATTACTGTTGAGTGCATGTCTCTTTAATATTCTGTGTAAGGAAATAGGAAGCATGTATAAATACTTCTGATGCATAAAGAAGTGTTATTATTATTATTATTGACAATCAGCTTGTCACTTCAAGGAAAAAAGTGGCTGGTATTTGTTACCAATGATAATATTTAAATTTTGGAAAATATGTATTAGCTACCATGAACTTGGCAGCATCTAAATATTTTAATGCTTTTAGGATGAGATTGGTGGTGATAGTAATGATGAACGTGATTTTCTAATTTTGTCAACATTTTGGAAGTTTGCATAGTTCAGTGAACCAGGAATTTCTATAGTAACAATACCTAATGTTACAAAATCATGTATGGATTAAATGTGTAGAATAAGAAATTTTGCTTGTTTGTTTAAACATGTTGACAAATGTATTCAGTTATATAATCATGACCATGCCAATAGAGTTTAATGTCACAGTATGAAAAAGTTAATTGATATGGTTTCAGATTCCATATTACAACTAATCTTTAATCATCATCATCATCATCATCATTGTTGTCATTATTACCGTTATCATCACCATCATCATTATCGTCATCATCATCTGTCTTTTATTATTAAGCCAGACATCAAGAGATTTTCAAAAATATAAAGTTATTCCACTGCTTTTACTATTGTTTAGATAGTTATTTTTATAAAATAAATTAGTTATGTTAGCATACAATGGATTTTAGAAATTAATAAGCAAATATTAAAAAAAATTTAGTTCTAATTTTGACTACAGTAAATATTAATAACTATAACACAAGCAAATCTCTCTGGAGTCCTCAAAAATTTTTGAGTGGAAATGGGTTCAAAACCAAAACATCTGAGAATTCCTGCCTTCAATGATGGCAAAGCTACATGGACTTAATCTGGAGCACTGAATGAGCTCTTGGAACACAGCTGTCTCCACCTTGACTGGTGTATGACAGAGGAATATACCTCTATTTTATTTGAGCCACTTGTATGTTGGAGACTCTTTGCTACAGCATCTTGATTCATATCCTAAAATATATTGGCCTAGAAAGTGATCTAATGTACACAATTAGAACTGTTTTTCTCCTTCAATGCCCAATCAGTGTCCCCAAGTCAAGCCTGTGTGCCTTGAGTTTCCAAGGAATAGCCTGGGCAGTTGAACAATGACTTCTTAAAACATTTTAGACCAAATCAGTCCTAGGGAAACTGTTAGTCCTAATATATCAAGTCAATTGTCCTTCTGTGAAGGACCTCAGGATTCTGAAATGGTGGACTTTTTAAACAAGTGAACTGCCTATGCCTATATTCTGGGATCACTTTTACATAAGGTTTTAATCTGCATTCTTTCTTTGTTCTCTTAATGTCAACATGTTTGGTCTAGTTGTTATGGTAATAACATTTTTCTGAGACAACAAGGAAGGCATGTGGTTTAACAAGTACATGGATATTATTCAGGACAATGGAAGAATCCTTGATTTGAACCTTTCTGAGAAAATTCGTCATTGTTGGTCATCATGCTTATAATAAAGATCCTTAGAAAAGGGAATCACATTTCACTAATTATTTTCACTAGACTTTTCATAAGTAAATAAAGTTGATATGCTGAGATGATCTTTAATAATAGTGTTCATGGTCTATTGTGTAAACTCAGGTATATAGTCCCCCACCCCCAAAATACTGATTACTCAAGAGAGGGGAGGACACCTCCTGGTCTTTTCTTCATTTTCCTTTGTTAAATTTTTAAAAATTTGATTATTTCCTTGTTCAAAATATTAGGAAAGACTATTTTCTCCAAGGTCAAGTCTACTTTCCATCCTGGACTCGATCTAATGTGTTCTCATTCTACCCAAGCACTGGAACTCTTAGTTGTCAGCGCAAAACTCTGAAGGCAGCTGAGTCCATGACGGACACAGAAGGAAGAGTGTGAATTCCTTGGCTCGATGATATCACCACTCTCTTGAAAACATCCTGTGTTATCTTGTATCAGTCATACTCATCTGCACCATCACAAATCTGGTTTACTCAACTCTGCCTACTCTGTCCCAGTCTAACAGCTGAGCATTGTTCGAGAACATCAAGAAACTTTCTGACTTTCTCCCTTTAAAATCATCCCCACAGATTTCAAATGGGTACCCAACAAAGACTGGCAGTCCTACCAACTTCTCTCATACCTTCATTCTCCTGACATCTTTTCTAACTTCCTTAGCTGGTGACTTTGACTCATAACTTATTTTAAACCAGACAGGTGAAACTGACACATATCTACTCACACATATTTTATCTTCCCTCCTTTTAGGGAGACTCATTCTCAGTTCCTAAGGACAAAGCTCCCTAACTCTGGTCCCATTATTTGTACTTGTATACTGTCCCTGATAAATAAGAGAATATATTTCTGTGTTATCTAGGATGCAGTATTTATCACACTTCTTCCTATTGATTGTGCCACAGATATCTTGACTTTCTTTTAAAATTTCTGTCACAGGTCTCTTGCACTTGCTCTTTTCTCTGCTTGGGACAATACCCATTTAAGGTTCACGTCAGATGTTACCTCTCATTTTCTCAGAGAAGTCTTCCTTGACCATAGTAACTAAGGCAGGCTTCTGTCTTATTTTTCTAGGACTGACATAACAAAGTGCTAAAGGCTGGGTAGCTTAAATAACAGAATTTTATTTTCTTACAGTCTTGGAGGCTGGAAGTCCAAGATCTAGGTGTTGGCAGGGCTGGTTTTATCTGGGGTCTTTCTCCTTGGCTTGTAGATAACTATCTCCTCCCTGTGTCTTCACATTTTTATCCTGTGTGTCTGTGTCTAAAATTTCCTCTTCTTACAAGGCTACCAGCCATATTGGATTAGGGCACAACCTAATGACTTAATTTTAACTGAATTACCATCTTTAAATACCCAAACTCCAAATAAAGTTACATTTGAGGGTACCAGGGATTAGGACTTTAATATATGACTTCAGTCTATAACAATAGCTCTCTATCCCACTGTAGCATTTTTTCTTAGCATTTATCATTATCCAAATTTATATCACTCCTCTGTTTGTTTATGTGTCTGTCTTCCCATAAGAATGATAAGCTCTACCAAGGCTTATTCCAAATCATCCCAATTTCCTGGATATTTTTCCAAATTCCATAACATAGACTGATTTTTCCAGCCTCTGAATCTTTTACAGCAGTTATTGACTCAATTTTTTGGCATATGACATCGTCAAATATTACTTTTAGTTGTTCTTTAGTTGCTTCTTGTTTTCATTGTGTGCTGGTCTCTCCACCAAGAGGGTGATGTGTCCAAGGGTGTCACCCATAATTTATTTATTTGCTTCCATGTATACTAGAGAGTCCTAAGTTAATTGAACCTGAATTAAACAGGCTTGGATGTATTTTCCATTCTTCATTTAGCAGCAAAAAAGGTACCTCTTGGCAAAGGACTACGAGTGGATTTGGCAGCTCTGGGTGGTGAAATTTTTGAGGCAATAAGAAAAATTGTCTGTCCTGCCGACACATTTCTGCCTTGTTCTTCCCTCCACCTTTGCTCATAGATGTTATATGGCAACTTTCTGAGAAAATTATTGGGCTAAAATAGAGCAAGGCTTTTTTGGTTTGTTTTTTTTTTAACTGCTTTTTGGACATATTCTTGACCTACAAAAAGCTATAGATATTTAATGTGTTCAAATTATATTTGGTGCTAAGTATCCACCTTGTTAAATCATCATCACAATTAAGAAAAAGGTATTTTATTTTTTTTAATTTTACCTTTCAATTGTAGTTTACATTCAATATTATTTTGAATTAGTTTCAGGTGTACAGCATAGTGGTTAGACAATCATATACTTTACAAAGTTCCCTCCCCCCAATATTTTCAGTACCTGGTACAATAGTACACAGTTATTATTATAATATTATTGACTATATTCTCTATGCTGTACTTTACAGAGCTGTGACTATATTGTAACTACCAATTTGTACTGCTTAATCCCTTCTCCTTTTTCATCCAGTTCCCCAAACCCCCACTCCTCTGGCCACAATCAGTCTGTTCTCTGCATCTATGGGTCTGTTTCTGTTCTGTTTGTTCTTTTATTTTGCAGAGCAAGGTATTTTAAATGCAGTTTTCTTTTGAGAGAGGCAAGGTAGTGACTTACACTCACATTTCTTGAATGGTTCTTTTCTAGAAAGTAGGGTGGGAAGGGATTAGGTGTCTGAGGTGGGAAAAGGGTGTTAGAAAGGAAACATGAGGACCTGAGTTATACATCAGCTTGTCAGCCCTGGCCTGGGCTAGCAGGTTGAAAAATTAGAAGCTATTTCCTTGAGTTAGAATAGGATGTGGTGCTTTGTCTCTATTCTAGAGAACTATGGCTCAAATCTTCAGTCTATTAATATGGGCCATGCAACCTTAGGATAATTAATTCAATTCTTTGAGAAGTGGTATAGTGAGTGAGAAATTGAGCTAACTGATTTATACATGTGGGCAGTGGTCCTCCAACTTTTGAAAAGGAGGAGTCATTTTTTTTATTTTCTAGAAGGTTTAAAGTTGCCATTATGTAAATGAGGGGAGAGAGGCAGATAAAAAAATCTCTGAGCAGGTTGGAGTGGGTGTTGGGTGATGGTGCTGATTTAGCTCTGAGAATGTTATTGCCCAAGAAAGACAGTGAAGAAACCTCATCCCCTCACCACGGGGGATTCCAGTAAGCTATGGAAGGGAGGCTAACCATAAAAGGAAAGCAGACTTAAGATTTTCTCCATTTTATAATAAACTAAGGCCCAATGAACTGACTTGAATATAAGTCCCACAGATGAAGTCCAAGCCAAGTGCTCTCTTGATGACTTTATGCAGTCTTTTACACACACTTCAGAAATAAGTTGAATTACAAAAATGCTGAAACCCAAAGAACATTCTGGAAATCCATGTGGAACCTCTCAGAGGTACATTTGACCTCTAACATAGGGTGGGGATGACCTTGTAAATACTTTAGAAATACAATTTTTATATTACATCAAGATTTTCTTAGGCCCCACCTGCATTGAGGGCAATTTTATGCTCTGGAGAAACATACCACTTCCTGCCAGCTACCAAAACAGCCGGGAAGTGATGGGCATAATGAATCATGGTCATGTAACATTCTTTTTAGACACATATCAGCGTATTTGTTATTACATTACTGCCCAAACACCCACAGAATTGCAGAGGTTAAAATGGTGTTAACATTGATGAAAGTAGTTCCACCCGTTTCTCTTTTATTCAAACCAAACTTTTGAAATGATCACTGGGAATTCATCTTTGCTCTTAGTAAGGGGGAAGGGAAAGATGTGTAAACAGGCTGGTCTCAGTCTTTGAAGTCAAGTCATATTCTGAAACTATTGGAAACCGCACCTGACTCATAGCAAGGGAATCATCTGACATGAGTCACATGACCCAGCCTGCAGGTATGGAACCAGAAGAAGTTGATGTTACATAGTAAGACCTATAATAGACCATCAGATGATATTTTATAAAATACTCTTTAGCTACTCAAGGTGGAAAAATGTTTTGCTTACAGATGCAGTAGGTAATATGGGTTGATGAAATGATTCAGCTCACTTATGTCAGCCATAAATCTCATGCCATAAACCATGGCCAATGACCAGAATTCTCTACATAATTTTATTAACTGGTCTGTAAGTAGTACGAAATATCTGTTATATCTACAGTATACAGTAGGTTAAGGGAATGCACATTTTATATCAACCATAAGACCTAAAGTTACTAGTACAGAGTAAGAGTCAAGTAAGTGTGCATTGGTTAATTCCAAATAGTTTGTTAAAATGCTGAAAGTGTTTTAGTAGCCCCCAAATATTTATATTTATTTTTTTATTTTGAAGAGTAATAGAGACATCATTTATATATCTCTTCATTTAATTAATATTTAGAGTATGTAATCCAAGCACCAACTCTAATCCTTATTTGTTAACTGAAATTTGACAGTTACTGAACTTTTCTGCCTCAGTTTCCTCACATTTAAAATTAGGAAGATAATAGCACTTACCCCTTAAGGTTGTTGTGGTCATTAAATGAATGGAAACATAAACTGCTTAGAATGTTGTCTCAAATATTATAAACACTAGCATTTATTATTTTTGGTGTAGGAGAGACATTGATTATATTGCTGCATAAAAAATTACTTTGGAGTTTTGTGGCTTAAGACAACACATTTATTTTCTCAAAGTTTCTGCAGATCAGGAATCTAAGGAGGGCTTAGGTGGGGCCTTGACTTTATAGGCTGCTGTCAAGGTGTCTACTTTAGTAGTGGTAATCTCAAGGCTGAACTGTGGAAAAACCTGCTTTCAAGCTCACACATTGTTGTTGGCAGATTTAGTTCCTCGATGGCTGTTGGTCAGTGTTTGCCCTGGCCATTTAGCTCTTTCCAACATGGCAGCTTGTCTTATCAAAGCATGCAACTGGAGAAGTCAATAGATTGAAATTGACTTGCAAGACCCAAGTCACAGTCTTTTACAACCTAGTTGTAGAAGTGATATTTCATCACTTTGCCATATTTATTGATTAGATGTGAGTCACTAGATTCAGCCCTCACTTAAGAGCCTATTACACAAGAATGTGAATACCAGGGGTCAGGGATCATTTGAACCCATCGTAGAAGCTGCCTACCATAAGGGTAAACGATATAAACTTAAGAATTACATATTTATTGGGGAAGAGAGATGTTAAAAATAATTCTGGAATAAAATAGCAATTAAAAATGGTGCTAAGCATTATGAATTGGAAATACAATGCCAATGACCAATTACAATATTGCTACCTGAGTTGAGTTGGCATATGTCAAATGAAGGCAACTCTGGGGAAATAATTTTTGCTTCAGACATGAAGGATGAGTTGGGTTAGCCAGGGGTGGAGCAGAGAGCAAAGAGTCCTCCCAGAAGAGTGGAAAAATGACATTTAGGCCCTGAGGTCAGCAAGCACCAGCAGTGGCCCATCCATATGGCTTGGGGTACTCACAGCATGGTGGCTAGTTTCTGAGACCAAGCACTCCAAGCAAGGGCTCCAGGGAAAATGAGGCAGAAGAGTAGCTCTCAGGTCAGGCTGCAGGGTATCCCTTCCATGCTATCATATTGATTATAGCAGTTAAAATCCTAGATCAGCAACAAGGGGATGGGTAACAAGCTCTCACTTGGGAGAAGCAGCATGCTTGTATGAGAATTGGCAGAGTTGTCTAAAGCCATCTTTGGAAAATAATCACAATTGGTGATTTTAGCAAGATTCATTTAGATTCAAGTTAAAAATTGGAAAAGAAGTGAGGAAAAAAGGAACATACATACAGATACCTCTTTAAGAAACGTGGGCAGGGCTGGGAGATGAAACTTAAATGGGTAACTGGAAGAAGATGGGTCAGGAAAGAACTTGAATGTGTATATAGCAGGAAACCATCCTCTAGAGAAGAAGGGCTTGATGATCATGCCAGAAATGAGCTAGTGGATGAAACAGGTTTCTGAGAAAGTTTATAACACAGAATTGGGAGCTTGGGCTTTGATGGGAGATCAGAGAACTTTTTCCATTGTAACAGGCAGAAAAGAGGAGAAGGTATGAGTGGATGCAGGTAGTTGTTGAAGGCCGACTTTTCCATCAGGTTGAGGGCCCATGTAGTAAAGACTTAGCAACACAGAGGATGCAGAAGTGTGTGGGCAACATGAGAGAAATGTGTGCACTGCAACAGGGTAGGGAGGCGCGGGAGGAGGGAGTTATCATAGAAGCCACTGAGCCCAGCCCAAACAGAACTTCTTTTGGGGGGGAGTACTCATCTTTTTTTTAAAGATTTCATTTATTTATTTCAGAGAGAGGAGAGAGAGAAGGGGGTGGAGGAGTAACGAGAAGCATCAACTCTTTGTAGTGGCTTCTTGTACGTGCCTTAACCTGGTAAGCCCGAGGTTTTAAACCAGCAACCTTGGCATTCCAGGTCAACACTTTATCCACTGCACCACCAAAGATCAAGCATAAAGAAAACTTTTTATTTTATCATTATTTATACGTTGCAGCCTCAACAGGTTTTTGGATTGCAGGTTGTATTTTCATTTCATTTCCTGAACTGGAACAGCACATGGGAAGTTTTACTTAGTTGCATGATCTCTGTTCTCTTCTATTGGCTTTCCTTCTTCAGACACACTAGGCTGAACAAAACAGAAAACATTCTTTTCAAAAGGGATCCCTATACTTTGTTCTTCAACCTCAGTGGGTTCCAGATCAAGCACCTTCAGCTTTGATGAAAGGCTTATACAAGAAACACATATGAAAAAATGCTGAACATTATTTACTGCCCACTAGGGTCCATTATTTCATATGTAAGGTCCTGCATTATTGACTCTTTCTGCATTTTGTTCCCAGAAGTTTTCCTTTTTTGAAGAAATAGACTGTTTAATATATTGGATCATTAAAATGCTAAAGCAATCAGTTTTCTTTTAAGTTATTATTACTATTTTTGTATTGGATATTAGGATTCCGACCTAAATTTAGTGCTAGATCACAATATCCATGGATGGTAATGAAATAAAGTATAATATGCAGAGTTTGAAGTTATATGTCTCTAAGCCACAGTTTTCTCATCTGTGAAATAAGGTATTTTGGAGCCTACCTTAGAGTCAGTTTGAGGATTAAATGAGTTAATACATATGAAGTATTTAGAATACTACACAGCATTTGATTATTCATTCTATTCATCTTAATCCTAGCCTTCAATTTAGAGTGGCTAATTTACAAATGTAGAACTTCACAGTGTCTGGGCTCACACTAGGTCCACACCTGTCTGACATAGTTATCTCTTCTTCAAAAACCATTTTCAGATTTTTTTTTTAAAGATGTCTCTACCTATAAAGAGAAAAATAAGGGCTTGAGTAGATGGTTTCTGGAGTCTTCAGTTTTTTAGTCGTGTATTTTTATGACTCTTCTCTGTGGAGGTAGGGAAAAAGAGAATAATATATATTCAAGGAAACATAAGTAATATGAGTAACATAAGTAATGGTTCTAGCTTAACAGTGACAAACATTTTATTTACTTTTGAGCTGGAAAGGGTTTAACACGTGATATTCTTCCTGTAAACTTTCTCCTTACCTGGCATGAGTGTATGAGCTGAGCAAACAAAGAAAAAAAATACTGACTCATATTATCTTGTAAAAGGCAGGGTAAGAAAACTTGAAGATCCTTGGCATGTAGGGACATAGACTACATATATGAACAAAGAGGTTATTATTTACCATTAGCACAAGGCACCCAGAGATTTACTGTGGTTGTGAAACAGTCATTTCCTTGTTAAAATTGTTGACCATTTTCTGCTAGAATCTTGAGAGAGTCGATACATTAAGTAGAAGATTGGAATAAACTATAATGTCCTTCCAGCCCTGAATAGTCAAAGTTTTATGATCTTGCCTTCAGAGCACTGAGTCTGGGATTTCTCTGCTCACAGTGTGATAATGGCCTCATCTGAGAGTAGGTGAGTCATTTTGACTTCGTAGTGGGGTGGGTGTCAGGGCATCCCAAACACAGGCAATCAGACCTTTCTCTGTGTATTTTAAATTAATCCCTCGGAGGTCAACTATAACTGTTGCTTCAAGATTTGGCTCTAAGTATACATTCTTTTAGATCACAGTATTTATTCTCTATTTGTGGCTCTACATAACCAAATCCTGGTAATGGGTCAGGAAGGTTATGTGTATTTTTGCATGAAATAATTTTTCTTTTTCATTTTGTATCTAGTTTGGCACAAAACGCATATAGAAGAGGGATTTCTTCTGAGTATCAAGAGTTCACTGGCTGCCACCCATGGCGTTGATTCAGGCTTGGGTCTCCTTACAAGATATGATGCTTCATTTGCACTGTTATGATTATGTGGGTGTATGCTTGAAGTCAAAGGCATGTATACGGTGGAAGAAGGCAGTTATGTAGAGTCTAAGGCAGTGGTTCTTAACCTGGGTTTTATTGAACCCTAGGGGTTCGATGAGTTGGTCTCAGGGGTTCAGAGAAGCCTCTGCCGCGGAGGCCAGAATAAAGTAATACCGTAATTTGTTGTGAGTTCATGCACTTTGTTGGTTTTGTTCTTTGAGCAAGGTGATGTTCATGCACGGCTCATTTTGTGCACCAGTAAAAAAAACATATACCTATGTCTTGAATTTGGAAAAAGAATCATATTTTATTTATCACTAAAGAAGGGTTCGGTGAATGCGCATATGAAACTGGTGGGTTCGGTACCTCAAAAAAGGTTAAGAACCACTGGTCTAAGGTGTGGGTGTTATGAGAAGCTCTCTTCACACCCGGACTCTGCTAGAATAAAATTCACTTCTTTTGAAAGGGCCAGAATGGTGTATGTTTCTCAACACTCCACTCTTGTACTGATCCTGTATTTGAAAGACAGATGCACAAGATTCTACTGCCATTGCACAGAAAGGGGACACCTAATTTATTAGGTGTGCCCAACAGCCTCGAAGACATTACATAAACCAGAGGTCCCCAAACTACAGCCTGCAGGCCAAATTGCGGCCACCTGAGTCCATTTATCTGGCCCCTGCTGCACTTCCGGAAGGGGTACCTCTTTCATTGGTGGTCAGTGTATGGAGTACTGTATGTGGCGGCCCTCCAATAGTCTGAGGGACAGTGAACTGGCCCCCTGTGTAAAAAGTTTGGGGACCCCTGACATAAACACTAGAATAATAGATAGTCATTGCCAAGGATTGCTTTTGATGATGCATAGCATTGAAAATCAAAATGTGTCTGGGGTTTTCTCTTAGTTCTGAAAATGTCAAACTTTCCAGGAAAGATGGGTAAAAATGTATAAATTTTGAATTGCTTCTCTCTAATATGTCTTCTACTAGACTATCAAGGATTTTTTTTCATTAAAAACAGTATGCTATTAATTTCAGATTGTTTAAACTGTAGACTAGAAGCATTTCCATGACACCTAGGGACTAGACTTCCTTGAACTCTTGTATATTTTATTGCCTTCTCAAGACTAGGTCATAAGTAAAAAAGTTGCTAAACTCTTGAGACTTATTTTCTGATTGACTAACAAAGAGGATTGGATTCTAACTGTTAAAGAGATGAATAATTAAAGAAGACACTTTAGGTGATGTCAACAAACTTGATTTGCACTTCATGAAGTAGGAAGTCTCCATTCAGAGGACTGAAGAATAGGTGAAAGGCAAGAAGTATTTATAGGATCACGATACTCAGGTACACATACTCATCTTTGGTTGGGTGTTTGGGGCGAGAAAGAACAAGGGAATAAGTACAGAGCCCACAGTCGGCTTGGCGTTTGGGGATTGGCTGACTGAATAGACCGCGTTTCTGGTTAAGCAGAGCATTTACAGGGATATAAAAGTTATCTAATTTTGGTTTGCCGGCATGACAACCTGGGCACGAGACACTTTATCTGGGGCCTAGACAATTATTTTAACACAAACTATGCATCAACAATCAGACTTTAGTTTCTATTTCTTCAGATTACTCCAGGCGCTCTAAGACTTGGTCAGTGTAGAATGAGGCTGCATGCTCTGCAGTGAAGAGTTAGGGTGTCAAAATGGGGGGCAGGGGCAGGAGAAAGCCTGGGGCAGAGAAGAGGCCCAACAAAGGAGTGAGGACTTGCTTCCCTGGGCTGTCGCACCTTGCCCACCTGGTATATGGTGGCCACTTGGTAAAGGTGAGGAACAAATGAATGAATATATGAAAGCTGAAATAATCTGGACAGACAAGTTGGGTTAGCTCCAAATTTCCACTCTCTTTTCTTGGGAAAGCTGAATTAAATCCAGCTGTTCTTCAGACTGCCAAGCCACTTGTAGGCAAGTTTCTTTCTATTTCTTCCATTTCCATTCATTTTCCCCTTGAGTGCTGAAGAAATAAAGCTGCACCAATTATTTATTCTTTATAGGGGTTGGCCCTTTATATTGGACATTTTCTTAATTGCTCATTTTCTGCACATTTACTTATTTTCCTGATGCTGTTCCACTCCAATAACATCTCATGTGTCTCCACCAATGAAAATGCAGAGGGATTTTCTATCTCGGTTTATTCTTTGTCCTTTCCACATATCTCTGCTTTCTTATCTAACTGACAACATCGTTAAAGCCTAAAAATGTGCCTGCAGTTTCAAATGACTCAACCTGTTGTATCTCATGCATTTAGAACAAAATATTTCAAAAACAGGGATGTACAATTCAGCTCTTCCTCTGAAATTCTGCTAGGATTTTAGAGTGTATGCACATCAGTCAGATTCACTGATCTCATGTGACCCCTGAGAACATATTTGTAATTAAGTTTACACAACATGAGTAGCCTCCGGGCCCCGATAGGCCCTGCAGAATGCTTTTATAGGAACTAATAAGGAAAAAGAGAAAAACTCTGAGTTGGAACACACCCTGGCCCATTTAACCTTCTCATTGGTATTAGAGCCAATTTTAAGAAGACAAAAACACCAACATTAGGTTGCTTTATAGTGCTATTCATTCTAATACCTCTCAATTCTTGTTCACATACCACTGTCTCTAAAATAGTAATGATTATAAGATACATGCAACTTTCTGTTCTGTTCTTTCTTGGACCTTACTTTTGTCACTACATTTTCTCTGTTGTTATATAATTTATAGTTTACCTTGTTTCTGCCCTCAAATGCCATATTCCCCCTTTTGTCTTAAACATTAGCTAATATTATTCTTATTATTGCTTAACTTTTGAATTACTTTGCAATCCAATGAACAAAGCCGACCGAAGTACAGCTGTATTCAAACTTTCTCCATTTATTCTTCTTTTTCAGCCCCCTTTCTTTCTAGTCCTTCCCCAACCTCTTCCTCCTCCTCCCCTTCCTCTTCCATTTACCATTGTCCCCTTTTTATTTCTGATACACAGAAGAGGATTGATTTAATGTAATGTACTGCTAAGTTAGTAAGAAAATATCAAAATTTGTCTAGGCATGGCCTTTGTTTTATGACCTTTCTTTTCCTGATTCTTAGACTTGGGTACCATTGACAACGTACCCTTACGTTTGGGTGGTCATTTGGGGTATTCCCTGACTGACAGACACTTCATTGTCCCTGAGGCAAGTCTTTCCTTCTTTGTTTCGAATGAGAAAATTTCTCCATTGATTTGATGGTGGTGGTTTCAGTGAGAAATACAGTAGAATAATGGTTTTTAAGCTGCAGTGTACTTGTTATCACCCGGAGTGCTTGTTCATACAGACTGCACATCCCATCCTCAGAATCTCTCAAAGAGTAGATCTTGGGTGGGGCCCAAAAATTACGAGTTTCCAGATGATATTTGTAGAGATGATCAGCCGCTCTTTGAGAACTGCCTCGTTAGAGTATTTCCATGTTTAGACCAAAGCACAAGTGAAAAAGAGTTGGAGATTATTTAAGAAAGAGTGATTTGCCTCAGGTTAGAAGCCCAAGGATTTACTCGGCATATATATTATTCTAAATTTGGAAGACACCTCTACTATCAGAGCCATTTAGCCATATCCCATCAACCCAGGGAGGAGGTGTGTGCTTTTATTGTTTATTTAGTAATAAGACCAGATCTGTCCTTTTGTTTATGAGTTATACATAAAATCCCATAAGAGAGACCCAAAATTAGTTGCTTAAAAATCTCACTATTCCCATGTTAATGAGAGAACCATGGAGAATAAGTGTGCACAGCCAATGACCTTCTATGTAAATGTGTGCTAATTGTGAGCCAATTATCTATGGGTTTTACTGTAATGTTTTAGTTATTCTTAATCCTTGACCTCTTCAGACTGGAGATATCAAAGAATAAAGCTATTTAGGTGTGGAATGCAAAAAAATCATCTCATCGCGGCGGTCTGTGAAGAAGACAGGGGGCGAGCTGTATTGATGATTTGGCAAGACTGCGAAAGATGTAGTTTTGAGAAAGTTAGAGAGATCTTCACTTTCCTCATCCTTTGTTCTTTCTTTCCACAAATAATTATTACAGTGATAAAACAGTGAAGAAAGCTTAACCTAGGGCCACACACATAGTAGATGCTCAATAAATATTTGGTGCATAAAAGAAAAACTGATTGAAAAGAGGTAGATGCAACATTCTGTGGGAACAAAGAG